>CM052808.1:65940556-66070130 GCA_028533885.1 Nasua narica
ATGAGCCTGGTGGTGGGTATCGAGAAGGGCACGTACTGCATGGAGCACTGGGTGTGGTGCATGAACAATCAATCTTGTAACACTGAAAAATTAAAATAAACAAATTTAGGGAGGAAAAAAAAAAAAAAAAGCCAGGCACTGATTTAAAGTCATTTGGATAATGAAACAGTAGGAGGACACAATTTCTTAGATTCCCCCGGCTCCTGATGTTCATTTTATCCTCTCGGAGCCAACTTAGATGCATGTATTCTTCAAATCTGAACAGATGAATAGAAAATGTTATCCATTGTGTTCTAATGGGAACTCTAGCAAGAAGTGGTTTTGGAATCTAAAACATTTTCTTGAAGTGGCTCATTTTTTTTTTTTTGAAGTGGCTCATTTTAAAAAATTCTTCCAGAACTGTTGATTGCCCAGTATTCAAAGGTAAAAGACTAAGTTTCAACCAACATATGGATCCCTGGCTTTTTTCTCCTGGGGCAGTGAGCTGAATTTGATGGTAAATCATAACAGGTGCACGTTACCATCGATCAAAACCGTGCAAGGAGCCGACGACCGATATCCTCAGCTCTTGCGCTCTCTCGTGTGATGTTCGCCGAAACAGGTGATGTTCAGCTTCTGCTCTGAAAGTCCAGGTCCAGTATCATGATTCAAGAGTCTGGCTCTTGGGCCAGCTCCTTGGGTTTCTGTTTCAGAAAGATATAAGTGACTGAAGTCACTGTATTTGCCTTAAGAGGGATTAGGGCGCTAACTTACAGTAGAAGTCTTCGGTTGCACTCAGAACCTTCCCAAGTTGAAAGAAATGCTGCTGGGTCACGTACAAAGGCCGATGACCCAGAGTCATTCTTTATATTCTATTATATGAAGGGAAGTCAGTGTTACAGTCACAGCTCGCGCTTCCTGAAGAAACAGACCAACTCCATCTGTTATAAATGAAGTCCTCTCTTGGCAGGGAAATCACAGCTCAGGAGTTGGGGGTGGTGTCGCAGAGACAAGGCTTGCAGCCTTGATGATGGAAGATACTTCCTACACATATCAGGAGATTCGGATTGGCATCATTTTCAGGGTTTGCTCGGAATAGGGGTACCCAGGTCTCAGCTGTGCAAGCTTCCCCAGGAGGCTATTCGGTCCCAGGACCTCTCCCCTCTCTTCCCCTAATACCCAGCATCCTGTTTGGTGACCGCCTTGAATGACATCTTGGTGGGCCCACCAAGGGCTGCTTCAGTGGGGGGCTGCTTCGGGAAACGCACGAGATAAGACAAGGCGTCTTGTCCTCAGGGCCCCTGAGATCTCAGCAGGGCCGAATCCCAGCTGCGGTCAAGTCCCAGGAGCATTCGGGGCCCAGCTGGGCTCTGTCTTCCAGGCACGATTAATGCAGAGGACGTGATGAAGTGCAGAGCCAGAGGAGTCCTAAGAGCAGCAGGATAGGAGAGAGCGACCTGCGGTAACATCGCCTCCCCAGCATTCCTTCCTGGAGATGATTAATGGAAGCCCCGGGAGTGACTTTAATCAGATGTACTGTAATTACTTATTGAATGGGACCCAGCTGCAGAAGACAAAGGTTTATGCAACATTAAAGGCAGCTGGAGACAGAGCCATGACAATGACCTTGTGTGTTGGAATTTAATTAAAAGGCTCCTTTCTGCTCAGAGAACCAGTCGTTTTTTTTTAGCAGAATATAATCACTTCGGAAATTATTTGATCAATATATCATCATAGTAACTTCAACCCATGCTGAGATTTTTTTTTTCTTCCTGTTTTTTGTTTGTTTCACTCCACTAGTGGTATTCAAGGAAAGAGGTATCCCATGTAAGTCCGTTTTATGGCTAGGTTAAAACAAAGATAAGACTGTTTGTATTGCTTATGGGAATATTTACACATTTTCAGACTCTGCGGCATTCGCTCACGCTGCATCAGCTGAGCAGGGGCTGCATTTCTCAGAATTCCTGGCCCTGCACGGTATTATGTGAACACCCGTCACCAGCAACAGCGTGCCATTTAGAAGGGGAAGTGCAGCCGCAACCATGCTTTGCGTGCTCCCCAAGGTCATCAGAGGGCATCAGGTGCCGTCACAGCTCGTGGACCAGCAGCCGGGCCCCCGCCTCCTCCCACCTGTGTGTGTGTCCCGGACCAGCTTCGCCCACATCATGCTAGTCGGAGCCCTAGAGGCAGCAGGAGACAGATTCTACTCCTCCTCGCTCGTCTCCGCTTCATTCCCGTCTTTCCTGGTGATGCCAGCCCCACAGAGTTCAAGTTCAGCACCGGACAGAGAAGTGATAGCTTTACAGAGACCCACACGGGGGACAGTTCAACACTCGCACTTCTCCGATTCCCTCGTGCTTGTATCTTTCCGGAACTGTATATGGATACGTAGCTGCAGGCTTTCTTTGTGACAATGTCATTTTCATGACCACTCCATGTCAAAGGTGAGAAAGTGTCAGGAAGAAACACCCTCAAAATTCTCCCAAGGGAGAGTGGAAGGCAGCTCTGTATTTGCTGACTCAGTGCGTCTGTGTTCCACATTCTAAGTGACTTACAGTGCACTGGTTAAAACTTCTTACAGTGTATTTATGCATATATTATCCATGCAATTACTTAAGGAGGAATATGAACACCTGACCCATAGGAAACGAATCTGTGGGTAAACCAGGAACCAATCCAAATCTCCCTTTTCAGAGATGGAAATATGATAGAACTGGGGAGGAGAGGAGCCTTTTCCCATCATGAGCGGATTCATGCATTTTCAGACAGGCAAGAGAATCAAGCAGATAGAGAGAGAAGCAGGGACAAGACCCTGTGGCCCCAGGGGGACAGAGAGAAGGGGCCTGTGTGGGCCTGAAGACTTGCCACTTTCCAAGGGACCCAGCGAACTTGCTGCACCTCCTTCCTAACACAGCCCGACTTCACAGTAAAACTGCCTTCTCCTTGCAGCTACCGGAGAGCCGTCGCCTACAGCCAGACGGGCGCCGACCAGAACCCCGCTGTGCCTTCCCCACCCCCACCGCGTAGGCTCGTGCCACCTCTCAGCCCCTGGCCCGTGTCAGCTCTGGCCGCTGGCACCGCAGAGAACTCTGCTGTCTCTGTTTCAAGCGCCTTCGCCCTGAGAGGTCACCCGTCTCTGCACACCATCCTCTGTGTCGTCACTGAGCCTTCAGCCAAGTCTTCCCAGACGTTTCAGTCTAGCCTGGGCTGTGTCACTTCTGCTGCCCTGGCGACAGTGTTCAAAGCAAGGAGGTCTTCCATATGCATCCGGTTTACGGATTGCTGAAGCTTCGAACAAAAACCGTTGGCACGTTTCTGGGAGTATTTACCTATTTTTATTCTCTGGGGCATCTGTGTCCATGATTAGGCCCGGGTGGGGGAGGGGAGCACGGCCCCTTAGCCCCGCCAGGTGGGCATGGCACCCGAGCCACAGAGGCCAACAGCAGAGGGGGAGGGACGGGAGTGGAACAACGACCAATTTGCTGAAATGTGATCAGCTGTTTCTACTTTCCAGAATATGTCTGCCACTGTGCATTCATTTGGCCATGTGGCCAACACTCATAAGCAAACAACTGGTAGCAAATATCAAGGGTTTCTAAAAAACATATAGGAAATATATAAAATTGAGAAAATTCCACTTTACCTTTTTTTTTTTCCTCCTATGAGCTAGGAAATAATACTCCTGTTTGGTTTTGGCTGTGGATCTCCTCGGACTGGCTCAAAGGGCAGAGGGCCGTGAGCGGCACCGGTTCTCAGCCAGGCCCTTTCTGGTGTAAGTGAGCCGACCGTGACGGAGGGTTGGAAGCCGGTAAGTCTCTACCGAATGTTTACTAGGTGCACAGAATTCACATTTTGTTCTTGTTACCAACAAAAGGATTTAAAATTTAGGAGCTGGTAAAGCATGCGTACCAGTTGCATGAAGATACAATGTTGTCCCAGACCATAACCCCAGATCAGGGGTGGCTCAGTGTCTAGAAAAGAAAGCTTTCCCTGGGGGCCGAGAATGTGATGAACAGGTTTGAGTCAGTGAAGAGGGAACTTGCTTCCGGACGGAAGAAGCCATGCTGCCGAATGGAGCGTTCCAGAAGGCAGGGTCAGCAGGGGTGTGCCAACATCAAGAGCAGGGCAAACCCGCTGCGGGTGGACGGTCCCTTCAGAGCATTCTGACCTGAAGAGCCACACAGGGGGACAATGCTTGTAACGATCGGCAGGTCCGGCCTTCATTTACTCTGAATCCTTCCAACGCTGGCCTTCTGAAAACGTTTCGTTTTCAAATTACAAATGCAGTACAAAGTTATTTCAAATTCAAACTTAATAGAAACGCATAATGGAAGGAGTTAAATTCGCTTCAATAGGGACTCCCCAGTAGGGACCATGATTCACTGGATTTCCCCGAATTTCTGTTTTCAGTGCACACACTAGTGGAGGTAATTCATCAACGCAGAAACGAGGTACTACAGTGCATACGCTCTTCTGTGTTCCTGAGGGCACATTTTCCGACATCAGTACAGGCTCCTCTTCCGTTCGAAAAGGTCGCGTGGGATTCATCGCACGGCCAGATCATCTGCACATCGCCGCACAGCTGGCTCGTCCCCAGTTTTCTCATTACTGAGGACAACCCTTCCAGCACTTCCCCTGTAGCCTTCACAGGGTGCCTATTACCAGCTGTCTTGCGTTTTACCATCCGTCTGACTGACCTCACGCCAGGACATCTTCGGAACTGATCTGAGACAGGCCTCCTCCCCAGCGAGCCTGTTCAAATCCCACAGTCGGAATGAAGGGCAATGACCATGAGGCCATTCGAGGCTCACGGAGAGGAGAAACCAGGGGCCGTCAGAAAGGCTTTGCCTTCGGGAACCCAAGGACAGAAGTGATCAGCACCCGGGCTAGGTCTGTGGGGCTGAAAGTAGCAAGCAAAGAAGAGACCTAGGAGCGACTTAAAGGCAGATGACAAGGGGACCCCGACATCGTTCCACTCTCCCTCACGTGAACCACAGCTAAAGCCAGCAAATGTGATGGCTTTAATAATCCAGCATGATCACAACAGAACCAAAAACTCGGCTTTGCTCCCCATGTTCCTGACTGGGCTGGCTGCTGGGCCCCCACAGAGAAGGGGGAGCCAGGTGGGGGGGCGAGGGAGATCCACCGGGGGAGCGGCAGGGGTCTAGCGGGCTGAGGGGGTGGCCTTCCTTGGCTGACTTGCCTGTCAGCATGCGGGGAGGGGGTCGAGGAGGGGAGTAGGTAAGAGGAGGGTGGAGGGCAGAATTAGTAAGGTAGGAGGTAGGTCAGATTTCCAGGAGGTCTGTCTGCTTGTTCCGGACAGGATCCCTGCCAGTGACGCAGGCTTAGCATCGGGGGCACGAGACCCAGCCCCCATGGAGAACAGCCGAGAAGGACGGCCAAGGGCTGTGTCGGGGGAGACTGGAGCACAGCCTTGAGCATCATGCACCCCGTGCTCGGGACCTGAACTAGGCGACTGCAGGCCGACTTCGGGGCCTGAAGTCCGGGTCAGGCTGAGTCCGGGGGGCAGGCCGGCTCCATCATCTGCCAGACCCAGCGCGCGCGGAGAACATGGGGCCCTTCTCACGATGGCGACAGCGGAGCATTCGACTACACACGGGCCCTTCCGAGCTCGGGGTCCTGGGCGTGCGCAGAGGCCGCGTGGCCGTGAAGCCCGCCCGGGGAGACAAGCCTGCAGCACAGGGATCCTGGGAGCAAGGGATTTTTTAATGGCACAAATAAACCTGTTGCTCCCCCAAGTCGAATGCAAAACCCAACTCAATGTATAAAATAGCGGAAGGCAGAGCTTTTCCGGCTGCTACTCCAGGACTCTCGTGGACAGCCCCCAGCCCCATCGGTCGTCATGGCGCCAAGGACTCCGAAGCCCCCACCTCGGACCTGCGCACTGTCGCAGGCACAGCTCTCAGGCTGCGGGGGGCTCTGCTGGACGCCCTGACAGTCGCACCCAAGCCGAGGACGCTGAGAGCAAATGGCCTGGGACATGCGACAAGGAGCTGCCCAAGCGGCAAAGGCACTCCTTCCAGTCTCCGCGCCCGCCGCGCGGGCGCGCCAACACCTCTGCCAGGACCACTCATGACACACTTGTTTCCCTTGTAGGAAATTCTTGACGTGACTCTTAGGACCATTTTGAGAGCAGACTTCCGGGGGGGACGACCCTTTCATATCGGACATGTCTGCTTACAGCTCACACGTGTCATTCACCAGTATTCCCTAATTAAACCTGTCTGCTTCAATTTTTACAGCATTTGCAAAAAGGCATAGAAAATTAACCCAAAGGGATGGAAGTCCCATCGTTAAACAAGCATCCCTTTCTGCAGCTGGTTAAGTCCTCAGTGCTGACTCTCCCCACGCGTGCTTGGAAAACCCCCTAACAAAGTAGGAGAGAGGCACCAGTGCCGGGAAAGGAACTTTCTGCTCTTCTGTGCACTGCCAAAGATCCTGTTTGCTGGTGCTGCTCATCTTATCTGAACGTATTAATAAAATCCCTAAATTCCCTTAGGAGGAAACGCCACCACTGACGTTACAACTGGTTAGGGTTTGCCTCTTAACATCGCTCCCTGCTTTTCTTTTTTTTCCGCCAAGAAAAAAAAAAATGAGGGCTGCTTCCTGGAATGTGTAGCTACCAAAAAAAAAACCCTCTAAAGCCTCATAAGACATTAAGAATAAAGACAAAAGTCAGGGTGAAATGAAATAAACTAAGTGGGTTTTTTCCCCGTATCAGACAGGCTTCCTAGACCTACCACATCATCACCCCCAATCACGTTACAAAGGGTCCCCTCGCTGTCTGTAATGTGAAGAGTCTCTCCCTGTTCTTCGGTTCTGGCTTTGCTGGGAGACAGACACATTTTCCATCCTTTGCAACTCTATTTTGTGAGACATTCCTCGCTTGTGGGAATCTTGGAGGACACGACTCTTCAGTTAGCTAATGGGAAACCTAATAGGCGGCGGTCGGGATACAAACTGAGGCGATGTTTTGTCCTTGACTTGACCCTCAGACCGTTCTAAGCTGCCGAGTGGATCCTGCGGTAATACAGCAATTCTGCTGGTGCCCAGTGTCTCTGCAGGAAACTGAGGCCCCTTCTTGGTGTTTCTTCCAGGGCTGAAGGCCTGTGCTCTGCCTAGAAGGGTCTGAACCGTATCCAGGACTGGCCCACAACGTGATTTCGTACAACAAAATTGCTGTGATGCGGGTAAAAAGTCATTGTCGATAACGTGCAGCTTTAAAGCGGACCCCACGCCGGCTTGAGCAGCAGACTCCTATTTCACACACCAGAGCTTGGAACCAAGACGCCCCTTTCCTGATGCTATTTCTAAATTGCATGGTTTTCAAAAACTTTTAACTTGTTTTGAACTTTTAATGTCGTCCATTTATTCACAGGCTATTCGAATATTGCTGTCGTGGCTCTTTTTCTCGTTTTTGAAATTGGTATTCACACAGAAAGAACCACAGTGAAGAAAAATCCTCCTTGGGGGCAAAAGTGAGTCCCTCCAGGGGTCCTTCCAGGACTTTCCAAACTTGAACCTTCCTGTATTAATCAGCTCGGGCAGCCATAACAAAATTCTACAGGCTGGGTGGCTTAAACAACAGACTTTTTTTTTCCCCTGGAAGCTGGGTTGGTGCCCGTTGAGAACTCTGTCCTCGGGTTGCAGACGGCAGCCTTCCGTGTCCTTGCAGGCCTTTTCTTTGTGCCCCTGGGTGCAGAGAGCGAGTGCACACAGTGGAGCCCTCTGGGGTCTCTTCCTACAAAGACGTTAATCCTATTGATCAGAATTTCTCCTTTAGGACTTCACGTAACCTTAATTATCCCTTCAGAGGCCCTTTCTCCAAATACAGGCACACTGGGGGTTGGGGCTTCAATATATGAATTGGGGCGGGGGTTACACAATTAGTCCAGAGGACACCTCCCAATCCTGACTTCTCGAATTATCCGGTGGGAACAAAAGGCCAAGATTTTCTGCAGAATAACGTTAAATTCTGCTCTGCTGTCAAAGTGCTGTCTGCTCACAGCTATTGAGTTGGTTTATAAAAAGAGATCTGATCCAAAATTCCACCTCGGCTCTGTCCAGTGACGGATTACTACCAGTCTGTGCAAGTGGAAGGGGGGCAGCTAGAGAGGTAGGGGCGGCGGGGTGGTCTTTCCACAGAGGTGTGACTAGAAACAAACAGCTTACTTGTCCCCCAAAAGACTTCTTCAAAGGAACTAGCACAGAGTGTGTGCGAGCAGTCTTTTGAGCTCCTCTTTTTCCTAGCTGGTCTCCCATAAAGGTCAGCCACTTGACTAATTACTTTTCTTCTCAGAAGGATTTCAAGAGACTCTCTAGTAATGAAAGCCTTCCAACTTTTCCCTGTCTTGACCGTAAGAACGAAGAAGACGGCTAACCTGAAGTGACCAGAAGCTAGTCTTCTAGAAGCCAGGCAGCATCTGGTTGGTTTACTCTCACAGAAAAATTACGTAATAAGCCGTGTGCTACTGACCATCACCACAGTCGGACCCAAGCCTGAGGGAGAAGATCCACAGAATGTGCTGGGGGACACGAGCCCCACAAAGGAGGGATAAAGAGTTATGCGAGGCCAAGCAGAGCTGCTATCTGAAACAGATGACATACTGGGCGGGGAGGGCACTGACAGGCCAGGCTTCAGAGCCAGACCTTAAAACAGGCCCCAGTGAGTTTTCGATCAGGGGAGCACTTTAAGGAAGAGGCGTTTAAGGAAGAGGCCTCGGGTCCTGGGTCTGCTGGCCGTAACATTCCTGGCTTCTGCAAGGGCTTTGCATATATTCTCTTGGATAGGACGTAAGCCCCAGATGATCGAGAATAGTTGCTAGAGCAGGGACCCGGAGATCACGGCCAAGGAAGAGGAGTCCTGTGTGACGTGGTCAGGGCAACGACCTCACAGAAAATGAAAGGAAAGTTGCCTTCAGGGACGTGCTAGGGAGCTAGGACTTCCCAGGGGCCCAGGGCAGCTCATCAACAGCGATGTTCAAAGCGCTCTGTGTGTGAGGCTTCCAGAAAGGACAAAGGGCAGAACTGCTGCTGGGCAGAGGAATCAGAGCAGAATCCCAGCACACCAGCTCCGAGGGAGCTGGATAGCCCCTCAGCTGCCCACCAACCAGGATGAAAAAGGAGGCGTCAGAGCCTCTGTCATTCATGTGGTCCCCAGCAGGGCCGTGGGCCAGATCCCACGATGCGGGGCCTTCAGCTGGGGGCCATATTGCTTCAATTTCATGCTCCATTGGAAGGGGAAGTTGGCCATTGGATTGGAAGGTATGAGCTTGAGTCAGAAATGCACCCTACCATTTCTGATTATAACAATAGTCCTCCACCCCCCAAAGTTAAACTTGTTTTTCTTTTTTCGCTCAACAGTGACGCAAGCCAAGATTATTCCCTTGTAGAGGTCGACTTCCTAAGGGCAGGAGGAAAGGCTGAGGCATGTGGCGCATCGTATATTGCTTTGCTGCATTGTGACGTGACTCGCATGTGGTTCGTTTTGTAAAAATAGAATGTGGGGTCTCTGGGGATGGTGTTTGTTCTCTATTCATACAGCGGTCCCACTAAACAGTTAAATAAATGAATAGATGGGTAAAAATGGGTAACACGGACAATAGGAAGAAATACTTGCATCTTCTAACAAGATAGATTTAATCTATTATCTGACACATTGAAGAGTGAGTCTCAACGATATGGGAAAGCCATTTCTCAGACCCCACCCCAGACCTACTGAAACAAACTCTAGGGTGAGGGGCCCAGCCGTCTAACCCAGTTTTCAGTGCTGTCCAGACCCTGGACAGAGCTTCCTCTTGAGGCCACCGGAGAGTCTAGTCTCGTCCAGCGGCACCCTGCGTACTTTCCAGAATGATCTAACGTTGACACTGAAATGGGTCTTTGTGGTGCTAGTTTTGGCACAGGTGGGATCTAGGGGAAGACAACAAAAATGCCAAGGACATATTACTTGGCATCACCTTCCGATTCACTGGCATTTTCATAGTTACTGAGCGTAAGAAGAAATAAACCATGCAGCCCATAACAGTGAGTTTGTTTTTAAAAAATGTCTTGTGGCATCAAATCAATTCCCTGATCAACTTGCTATTGAGGTTAATCTAGCCAAGCCAGTATTATTGTAGCTGTCACAAATTTCTTTTCCTTTGCCCTGTAAAGCTGGAACCAATTGTTGTTATAAGGAGACTAAATAAAAGAGGTCCCGGATTTCCTGTTATTACAGATCGATTTTTCGAAACATTAAAATAGTATCATATGGGTGTTTGGGGGGTTGATTTTTTTTTTTTTAACATAATTAAAGCCACATGAAATGGCACAGCACAAACTTTGTCACGGATTGTTTTGACAATGTTTCCAAATGAAATGCTTCAAGGAAGAAAAACAACTATATACCATTTTTTTTTCTTTCTCTTAACATTCTCTACCATGATTTTATAATACATTGTTTAAAAAAAAACCCTACTTTATGTGACATGTCAAAATATGTAAATCAGTCAAGATAATTTATATTGCTTGGGCAAGCTTGGCCGGATTAACTTCATTTACTTTCAAACTTGAGCAAATACAGATAAGCAGGGTGAGCCAGAGTTCTCGAGACGGCCTTTCGATGGCAGGAAGCAGAAGCTGAATCTCAGCACAACGTTCAAGAGGACGAACTACAACCCCCTCACACTTTCATGCTTCCTTCCGGATGCAAGGTCTCGAAAACCGTGAAGACAATACACGTGTACCCTTGAAATGGTTCATTTTATGTGTCAATTTAGACTCCGCTGACCAGCTGTTTGGTCGAACGCCCATCCAGATGTTATTGTAAAGTTATTTTTTAGATGTTATAAACACTGGAATCAGGAGACCCTGAATAAAGCAGATTAGCCTTCATAATATGGGTGGGCCCCCTGCAGTCATTTGAAGACCTCGAGAGCAAAGACGCAGGGTACGAGAAAGAGGACTTTGCCTCCAGACTCTAACACAAAATCTTCCGGGCTTTGCACCATTGGACTCAAGATCGCTAGAGCAAATTTTACCTGAATCTCTAGCCCTCTGGTCGGTCCTCCAGATCTCAGACTTTCTGGCCCCACGATTACATGAGTCAATCACCTGAAATCAATTTCTCTCTAGATATAGATCCTATTGGTTCTGTTTATCTGAGGAAGTCTAATGCAGTCCTTAAACCCTAACTCTTGGTCCATAGTCACCATACCATTTTTACTGTTCTTCCATTTTCATTTTAGTTGACATAATTTAGTTAAAATAGAGGCGGGGGGCGGGGGGAAGAAAACAACTTTCAAGAGTTAAATTTAAACCTAAGGGTCACACCTTTCCAGGCAGAAAATGAAGTCCTTGCTGTACTGGGTTATTACGAATTGGAGTAAGCACGGTAAAACGTCTGAAATCCTACAGAACTTTGTCTGCACTTCGTTATTTCGTTTACTGTATAGTTTCACGCGAGTGTCATGCTTCACTTCCCCAATCCTCTGTGAGTCTCTTGAGCACAGAGAATGCCTGAAATTTTGCATGATGTACAGTTTTTGAATCACCATGGTGTATACACCTGAAATCAATGTAACATCACGTGTCAACCAGACTTAAAAAAAAGTCTTCACGCAATAGGTGTTAGGTCCACGGCTTCCCCCGCCCCTCGGGAGGGACGCGATCTGCGCCAAGCACGACAGGAACAGCTGCTGGCTTTAAAAGGCTAAACAGGTGCCAAATAACTTCCGAATGACCTCCGTTTCATCCCTGCTAGTTCACACCAGCGCCGCCCCTGTGATCTGATTAAGTTGGATGGCACTTCGGTGTTTTTGAGACCAAAGCCAGGTTTTACCTCTGAGAGTAGACAGCACGGGATTTGGCCAAACTCTCCTCGCTTGAATACTTCCAGAACTTGAGTCGAAGGCAACGGATCATCTGAAACTGAAACTCACGCTCGCGCCACCCACAGTCTCCTCACTCAATAAATCCCCAAACGGGAAATGACTTGGGAACGCTGTGCGTCCGAGAAATGGGGTCTACGTTTAGAACATCCTAGTAGGAATGCCGCTGCCCAGGAAGCACCTGTGGAAAATGGGGCCAAAACCACTAAGAGATGTCACAAACTCCCTCATGTATGGTATTCCGCTTGAGCTCCACACATAAATCCCATGAAAATGTACCTTCAACATGCTCGGCTCTATTTTGGAAGAAAGGTTAAATCAAAAGCCTGCTTCTTGATGTAGCTTTCATGAAATAAATGTGTAGGGATAGTCCCTCTTTGACTGCAGCCTGGCGGGGTGTTAGCCGTCGTACAGAGGTCCAGCGGCATCCGGGTATCTGCCAAATTTGGCATGAGGAGAGACCTTTACCTCTAGATAGTTGCCTCTTTCCGTGGTGACAAAAGCACGGTTATGGGTTGAACAGAGTCATCCCCTCCCCCCCCAACAAATTCATACCTTGAAGTCCTAACTCCTAGTACCTCCAAATGTGACCTTAGAAATAGGGTCACTGTACCTATAATTAGGTAACATGCGGTCAAACTGAGGAAAGCTGAGCCCCTAACCCAGGATATTGGTGTTATAAAAAGAGAAAATTTGGACGCAGGTGCACACCCAGGAAGAACCCCATGTGACAACGAAGGCAGAGATGGGGGAGATGCAATAAGAGCTAAGGAACGCCAAAGACAGCCTACAAGCCTCCAGAAGGTACGGGAGAGGCATCGAACAGATTCTCCTCACGTCCTTCCGAAAGAACCAACCCTGCTGACACCTTCAGCTCAGGCTTCTAGCTCTGAGAACTGAGAAACAAATGTCTCTTTTACGAGCCACCTCATTTGTGGGACCTGGTTGTGGCAGCTCGAGCAAACTGATCCACACCCATCCACAAAGGGTCAACTACACAAATCACAAGCCAAGAGACACAGAGCCCGACAGAGAAGAGTGTGCACCCCCTCCCCGGGTTACTCGTAAAGCCAGCAGCCAGTCTCCTCCCGAATTCACCTCCAACAATAAACCCATAGGAGTAACGAGTGTACATTTCCATAAAAGCGACCTCCGAGAGACTGAGAATATTCAAATTATAATTGGATTTTGATACTCGGAATGAATATCTAATACAGACAAGTGCAATGTGATCAATGTGGACAAAAGAGCTTGAAAGCGAAGAGAGAATGGGAAGGAGATCAGCCAACACGGGTAGGGTTTTGTACAGGTCACCCCTAATGACATAGTTCTCATTTCATTCACATGCCTTCAGTCTGGATCAACTGCTGCTTTGCCAATCGTTCATAAAGTCCCAAGTTCAAAGGAGACTGGACCAGGGCGCCTGGGGGGCTCAGTCGTTAACTGTCTGCCTTCGGCTCAGGTCATGATCCCAGGGTCCTGGGATAGAGCCCTGCGTCGGGCTCCCTGCTCGGCGGGAACCTGCTTCTCCCTCTCCCCCTCCCCCTGCTTGTATTCCTGCTTTTGCTCTCACTCTCTGTCAAATAAATAAAATCTTAAAAAGAAAAAAAAAATAGACTGGACCCAATCCACTTTGGCCACCACAGTTCTGATGCCACAGGCAGGCAATAGTAGGTAAGAATCCCCCCCATCTTACAGAGGTGATTTCATCTCCCCCCACCTTTTTTCTTTATATATATATATATATATATATATATATAAATATTAAGGCATGCATCACATACAGTAAAATTCACCTTTTTAAGTGTGCAATGCTGCAAGATTTGATGCATGTATAGTCAATAACTGCCTTCTACAATCAAGATGCAGAACAGTTCCGTCCCCCTCAAATCTTGACCCTAGTGCCTTTAGTTAATCCCTCCCCCTCTAGCCCTAGGCAACCACTGACTTGTGTTCTGTTCCTGGAACCCTCCCTCTGCAAGAATGTCACAGAAAAATCACAGAGGAGGTCACAGCCTTTTTGTTTTTGGCTTTTCCCATTTAGCCTAATGCATTTGAAATCCATTCCCCTTCCCACATGGATGAGCAGGTCATGCCCGTTAATTGCCAACTAGTATTCCGGGGTAGGGATGCACCATGGCTGTCCGCATTCCCCCAGATGAAAGGCATCTGGCTTGTTTCCAGTTTCTGGAGATGACACATAAACGCCACCATAAATACTGCATGCACATTTTTGTGTGAACATAGGTTTTCATCTCCCTTGGATTTAAATAGTCAGTGGAACTGCTCAGTCATATGATGAATGTATGTTTAACTTTATAAGAAAATGTCAAACTGTCTTCCAAAACGGCTATGCCATTCACACAGTTGTTTTTAACCTAGCTTCCCCCCCTCGCCCCCCCAATACTACACAGGCTCCATAGCACACTTAAACTTTCGGGAAAAGATTAGTCAGTAAATGTTTTTGTTAGTCAGCAGTATCATTACAAATGTCAGTGTTATTTTAAATGGAAAGATCTCTAACGCTTGTCAGAAACCTCAGTATTTATAATGAAGTCAACGAACCGACGGACGTAGCAAGGCTGAAAGGGAACAGAGGCCTAAGACTAAAAGGCACTTCTTTCTGCTTTTATTTTGCTTCTGATCCAATGTGGGATTAAACAGCTTTGGCCATGCCCCTCCCCTGCCCCGGCAGTGATGAGCTGTGAGTGGAGCCAGGCCCCGGTTTGACGCCGCCATTTCCCAGTCGGCTCGCCCCCTCCCCCCACCTACAGCTCCCACCACGGCACTGCTGGGCCAGTCAGATGAACGGGCACCTCAGAAGTAGGGAGGATTTGTGCAGGTCTCGCCAAGAGTGGCCTGCTGGAGAAGCCAAAAGAAGGCCAGTGTGGCTCATACTCGGACCGCCAGGAAAGACATGGTCCACGGTGCGTCTTCCCCAGAGGTCTGTCCGCCATCTTGTGAGGGGAGGTTGCCAAGCAGGCCTATAGACGGGCTCTGCTTACCTGAAGGAGATCTTTCTTTCTGACTACACCACTCCCTAACTCTTCATGCTTTCTGAACTTCAGGCCCCTCATGGATGTGCCTTTTGGCGCAGGACCCAGAGAAATCCTGCTGCTAAGTCTAAAGACCAGCTGGTTCACGTCTTACAAAAAATCTAATACCCCAGTTTCTTCTCCGAAGCGTCTTCATACGAACCTGTGTTCGTGTGGGGGAAACGGGAGTGCCTGAGAGGATATGGCTGCCCTGGATCTGGATGTGAACGGGAAAGGGATGGCGCAGTTAGAGAAAGGCAGGAGCACGGACTACACACTTGGGCACATGCACACAGAGGGGGAGAGGGGGTGACGGGGTCCCGGGGGCCACGGCTCTCTGTGGCTGCTGTAAGTCTCCAGCCAACGGCTCCAGCTGGAGCTGGTTTTCAAACAAAAGCCAAGTCTGGCAGCGCAGCGGAGGTTCCAAGATTAATTTAATAAAGGAAAGCCCCCTGGAAAGACACCAGGGACCCGGACCCATTTAAGCCCCCCCTGATGGACACCACTTCTGCTCTTCCCCGAGTTCTAAACCCAAGTCATCCGAAAGTATGACCCCGCACGTCTCAGATCACATTTGATCCAGATAGACTCAAATTCATTTGCCCCGTAGAAAGAAGTGTTAACAGGATTTGTGGCTTTTTAAGAATTCTATAGGTATCCATGAATAAACCAGCACGTAAGTTACACAGAATGCAGCCTATACCCACATATACATATATGTGTCTTATTGGGAAAACCCACAGAGGGGTTTGTGGTAGAACTGTATCAAGTTAATTTTAAACAGATGTAAAGAAAAAAAAATCAATGTGATTTATTTGAGCAAAGCGAATTGGTTACACAGGGAAAGGGCCCGACTACAGAGCTGACACAGTTTAAACAGGAGATAGGACGGACGGGGAGGTCTGTCACTTTGCCTCACTGACTGAAGCCTTAGCCCTGGGGGTTCAGACAGAATAGGAGAGAGTTTCTATCCAATTTCTCTTAAAAGTGGAAGAATTGCCTTGGGGAAAAAAAAGCCTGACAGGGGATTCATCATTTTTGACAACTTCTGAATCCTCTCTGACAACTAGTATAGCTGTGTATTTGCTTGTTATTGGCTTCTATAGTTGTTAACATTCGTAGGAAAAGCAAGAGGCACTAAAGCAGGAAGAGGGAACAAGGGAAGCTGACAGCTTCACAGATGCGCACGCAGGACAGCGATCACAGACCTGATCCCCACTTCCCGAGAACTGTTCCCTCAACCTTGCCTGCACACCCGCGTCCTGTGGGATCTTAAAAGAAAAGGAGAAAAGAGAAGAATAAAGAATAAAGCAAAAAGGCAGGAGACTCCTGGGTGGTTCAGTCCAGTTAAGCATCTGCTTTCAGCTCAGGTTCTGATCTCAGGGTCCTGGGATCGAGTCCCACCATCGGGATCCTTTCTCAGAGGGACCCCGCTTCTCCCTCAGCCTGCCACTCTCTCTCGCCCGCTCTCTCTCTGACAAAATAAAATTTCATTAAAAATTTAAAAAATTTTTTAAAAAGCAGCAGATTCCTGGGTCCCACACTCCGAGACGCTAACTGAAATGCTGGGGGAGGCGGGAACCTCTGGGCACTGGGGGCTTCAACAGCTCCTCACTTACTGTTCAGCGGAGGCTACAACCAGTGTCGTGGGTCCAGCGGAAGACGGTGTTAACTGACCTTCTGTCCACGTGGTGACACGGCAGCCCTGAGAAGTAGTCCAGAGGACCTCTGAGCCCCCCCACACGGCATGTGGCGGTGTGGCCTGCCCGCCAACAGAACATGTGGCCAACAGAAGGAAGCATTGGGGTTCCTGCTGCACGAGTGCCTCTCGGGGGGAGCACTGGGGACAGGCCCCGACCAGCAGCTGGTCAGTCACTCTCCCGGGGCTGGAGAGACTGTTGGGGCAGCCGCGGACCTGCCCTGCCCCCGTTAGGACGGAACAGGCCTGGCTACGCGGGGCCTCCAGCGTCTGCCTCCGTGGCCTTTATCAGAGCGCCCGGCCTTCTGTACTTCAAGGAGAGCGAGTCACATTCGATTTAAATGGGATTTCTTTTCTAGAGGAAAAGCAAGCAACCCCTACGGAGAGTCCAAGAGGGTGAAGCCAGTTGTCAGTCTGCTACAGAAAGGCAACTGCGGACAGAATTCAGTCCACTATTCTCATCCGGGGTATCAGGCCACGCAGTCCTAAGCACGGCAGTGACTTAGCCAAGGGGGAACAGTCTGGCTGTCCCCACTGGACGACAGTCCTCAATACTGGGCAATACTCAGGGACCTGAGAACACTGGAAGATGTGACTATGTGCTGCCTACACTCGGGGCCTGTGGTTGGTTGGTTTTTTCAGATTTATTTGAGAGAGAGAGAGAGAGAGAGAGAGAGAGAGAGAGAAGGAGCACACACACGCTAGAGGGGAACAAGGAGAGGGAGACAGAATCTCAAGCAGACTCCCTGCTTGAGTCTGGGAGTCAAGTATGGAGCCCCCTCAGAGGGCTCAATCTCATAACCCCGAGATCATGACCTGAGCCGAAGTCAGACGCTTACCCGACTGCGCCCCCAGGCGCCCCTCAGGGCCTGTGATTTTAATCCACCTTTATGTGCTTCTCATTCGCAGCTGCCTTAGGGTGGATGAGAAAAGGCACCAGGGCTGTGAACTAACTAATTCCTCCGGTGAGTTTTACTTATTTCCTTTAACTTGAGCAGCAGTTGCCAACACACTTGAAACTGAAGTGACAACTCTTCAGACCGTGTTTAACACTGAGGAGAAGCCAAGCAGGATATACACTGACAGGAGAAATGTAAACTCACCCGACAGGCTTCCTAGGTCTTGTGGAAAATGTTCAAGGCACTCCTACTCCTGTCTCTTCAGCTTTCAACTTTGAAAAGGAAAGCCCCAGAGTGACGGACACTGGAGACCCGGAGTAAGAGTTATGCCCAGGGCTAAGAGGCCCGGGCCTGGGAGTGCCCACATTCACTGGGGAGCAAGGCCCGCTCTTGGCTCCCTGTGCAGACATGTGCCAAGGTTGCTGCCATTTTTGGTAACCTAAGGAAAAGAGGAATGGAAGGGGACTTTTCTGTCCCTCCAAGTACACCAACCACGAGCGCATTCTCAAGTTTAGTAGCACTGACATTGGGGCTGGATACTTCTTTGTTGGCCGGCAGGAAGGGGACAGGCCTGTGCTTGGTAGGACAGCGAGCAGCATGCCTGGCCTCTACCCATTGAGACACCGACAGTGCACACCTTCCACTGTGACAACCGGGAAGGTCCCACTACAGTTGAGAACCACTGCCCTCCAGGGTCTTCGCCCCATCAGCCGCTCCATTCAATGATCTGGGTCTCCTGTCCTTGCCTTATTGCTAAGAAAAACCCTCCCTGTCCTGTGGGCTAAACAGGAAGATGAAAGGAGAGGGTGAGAAAAGCCAGGGGTTACCATCTGACCCTAAGGCACCTCTGAGGTTCAGGGCTCCCCTTCCTGCCACAAAACCACTGTACCACTTACCCGGCCGGCCTCTGCTCCCCACACTGGGACGGCGCCCCCATCCCCACCAGGAGAAAGCCTATGGGTTTTTTAAGGTCCGAGTCAAAAGCAGCGGCCCCATGAGGCCTTTCTTTCATCGTCCCTTCTTCCTTCGCCTTTCTTATACTTTCTGAACTCGTGAAGAACACTGAGGAAATTGACCTGCATTGTGACCCAGTAAGGTGCAGGCTCCATTGATTTTTTTTGGTTAAGACCTCAGGGTGTTAGAACACAGGTTATGTTGTCCAAGCCGGAGGCTTCATGCAGCTGAGCCGGACGACGGATGCCGAGTACCTGATACGAAAAGGCCGGAATTTGAATGTGCTATGTGCACACAGACCTTGAGTCTGCCTGGAGGAACTCAGGGGAGACTGGGGTAAGAGGGGCTCTCGGCTTAGGAAGTCCAGCCCTTCCTCTGGGCCTCCTGGGCGCCCTGGGGTGCTGAGCGCGGGGCGGGGGGGCACCTGCTGGGCTGTGGCGGGGTGCCACCAGCCCGCTGCCCTCGCACCCACACCCTGGACCCAGGACTCTCCTCGGGCTCACGGAGAAAACGGATGCACTTTTACAACCTGGTAAAAAAATAAATTTGCCAGCTGTAAAGTCATTCTGTGTTTTTGTATAAAGGAAAAAAGTCAAGTTTAAGGAGCATGCGAACCATTTTTTAGACTAAATTCTAACACGGGGTTCAACACCTCACCTCAGCATGTGGGGGAGTTATCCCAATTAAATGGAAATGTGCGCTCTCAGCGGAGCTCCTGTGAAAAAACAGAACATTCTCAGAACTTCAAGGCAACTTTTTAGCTCTCCCTGTTAATGCTTACTATTTCTGAATTTTCTCCCATATGTAACCAAAACTTGTCTCCTGTTACGGGGAGAGCAAAACTGCCCCCAGATGAAAAGCTCATGACGACAAGAACGTGCTCTGTTCTTTGATTTGGTTTTTCATTATCCAAACAGCCAACGTCCTTTTCCTAAAGAGCCATGTGACAGCTTTCCCTTAGGATTTATTGCTAGGGGGAAGAAGGTTCTCCCCTGTAGGTAATAGCCAAAAGCTGTGCTCCCTCCCTGTGCTTCGTGGGTCTTGGACTACGGAGTTGAAGTGGAGATCTTCCCACACAAGGGCAATTCTTCGGTCCTAAGGGTGGATGATCAGTGCCGTGTTTCTTTGGAACTTTGAACAAACTCCGGGCCTTCTGCATGCAGCCTGAGAGAATCCCCTTAGAAGATAGGTTTGATTCAGTTACTGCCTGCATGAGACCCGCAGAAGTTAGTGCCTTCCTATTGCCGCAAAGGATCCAAATAACACACGCGTCCTGCCCTCAGCCTGTCTCACACGATGCACCATGGACCATGTCTTTCCCAGCGGTCCGCGTGTGAGCCACACCAGCCTTCTTTCGACTTCCCCCGCAGGCCACGGTCGTTCCTTCCCGCCACGTGGTATTTCAGCACGCTATCCCCTGCACACAGAGTACCCCTACTCACCCCTCATCTCTCCTAAAAGTTACCTCCTCTAGGAGGTCTTCTCGGATGCCTGGTCCACTGCCAAGGTCCCCAGTTCCTTCTCACCAACGCGCTCACCCCCCTGCACCCCTTCCCCCAATGGGCCTTCCTAGCACCTCCCACAGCAATAACTTCACATTTACTCCGTGATTATTTGGTTATTATTTGCCCCGAGCCTTCACACTCCTGAAAACAAGGAGCCACCGCAACCGCATCGAGAACGAGGATCGTGCTGGGTTTCGCTACTACCGAGCCCCCGACACCAAGGCTACCACTAAACCCCCAACCCCAAGGTCAGAGCTGACCCATCCGAGCAGCTCAGGAAGGACCTGGTGGACGAGTGAACTCTGAATCGAATCCGTGACGATTTGCAGCGCGCCTGTCTCAGACGCCCCAAATTCTAGCTTCTCCTCTCAGAGGGAGAAACGTAGCCAAACATCTTATACTGTTAAGTATCAGCAAAATAACTTTTCTTTAAGCTTTCACAAGCCCACGTGCAGGTAGAACTGCAGACACCGAAGAGGCCCGGCACCCTAATCTCTCCACTCCTCGCTGGGCGTCACGCTCCCAGCCCTTTGCTCAGTTTGTACCAACAGCTGCACCACACGTGCAGCAGGGACACACGCCAAAACCGGGGGCAAGTGGAGCCACTTAGTGAGAGCAGCATGTACTAGCTCATTCCATCCTTTAATTGCACACCTGTATTTCCACCACTACTTTCTAAGTCCCCTGCTGGGTTTTTACATGTGTAAGTTTTTTTTTAGTTTAAATAAAAATTCTAATAAACTGGATTTCACGTGTGTGAGATTTTAAGCGTGAAATGAAATCTTAGGTAAAAGTAGTAAACTTCAGGCCTTAAAAATAACTGCTACAAAACCGATACCAAAATGGAAGAAATTCTGTCTCTCAATAGTGACCTTTTAGTCATAATTTGACTTAAAATTTGTTGTGCTGTTTTCTATCTAAAAGTGCCACACAGGGCGCCTGGGTGGCTCAGTTGGTTGAGCAGCTGTCTTCGGCTCAGGTCACGATCCTTGAGGTCCGGGATCGAGTCCCACATCGGGCTCCCGGCTCCGTGGGGAGTCTGCTTCTTCCTCTGACCTTGTCTCCTCTCATGCTCTCTCTCACTTTCTCTGTCTCTCAAATAAATAAATAAAATCTTTTTAAAAAATAAAATAAAAAAATAAAAGTGCCACACAAAAAAATAATTTCGTGGGGAAAGGAAGTGCTCAATTTAACTTTGGGGCAACGTCCTACTTCAATCCTTAGAGGTTTCTCATCCGTTCTGAGTCCAATAAAGAACCAGGAGGTTCAAAAAGAAAAGTCACATGATAGCCATGGGTAAGAGGGAGGGAGATCTGAATTACTTTCTTCCTTTCATTTCAAACGCACAGGGAGACTAGATAGCGCCTAAATATTTGGGCCAAGGAGGAATCCAATCTACACAGGCACATTTGAAAGCAGTAAGAAAAATCTCCATGTCTGGAAAGAGAAAATGCAGTGGTGAGTGGCTGAAACCCTCTGGTCTCTGGGAAGTTGGTCTTCACTGGATTTGGGAAATACGGCCAAACAGCCCTCGTGAGCACCCTTTGGGACAAACCAGAACCAAGTTTCTCGGGAAGGTAGTGGAGCTAGGATCAGGCTGTCGTTAGCTGCGCCAGCTCCTAGACACGTTCAGAAACATAATGCTCTCCGATGGTCCAGGAGGAAAGTGCCTCAGCCACGTGAGAGCGAGCTTGCCGGACCCACGAGTGAGTGCAGCATCCAGATGGATCACTGTGAACGACAACCCTTCAGCCTGAGACCTGCTGTTGCTTTGCAACCTTAGCAGCGAGGCTGAGACACACGGAAGCACAGGAGAGGAGCTCACAGAACAAGTACAGAGCGCTGAGCAGGAAACTCAGTAACAAACACGTGGCAGACCCACAAATGGGAGAACTCAGCGGATAAAACCTGATGAAAAAGAAATAAGGAAGCAGCCTAAAAATGACTTCAAAAAATAACCTTTATAGAGAAGGAGAAGGAGCACCTGGATGGCTCAGGTCACGATCTTAGTGGTCCTGGATTGAGGCTCCCCCCCAGACTCCTGCTCTATGGGGAGTCAGCCTCTACTTCTGTCCTTCCCCCCACCTCAAAGACATAAAATCTTAAAAAAAAAAAAGAGAGAAGAAGGAACAGCAAATTTCCAATGAGTCTGGAGATTAGGGGGAACAGTGTAAAACACTGTAGTTTTACAGTGATTTTTCAAGGTATGGAGATTAGGGTATGAGACCAAGCCAAGTGCAAACCATGAACGTTAAAATCTTAAAAAATTATTTCGTCAAAAACTGGTGAATTTGAACAAAGAATTGAAAACAGCTTCATTGTCAGATTCTACCAAATATGGACTGAATAATTCCAATTTTGTAAACTTAGACAAGAAGGTATACTTCCCAATTCACTTTATAAACCTTAAAGCCTAGTTTAAAAGAAAAAATTATGAGAAAGGATGCTAATCTCAAGCATGAACGTCAGTGTGAAAATCCTAAACAAAATATTAGCATTCCTAACCTAGCAACAAATACAAAATAATGTGTTGTGACAAGTTTGGGTTTATTTCAGGAATAGGAGTTTGTCTTAACACTGATAAAAATACAGTTTGCTACATAAAGAAGAAAAATCATATCATCATAGCGGACGCCAAAAAAACATCTGCTAGGATTCAACCCCCGTGTATGATAAAACCTTTCAGCAAACTGGGAATTGAAAAGAATTGCTTTTACTAGTGGGATTGTTTTAGTCAGGACAGGATATGCTACAGTAACAAGCCCCAAATTTTCAATACCATCATACATAGAAGTATTATTAAGTGTACTATCTATAGGCAGCATCTCAAGATAGCTCTCTTCCAGGTGAGATTTATAAATAAAACATGTGAAGATTTAAAAAGAAACAAAACTTGTATTAATCATTGATAAGATTACAAAGCAAAATCCAAAAGAACCTTCAGATAAATTTCTAGCATAGGAACTTGTTAAGTTTGCTGGATACTAGTTCATAATTGAAACCAATTTTTTATAAAGAGATCACAAACGAAAATATTTTAAAAAGATACCATTTTAACAGCATTAAAAGTAACTCACAATAAATTGAAGAATTCTACAAATACAAAACTTTGAAATACATTTAAGAAGGCCAAAGGAAACAGACTCATAGTAATGAACCAGAAGACTAATAGAGACATCAGTTTTCAAATTCATCTATAGATTTAATGAAATTCTAATAGAATTTTTTGGTGGAATTTGACACTGGTTCTAAAATTACATAGAATACCAAAGGGCCGAAAACAGCCAAGATTAACTCCCGAGGCATGCCATACATAGTAAATTCTGTAATTTGCATTCATCTACGTGTACAGCCTGATTACCATCTACAAAGGTAGAGCTTGTGTAACTAGCACGCACATTAAAATGTAAAGATTTCCAGCACCACTCAGTAAGGTTCCCCCATGCCCTTTCCAGGTTACAATCCCCCTCAAGAGACAACCACGCTATTCTGACTTCTGGCACTCCTGATTAGCTGTCTCATCTTGCTCACGTAAATGGGACCAAACAGAAGGTTCCCTTTTTAACTGGTTTAAAACATGTAAAGAACAGGCAATGATTCTACTGGATAGCAAGAAGTACTCCTCTGCTCGGCCCTGGTCTGCACTGCTTGCTAATAAGATTCCATAGAACATGGTACCTCTCATGATGGCTTAGCAACGGCAGCAGGCGGCTTCTCAGCACCAAGCTCCTGAGGTGCTAAGCGATGAGCAGTGACCAGCATCCATTAGTCTCCTGCAGGACCCCTTCAAGCAACTGCTTGGGGAAGGCCACATGCGAGGCCCTTCAGAAATGCCCCCTGACACCTCAGGAGACTTTGCAGCAGAGTGTTGTTGGCAAGGAACCTCTCCACGAATGGCTTCCCTACCACCTCCTTGGGTAGTTTTACAGTGATTTTTCAAGGTATGGGTGCTTCCTGATAGAGGACTTCTGCCAGCATCTCAGAGGGAGTGTTGCCAGCAAGTTCCACTAGCACAGGATCTTAGCAATTTCTGCCACCATGCACAGCAATGCCCTTTCCATCAAGGTCTGGATGTCACCACAGAGGAGCCCTGGAGAATGGGGGCAGGGGGAGGGGCTCTCTTCCATGGGCTTTATCTCAGTCTTAGGGGGTAGCAGCTACTACCTATATTGTCAATTCACAAACCTGTATGAAAGGTCTAATTGCCTAGAAAAAGTACAGTTTATCAATATGGACCACCTTACTGATAAAGTTTAAATGGACCGATCTCATGTGAGAATCAGAGAAAGTTACCCCTCACAAAATGGTTTTACTGTGGTTTTTTACTAAACTATTAAAGACCAGATAGGTCCCATGTTTGATAAAGAGCCCATCATTGATAGCACCAAAAAAAGAGTATTAAAAACATCATATAAGAATATGGATATAAAATTTCAAAAGGCAATAGCAAATAGAATCTAATATCTCATTAAAAAAATGATGGATGCCAACTATTTTTAAGAAATCCCAACTGGGATATACTCAAGCAATGCATGTTAAGTTGTAGAAAATGCATCAACAAACATATCTTATTAATAGATCTAGGAAAACCATAAAATTATTTCAATACCACTAAAAAAAAAGTTGACAAAATTCAAGGCCCATTCTTGTTTTAAACACACACACATGCTCAATAAAATAGTTATTTGTGGATTTTTAATCTTTGTCCTAAAATCAGCGCCTTACTTAACTTTTTCACCTTTCTAAATGGAGTAACATTAGAGGCATTTACACCACAGTCAGGAACAAAATACAGATGCTCCCTGCACTATTTAACATTAGCATTATTTTATTCAGCCAACTCAATTAGACAAATCAATCAGAGGCATAAAATTAAAAAATAAATAAAACTACCCTCATGTGCAGGTGATAGGATAGTATACCTAGAAAAAAATAAAACAATTGTAAAGCTCTCCGAAGTAAAAGAATTTAGTAAGGTGGTATGTGACCTACCAATGTAGGAGATAAAATACTTGGGAATCAGCCTAATAAGAAATTAGCAAAACCTAGATAAAGAATATTTTTAAACACTCTTGGAAGATAAAGAAGTCATAGGATGACTCAACATCATAAATCTGTCAGTTCTCCCTAAATTAATTTGTAAATTCTAATAAGATTACCAATTTCAATAAAAATATCAACAAACTTTTTGGTTTTTATGGCGCTAGACAAGAGGATACGAAAGTTTATATGGAAAGACAAACATGCAAGAATAGTTAAGAAAACACTAAAAAGGAAAAGCTAGAGCCAGGAAAAAAAAATGAGGCATCTCGAATCACTGGGATAAAGATGCACTTAATAATTGTGCTGGGACAACTGGATAGCGATTTGCAGAATAAATCAGATCCAGACCTCAATCCACACAAGAGAATCAACTTTCAATGAACCTCGATGTAAGGCAAGAACTGAAACAAAAGGGCTAGAAGAAAATACGGGGGCGGGGCGCCTAGATGGCTCAGTTGGGTCAGCGTCTGTCTTGGCTCAGGTCGTGATCTCCAGGTCCTGGAATCAATCAAGCACCATGTCAGGCTCCCTGCTCACTGGGGAGGCTGCTTCTCCTTCTACCTCTACCCCTCTCCCAATTGTGGGTGCATGCTCTCACGCTCTCTCAAAGAAAATCCTTTGAAAAAAGGAAAACATGGTGGAAATGCCTCTATAAAAAGCAAAAAGCAACTAACGAGAAGCAAATTCCACATGCAAGTTTTAGAAAACTGATCAATTTTGACTACATAAAAAACCTTTGCATCATGAACTACACCGTAAGTCAAATGACAAACTGGCAGAAAATGCTTTTAATACAAGCCAAATAAAAGGCTGATATTTATTTTAATATGCTTTTTTATGGATTCCATGTAATTACATGTTAAATCTATTTTTCACACATATTTTTTAAATGGGGGATTGAGGCAAAAAAGCCCAACAGAAATATACGGTTACGATCTAAAAATGGGGGATGCCCGGGTGGCTCAGTTGGTTAAGCTCCCAGGGTCCTGGGATCGAGTCCCATACTGGGCTCCTTGCTCAGCAGGGGGCCTGCTTCGCCTCTGCCTCTGCCTGCCACTCTGCCTGCTTGTGCTCTCTCTCTCTCTCTGACAAATAAAAATCTTAGGGAAAAAAAAAAAGATCTAAAAATGGGTGCTTAAACATATTAGAAGATGTCCAGGTTTACCCATAAGAAATTTAAAATTACACTAAGATACCATCTTTTTATCTATTAGATTAGCAAAAATTAAAGAGCTTGAAAACACTGCTATCAAGGCTCGGAGAAACAGGCATGCTCAGAAAGGGCTGGTGGGCAGGCAAACTGGCACACAACTCATGGAGGGGAGTCAGGTAATACCTAAACAGCCAGCAGATAAAACCCTACGAAGGCATTTACTGCTGGACCTTGGCAATCTCACCTTTAGGAGTTTGAGTCTCAAAGTAAAATATGTGGACACAAGTCTATTATTCATTGAGGGATGATGTGTAACTATAGAAAAATGGTAAAAGTGCCCACATACAAGAGACACGTTGAATAAACTATGGTATATCCACATCATGGAATATTCTGCAGCCGAAGAAAAATAAAATGAAGATCCCTGTAAACTGACACGGGGGGAGATCCCCACAAAATATTGCTAAGAAATATAGAAGAACATATATAGTATATACGTATACTAAATACATATAAAGAACGTATATAGTATGCCCACTTTAGTACAATAAAAAGGGGATGATACTATGTATTTCTATATATATGTACCTATTTTTACTAACTAACGTAAGGGTAAATGAAATGAGGTTATTGGGTAAAAATGGAGCCCATGGGTTAGTGGAGGGAATGGTGCTTCTGAGAATCCTCTTTTGCGTAGCTTTGCCTTCTGGAATCATGTGAATGTTTCACATCCTCCCTCAAAACCTGCCTTAGTAAGGATGGGTATCCAGTCCGGCAAAACCCAGACCATGGAAAACTCCATAGACCAAAGGGCCCAGGATCTTCAACAACAACTGTAAGGAAAAGAAAGATTTAGAAAGATTTTAAAAGATATTTGAATTGTAAGTGGGCAAACTGTAGACTTCAGGGATGCACGGATGGGCCATGGAGCGATAGAGAAAATCAAGGAAGTGTTGGGATAGGAGCTGTTTTCAGGAGGATGGAAGGCTAGCGTTTTAGGACATGGTACGTGGATCGACTGCTAACTGCCTTTTCTTTCTTTTTTTTTTTCCTCAGATGGTGACTACTGCCTTATATCAAGCTGCACAGTTGTTTTGAGTGGTATTCTATTTCTGGATTTCGTCTTATGATACAAAATTTTTTGAGAAGAGACTAAATGCTTGGCTATTTCTCAACTTGATCTATGTCATGCTCATCTGAAGACCTCCTTACATCTTCAGCAATTTTCTACCTGAATCAGGACAACTCTCTAACATTCCTTCCATTAGAGGCTCCATGATCAGAGAACATATTCTAATTTTCAGATTAGCTTAAGAAAAACATAACAGACTAAGTGCTGCCAACAGTAACTTTGGTAATGCATTCCAGCACCAACTGTCAATGCTAAATTGTGTTTGTTCTATCAGCTGCTTTGGATTATCTGCATGGCTATCCTCCTGCACAGCAGAGACAATAAAAAAAAAAATGAAAATTCAATTCATTTCCTTAAGAAAAATCTAAGAAAAAGTAGAAGAGGCCTAGCGTTCTTACATAAGGCAAGGTCTGAAATTCTGTGAACTTGCTGGACGCGTTTATAAGCTTCATAATCCTGGCTGCAGGCAGTTTTGGCATGAGTACTCTCAAGAGTCTTGATTTTTTATGCTGACATTTGAACATTTAAAACATTTTGTGGATCAGATGGGTCATTCTATTTTTAATTTTTTGAGGACTTTCCATAGTGGCTGTACCAATTTATAATTCCACCAATGGGGCACAAGGGATCCCTTTTCTCCATATTCTCGCTAAGCATTTGTTATCTCTTATCTTTCTGACAATGGCCATTCTAACAGGCATGAGGCGATATAACTCACTGCGGTTTTTATTCCCTAATGAGTAGTGATGCTGAGGGTCTTTTCATGCACCATAGGACTTGGCAATTCCACTTTTGGGAATCTATCCAAAGGAACAAACACTAACTTAGAAAGACCTCCCTCCGCACCCCCATGTTCATTACAACATTATTTACAAGAGGCAAGACAAGTAGCCTGTTGATGGATGAATGGGTAAAGAAGTTGTGATAGGTGTATACACACACATAAGGATAGTATTCAGCCAGAAAGATGAGGAAATCCTACCATTTGTGACGCTAATGGGTGGAACCTAAAGGCACAATGCTAAGTGAAATAAGTCACAGAAAGACAAAGACCATATGAGCTCATGTGTATGCGAAATCTTAGAGAGAGAGAGAGAAAAAGAGAGAGAAAGTGTGATACCTCACAGAAGAAGAAATCAGACACAGTTACCAGAGGCAGAGGGGCAACTGGAGGACGGTGGTCAAAAGGTAAAAATGTCCAGTTCTAAGAAATACAAGAACTTCCAGTCCTAAGACATTTATACCAAGTACAACATGACTACAGCTAACAGTGCTGTGTGAGATACAGGAATGTTGTCAGAGTTGATCTTAAGTTATCATGAGGGAAAAAATTTACTGTACCTACAGGAGATAATGGATGTTAGCTAAACCTATAATTAGTTCATAGCATATGTAAATCACGCTGAACAACTTAAAGTTAGGCAGGGATGTATTCAATCACTCCTTACAACTAGAAAACCCGGGCGGGACAGGGGGAGCTAGTGTTAAAGGAGCACGAAGTTTCGGGGGGAAGACGGAGTAAGTGCTGGAGACGGATGGTGGCAATGCTTGCACAACGGTGTGAAGGCACCTAATGATACTGAACTGTCCACTTAAAAACAGTTAAGATGGCAAATTTTAGGTTATGTGCATTTTACCACAATTTTTTTTTATGAAGCAAAAGATGTGCCGGCTACTCCTGAGCAAAAAATTCTTCCGTAAAGTTAATTGTTCTGTTGAGAAAGTCTAAATTTTTCTCCAAGGGGAACAGATCTTCCAGTAGAGTTGCAAAGGCTTTCTCTGATAGGGTGTACTCCTCTCCTAATAGGAAACATCACTAAATCATACATTTTCTAAAACATAAGCTATGCCAATCTACCCTCCAATACAGGCAACGAACGATCCAGCTCTGGGAGATAGGCACAATATTTCAATAAGATTGGACAAGAAAAAGATTTCCACTTACTACCAAGAAAATACAAACGAAGTATTTCCGTCTCAGATATTCTTTCTTCGACTTTGGGACCTTGCTACAACGGGAGAACACAGGAAAGGGAAACTGGGGTAACTCCAACTATCTGGGTCAACATGGATATAGCCCCTAATGTTAAGTAAAAAAAAATCATATTTATATGAAACTTAACGTGAAAACTCATACTATATTTCACTTAGGGGATACGTACATAAGTAATCAAAGTTTAAGGAAAATACGTGGAGTAACAAATATTAAGTTCAGGATCGTGGCTCAGTGTGGTTGGAATAGGGGGTTGAAATCGGGGGGTGACCAAAGGGTGTGTTCACTACTGAAATATTTCATATCTTGACCTGTGTTAGAAAGGCCTTTCCTGTATGTTTTATGCTTTCTGTACATAGAGTGGGAGGAAGGGGCAGAGGGAGAGGGAAAGAACGACAAGCAGACTCCAGGCTGAGCGTGGAGCCTGACAAGGGTCTCCATCCCACAACCCTGGGATCATGACCTGAGCAGACACCCAGAGTCAGAAGCTTAACCAACTGAGCCACCCAGGTGCCCCAGACAAGTACTGATATTTTTAGTCTCCATAGTTTTAGCCTCTTCTGGAATGTTAGGTCCTTGGAATCATACAGTATAAAGTGTTTTCAGACTGACTTCTCTCATTTAGTAATTTTTACGGATTTAAGGTTTCTTGATGTTTTTTCATGGCTTGGTCGATCGTTCATTTCTTTTTAGCACTGATAATATTCTATTGTCTGGAGGGACCACAGTTGGTTTACCCATTCACCTCCTGAAGAACATCTTGGTTGCTTACAAGTTTAGGTGACTCTGAATGAAGCTTCTAGAAACACCTGCAGGTTTTTGCTTTTTTTCCCCCCCTCAAGTCCTTTGGGTAAACGCCAGGGAGTATGATTGCTGGATCTCACAGTAAGAGCATGTTCCTGACTGTGGTGTAAATGCCTCTAAGTTACTCTGTTTAGAAAGGTGAAAAAGTTAAGTAAGGTGCTGATTTTGGGACTAAGATGCTGGATCTCACAGTAAGAGTGTTTAGTTTTGTAAAAAAAACTACCAAACGGTCCTCCAAGGCAGCTCTGCCATTTTGCATTTCCCCAGCAACGAAGGGAGAGCTCCTGGTACCCCCAACCACTGCCAGCATTTAGCAGTGTTGCTATTATGAGTTGTCAACATTCTAAGAGGTGCATAATGGTAGATCGTTGTTCTTTTAATACCTTTTTTCTTTCCCTCAGTTACCTCATCTAAGAGATGGAAACAATGGTAGAACTAACTTTGTCCCGTCATTATGAGGATTAACTGTAACAAAACAAGAAAAAGCACTTAGCACTGAGCCTGCTCATTGTAAATTCTCAGATGTTTTATATTTTTATCACCAGCTGAGTTCCTCCAGAAACTAGGCTACGTTCCCTTGACCAAAAGTATCTTTCCCACTCTCACTTCTGCATTGCCTTAAATTCCTACCACTGGTGAGTGCTCTTAGCTCTCAAAGCCTTAAAAAAATAGTTTGAAAAGCAAATGTGGGGTGCCTGGGTGGCTCAGTGGGTTAAAGCCTCTGCCTTAAAAAAAAAAAAAAAAAAAAAAAAGCCTCTGCCTTTGGCTCAGGTCGTGATCTCAGCGTCCTGGGATTGAGCCCCGCATCAGGCTCTCTGCTCAGCGGGGAGCCTGCTTCCCCCTCTCACTCTGCCTGCCTCTCTGCCTACTTGTGATCTCTCTCTCTGCCAAATAAATATCTTTAAAAAAAAAAAAGAAAAGGAAAGAAAATGTGTGTATAAATACAGTGTAAAACATTTCAGTTTCCCCACTGAATGTATCAGTTCTTTGGCAGGGAGAACAAAAGTTCTGGAAAAGAGACTGGACTAGTACACGTTAATACCAAGATGAAGGCATTTAGGTCTTATCGGTGGGATCCCATAGTGGCAACTCTCCCCACAGGCTACCTGAAAGCCTCTGCCACCTCTAAGAAAAGACTGAACAGTGAAATTAAGTGAATAAAAATTGAAAGTACGGTGTAAAAATAATAGTTATAGATTTCCTAGAAATATTATCCATTAAAACCAACATACTTAAAAAATGTCTACATAGAATTGGTGGTGCCTATTCTGTGGGACTTTAATTTTATAACAAATCCCCACGGTTTTTGTTTTTTGCTTTTTTACATAAATGACAAAAGAATGGGATAAACGAAAGTTCTGAATACAGTGGCTGTTTGTCCTATAACTTTCCATTTCCATAGGGAAGTCAAGTCTCTTCCTCAGAAGGACGACCTGAAACGTTTCAGTGGTTTACAGTAAAGGGGGAGGGAAAGGGAAAGAAGCTCGGGCAGAAGGTCCAAACATCAGGGTCCATGATCCTGACTCCAGGCCAGCTGAGAACAGATCACGACGACAGAAAACTTTTTAAAAGAATTTCTCCAAGTAATGATTTTCCTTGTTTAAACAGTAAAAATTGGGTGTACATGGAAATGTTTACGGGAGTTGACCCTCTTTGAAATGTTTCAATATCTGCATCATTTTCAAGAGTCTTAGGTGTCTAATAGTTCAGAAACAAGCTAGATCTAAGTCAACAGGAAATCACTCTTGGCTATCACATAGGACAAGAGGGAAGAAAGCTCTAATAAGCAGCAAACAATTGCAGTTTTTATAACAGAAACTAAACTCCTATGTCTGGCGACCCCTCGGAGCCCAGATTCTCACAGCTGACGGGTGGAGAGTTCACACCGCCATCTTGTTTTCTACCACTGAGACAACAGAGGTTCACAGAAGACTTTATCGTCTGTCCGGTCATGTATGCTGAAGTCTGAGTGGGAGTCAACCATCAATAAAAGCAATGCTATTCGTTTGGTTAAAACAGGACTCCTTTGGAAACAAAGCCATGGGTCTGACATTTAAGGAGGCCACCTAGTCTCAGGGGGGTAAAACCTCTTCCACAGCCAAAGGACACACACCCCATTAAAGCTCAGAAACGTAAGCTAGGCATCACCAAGCCACAGGAGGGGATGTGGATGCCCCAACGCAAATAGGTCAACACAACAAGAAACATTCTGGATATGCTAATCATCTTCAAAAAGGGAACAGCAGTACATCTTATCCAATTATTAAAGCCTTTAAAGTTCATGTAATGTCTTTAGCTTTGGCCACAGTGCTAGGAATAAAATAGCAGTCCAGCCAGTGGTCATGAACTTGGGTTTGGGAATCAGACTGGTAGGTTTAAACCTCAAAGTTCTCACTAGCTGCGTAAACAGAGACGAGTTACATAATCCTACATCCTCTCCTCAACTGTAGACTCAGGATCATCAAAGTATCTACCTCATGAGGTTTTTAAGATTAGAGGAGATAATCCATACAATACGGCAGGGCACGTAAGTGTTCAATTAGTATTAATTAGCATTCAGTGTCATGTGGAGTCAGAAAAGGAACAGGTAAGGAAGAATAAGGTTTCAGGAGGAAGGAGGCATTTTCTGGAACATTCATGGAGCAAAACATATATATAGTATGATAGTATGTTATAGTATAGTACTATAGCATATCTATATAATATAGTGTATCTATATATAGTATACTATGTAACCCTTATAGCAAATCCATGAGGTCTTATTACTATCCATTTATAGACAAGAGAACTGATCTTCAGAGACAACGTGTGGTTCCCAATGTCCCACCACTAGTACGTCAAGGAGTGGGGATATGAACCCCAGTCTGACTTCCAAGTCCGTAAGATTTCCATTAACACTGTATTTCAGTAGGAAATGTCCAGAAGGCACAGATACATAAACCTAGAAGGGACTTTAAGAGCCTTGCTAGTCCATCTCCATCCCTGCAGAGATTTCTCTCAAGCACCTTAGAAATAAAGTATCTATACTTTTCTTCAAGATTGTTGAGACAGAACCTGTTTTGGAACCTCTCAAGAAACACAACTGAATGTTAAGGTAACGGAGGAAGAAGCAAAAGAAGAAGCCGGAGAAAGGGAAGACAAAGGCAGGATGGAAATCGAGGTTAGGGACCCCGATGGACACGCGCAGTGCTGCTCGCTCAGTAGTCACGCCCCCCGCCCCCACTGCCTCCCAGTAACAGCACCACCTGGTAGGGGTCCGCGAAGGCCGGCAGAAACCACACCAGCTAGTCTCAGCGGAAAGGGACTCATTACTGGGAGTTCAGTGATTTGCAAAGCCGGTGTCACTGCCCGGGGCCCCGGCCAGCCGTGATTTGCAAAGCCGGTGTCACTGCCCGGGGCCCGGGCCAGCCGTGGCTGCGGTCAGACCCACTTCTGACATTCTGCTCTTGCATCTTTGTTAACCGACCTACTCCTCTACGTTCACCTTAGGGTCTGTGACTTCCCCGCACCAGCCCCAAGTCATACAGAGGCTGGAAGGACGCAAGAAGGGAAGGGAAGAGAAACAGGCAGGAGACAGATGAGGGCTGGGGGGAGGGTGGGAGGAGGATTTATAAGTTTTATTATGAAGGTTTATAAATTCTACTACATGCCAGGCACCATACTGGATGCTACTCATTCTGTTACCTCACTTAGAACTAATTTAGGAGCTGACGTATATAAGTACTTAATCGAGAAAATATGCACTCCGGGACCCAGCAGGCCTTTAAACTATGATAATTACCACACCTGGAGAGAACAGGCACGGCCCTGAATTATGGGGTGACTAAAATGAAAATATTCTGTTTATTCTGCTACATTTCCTTAATTCTCGTCACTACTGTGTGTCGTGCAGAGAGTTAGCTCAGTGTAGTTTATTCATGGAAGTCACAGGTTATCCCTGGGCGCTACTGAAGTAGCCCGTCGCGGTGACAGGAGGCTTCAGGCGCGGTGGCTACAAGCACAAAATGTGGCATCAGATCTGGGTTCAATGTCAGCCACTCTCTCTTCCTAAGATCTGGGTAGGTTATGCACTACGCCTTAACTTTTCCATCTGTGCCCCTGGGGTACTCTTTCCCGCCTGCAGAATTATTGTAAGCAGCACACGAAGGCTGGGGTCTACAGACAGATCCAGAAACATGAAAGGCTTCCAGAGAGAAGAAGGCATTTCTAGAACACGGGAACTATAGTTAGTGGCGATTCAATTCTCACCGGAGTCCTGTCACTGCATTTTATGAGAATATCCCACGGCACTGCACACCCGTTTTTCGTTTAAAGAGACCCCAGTGTCACTCCTGGTTCAGTCCTAGTCCAGCCATCATCTGAGAGCAAAACTTCCATTGCTGCAGATCAAAAACTCACCCTAACCTGCGCAGAGCTATGGTGTTTCCCGATGAAACAGGTCATTCCAGAGGGAGAGCAGGAGTCCCCCGTCTCCCAGCTGTTACAGGTCATGGTAGTATGTCAGAAGAAGCTTCAGGCACGAGGGGGTTTCACTGAAGGATATGTAGGGAGACCAGAGAGGAGTACGACCCCCAATCAGCAGGGCCCCTCCATGCCCTAGCTCCCCCCCGGAGCGGGTTACCCCAACTCCTCCCCATACATTCTCCCCTCTCAACAGCTCGCCCCTTTTCTTAGATGTAGAGCAATTTCACCCTCTCTTGATTTCTCCAGTTGGCACTCTCGTCCCTCACCCCCAAGCCTCGGGACTGATATCCCTTCAAAGATGTCAAGCCTGGGGAGGGGCGGCAGAGAGGAGCGCGCAATGATTTCCCCTGCCTGCGGGAGAGAAAACGGGGCCTACGCTCAGCTTCAAACAGAGGCCTATTTTAGCTAGATCTCAGTTTTCTTTGAATTGCATGCATTACCCATCTAACAGCAAAACTGGGCCAAAGGACATATGTGGAGCCCAGAACATTATGGAATTAGAGGGAGAGGATGTTCTGAGCTTGTCAAACAAGACACTTAAATTCAATCTTCCGAAATTTTAGAAGAAACTCTGCCTCCCCGCCCCACCCCACGTGCACACCCTTCATCCCCTCTGTCAGTTGTTCCAAAAGAGCTTTTCAACCGTACCCATCTTTAATCAATAAATTCGACATCTGATCTGCTTGCTCGTACAGGAAAGTTAAAACATCCACGGATTTGAAACATTTTAAGACTAGACGGAATACAACAAAACCGGAAGGAGAGATATCGAAAAAAGGATTCACTGCAGGTCATAGGGGTGTTTGTTTTTCACGAGACCACTTGTTACTACAGCTGAGCCCTATCCGTGGTCCTTGAACCACGGATGGTGTTATGGGGCCCAAAGTACCAGCTCTTGTACCAGGATCCTTCTTTTGGTGGAGGGGGGGAGAGGTCAAGAGAGGCCGGAGTAGCAAAACTAGCTGAATTTTTTCATGACTTTCTTACATCTGTCTCATTCTGCTTTTACCTTTGGACAGACATGCCGAGAGAGACGGCGAGGTTACAAGCATTACCACCTTCACATGATTCTTTATTCCTTCCTTCTTCCATCGACATTACCATTCAGGCGTCAAAGCACTGACCTCCTTATTTTTCACTCGTGACCCTGATGTTATTCACAGAGTACAAATTCACTATAAACCCTCTGGATGGATAAACATTTTCCCCTGGACTGTGTCCTCGCAGGAAAATACCACCGTGTGAGAACAGGAAACACAGAAAGGGAATGCATGTCAGACAAGGCAGAGCAGAAATTCCCGAGTTCGAAGTGGAGAGAAATCTCAAGGAGGGATCACGATAAGCTTGAATAACCACGGAAGGCTTTGGGGAACCCTTGAGGTAGGAGTAGGACTTGGAATAGTGACAGGGACAGAAGGGAAAGGGGGATTCCAAGGAGAAGCCAGGCCTGGGTGAGGCGGTAAACCCAGAGGACCCAGGAATCGTGGGCCCTAAATTATCTCACCCAATTCCAATAGGTTCCTCAGACCACGGTGCGGAGGATTACATGATGGTCAGTTTCCAAACCCAACCCAGAACCCATGGTCTGATGGGAAGCAGGGCCCATGCAGCCAAATGGTGAAAAGCTCCAGTTTGGAGACAGAGAGACTTGAGATCAAAACCCAGCTTCGCACTTACAGGCTCTGTGCCCCTGGACAACCTACGGAATCTCTGTGTCTTACGGTCTTGAGCCATAAAGTGAGATACCTTCCCACCCTGACGGGTTGTTGCGGGAACGAGTGATATCACTGAAACTCCGGTCACATGCTCCCAGGTACACAATACTCAGCTTATTTGCTATTGGGTCACGTTTAATTTCAAATGATGCTTGAAAAAAATTCCAGAGTGTATGCACACCACAGCCAAGTGGTTAACCACTCAAGATTCTGGAATAGCCACTGCAAGCAAGGCAGCCGTGAGTCCTATGGCCTCAAGTATTGGGGCACAGAATTTAGTCCTTGGGGCTTAGAACTCTTCTTTAAAGGAGTTGAAGAAACGGGAGATGCTAAATTTTGCAAGGAATCATCAATTAATGTCAGCTAGGCCCTTTGGGCCCTTGGCCGAAAGGTTTCTGTAAATAAAGTTTTTATTTCTGAAACAATTTTTCTCTACGGCTGTGAAGAGGCAGAATGTGGCCTTTACAGATAAGGACGGCTCATCTCTCCGTAAAGCATCTGATTTCAATATCGTCTTTGGCTTTCTCCAGGGAGCACAGCTCCTGACTTCAAAACCTTTCACATCCTGGGTCATTTTCAAGCTTTTGCTCATCTTTAAGTAATTATGGAATTATCTACGAAGCAATTATGTGTTCCTATGCTGCTAAATCTAACGAGAACACAAAGTGAAGTTAGCGTCCCCCTCCTAACGCCAAGTGGCTGTTCTTTCTTCCCTCTCACCCCAGAAAACACTCTCCCTTACCTTTCTATCAAGAAACACACCAATTTTATCTTAGGAGAAAGAGCCTCCTGTCCTTGTTAGCAGATTGTAGACTGAGCAAATAAATTACCAGATTAAAAAAACAATGAAAAGCAGCTCAGACATCATAAAGGGGACGGAGGTAACTCCTGCAGCCCGAGGTGGACACTGAAACTTCTGTTGGGACTTCCTTAGGCTGAAAGGTCCTCAACCACTCTGCGCCTCAGACTCCACCATCCAAAGAAGGAGGACTCCACAGGGCCGTTGTAAGACAGATTGGGGGCGCCGGCTGGCTCAGTTGGCTAAGCGTCCGACTCTGGATTTCGGCTCAGATCATGATCTCAGGAAGTGGGACCGAGCCCTGTGTCAGGCTCTGCGCTCAGCGGGGAGTCTGCTGGAGGATCCTCTCTCCCCACTGGCCCCTGCCACGACCCTGGGGCACCTGCCTCTCTGCCACGATCCCACCTGCACTCTCGCTCTTAAAATGGTTGGTGTGACTTTGGAAAACAGGGTGGAGATTCCTGAAGAAGTTAGAAATACAGCTACCCTATGACCTTGCAATTGCACCACTGGGTATTTACCCCAAGAAGCAGATGCAGTACAAAGAAGGGCCACATGTACCCCAGTGTTCATAGCAGCAATGGTCACAATTGCCAAACTGTGGAAAGAACCAAAATGCCCTTCAACAGATGAATGGATAAAGAAGATATGGTCCATATATACAATGGAATATTATGCCTCCATCAGAAAGGATGAATATCCAATTTTTCTATCAACATGGACAGAACTGGAAGAGATTATGCGGAGTGAAATAAGTCAATTGGAGAGAGTCAATCATCTTATGGTCTCACTTATGTGTGGAGCATAAGGAAAAACATGGAGGGCATTGTGAGAAGGAAAGGAAGGGTGAATGGGGGGAAATCGGAGGGGGCGATGAACCAGGAGAGACTGTGGACTCTGAGCAACAAACTGAGGGTTTTGGAGGGGAGGGGGTGGGGGTTTGGGCGAGTCTGGTGGTGGGTATCGAGGAGGGCACGTACTGCATGGAGCACTGGGAGTGGTGCATGAACAATGAATCTTGTAATAATGAAAAAATAAAATAAATGTATTTGGGGGGAAAAAAATAAAATGGTTGCCGTGGAAAGCCTGATCCTTTGTCTATGGAAACGTTGACCTTATCACTTTTTTTTTTTTTAAACAATTCAAAGTGGGGGAAGATCTCTGCTAGTTCTCTGATACTTTCTCTCATTTCAGGCAGGCCAATGAGGAAGAACCCAATGGAGAAAGTTGGCAGAAAAAAACAAAAACCCATCCTAGCGGGGCCACTCCTCCCCTGAAGGGGTTCAGTGCCACAGAGCCGTGCAAGGCCAAAGAGTCACCGGACAGAGCATGGCGCCACCAGCCAGGAGTCCGGAGCCCTCTTCTCGGGGCGGGGGCAACGTCAGAGGGCACACAAGACACACATTTACCCTGGAAAAAGCAAGGTGGTCCCAACCCGACTGTCTCGACAGTCCTCTCTACCGGACACGTATAAGACAAAATCAGTGCATTTCCCTCCTCCCTGGAGACCCACGGACACCCCCCCACTAAGCGCCTCACCACGATCACCTGTACGGCAATGGAGAGTCAGGTCCTCTTCCTCTACTTTTATAACAGGGAAAAAAAAAAAAAAAAGATAGGAGAGGGGTCGTAAATAAGCAGTTTCCGCTATTTAGGATTGCTTCAGTAGGTATTTGCGTCCACGGCCAATTTGAACTATGATTCATCACGGTCATCTCGACACGCACTCGACCAGAGCCCCGGCTTCTTAAACGCCGCTCAGCTCCTGCCTACTTTTGTCCGCTTAGTCACGAGGGTATCTTTAAGATCTACTGCGAGCCTTTCAAAACACATTCGCTTTTTGTCAGCCATTGCCAAGACGCTGGATCGGGCCAGTTTGGGGACCAGACCTTTGTGTCCGATATCCAGCGACCAGCACCGATCCCGGCAGCGCCAGTCCTGCCTCGGGCTGGAGATGTGGGCTCAGTGTCCACTCTCACGGCCACCAGCCCCGCGCCGGTCGCGGAGGATGAAAGCAGTGCCTGGGGCAAAACGTGTTCAGGCAAAGCGTCCACTCAGGGACGCTGACATCGCCGGTGAAGCTGGGGCTGGTGACCCTGCCCGGCAGGGGTGCGGCCCCTTGTGAGGCAAAGGGAGTAGAAGTAGACCAAGTGGAGGAGTTGTTTGGCAACAATGTAAGCTTTTTGTGTTTTTAAGACCTCTTCTGGAACATGCTGCAGGTACAATACATTCTTTAAACTTCCAGTTATAAGTCCTGGTGATGGCCGGTCCAGCATGGTGCTGTAGTTAATACTGCCTGGCGTACTTGAAAATTGCTTAGGGAGTGGATCTTGAGAGTTCTCATCAAGAAAAAAATTCTTTATGGTGATAGACATTAACTAGACTTACTCTGGTGATCACTGCTCAATACATACAAATAATTGAATCATGGTGTAGACCTTAAATATTACCCTGTATGCCAATCATAGCTCAATTTTTTTTTTTTAACTCCAGAAAAATATAAGACACAAGAACAACAAAGCCTGATCATTCCTTCACTTGCTGAAAGCCAGTCACTCTGCCGGGCGCCGAGGAGTCATTACGAAGAGGATGCATTCTACCCTTGAAGAGAACGGATGATCAGAGGTTGGAACAAAGCGGGAACCGGACTGTATCTAACACAGGTCTCAGGGATGCTCCTCGCTGTCAGGAAAAGACAGGGAGGGCTTCATGGAGGAAGCATCACTTGAATTAAGCCTTGAAGGACAAAAAAAAAAAAAATGGTGATCCAGGCGGATGCTGCGAGGGTGGTGGCAAAGGGAGGCAGCTCTGAGCAGAGGAAACCTCTGGCCAGGTCCTCAGCATCCCCATTTGCAGCCACTGGGATCATCGCCCAGCACATGTTTCCTGACTGCCTCTCGTGTGCTAAGACCTTGCTGGGAAACCAGGGACCTAAAGATCATACGGAGCCTCTGCAGGCAGGCAATTCCTCCCCTCTCCCTCCTTCCAGTGGAAGGCTCCCAGATAGGTGAAGCACCCGATCCTCCCCCTCCCAGGAGACCCCAGACTTACAAGGCACTCGCGTGCCCATCAGACAGGAAAAGCCAGAGGAGGGCTCGACTGTCCCAGCGTCCCAGGTCCCCGCCCCACAACTGCCTGATGAGGCAGCCCCGAAGAACTGGTTTTCCTCCTGGCAATTTCCATGGGAAAAGGTGAAGGAAGTGACCCACTCCACGTGAACATGCTTGGGCCAGGCCCCAGGAAACTGGGCTTGGGATGCGAGTCAGAATGCTTGAACCTCCCAGCCACAGCTCCCTGCCCGAAGCACGTTACCCTTCCCAACGACTGTCACGACCTCGGCTCCTGCTGCGCTTCGGGATCGACTCCAATCCACCCCAGACGTACAGCTGGACAGACAGAGTTAGTCAGTAATACAAGCCGCATCCTTAACTGTGTACGGGTTCAGACCGCAGGCTTCGTGGAGCCCTCAGAGGGCAGGGCTCCTCGCATGTCTTCTGTGTGCTCTACGACAGAGCTAAAGGCATTCGAACTCCCCCCCCTGCAAATTGTTCCGTTCCCTGGGATGTAATTCATCAGCTGTGACAGACATGGACACAGTGACCTTTTCAGGAAAATCAGAAAGGCACCCTTGAGGAGGACAATGTCCCACAGAGCAAACCACAAAATGCATGTGCAAAATGTTGACTTCCTACGTGCCTTTTTGTTTTTGTTTATAAATCAAACTTTGTTTTGATTATCTACATACTTAGCAAGCCTGTTATGACATCCCATTACAAACGGTTTTCCAAAAAAAAAAAAAAAGTCTTAAACATAAGTCTTAAACTTATCTCGTCTTCAAAGATAACGTCCCTGCGGGAACCCCTGACATCGTTGGGCCCCGTCTCAGAGCCAGCTGCACATCTGTAAATCAGGCGTCTCTTCCCTCCCCCCCCAGCATCCCCCCCCCCACCCCGGTCACGCGTGGACATACACCAATCGCAGAGGGCACCAAGAATCCTCTCTGGAGGCCGTATTTTATTTTGGATCTTTTGTCACTCTGGCTATTTTACAACAAAAAGAGAACCCAGCGAAGTCTTTTTATCCAAGAAATCTGACTCTGAGCGTAGCTGCTTGCTTAACCAAAGTGGGTTGACCTCCTGATAAAACACAAGTGCAGGTTCTCTCCACTTTACATTTTACTGGCTGCCCGGAGGAGCCCTTTTCAATGCGTGCCCGTGCTCCAAATGAAAACCCGTTAGCACACTCATGTGTTAGGCAGGCTGGTAAGGGGAAAGTGGTGCCCTTGAAAAGAGTCTAATCCTAGTTTAATCTAAAAATCCCGTTCAGTACATCTGGGAATGTTCAGTATTTTTGCAATTGTGGATTTGGTTCCCTAATTTTGTGTGGTTTGGGCTGATATTTACATATAAGCCTGCACTGGCCAGCAGGGGAGATGGGGGTTCATGAGCTTGTGTAACCATGAGGATCCTCCTCTTAATGTGCAGAGTCTGATAATCCGAACTAAAAAGGATGAATTATTTACATGGAGGCAGACTGCTTACACTGGAGACCTACCACCATTTAGGATATCGTTCTGACTGCAGGATCATCCCAAACTTCAAACAACTGACATACAATGAACTATAGGGCACAACTCATCTAGTAGCTGCTGGTTGCCTATAAGGAAAAAAATGGAAGCATGATTGCTACAGTTCTCTGGGCCATCTGAAGCAAAAAGGATCGCATGGCTGGATTTCAACATTGTTTCTTTTGCTGCCCTCCCTCCGTGCCCTTCGGTTGTCCTTGACAGACTCCGTTTCATCCCAGAGCACCACCCTGGGGCTTGGGAGCTAATATGGCACACAGGTTAAACACAGGTAGGTTCTGGAACCTACCTAAATTCAAATCCTAACCACTTCCTCTGTGACACTAACAATGCTACTAATCTCTTCAAACCTCAGGTTGTTGGTCTACCATGTTACAAAATGGGGAAAAATAAAAGCACATATGGGTAGGGCTTATATTAAAAATTAAAATGTAACAAGCTACTCAGTACAGTGTTTGACCCACAAGTACTCAATAAGGATTAGCTAATATTGTTGTTGTATTATTTACAAAACTCCTTTTCCAGGTTTTAACTCCACAGAGGTCAACGCTACAATGAATTTTCCTGCCTTCCAGATGCCCTAGGACCCTACTTCCGGCCTGCTCTAAACAGATTATTTAACAAACTTCAGCCAAGGTGTTAACGGCAGACAAAAGGATTTAGCGTTCTTCCTACCAAACCCGATCTTCACGTTTCAAAGGAGAGGCGCTGCCCTTGATCTTTCCTGCCTACTACCCTAAGTAGGGAAGCATAAGGCCCGATTTTATATCAGCAATGGAATAACCTGGAGAAGATTCTTTGTCTGAAGGTAAAAATCTGTCAACTACTCAAGGGAGTTAAGGGTAAGAGAAACTCTGACAACCGGCCTGTGAGCACTGCAACTGGAGCTTTAACATAAATAAATAAGGTGTTTATCGTGAACGAACACTAATCGAATTCCTGTGGAACCCCAAGCTTCACCGTCTCAAGACCCAAAGACTTCAGGCCGATGTACCCATTCATTCACCCTTCAGTTTGTTCGTCTGAGTTTTCAGTGGCCATTTACCCACCATTCTCTATGAACTATACACTGATCCAGCTACTGGAATATAAAGTCTTACGTATCATTGAATTGCCTTTTAAGTAGTTGACCCTGAGGTGAATAGGTTTCAATACCCTAACTGAGGCACTCAGAGAATGAAGGTCTAACACAGCAGGCAGCCTTGGGTTTTAGCGGGGGAATCATCAGGGAGGTCCCCAGCCCAGCACCGACTAAAAGAACTTTCTACAATGTTGGACATGTTCTACAGCTCCCATGCTCAAAATGGCGGCCACTCTGTGGCTAGTCCGTCTTTGAAAGGTGGCTAATGTATTTAGGAAGTGAGTTATAATTTTTGAAGTTTAAATAGCCACAGGTGGCCTGTGGCTGCTATATTGGACGGTGCAGCTCTAGAGGAATGCGACAGGGCTCTTGTAAGACAATGTCCCTCGGGATCGGCGGGGACAGAGCAAAGTATCTGCAGAGGTAAACCGGTAGAAACATCTTCAACTTCCCAGCCTCCCAATTACAAATTTATCCTCCTCCCCCACCAGTCTCTTCCCTTTGCCATCCCTCCTCAGTGAGAAATAAATCTTTTCTCTTACCCAAGGCTGACCCTTCCCTTTTGTTTGGGATTCCATTCCTTCCTATTCATCAATGATCTCCTCTCTCAATTCTTCCTTCTACACTGGATCTTTCCCTTTGGCATAGAAACATGTTCATGCCTCTCCTATGTTCAAAACAAGTCTCCTCAATCCTGTTACTCTCTTGCTGCTATCTGTTCCTCTCAGGCCCAACCAAACCTCTTGAAACAGTATTTCAACACCTCCTTGTTGTCTCCAGTCATTACCCAGTCTTCACTGACTCACCATCTGGTTCCCACCCCCACACCCTTCCACGGATCCAGCTCTCCTGAAGACGACCAATGTCCTCTTTGGCGCTATATCCAACAGACTTCTTTGAGTTCTTGTCTAACTTGACTTTTCTGTCAGATCTGTCTGATCTGTTGACCACCTTCTCCTCGAAATTTCTCCGTCTTCAGGAGAGCATTTTTCTCCCTCCTTTTCTAGGCCTCCACCTTCCACTGTTTTGTAGGCTCCTCTTCATGGTCTGCTGGGTTTGGCCTTCAGTCATTTTCCCTTCTCGTTGTGCACCTTCCATCTCAGCTATTTCTGTGGCTTCATCCACCATTCACCTGCCAGTGACTCGCAGAAGTCCATTCCCAACTCACATCTTTCTCCTGTTCCCAGACTCATATACATAACTGCTAATGGATATGTTTCCAGCAGCTCAGATTCAACAAGTCCAGAATTAATCATTATCCAATCCCACTGCCACTAAAATGGCTGTTTCTGAGGAATCCCACGTGCTAGAGAATGGTTCCATTATTCACCTAACGGACCAAAGCCAGACAGAAATCATTCCGTCTCCTCCACATCTGGTCTACCAGGTACTACAGGTTCTATCCTCTTACTGGTTCTCTGATCTTTATAGGTCTCTCAATCCCTGTCACCCTGTGTAGTCAAGGACTTCATACTATGTGGCCTAATTTACCATAAAAGTATCTTTACTTCGGGCGCCTGGGTGGCTCAGTTGGTTAAGCAACTGCCTTTGGCTCAGGTCATGATCCCGGAGTCCTGGGATCGAGCCCCACATCGGGCTCTCTGCTCAGCAAGGAGCCTGCTTCCCCCTCTCCCTCTGCCTGTCTCTCTGCCTACTTGTGATCTGTCTCTGTCAAAGAAATAAATAAAATCTTTAAAAAAAAAAAAAAAAGTATCTTTACTTCCTATCCAGTTTCACCCTCCTCCAGTCCATTCTTCGTGGGCTCAGAGTTGGTTGAGATTTGCAAAGCCTTTTTCTGGAAGGGTCTACACCTCTCCTAATACAAAATAGTGCTGAAGCATAAATTTTTTCCAAAACAAACTACACCAATCTACTGATGCAGGCAATGATCCAGTTACGGGGGGCGGGGGGGGGGTGTTAAGCACAATATTCACAGTATTTCAGTATGATTGGATAAGATTTTGATTTACTACCAAGAAGATACAAACAAAATATTCCCACATCAATAAATATTCTTTCTCCAACTTTGGGACCTTGCTACAATGGAATATCATAGGAAAGTGAAACTGGGGTAACTACAACTTTCGGGGTCAACATGGACATAGCCCCTAATGTTAAGCAAAAAAAAAAAAAATCCTAAATATTTATATAAAACTTAACATGACAAATACTATACGTCACACTTAGGGGCTCTGCACGTAATGAAAGGATAAGGATTATGTGGAGTAACAAATACTAAGTCCAGGATTGTGGCTCAGTGTGGCTGGAATGGGCTGAAATCAGGGAGGAGTGACCAAAGGGTGGGTTCACTACTGAAAAATGTTGTGTCTTGAGAGTTAGAAGGGCCTTTACTGTATGTTTCATAGTTTCTGCATATAGTAAGTATTCAATAAATGGCTTAAAAGTGATTTCTAAAAACAGACCCTTTTATGCAAAGACCACTGAACATCGTTCCAAGCTCCGTCACTCCTCACCCCTTCCTCCCAGAAAGCCACCCTGTAGTCATGTTACAGACCAACATACCACTAGAACAGAAAGGATTCCTACACTCTGGCCACAGGAAATCTTATCCTCGAGCAATATGTGACAAAATTCCAAAGAAGAGATTGTGGAACCCCCCAGAATCGGTGTACATGGCACTTTAACCCGGATTGTTCGTGTTCATTTTCAGAAGGGCTTTTGTTTTACGCACGTTACATAACTACCCCTGTCTGACCTGCCTTTGAACAGGGAAGGCGGCACTGGCGCCTGCAGCCGCTTCCTGAGAGGGCTCCAGAGCTCACTCAGAAATGAATCCCCCAACCCCTCGGTGGATACGTGAGCCGGGTCGAGCCTCATGTGGAGACCAAAGGTGACAAGGCTCGGGCTCTCCGCAGAGCCAGCTAGAGAAGTAAATTCCAGCTCGCAGCTCCTCTCCCTCCCTCCAAAGTCCCTGGGGAGATTCCTGAGCTGCCAACAGGACGGTGACAAGTATCACCCAAGGGGCCTCTTCATGCACAACAATGCCCTTCTGAGATGTCCCCAAGCCGCTATCCTTTGAATCCGACTGACTCACCTTTCTGAATTGCTTTTACTGTGTGGGTCTCCTGCTTTAGCACAAAGAGGAGGAAGAGAAAGCACCTGTTTTCAAAGAACTGGAAGGTCCCTGCGCCTGGAAGTTACCGAGACATCGAGACATCGGCTGGTTGATGTCCCAGTGGGCTCCGGCTCTTCCAACGTGAGAACAGTATAGTCTGGTGGGGGGAGCCCCGCCATCAATGCATGTCCTTTGTCATTTATCAAGGGTCACTCAGCTGGTGTCCTCAGCATCAACACTCCCTCCCAGCGGAGTGCTGGCAAGCTTGCCCCTTGCCCCCGGGACCAGACTGACTAAAGGACGATATCTTAATGAACAAGTTCTCGCTCAACTTTGAGTAAGCGAAGAGTGATGGGGCGATCTCAAGGGTCAAGTCGGATCTCAGTTAATCCTTTGGCAGAAGCAATGGCCCCGCACCCCACACCTAACCCTCCCTCAGGCACTGGGCTGGCAGCTTAGATCAAGGCGACCCTTCCTCTCGCCTTCCCCAGGGCAGCACGACAGGCCGCAGCAAGCCCAGGGCTGTAAGAGAGGGTACAAGGGCTGCCCCCGCTGCTCCCCCTCCTCTCTGGCCTGGTCGCAGGCAAAGAAGAGGTCTTGCTGGAGGCCGTTCCCTTCTTCCCGAAAAACGCAGCAGTAATAACAATAACAATGAATATTTATGGAGCTCTATTACTTGGCAGGCGCTGGGCTAAGGGGCTGCAGAATCGGAGGCTTGGAATGCCCAAACAAGTTAGCCAAGTTCACACAGCCAACACATCATGGAGCCCAGATGGGAGCCCGGTACTCTGAAGCCTTCTCCCCCATTCTGTAGGAACCACGGATGTAGAGGATTCCGAAAATGCACCTCCCGTGATTCCCCTGCATACATGACCACGGTTTCGGGGGAAAGAACTCAAACCCAGTCTACCCAAGAGGTAGGCTTTTCTTCCGTGTGCTTTTTAAAAAACCTATTAGATGGCAGGTTGGAGGTATGATGGGAGGAAGAGAGAGAATTCCTGCTCTGGTCGGGAAGACAAAACTTAGACACACTCGAAGAATTCGAGACTGTGACAAGAGGACATATAATTAAGTAAAATTACACGGTTATGGACCTTAAAACCCTAAAGGAAGTCAGAGCAGACAGACCTAAAGGAAGTTCCCTGACCAGGGCTTGAGGTGGGGGGTGGGAGGGGGAGCAAAGACCTGCACTCGTGGGGAAGTGACAGGAGCAAAGACTGTGGGCTGCACGTGTATGCAGATAACTACACAGTGACCAGCGGGACGCAGCTGTCATTTGTCACCACCCACAAGGTTGGTACACAAACTGTAGTGCACATAGTCTTTCATATTCTGAGTGGCTTCCATAACACAAGTTCAAAAGTTACTTCTGAATTTGTTACTTTAAAAGTTAGCATTCAATGTGTTCACGTTTACAAATCCAAATCCCTCCTTAAGAATTAAAGTTCCAGGGCTGCCTGGGTGCCTCAGTCCGTTAAGTGTCCGGCCCTTGATTTCAGCTCGAGTGGTGATTTCAGGCTTGTGAGATCGAGCCCCACGTGGGGCTTTGGGCTGGGATGCAGTCTGCTTAAGATTCTCCTCCTTCTGTCCTTCCAGTGCCCGACTCTCTCCTGCTCCAGCTGTCCCTCTCTCCAGAAAATGTGCCACCTACAAATCTACATAAGCATACTTTAACAACTAAGAGGGAGTTCACACATTATGCTGAATGTTTCATTTTAAAATCTCAATATAATCAGTACTTTTTTTAAAAGATTTTATTTATTTGACAGAAAGAGATCACAAGTCGGCAGAGAGGCAGGCAGAGAGAGGGGGAAGCAGGCTCCCCGCTGAACAGAGAGCCCAATACGGGGCTCGATTCCAGGACCCTGAGACCATGACCTGAGCCGAAGGCAGAGGCTTAACCCACTGAGCCACCCAGGTGCCCCTCAATATAATCAGTTCTTAATGTCTCTCATGTTCCCATGCTTATTAACGTAAGTCTAAGCCTTTTACTCAATTACCTATTTTAAATATAAGCATAAAGATAATATTTTTCTCTCATGGGCCACACTTATTATTTTAAATGCCACCAATACTTAAAATAACAAATGTACACAGACTGGTCTTTAACCAAAAACTAATGTGTTTGATTTACTTTTACTTAGTTCTTACTTAAAACACATTTATCCCCTAAAGATACAATCATGCCTTCCCAAATAATGTAAGCTTCCTTCCACCCTGGTTTTGGGGGATATTTTTCATCTGGCTGGGTTTGCACACTGGCCACAATCTGGAGCCACGGAGAGCTGGTGCAATCTTTCTCAGCATCCCATGCTATGGTTGTGTCAACACCATCCAGAGGGAATGGCCTCACAGCCCACATGCCCAGCATTAAGTACAGGTTACCAATTCTTCAACACTCCAAGTCCGAACGCTGGGACTGTAACGCACTTCCTTCAAGCCAAGGTTGTAGTTTTCCCTTCTTCGGCTCAGCCCAGTCTTTCTCAAGGCTTTGTTGGCCTCTGGGGTCACAGTTCAAAAGTTGAGCTGATGACCGTTTCCCTGACTTCCATTAACTTGGTAGAAAACGGGTGACATTACCCCAACTGCACATCTCAGGGTTGATTTCCGAACAAATGTTAACATGTGAGAAACGTGTCTAAATCACACCCCCAGCGTATTTCTAAATCACACCCCCAGCGTATTTCTGTTCTTACTGAATGCCGCATCCAGATGTCCCAGGCAGAAACCCAAAGTCTCCGGTGACGCCTTCCTTTCCTCACCTGGCACATCCAATTACAAACGTCTGACAGCCACGCGTCCAGTCTCCTTCACCTCCTGGCCCCTCCTCCACCTGCCCTTCCCGGGATGGATGCCCGAACCTCCTCCTGACTTGATGAGAAGACGGCCCACCATTCCCGGTCCTAAACGGTCTCCCCGTATGTCCTGCACCCCCACCCTACCAAAGTGACCGCTTGCTGAACACCAAGCTCTACTGGGGTCAACCACTGAGCTGTAAAACCAGACCTGGTTTCCAATCCTCTTCAGGGACATCCCTTAGGATTTGAAAGGCTCCTCCAGAGACTCGCTTCCGGTTTTATTCCCAGAATCCCTTGTTCTTGTTCCTAACACCACGCTCACCTGTGCTCCACCCTTTGGCCCACCCAGTTCTCCTCCTCTCTGTCTACTTCTCAGATGCTATTCCTTGCTCGAGGGTCATTTCCAAGGTCCATCTGCGACTGGTCAAGCAGGTCAACCGTCAGGGAAAAAAAAAAAACTGATCCCCTCTTACCCATCTTTTCGTCGCCCTTGCTCTACACCTTGGCTGTGTCAAGCTCCGATTTTATGTCCTAGGTAGGCTGTGAGCATAAAGTCAGGAGCAGTTTTGTTCTTTGTCGACACACTACTTCGCATATTTATTTAACCTACTGCTTGCTCCATGAAGTAGGACGTTATTCTTGGCACAAAGTAGGTGCTAAATAGACGTCCTTCCCCTCCTCACACAGAAGGCACCTTAGAAGGCAAGAGCCGCACAGGAGGCTTTGTTTTGTTCGTCGGCATAGTTACAGCTGGGCACGCGGTAAACACTCGACATACGAAAAGGAACAAAAAACGATGAAAGCAGGCAAGCAAGCAAGCTTCATTTACAGAAAGGCAAGGTTTCCTAAGGGGACTGTAGTAGTAAAAGGTTACTTACAAACAACTACCACCATGGCCCTATCAGGATCAAGGGGAAATTCTAAGGAAGCCACAGGAGCCAGGGCCAACCAAGCCTCGCTGTGATCCAACATGGCAGACATCGCACAATGGGTGAATGGATGGCCAGGACTCCTCCTGGCTAGCACACCCCCTCTCCTCCGGTGCCTCCCTCCCAACCCGAGGACCCTCGTGAAGTCCAGTGAGAGACAAGCTTCCCAGGACCCTCTAGAGCTAGACAAAGTGGGCAGCCTTGGCAAACGAGTGGGGGCTGCTGTGGGGTCTGTCAGGGGAGCTCGTGCTATTGGATGGAGGGAGGGAGGAAGGGACATCGAGAGGACAGATTTGAAGAATGCTGGTCTTAAATGCAATGTTGGTAAAAATGGGGAAAAAAACCCACAAAAAAACAAAAAACCAGAAGGTGAACCAGAGGAGACCCTGCAAACGGGTGAAGCAAGAGGATTTATGGGAAACCCCAAATGTGGTTAACACAAACTCTGAGGTGAGGGATTGTAGGTTAAGCAGCATTATCTGAAATATTTGCAAAGCTGGACCCGTTTCAAGTCTAGACATTAAGAACATGACAAAGGGGAGAGCTGCCCCTTTCCCTTTTTTGGGGTTATGGCTCCTCAGGGAGGAAACAGGACCCCCAGGCCAGGGGGAGGTAGTGCCATCTTGGCTGGAGTCTGACTCTTGTGAAACTCCCTCGCAGGCTCGATGCCAACTTCATTCCTTCAGAGTCCTGGCTCTTCCAAGGGCCTGGTCGCCTTCATCCTCGTCCTGCCTGGCACCAGAAGCTTGGGGCATGGGAGACAGTCCATTAAGGCTGGAGGGAGTCCAGGGTTAAACATGTTGCATTACATTTCCCAGAAACGGATTTTTCATGTAATAACCAAGGAATTTCACACAATGGCCACAGTGTGATAAATGAGTTGCCAAATTTAAGTTGAAAGTCCACTTGGAGAGAAGACTTTGTTTTTCAGCCTAAGTCTGCCACTGGCTAACTGGGTAACGCTGGGCGGGTCGGTGCCCGGCTCTGGGCTGCGGCTTCCACATGGGCCTCGTGGGAGTCCTCGCAGCGCCCGTCTCGTCTGCCCCTCGGGGCGGACGCGAAGCCGCCGACTCTCAATCTCGGCCTCGCAGATGCAGCTGTCGGGCTTCACCCCAGACCCATCCCGTGAGGGCCTCTGGAAGTGGAGGCCAAGCATCAGCCTTCCTGGAACCTTCCCAGGCGATCCTAACGCGTGGGCAGAGTCCGAAGGCCACACAGCAGGATTGACAAGACGGTGGCAGGACGGCCCATGATCGTCCCCGATTGTCGCTTCACAGCTTCGGGGGTTCAAAAGAATTATTCTGGCATCTCCTCAGAAACAGGAGGCACACACGTTTCTTTTGCATTTCCCATCACCCCCTGCACACCTTTGACATCAGAGGAGGAGTTACTGAATGTCTAAGGGAACTCGGAAACCGCTCGCAGGTTTTGGTCTAAGATTCTTGGTTGAGCAAAACTACCTCTGAAGATGGCCCATCCTTCACTGTAAGCCCAGCCTTTGGCAAGGGTCCCCCCAAACACACACTCCTTACACTGAAGGTCAGCAGCTGAGAAAAAAAAAAAACCCATAAAACACGAGAAGGGTGAGTTTATTTTGAGTGAAGAGAAATGCAATTTTCCATCAATGAGCAGACTGCCAGTCTTTGGCCAAGAACAGGTCACAGGGCAGGAGGAGGGATGGAAGACGGAAGCAAAAAAGCCACTCGAGGTCCTCCTTCTAGAAATCTTCCCCGAAGAACTGGCAGCAATGCCCGCTGCCGCCCTGGCTGGCCTCTGACTCCAACCAACACCTTCTCCGAGAGAGTTCTGCCACCACGTTTTTCATTTTTAGGCTCATAAGGCATCCAGGTCAGTGGAAACACTTTTTGAGACAATACTTCCTACTCGGGGATCACTATGGTCAGACCTGAGCCATGCTGGCCTTGGGGCTCTGCCCTTGGAGAAGGTCCAAGGCACAGTGGCTGAGGCCATCGTGGCAAGAGTACTCAGGCACAATCAATTAACTGATGAATATTCTACCACTCCCCTCAAAGGCAGAGCTGGGAGAGTGGATCTAAGATCCGCTTATCTTTGACTATTTAAAAATCTACGACCCCTAAGATAACCAGTTTGAACCATTCTTAACTATGTGTAAACGCTGAATGTCCCCATAACTGATTTTTTTAATATTAGTTTTGTGCTGGTTTGAGCGCAACTCAAAGAGGTCAAGTTTGGAGCCACGAAAACTCTGGTTCCCCCAAGGCTGTGAGACTTTCAGAAATCTACATCCATGATGTCCTATTAAGAGGAAGCCTGGAGAGACTGTGGACTCTGAGCAACAAACTGAGGGTTTTGGAGGGGTGGGGGTGGGGGAGTTGGGAGAGCCTGGTGGTGGGTATTGAGGAGGGCACGTATTGCATGGAGCACTGGGTGTGGTGCATGAACAATCAATCTTGTAACACTGAAAAATTAAAATAAACATATTTGGGGGGAAAAAAAGAGGAAGCCTTCCTTCAGGGGCGCCTGGGTGGCTCAGTCATTAAATGCCTGCCTTCAGCTCAGGTCATGATCTCAGGGTCCTGGGACTGAGTCCCATGTCGAGCTCCCTGCTCGGTACAGAGTTTGCTTCTCTCTCTCCCTCTGCAGCTCTCCCTGCTTGTGCTCTCTCTCACTCTTTCTGTCAAATAAAATTTAAAAAAGAAAGACAGAAAAGCCCTTCTTCAAACTAGACTTTGAGGGCTATTAAATGGTGTCTTTCTTTGCTCAGGATGAAAGAGAGTGCTGAGAATCATCATATGCCTGTGAACTACCCAGATTTGTTTTTTTTTTTTAAAAGCAACAGCTCAAGTACTTGAGACTGAGAAATGTTTTGTAAGTGTATTTTACTTAAATCCAAAATGGAGATGGAATGAACATATGCTACCCCAGCTATCTTGGGAAACCATTACTTGATATTAATGTTAACATTAGGACTGTCAAACGCTCATGATTACAAATCATAAGGGTTTCATGTTGGTTGTTAGCACTTAGAATTTTTTTCTAATATGAAAGTAGTAAAGAAAGTTGGAATACTTGGAAACCTCGCATGTGTGTCAGCCACAAAGAATCGGTTTACTTCAAAAGCATAAATGATTTAAATAAATCACACTAGAAATGATGCCACCATGTTTTATGTATTTTCCTAAATCCTAAAGTTTCAAAATATTTTACTTTTTCTCAATGTCTAATATCCAGAAAAACGTTGCTATGGCCAATGTGAGAGAAATTACTGCCCGTTTTTTGTTGTGTGGGTGTTTTTTTGTTTTTGTTTGTTTGTTTGTTTGTTTGTTTAGTAGTTTCAGATCTTACATTTAGGTCTTTAATCCCATCCAAGTACTAACCAGGCCTGAGCCAGGCTAGCTTCTGAGATCAGATGAGATCACGTGTATTCAGGGTGGTATGGCATAGACAAGATATTTAATCCATTTTGAGTTTATTTTTGTGTACGATTTATGAAAGCGGTCCAGTTTCCCCAACACCATTTGCTACAGAGACTGTCTTTTTCCCACTGCTATTCTTGCCTCCTTTGTCAAAGATTGAACATATTGTCATGGGCTTATTTCTGGTCTCTCTGTTCTGTGGATCGATGTAGCCATGTTTGTGCCAGGATTATACTGTTTTGGTTACTCTGGCTTTGTAGTATATATCTTGATATCTGGGATTGTGAGGTCTCGAGCTTTGTCTTTTTCAAGACGGCTTTGGTTATTCAGGGTCTTTTGTGGTTCCATACAAATTTTAGGACTGTTTGTCCCAGTTTTGTGAAAAATGCTGTTGGTATTTTGATAAAGGGTTGCACTGAATCTGTAGATTGCTTTGGGGAATATAGAAATGTTAACGTTATTAATTCTTCCAGTCCATGAGCATGGAATATCTTCCTGTTTAAGGAAAGAAATTAACCACGATATAAAGAATGTCTTATAGGGACGCCTGGGTGGCTCAGTTGGTTGGGCAACTGCCTTTGGCTCAGGTCATGATCCCAGCATCTTGGGATCGAGTCCCGCATCGGGCTCCTTGCTCTGCAGGGAGCCTGCTCCTCTCTCTGCTTCTGCCTGCCTCTCTGCCTGCTTGTGTTCTCTCTCTGTTAAATGAATAAATAAAATCTTTTAAAAAAAAAAAAAAAAAAGAGGGGCCCCTGGGTGGCGCAGTTGGTTGAGCGACTGCCTTTGGCTCAGGTCATGATCCCGGAGTCCCGGGATCGAGTCCCACGTCGGGCTCCCGGCTCCATGGGGAGTCCGCTTCTCACTCTGACCTGCTCTCTCTCACTCTCTCTCTTTCCTAATAAATAAATAAATAAAATCTTTAAAAAAAAAAAAAAAAAAGAATGTCTTATAGTTTTTAGAGGACAGACCTTTCACCTCTTTGGTTAAGTTTACTCCTAGGTTTGTTTTTTGTGGGGTTTTTGGGGTTTTTTTGTTTTTTTTTTTTTGGTGCAATTGTAAATGAGACTGTTTTCTTAATCTCTCTACTTTTACATTATTATTTTACATTATTAGCATATAGAAATGCATTGGATTTCTCTATATTGATTTTTGTATCCTGCAATCTTACTGAATTCATCCATCAGTTCTAGTAGTTTTTGGTAGAGTCTTGAGGATTTTCTATATATAGTACAATACCATCTGCAAATAGTGAATGAGTTACTTCTTTCTTACCTATTTGGATGCCTTTTATTCCTTTTCTTTGTCTGACTGTTGCAGCTAGGATTTCCAATAATACTATGTTGAATAAAAGTGGTGAGCATGAACATCCTTGTCTTGTTCCTGATTTTAGGGGGAAAGTGCTCAGTTTTTCATGATTGAGTGTGACATCAGCTGTGACTTTTTCATATATGGTCTTTATTATGTGGAGGTGTGTTCCCTCTAAACCTACTTTGAGGGTTTCTGTCATGAATGGATGTTGCATTTGTCTAATACTTTCTCTACATTTATCGAGACGATCAGTCTTATCCTTTCTCTTGACGGGATAGATCATGTTGATTGATTTGCAAACATCGAACCAACGTGCGTCCCAGAATAACTCCCCCTTTATTATGGCGAATGATTTTTTTTTTTTAATGTATCGTTGGGTCTGGCTTGCTAATATTTTGTCGAGGATTTCCGCATCTATCTTATCACAGATATTGGCCCGTACGTCTCTTTGTCGGGTCTTTATCAGTTTTTGGTATCAGGGTAATGCTGGCCTCATGAAATGAGTTTGGAACCCTTCCTTCCTCTAGTATTTTTAGGAATAGTTTGAGGAAAACTGGTAATAACTTTTCTTTATATGTCTGGTTTGTCGGGAGGTGGATTATGGATTCAGTGTCCTCTCTGGTGATTGATCTGTTCACATGTCTTATTTCTTCCCGATTCCCATCTGCAGGAATTTATCCATTTCTTCTAGGTTGTCCAGTTTGTTGGCCTGTAATTTTCCGCAATAGTCTCCTGTATTTGCATTTCTCTGTGGTGCCACTTATTATTTCTCCTCTCTTATTTCCGATTGAGTCCTTTTTTGATACATCTAACTAGAGGTTTATCAATTGTGTTGATCTTTTCAAAGAACCAGCTCCTGGTTTCATTGATCTGTCTTTTTTTCCCCTCTTTTTTTAGTTTCACTTATTTTTGCAATAATCCTTCCTTCCTTCCTTCTACTAGTTAAAGTTGCTTGATCTTTTTCTAGCTCTTCTAGGTACAAGGTTAGGTTGAGATTTTTCTTGCTTCTTCAACTATACCTGTATTGCTATAAACTTCCCTCTTAGAACAGCGTTTGCTGCATCCCGAAGATTTTAAACTATTGTATTTTTGTCTCCATGTATTTTATTTCCTCTGATTTCCTGGTTAACCCATTGTTTAGTAGCATGTTATTTAACCTCCATGTATTTGTGTTCTTTCCAGATTTTCTTATGGCTGATTCCTAGTTTCATAGCATTGTGATCAGAAAAGATGCATGACAGGAGCTCAGTTTTTTTGAATTTATTAAGACTTATTTTGTGACCTAATATGTCATCTATTCTGGAGAATTTTCTGTGTGCACATGAAAGGAATGTATATCCTGCTCTTTTAGAATGGAGTATTCTGAATATAGCTGTTAGATCCAGCTGGTCCAGTGTGTCACTCAAAGCCACTATTTCCTTGATTTTCTGTTTGGATGACCTATGTAAGTAGGGTGTTGAAGTCCCCTACAATCACCATATTTCTATTCATTGCTTCCTTTATGTTTGCTATTAGCTACTTTATGTATTTGGGTGCTCCCATGTTGGGTGCATAAATATTTACAATTGTTCTATCTTGGTGGATTGTTCCCCCTATGATTATATAGCGTAAAGGGATAGCAGTTCCTTTAACACAAGCCAGCAAAGCAGGTAGGGTATTTGTAGCAGAGACTTGATGAGGGAAAGCACTTATTCACTGTCCCATTAAACACTTCTACAGCTTTTGGCCTTCATCCTTGTAAACCAAGTCTAGAGACGGGGAGGGGAAGGAAGGCACAGTTGCAGAGAGAGACATGTGCCTGCATGTGTGTGCACACACATGAACACTTCCCCCCACATTGTGAGAATCTTGATGCCAGGCTTCTCATGTGACCTCCCCCCCCAACCCCTTTGCTTCTGGCCTTGGTGCTCTTCTACCTTCTTTACTCTCCCCTTCCAGTGTCCTAGAGATTCCCTTGGATCAAAAGGAGAAATTTACTTCTCCTAGGACTTTCTGGGGATGTACCTGGTTGGAGGGCAAGAACTTCAGAGTGGCGGGAAAGGCTGCCATTTGTAGGGCTCGACCCCCCACCCCCATCCCTCGCCCCTGCTTCCCTGCAGTGTGGCCAGTGTCCTGAAGGTTTCAAAAGAAAAAGCAGAACCCTTGATGACTTAAAGTTGAGGGGTTTTGATTGTTAATCTTCCCGGGATCGTGCACATCCTGACGCTGTATTTGGGCAGGATCCTAGCTCTGCTGCACACGGACAGGGTAGCTAGGATATGCTCCTGCATCGCCCAGGTCTGTCGTGCCAAGTGAACTTCAGCGCACTGCGCAGGGGACCACAGACGGGCGAGACAGAGATAAAGCAGGAGGAAGCGATGGGGCCCACCAACTCAGCAGCTGAAGTCTTGGCAAGAATGCGACGTGTATAAAATGATCTGAAAGACCACGCCTTCCTCAGAAGGGCATCCCGGGATGCTGGAACAAAACACTGTGGCATCGGGGACCCACAGGCTGCCCAAAAATGATGCATTACTCGACAGTGTAGCTGTTCTCCCACTTAGCTCGGAATCGCCTAAAACCAAACTCCATGCGCCCCCGAACCAAGCCGGATGGACAGGAGCGCGGCTTCTCAAGTCTACAGTTGGTCTGAAGGTGCAGAGATGAACAGCCCGTCAGGAAAAGTTTGATCAGCTACTCATTCCTCCAGGATTCAGGCCTGGACTAATCACAGTCCTCTCTCTGGAGGTCTCCACCGCCTGACAACTCGCCTTGGGGCCACTGGAGTCACAGGTTTGTCCTCAAACCCACTCAGTGAAGCTGCTCATAGAGGACATTGCTGGGTCGTCCAGCCCTGCCCCGCACGCGGACGCAAACACAGGACAGGAAGATGTTAAGCACCCTCAGTGGGGCACCCGGGAGGCTCAGTCTGTGAAGCGTCTCCCTCCGGCTTGGGTCATGGTCCGCAGGGCAGGGAGCCTGCTTCTCCCTCTCCCTCTGCTCCCGCCCACCCTGCTTGTGCTCTCCGGCTCTCAAATGAATAAAATTGAAACAACAACACAAAAAGCATCTTCTGCATGTCTCACATTTCATAGGTTATAACCAAAACCAAACTAAGAAACATGGGATTACTTCCATCGCGCAGGAGAGCAAAGAGGCTCAGAGGTAAGAAACCTATCCAAGTCACACTGCTGGTGAGCGAGCTCAGGTCTCGCAGACTCCAAAGCCTGGCTATCCTTTTGTCACTTGCGTGGCTCTAGACTCCAGGGGAAAGCGAGGGCACGGCCCTTTGCCTTAACATCACAAGTATCCGCTTACCTCCGCGTGGGGAACCTGCCATGCAAGTGACAAGCCATCGGCAGCTCCGATGTCCCCGGGTATGGAGTCCAGCTGCAGACTTCCATCCACGGACACCAGCCTCCAGCACTCACAGAAGGCCTACAGCCGCGGCGCAGAGTTGGCTGCCTGCAGTGTCCCCTCGGCCTCCTAGTCCCACTGCCTTCTTCCAGCCCCTTTCCACCTCATCGGGGTCCGCCCGCCCTCTTCCCAGGTCAGGTTCTCACCCTTTCCCCTGCCGCGGCCGGCCGTCTCTGCGGTCGCTTCCTCTGCCTGGGACACCGAGGCGTCCAGAAGGGCCTTCCTGCTCAGGGCTGCCATGGGGGGCCCCCCACCTTGCGTCCCGGACAGAGGATGGGACAAGCGCCGGCCTCTGATCGGATCTGCCCGAACGAGCAGCCCAGCCCTCAGGCCCGGCAGCCAACAGCTGCGCCGTCCCGCCACGACTCCGGACTTCGGGGGGAGCTCAGTAAGTATCCTCCTGAGTAGCAACCCTGTGAAAATTTCTGTTAATAGTCGAGTGTTCCCTGGGCCCCAAAGTGATGAATGACGGAGAAAGAACCGTGTGTCGTCTGGGACATGAAAGGCCACATACACACACACACACGAGGACCCGGGCTCACGATCTGCAGGTCACGGCTGTCACTGCCGGCTGACCATTGCCGTTGGGCGGGCACCTGTGCTATAAGCCCTTTGAAAATCGTCCCCACCCTTGAATCAACAGGGAACACTATCGTTGCTTCCGTCAGAGGCGCCACGGGTGGGGCCAGGCTCAGGGCCACGAGGGCAGAGCACACAGTCCAAGTCCACAGGCCTGTGTCCCACCTGCCATGCTCTCTCGTGCAGGGGCCCCGCTCTGGACGCCACATGCCCGGAAGACATCCTGCACATCCAGCCGGCACACACGTGGCAGTGGGATCTCAACTCCCAGACTCATCCCGTGCACGCTAGGAGCCCACCGAGGGCGGAAACAAGGCTTTTTTGTTTGTTTGTTTGCCTTCAAGCAGTAGGACCCTGGAAGGCTGTTGACTAATTATTGTTTACGATTCCCTCCACATCCAGCAGCAGCCACACAGAGGGGGTGAGTCTGAGCTCACGAAAACATGGCTGGTTTTTAAGGACACACATGAATTCAAAGGAATGCCTGATTTTGCAATAAAAAGAAAAAAAATAAACTGAAAATAGAAGAAAGTCACGAGCAGCTCCTCACTTGGGGAGAGATGGGCCAAGGCTGTCAGGATGAATCGTGTGGTTTTCATTAGACATGTTCCCTCGCACAGAGACCCAAACCACAAGGCCAACAGGAATAACTCGTTGCAAACGATAGAGGCTGACGGACGGAACTTGGGGGCAGAATTACCTTTCTGTAGAAAAAGGAGGGTGGTCCGGCCAGGCCGTGGTTGGATTGCTAGAAGTGCAACTTAAGAAGATGGTCCTCGCAGCTTCTGGTAAAGAAGTGCAACTCTAGGGCCCTTATTCTTCACCGCGAGGCTGGCGAAGAACATTGTTGCTATTTCCTCTTCACTGGCCGGACTTTAACATTTCAGCCCCAAATTCTCTCTGCCCGGTGCTTGAACCATTCCGAGGCCACGATGGAACATTTGGGGCTCAGCTACACACACGAGCGCATCTTGGACAGGAGGTGGAGGGAGATGGGGGGTAGGAAGCCGGGGAGAAAGAACGGAGGTATCACTTCTGAAACAGGCAGAGTTGTTTTCCAAGTTTTTGAAAGAGTTATGATTGCTGGAGTACCAATATCTGGTGAGCACAACTTTCCAACCTCGACGGACTCCAGGGACTACGAACAAAATACAGAGTTGGGCTTCCTGATGCTGTCACGGGAGGCAGAGGCCAGTTTGTAAATATTGTTACAGAGGCGGTGGCCCCAAAACAAGAGGACCAAGACCCAAGGGGTCCCTGGCTTCCCGTGAGAACGAGCACAAGCCACAGCGCTCTCCAGTCTGCGGGGCTTCTGACCACGGCTAACGAGAACCGAACAAAGAGCCTCAGACAAGCTCAGACAGACTTGGTACCGGCCCACAGCACTGTCGCCTGGTCACTCTACTCTGCCTCCCTGCGCTTCGTCAGTGTTTAGCCAGCCCTGCCATTCCCGTAACCACTGGGGCTATTGGGGCTTAACCTGATTATCCCCCGAACCTTAAAGAAGCAAGCACCTTATCACGGATACCAAAAACAAAAACAAAACAAAACACGATTATAAGCTGACGGTTCTCGACCACGGCTATATCCTAGCATCGACCGGGCAGTTAAACAGGTGGGACCCAGCAGAATCTCTGGGGGCGGAGGACCCGGGACCCCGGTTTCATTCCCCAGGCTGCACATGGAAACCGAAAGGCAGGCTACGACAGAAGGTCAGATCCTCACAGAGGAGCAAAATCGTAGCCAGATACTCCTGTCTACGGGGAGCTTTGGAGACCCACGGCTTTGCAAAGGGAACGAAGTTCTGGAAAGTGAACCACCTCACCATCTGAGTCAACATTCTCGACTGCACCCCCTTGCAGAACCAGCAGGGGGTGTGACGCGGGGATTTCTCAGGCACCTTTCAACAGTCTGGAGTCCGAACATCAGTCATCATGGCTTGGGTCAAGTTAAGCAAACACCGAGGGCTGAAATGTTGCGTAGAATATCAAAGCACGGGAATGGACCACCATCCCCCCCCCACACACACACACCAAGGATAGCCCGATGGACAACGCAACGGAGAAGGTCACGTTTATCCAGTCTGCGTATCCATTCCACATCAGGCCGGAAGTTCCTGAAAAGACGGCCTGACAGAAGGGAATTTTGTAAGTGCCGCCTCCAAGTGCTAGTTCATTTAAAGAATCCCACAGTCCGTCCTGGAGTAAGTTAGGCCACGACGTCTCCCTGCCTCCACTTTGAAAGCTCAAGCTGTCCTTAAAGCGAAACTTGGCCCCTACAGAAGCATTTTTCCAGGACCTGGAGGAGAATGGAGAAGGTGGCCGATATTCCATCTCTAGGGGCAGGAGGAGGAGGATAGAGGACGACGACAATAGGAATAATTAACATTTATCGAGCTTCGGCCCTCATACGCTTGAAAATGGAAAACACCGCAAGAACATTTATTCTGTTCTGGGCACAGTTCTAAGAACTTTACATGCTTTACACATCGACTCGCTGAAGTCTCACAACGACGTAGCTGTTATCCTCGTTTTACAGAAGCGGCAACTGAGGCCCAGAGAGGCTGAGCAACTCGCCCGAGGTCACACACGGCCTGAGCCCTCAGGCCAGCTCACTCCAGAATCCACACTCTCACCTGCGGGCACGCCGCCACCTCCGCGGGAATCTCAACTCACGGCCTAGAAGAGCCCTGTAAGTACAGTCAATGTCCCCATTCCACAGACAGGAAAATTAAGGCCCCGAGGGGTGACGGGCTGGGGTGTGCCCTGTGCCGGGCCTGAACCTTCGCTCTTGGTCACCGCGTGCTTCCCCACCGGGCCGCTGCTCTGGACACACGTGCACAGCCCGGTCCTGGCTGGAGAGCAGCCCCCACGTCACCTTCCCTTTGACTCGTCCCCATCCCAGGGAGACACAAAGCAGACATCCCATCACCTGTTAGTTCAGCAGCCCGCGCTCATTCCGGGGGAAGACGGCAGACTTCAGTCGGTTAACTCGTGCTCGTTAACACGAACACGTCTCCTCGAATGCCGCACGGGGCCTGAGACGCAGCGTCCCCGCCCAGAGCACACGCACGTGCCACAAATCTCGAGGACCGGGAGGGGGGAAGTTAACACTTATTGGAGGTGATCTCAACTTGCACAAAAGAAATACCAAACCTGTCCCTAAAGTAGCTCTTTAACAGAGTTACTGCGATCAAGCATTATTTGTTTGCTTAGCCAATGAGGCATTTTACAGTCCGTTCTTCTGTCTTCCTTCAGTGCCACAGTGGGTCTCATTGGGTCCTCCCACAAGTTGTGTTCAAGCCCTAATCCCCACGACCTGGGAATGTGACCTTATTGGGAAATAGGGTCTCTGCAGAGACAAGATGCGGTCCTACTGGGTTCAGGAGGGCCCTAATCCAGTCCCTGCTGTCCCTAGGACAGGGACCTCTGAACTGCGACACAAAGACACACAAGGAGAGGGCCATGTGACCGGACAGGCAGCCTGGGAGCACCACAGCTGTAAGCCACAAGCACCGGGGATTCAGGCCACCGGCAGAGGCAGGAAGAGGCCGGGAAGGATTCTTCCCTGTAGACACCCTGACGTCCACACTTTGGTCCTCACAGAATGGGACAATGTTCCTGGCTGTTTTAAGCCACACGGTTTGTGGTATCACAGCAACCCTAGAAAAACGGACCCAGGCGTGTTGAAATCTATACTGGAAAGTGCATTAAAACGCCAGAATGCAAACTTCATCTTTGGGGATCCATTTGTGACTCACAAAGCACCGCACGAAGATCCGCTGTGCAGAAGGCACTGCTTTTCATTTGTAAAGGAGAAAGGGACACGACCGAGCAAAGTGCTTTTATGGGCTTCTCAGAATAAAATGGTATTTTTCTGAATAGTTTTTCTTCCACTCCCAACTCCCCTGCCCCCAAGTAACGTGAGGCAATGGAAAAAAAAAGAAAAAAGAAAAATCTGTCTTCGGACTCTTCAAACTGCGGGACACAGGGGCCCCGGGAGGCCCGCTCCATGACTGATAAGCCAGCAGGCCCCTCCACGGCCAACCCTGGGGCGGCGGCAGGAAGCGTCTTGCGTTTCTGTCACCCCCTCGACAGCCACAACTTTGTGGAAGAGCGGGCAGCCACCAGACCCGATGGGCTGAGGCGCGTCCTAGGGCTCGGGGACACAGCCGCGGGCCGCTCTGCTCAGACACCTGATCTAACCCGAGACAACATGTCGGGAGCAGCTTGGTGCCGGCAGCCCGGCTCCCGCTCGGACGCCCAGCCCTCTGCACTCGGGGGGCCGACAGCCGCCCCCCAGATGCAACACGGCTCACGCGGACCTGCTCGGCTCCTCCCCGACCTCCGGTCCCACACCCACACCTTCAGGGCCATCCTGGACTTCTCCCACCCAAATCCCAATCCGTTGGCAAACACCGCGGACCCTACCTTCCAACGACTCTCGAAATCCCGCTGCTTCTCACTCTTCCATTGTTTCCTCCACGTGCCTGACCACCAATTCCCAGCCGCGTTACTACAGGAGGCTCCTGTGGGATCTCCTTCACAGCCTCGTCCCCCCTCCCCCCAGATGATTCCTAACCAGCAGCCAGAGCCATCTCACAAGTCAGATCCTGTCACTCCTCCATTCAAAACTCTCCAGTGGCTCCCATGCGTCTCAGACATGGCGGCCCCCACGATGCTCTGACTTCACCTTCCCTCTGCTCACGACGCTCGGCCTCCCTTCTAAATGGTACCTTGTTCTCTCCCTGCCCAGTCATTAGCAAGGCTCTGGGGGCAAAGGACGGGCTATAGGCCTGCAGGGGTAGGGGCCTGGGGAGGGGAATGAATCAAAATTCCAGAAAGGAAGTCTACTTTCTATTTTGCAAAGCCACTGACGGTACACACTCCACTTGCCCGCCAAGCTCCATCTGCACGAGCAAACAGAAGTTCTCCAAGTCCCCGGGGAAGTGTAAGCCAGCTGCCATGCGCGGCAAAGCTGTGACAGCAAGTAAAACCCTGGCCTCTGCCTCTCGCTGCATTAGGGTCCCCGAGATAAAAGGGGGCAGGCTGCCAACAAGCTGCTGGCAAGGGAAAGACATTTATCCAAATTTATTATTTGAAAGCCTTTTGGGAGAAAAAAATCATTTAATCTTTCTTCATAAACAGCTCTTTTTATAGCACATTTGTGTTGAGATCATTGTCAAAGTAATGCGAAATGTGTTTGGTTTTCAACTCTTCACGAAGGTTGAAGAAATGGCAGTTTGTTCCAGTTACGTATTATTGAATAACAGGCTACCCCCAAAACGTAATGGCTTAAAACCGCCACCACTTTACCCCGGCTGACACTTCGGTGGATCAGGAAGTCAGGCAGGGTTCAGCTGGTAGATTCTTCTGTTCCACGAGGCATTGGAGGTTCCACGCTGCCCCTCGGCGGGCAGATGGGCTGGGCGGAAGGGTCTCGGCCAGCTGCACGCTCACACCCGGCGGTTTAACAAGAATGACTAGCAGGCTGGCTCATCTGGGACTATCCACCCCAGCACCCAACCGTGGCCTCTCCAGCAGGGCGGGCTCCCGCTGAAAGCCTCGGGTGGTGGATGGAGGCTCCAGGATCAACAAGGCTGCATGGTCTTTTACGACCTCTCCCCAGAAGCTTCACGGGGTCACGTCTGCTGTAGTCCATTGACTGATGCAGTCGGAAGCCCTTCCAGATTCAAGGGGAGGGAACACAGATCCCTCTTCCCAGTAGGAGCTTCAAAATATTTGAGACTAAGTTTTAGAACTATCAGAGAGTGGTTTCTGAATTTACCCATGCGACAGATCCTTAATTTTCTACCCTTCCCCCAGGCACCCAGTTGCTTTGTGGCGGCTCATGGGCCTCCCTTCTCACCCACCCCCTCGTTCGGCCACGAACGATCAAATGCTTATTAGATGTCTAGCAACGTGCAAACACCGGCAGGTACCAGAAAAAATGACACGCCAGCCGATAGCACAGACCGCCGTTCTTCTCGTCTGTCTAGCACCCAATCCTCCTTTTGGAGATCATACTCCCATTTTCCTTTAAGCAATAATTCCCTTCCCTCTTCCAGTTCATGGGACTGGTGTGGGCAGGTGACGCAGACCCGGCCAGAGTTCGACTTTTCTCCCCTACCCGGTACACTGTAATCGGTTCAAGGATCGATACATGGCCCCACAAGAGTAAATCCCAGTACTTTTGCATGATTTAGAGGGGCAGGCAAAAGGGGGAGAGGGTAATGGGCGGGCGCCCAGAGGAAAACAAGTGCCATTAAGTAAAAGCAAGAGCAGAGCCAAGAGATAACGAGTAAGAAGCTCAATTCAGAGGAGGTGTCCCCAACATGCCTGGTTTTCCAGCTACGTGAGCCGATGCACTCCCTTTGTTAGCTTAAAAAAAAAAAAAAAAAAGAAAGCCTGTGTGGGGTTTCTTTCACCTGTAACTGAGAATCCTGATTACACCCAGGAAACAGCGACAGAGGAAAACAATATTGGGATCAACGGATAGGGTACAAAAAATAAGGCGGCTCTCGTGCAATGCACCTCTAACGTTAGCTGGGAAAGGCGCTCGGGACAAGGACCTGGGAGCAGCTGAGTACCAATCGGCCAACTTTGTATGCAGCCATGCAGCGTAAGGGCCGCAGGGTTCTAGGCCTATCGCCTACTTCCTGGCCTTTTGAATTCCTCCAACAACCTGGGGGAAAGGGCACGGCCCTGCGCAGCCTACACTTGTCATTGTTTCCCACTAGGTGGCACCCATGCACCAGGGAGGCAGAAATCAGGGGTTTCACAAGGTAACGCACAATAGAATTAAGACCCTTAAAATTAAGTACTGGGTGGTTTGGGTGGAAATCTTAGAGAAGACAGCAGGAAATATAAGACAGCAAATATGTGGGGGCGCTACCACTTACTTGGTACCTCCTCTGTATTCAGTACGCAGAAGGCCACATCTTGCCCCACAGATTCAAACAGGATCAGACATGCACATCTACGAGAACTTAAAAATATCAGTGTGAAGCCAAGGCTAACCCGGAAACGCCGTAAGGTTCAATACAAAGAGGAGGAGTAACTAAGCACCAAATGTCATGCCACCCGTTAAAAGGGCAGGCAGAATCTCCACAGAGCCGAGACAGGAGAGCCGGCCCACCAAGCTATTCACGTCACTGATGGAGCAGCAACGGTCCAAAAAGGTTGTACAAGGACCTCAGGATCACAAGACATAAATGAGGGCCGGTGGTCAGAGAAGAGGAGCTGATGGCAGATATTGGTTCTGGGAAGAACTTGAAAATTGGGAATCATTTTATAAAGGAGAGAACAGAGTGAACCAAGGAGAGGGTCACAAGGGTACGGTTGGGGATCCGCGCCTGAGGCTATGTAATGTTTCTGAAACTGGTTTTAAGCCTTCTGTGCCTAAGAGACTTCATCAGTAAGAGGGTGATCCAAACAGTCTCCTTACTTTTCAATTCGTGCATACTTCAGGAGCTCACGAGGAGACCCTGTAAAATTCAATATAGGGCAGAAATGAGCTATGGTGGTCGATGCAAACCACAGTTTCAAGGCCGTAATACTTGACAAGTGTTCACTGTTCCACAAGGATAATAATTTTATTATTATTTATAAGACTATAAAACTTCCCTACTCCCTGGTGTTAAGTCAAGGACCAATTAGCTGAAAATAGCTACAGTGTGACTGTCCATCCTCTACGCTCCCATTTCCTCTCTGGATCCCACCTTCTCTGCAGGATCACTGCTCTGAGAATCGCTGCAGATCATCTTTCAAAAAAAATACATTACTTCTGTCTAGTCAAAATTCAGGCGTATTCTCATCTCATTATTTATGGCCTACGGCATTAGTTTTTCCTCTTGTTATTGAGCTCCTGTCCCCACTGAGAATGGAACACTTCCCTCTCTTAGCATCATCTGTGCGTTTCATGAAACTGTATTTCCAGGCCCCTCTGGATCCCTGGTGTCCTTACGGAAGGGCACTCAGCCAGCAAGAGCCCTTGAGGCAAAACACTGAAAGCACTGTCCAAATCGTTTGGAGGTTAAGTAGCCAGGAGAATGAGGGGGAGCCGACCTATCCAAAGGCAGGCTGTTTCTTCCTGTATTACACATACACACTTATACATAAAATTTGTTATGTGCCTAAAGTGATTTTATGCATGTAATTTTATAGTAAAATCTTGGATTTCTTTCATGGTATCAATATTCCATTAACCAGGGGCCCGAACCTAAATGGTAGATCTTATAACTGGACCAACACAACGGGTCATATGCTGACTTAACAACGAAAAACATTAATCGAGTTGTGGATGAAGATCTGTAATTTCAAGGGAGACGTAGCCAACAGGAGAGAGAAAACCAGGCAAGCAGATGTGCTCACCAAGTTGTAAGAGCTGCAGTAATGGCACAACAAAGAAAGGAAGGACTTCTTGATAATTTGAGCGTTGATTCCTGCTCATTCTAGGGACCTGAACCCAACTAAGAAATCCTTATGAAGACAAACGCGGTGTGCTAAACCTCAAACTGATGTCAGACATAATCAGTTCCACAAAATGGTGACAGAATCCTCCAAGGGCTACTCCCTCCATGAGGGAATGAGCTGCCCGGCAAGGGAAAACAACAAGAGCCCTTTCCACCTGAGCTGAGGCCCAAACAGACAACGTCTCCCCTAAGTGTCTACATAATCACAGATCTCCATTCATGCAGCTCCGAGGCTGCCGTTACCCTACCCGCAGGACCCGGCACCCTGTGGGCACCAAGGTAAATAGAGAGTGGTCCCAATTCATGGTACCTGGCAGAAGCAAGCCCATATCTCACGGGAGGAGCACATCCTTGAGCCAAACCTTTCAGGATCCCCGCAGATTATGGTGGTTAAATAGGAGTTCACAAGAAAAAAAAATCACAGAACACTGAGGAAACAAGAATCCTTGAGCTAGAGTCAGCAAAAAACAAACACCGCCAAGAATTAGAATGCCTAAGTCTATCCATCTGAATCCTCACATGGTAATATGAAATAAGCAAACTTAAAATACCATTTAAAGAAATAACATGAGCAAGGAACCAAGGACCTGAAGGACCAAGGAAATCCAGAAAAACAATAAACAAAAAACAAAAACCCCAGAGAATTTCTAAATATGCAGAATCTATAATCACTAATATTAAAGGCCCCAAAATGAGTTAGAAAGCCAGACAGCCTGAGGACTGAATTAGTTATTGGAGGGAACTTCCCAGTACACAGCCACTAAAAAATTGAAGAGAGATGAAGAGGAGAGGGGTGAGAATGAGAAGGTCTAACATACATCTAATTAGATCTCCAGAAGGAAAACAAAACAGTCAGCATTTGAAGAGGTAACCGCTGAGAAGTCCCCAGAATTCATGAAAGACCAAATCCTCACATTCTGAAGGCACAACAAATTCTAATTAGGGAGGAGGGAAGAAAGGAAGAGAGGGGGCAAAGACAGAATAAAGATACAGAAAGCGAAGACCATTTACAGGCAGAGAAAAGAGACCAATTACTTCAAAGCAATGACAATTTGACTGACATCAGATTTTAATAGCTAGAAATGGAAGCCAGATGACAGTGAAATCATAACTTCAAAGTGCCATTAGGAAATAACTATCAATCTAGAATCATGTGAAGAGCTAATCTGGCATTCAATAAAACAAAACAATTTTAAGCAAACCGGAAAAAAAAAAGGAGAAAGTAGGAATGGCACATCACCAAAGGAACTGCCAAAGGACAGACTTCATTAGAAACGAAAATTATCCTGAAAGGGAGATGGATATGCAATAAGGAAAAGCAAGCAAACAGACCAACGTGATGAAATCTAAAAAAAAAAAAAAAAAAGCAGGAACTGTAAAAAACCAATAGCAAAATGTGTAGTGTGGGGCATTGGAGCAAAGATCTGAAATACTCCTCAGAACTTACAGAAGGTATGATCAAAATTAAACTATTCTAACAAAAGGTTGTACTATTCAGGAGAAAAAGGTACTAATGACAGACTTCAAGATCAGTGTGCACATCGAACATTTAATAAAAGTAACCCATTAAATGACTAGAAATGGTAACTTCAAAAAAAAGTAGAGGGAAATACTTTTAAATGAAAAATCTAAAGACAGAAAAATGAAAAGCCAGCCACACCATAGAAAAGAAAAATCACACAATGACAAGGGGGAAAGTAACTTTTGTAATATCAGAAGTCATATATTTTCAAAGAGTCAGATTACATTTAAACAACTGAACTGTGGGGGCGCCTGGGTGGCTCAGTTGGTTAAGCGTCTGCCTTTGGCTCAGGTCATGATCCCAGAGTCCTGGGATCGAGCCCCGCAATGGGCTTCCTGCTCAGCAGGGAATCTGCTTCTCCCTCTTCCCCTCACTCATGCTCCCTCTCTCGCTCTGTCTCAAATAAATAAAATCTTTAAAAAAAAAAATTGAACTATGTGCTCCTTAGAAAAGACACACCTAAAGACCTAGAAAAAGGGAGCAGACTGAAGATGGGAACAAAATCTGTATTAAAACCAGATAAAACAGACATTTGGATAAAAAGCATTTAGGGTGAAGAGTCGTTTTGATCTTGTTGCTATGGGGTGGGGGGGTGGGGGGAGAAAAACACTCAGTTTTAACCACAGACCGTCCTCAACCAGGTTTGTGTGAAAACACACACACCAATAAATATTTTCAAGTAGTCGCAGGTCTAGGTATCTGGGGATGGGATCGCAAATTCTCTCTGAAGGAAAGCTTGATCCCAGGCCTGAAGAATTCCCACAGATAAAGAGCCAAAGGACAAGAGGTCACAGTCAAAAATTACAAAATACAAGAGGAACCCAGACAAACTAAGACTTGTCACACTCAGAAAATAAGAAAAATATTCAGGGAACAAAAGACCTCTTTCAAAAATACAGTATTAATATTTGTAAATGAATATTTACCACCAACAAATCTTCGCTAAAATAATTTCCCGAGGATGCACCTTGGAAAGAACACCTCACATACAAAGGTCACCAATATAAGAAAGAATAGTGAGCAAGAGTACTGGGTATATGTGGATACATGTGAAGCACTCACCGCAAAATACACCAATACCTAACTTTCAGGGAAGGAGAAGAACAATGAGGAATTAAAACACTGGTTAAGAATAGCATTTTAGGGTGCCTGGGTGGCTCAGTTGGTTGAGCAACTGCCTTCGGCTCAGGTCATGATCCCGCAGACCCAGGATCGAGTCCCACGTCGGGCTCCCAGCTTCAAGAGGAGTCCGCTTCTCACTCTGACCTTCTCCCTTCTCATGCTCTCTCTCACTCTCTCTCTCTTTCTCTAACAAATAAATAAATAAAATCTTTAAAAAAAAAAAAAGAATAGCATTTTAGAGTGGGAGGTGGTGATCTTCAACTTAGAGAGGATAAAAGCATTGATAAGACCTTTACAGTGTCTTAGGTTCTATTTGCAAATAAATCTCATTCATCTTTGGTGTGATGTCTCCTAATGATGTTAATGTTTGCGTGCATGTTCCTCAGAGCAAAATTCTTCAGAGCAAAATCTTTTGGGGGGTGGGGGAAAAGAACCTTCGATGAATGCTCCAACTGTGTAATTATGCGTAGTGCTCCTCTTCATGCACGTTTATGGGTAAAACATGATCAAGAATGGAAAATAATTTGTAAGTAATTCGTACACATCCAATTAAATCCCAGCAGCATATCTGGAACAGATACATGCAATCATAAATCAAGTTCATTTTGTCTTACATATACATGAACTAATCTCAATTTTTCATATTTAGTATTTCTATCTTTGGTGCCCTAAGAGGTCTTATTTCATAATTATTCTCCCACATTTTAGTGTTTAATGATTCTATCAAGTTTTGCTAAAATAAAATGCACAGTGAATAGAACTACTTAAAAAGAAAACTTGTTAATTCTTTTATCAATTACTGAGAGGGTATGTTAAAATCTTAGTTAATCCAAAAGTGAAAAAGAAAAAAAGGACAAATAAAACACAAAATTAGACTTTGAATATGAACCAAAGCAGTATAAGGAAGGAAAACAAAAGTGCAAAAAAGAAAAATTTAGGCAAAGTTTTTTTTGGGAAAGACAAAATGTGCAAACCATCGGCAAGATTAAGGAGGAAACAACAAAAAATGGGGCATTCTATATAATAATTTCATGCCTATAAATTTAAAAATTGACAAATCATGGAAACGGATGAATTCCTAGGAAAGCTCGATATCATGCAAGTGACTCAAGAGGAAATAGAATACCTGAATATTTCTATAACTGTTCAATAAATTCAATCCAACTAATCTTCTCACAAAATAAAAGCTAGGCCCATTGGCTTCCCAAGTTCTACCAAACATACAAAGACCAGATAACTCCAATTTACACAAACTCTTCTGGGGAAAAGTAAGCTTATGAGGTTGGCAAAATGTGGATAATGAAACCAAACGAGAATTCCACAAGAAAAGAAAGATACAGGAAAATTTTACCCATGATGCAATAACACATGGAATCTAAAAATAAAATTTAAAAGGAAACACAAATGGCAAAGAGCCAAAATGCTTCCGAAGAATAAGGTAGGGATAACTTTCTATCAGATATCAAGATACATAAGCCTATAGCAATCAAAATACTTCACTACTGGTGCAGAAATATATGGTTGAAAGAACAAAATCAAGAATTCAAAAACAGATACACGCATATATGAAAAACTGATTTATAATGATGGCACGGAAGATCTGATGAAATATTATTAAATGAGAGGCTTGCCCAACTGGTTTTCCATTAGGGAAACATGCAGTTGGGTTCCTATCTCACACTATACATAAAATCAATTCCAGGTGGGTTTAAGAAGGCAAACTATAGAACCTTAGGAGACAATTCAGGTGGATATGGAGACAAAAAGTACAAATCTTAAAAGATCAATAAACTGTTACATTAAAATTACAAGTATCTTTTATCAAAAGACACCAGAAGTAGTTTCTGTAGCACATAAACTGACCAAGTATTAGTAGCCAAAATCCATAAAGAATCAAAGAAAAAAAAAATTCCAGTAGCAAAATAAGTTAAAGGCATTTCGCGGTGGAAGAAACCTAAACAACACGATAACTCATGCGGAGATGCTCAAGCTCATCAGGAATCAGAAATGCAAATGCAAACCACAAAGATATCTCACATGTACGTAATAGAAATGGAGTCAGACAATGCCAATTGTTGGGAAGGTGCAAACCAACAGGAGTCCTCTTGCACTGCAGGTGGGAGGGTAAACTGATCCCCCAGCGGGGGAACCTGACATTCCCTAGCAAAGCTGACCACCTCCCAGCCCTGAGGCTCTGCAGATGCACCCTTGGAACACCACCAGAAGGGCTCGCACACGTTCAGAGCTGCAGTGCTGTAAGACCAAAAACCTGGGAACTCCGAAATCTATCAAGAGAATACGTAAATTGTGTGATTTTCATAAAATGGGGGACTTTGCTGCAAGGAAGAATGAGCCAGCCCCCCCCCCCCCCCCCCCCGCCCCGGGGTGCGGGGGAAGGAGGACTCAGACAATGGGTGAAAGGAAACAAGTCACAGAAGGAATACTGAGAATAATTTAGGAGAAGAGCTATCTTTTTATAAAAAGTTTATGAATGGATAGGTGGGTGGCCCCAGTCATTTACATGTTTATGTACATCTTCTGTATCCAATCTATGCAATTGTATCCTGTTGTTTACCCCGTCTAGCATTATTTATCCTGTTTCTTTTCATCAGACTTTAACTTATATCTGTGATTCTCTCCTCAAACTAACCCTCAAGGTAAAGAAAACCAGCCCCCACAGAGGCGACTGGAGCAAATGATCCATTGTTTGTTTGAAGGCAATTTAACCGGAACTTTAAAAGCAGGGAGTAGAGCACTGCTTTGGAAGCTTAGAACTTTCAACAGCCACTCAAGAGCCCAAGTAAGGGCGCCTGGGTGGCTCAGTGGGGTCAGCGGCTGCCTCCAGCTCAGGTCACCATCTCTGGGGTTCTGGGATCAAGCCTGCATCGGGCCTCCTGGTCAGCGGGGAGCCTGCTTCTCCCTCTGCCTCTGCCCCTCCCCCAGCTCATGTGTGCACACCGTGTGCACTCCCACTCACTCTCTCAAATGAGTAATAATCTTTAAAAAAAAAAAATAGCCCAAATGCACAAGACCTTGGGGATAGACGGTGTTCCTTGGCCACGCAATTTAGGAAAACACTTCCTTAATCCAGCTACGTAAGATTCTAAACTGCAGGTCTTCTCAGAACCTTTAATATATGCTCATTTACTGTGGATGCCTAAGTCAGAGATGCAAATAGCGCTTTCCCAAATATTTTGACCAAAGATCCTTCCTCTTTCCTCCTCTGAAACCTCGCACAGGGTTAGTACCCTGTGGAACACAATCTGGGACACACTGACCTGGATTTGGTTGACTGAGTGTGTAAATTCCAGTGTGCCCGTGCTCTGGAACTATGGAGGGTACTCGGCGCAGACCTCGCTAGCAAGCCATTTGAACCTGCCCTCAAAGAGCGATATGCTCCAAAATGTCCCCAGGCATTATTTCTACAGAACCGCTACCCTCAGAACAACCTGACGGTTTAACTGAGTGCCCATGTGGTTAAATCCTTTCAATACCACTTGCCATTTCCAAGAACTTGCTAAATAAAATCTCTAATTGGTACCATGTGTGATGAAATGTTTATGTGTACAGATGGCTCCCTAATACCTCAGATCCCTCCCTCCATACTCTAACTCCCCGCTGGCATCAGGGAGAGAGGTTGAGGGGAAAAGATTCTGTATCCACACTACCTCCCCCCTAAGAATACCCTTGCCCATTCCTAACAGAGTATCATCTGCAAGTGAATTAAAGCCCAGAGATTTTCCTGCTTCCCACAAGTTATCGGTGGAAAAACGGATATCAAATTCTTGTTGCTCTTGTCTGCTTTTTCTACCAGATATCTACCATCGATCCAAAGCCATGCCCATCAAAACGCTGCGTTAGCTCCCAGTGTAAGTCGTCGGTTGGTTTACAGATCCCGGGGAGGTCACAAATCCACAGAAGGCTTCGGAGATTTTACATCTGGGTGTTTAACACACGCCGTAGGAGGTCATAAAAATTTCATGTGATATTGGATAAGGCCCCCCTGCTTCTTGGTGGGAGAGAAACAGAAGAGCAAGGTTTAAAAACTACCCGCTTCCTTTCAGAATCATTCCAAAGCACTTCTTCCTGATACAAAAGGCATTCCCTCCTATATTCCATTCCACTGAGGTCCCTACTCTTGGCCATAGCAAGAGCAATCTAGGTTAAGATGTCAAAATGGAATACTTGGGTCTCAGAGGGTCCACGAGCTCAGACAAAATAAGCTGTGGCCAACACTCACCCCCTTATTCCAAAGAAGCTGCAGACACCCCTCATAAGACATTAAGTGGTCTTGAAATCAACTCGGCTAGCCTCTGCCCAGGGTTTGCAAGACCGTTGAAGAGAGGTGTAGAGAATTTCTCCGAAGAAGGCTAATGGGCCGTAGGAAGGGGCTGCAGGCAGTATGCGTCCACGGGAGTGCATAGGGCAGTGACAGGGGCTGAAGTCACTGTTGAAGCCCAAAAGGCCAATGAGATGGATGCTCATTCTCAGAATCTGTCGGAGTCAAGAAAGTGTGAGAGTTTCCTGGGGGTCAGATACGGATTTCGAGAAGGGACCAGGACCCCACACCCAAGAGGACTACCTGGAGGAAGAGAGGATCCTAACTAAGAAGGGGCTGGCCGAGAACTCAATCCTAAAAGGGAGGCTGCAGGGTCTCAGAGGAGCCAGGGCCAGGGCTCAGGGACCGCTGGTGAGGAACGACAGAGGGGTCAGAGCTTATAGTGTCCACACCAAGATCTCAACTTGGGAATGAGCTTGGGCTTAGGGGGCCGCAGGTCTTGTGAAGTCAGTGCGGAATGTCATGTGTACGTGGCCAGGTATTCTGACCCTGAGCCACAGTAGGCCGCAGAGCCACTTAGGAACAGGTACCCCCGGCCGGCCTGGCTGGCTCAGTCCGGGGAACGTGCAACTCTTCATCTCAGGGTTGTGAGTCTGAGCCCCAGGTGTTGAGTGTAGAGATTAAAAACAGACAAAACAGCTGACAGTAAAGCATCAATCTCTCTCATAACAGCTGAGGTTTTTGATCAGGCTTATGTAGCAATGGTTTCAAAACCTGACTCCCTGAGGAGGGCCTGGTGGGCCGTGGGTCGGTTACCGATTAGGGGCTGGCCCATCTGCCTCAACCAGCAGCCAAGCTGTGCCTGGGACCTCCCAGGCCCTGTAGGCACAGAGGAACCAGACAGGATGGCAAGGTCCCTATAGTATTTCCTCCCAGAAAGTCCTTCTGAATCTGGGTTACCCCCAGACACACACTAGGGACCACCAGCCTTAGCCAGATGATGCGACAGGCTCGGCTCATTCCGTGGGCCTGAGCAGCGAGGGGCCCATAAACCCTGGAAGGAATTTGCTGCGTTGACTTTATCTGCTAGAAATAGTGACTAAAGCAAATAGTTGATGCTGAAGCTAGACTTGGGGGGGGGGGGGGCGGGGAGAATAGTCAGTAACAGTTTCCCAAATTTTTTCTTTAATCCCTGTTTACGTTTGGTTTCATTTCTGCCTAAAAATATCCACTACGTATTCAGTAACCAAACAAATTCAGCCTTAAAATGTTCACAGTAAAATGCAGGATATGAAAAGTCATCCTCAAATATACCTAGTCTGGGTTATTTTAAGAGCCGTGTAATTAATGACATGGGAAATACTACAGACGAAAACCATTCAAAACACGTATATAGGAGTGCAACAAAGGTACAGTCGCACATATGGAAAAAACCAAAAATATGCACTGAAACACCAATAATGCTGCATCTGTCGCGTGCAATTATGCATCGACTGTTTTCCTACTTCTGTAGTTCTCTACAATGAACACTTTGCAATCAAATCATGTAACGATCCAACTTACTCTGCAACGTTTGCATTTAACAGCAGCACTGGGAGAAAATTCCTGTGCGTGTTAATTTCTTTAAAAAGTCCTGGCACTTCCCATCAGCGGAGTCATAAAAGGGAATGCCTGTGTTGTATTACAGATCTGTCCCTCCACCTGTGAATGATGATTTATTAGAATATGCAGATTCGACTGGATACCGGTGAGGAAGGATGGAATTTTCACAATTTTCTATCTGACACACATTTCAATTTTTTGTGTGCAATAAATTTCTCATTTCATTAACATAAAAGCACTTTATATTTGTTCTATTGGGGTGTAACTGACATATATTTGTTTCAGGTGTAAAACAATGACTCGCTATTTATATATGCTGCAAAATGATCAAAATCTAGTTTATACCCATTACCATTCAGATTTTTCTTGTGATGAGAACTTTTAATATCTACTCGTAGCAAATACTTTCAAATACATAATACAGTATTTAAGTTTTTATTTTTTGAAATTTTTTTTAAGTAATCTATAGTACCCAATGTGGACTCGAACTCATGACCCCAAGATCAAGAATTATATGCTCTTCTGACTGAGCCAGCCAGGCACCCCTAGAGTACAGTTTTAATTGTAGTCGCCAGGCATCCCCACGACATTTTGTGACTGGAAGTCTATACTTTTCAAGTCCCATTTCATCCACCCCCAATTCAACGTGGTCCATCAAGACTGTTCATAAAAATCGATGTGTATTTCTACGAGCAGATAGGAAGCATCTCATGAGGTACATACAGCACACTATTACTGTTTAGTTACTAAGACATAAGAGAATTCTGGAAACTTCCATCCCTTCCTGTATCCTGTGGAGAAGAGCGGCCATTGGGAGCTCTGTGCACTGCCCCTTTGAACCTGGTGGTCGTGTCTCTGGGCTCCAGAGTGTGTTCTGTGGGCTCACACTGCTTCCTGAGGAAGTCCATGGAGGGACTGCAAGGGCTGAGCCCAGAGACTCATTACAGGAAAGGTAACCCTTTATGAGAAGTAGTAGCTACTATTAATAGAGCCCTTCAGTAACACGTGTCAAGCCTTTTACACACAGTAGCTTATTTCACCTTCTTAATCATTTTACAGATGGGGAACCCGGGCCTCTGAGAGGCTGAAGGGGTCCCACTGTCTCCGTAAGTAGGGAGTGGAAGAATCTGGATTCAATGTACATCTTGCTCATTCTAAAGCACAGTCTTTCAATCCACCTCAGCTACTGTTCAGTTTTCATGGACTTGCTTTCCATTCCTTGCTCGCTAAAACTGGGAGTGGGGGTGAGGAGAGATGAAGGGGTCATAAACCCAACCCACTGCTCAGGGACAGGGACCCTTGCTCCAGTCCAGGCGTGTGAGCCCCAAAAGAGACCAAGCCAAGGCCGCCATCAAGGAGCTCAGAGGGCCACCAGATGGGAGAAAAGGCCCGGGAAAGGGGAGGGGCTCGGGCAGGCTCCAGTTTGGGAGGGGGCTGTGAGCTACGGTTACCCCTCTGGGCGCCACCTCTGCAATGCTCTTCCTCTGCAGGGCTATTCCAGCTTCTGGACCTGAGAGAGCTGAAATCCAGCGGAACCCATCCAACGGCTTCTCAGAGAAAGGCTTCTGCCACAGAGCAAAAATAACTCACATGGAATTATCTAAGAGAACCCAATTAAAGAACACAACACACTGCGCATAGGGGCGGGGGCTGGCGTCCCCGGGCCACCTCTGCCTGGACACCAGCTGAGTGGGACAGGGAGGGACCAAGCGCGGAGCACCCACAGAGAAGCCAAGCTCTCCGGTGAAACAAAACAAAAGGCAACACGCCACAGCAGGGTGACCCCTTTCCTCCCTAGGTTCCTACTAGTGAATGACATTTAACCTCCTGCTGCCTTCAACTTTTATCAGGCCCTGGGAAACGTCCTAATGTGGTTGGGTTCAGAAAGACTCCCAACACATTAAAAGGTGCCTAATCCTTTTAGTGTACGGGATAATCTTCTCAGAGAAAGTTTCACCAGCTTACGTTAAGTGCCGTTTCCTCTGAAGTTATTATCCCAGCTGGAATTTGAATGTTCAAGCATTTCTGATGCCCTGGGAAAGCGCCCCAAACATTCCAGAAGCACCCTTCTCCCCAACCCACTCTCCGCTTGGATCTTACTGTCACTCCTTTTGGCTCCTGAGCGTCTGCATGGTTTCTTAAGAGTTCCCAATTCCTGCTACCGGGCGGGACCCACTTAAAAGCACGTTTCCATCTCTGCACCCAAACCTCCCCTGGGAAAGTAACTGTAGTCAGAAACAGAGTTAGCCCTCAGGGGCCGACAAGCAGCAGGGACAGGTGAAATGCAAGGAAACAAAGATTCCCTTCCTGTGCTCAGAACCTGGGCAGAAAAGACTCTAGCACAGCTTGAGAAACCACAGCACAGAAGGGTCGAAACGACAGCACGTGGGGGCAAGGTGCATTTTCCAATAACGGGTTATTTCCAGGCCAAGGACAGTGAAGGGATCTGAATATCATGTAGGATTTCCTAACCTCACCCAGATCGTGATGATTTTTCTACCCTACCCCATTTCTCCAGAGGCATCAACCGAAGAAGCCAAACCCAGGCTACAGAAAGAAAAGGACCTAGGATCCCACCAAACTGCACTGTGTCCGAGGGGGTGAACGCTCAGGCTGTCCAGATACACTCACCCTTGGACAACCAACCAAGCGAATCTCAAAAGACAAGCTGCCAGCGCTGGGGTTTGCTACAGGTATTAAAAAACCAGTGTAGGGACATGTGGGGGGCTCAGTCGGTGAAGCATCGGACTCTCGATTTCGGCTCAGGTCATGATCTCAGGGTAGTGAGACCGAGCCCCGAGTAGGGCTCCATGCTGGGGGCATGTAGCCTACTTAAGATCCTCTCTCCCCCTCTCCCCACCCTGTCACCACCACCCCCACCTCCCCCGCAAAAAAAAAACAACAAAAAACAAAAAACCTAGTGTATATACTGCATTGCTAGGAAATGAAACTGAGCAATTCTAAGTGAAAACCTTCCACTGCCTTTTTGGGACAAGTAGTGCCAAGAGCGCGTGCTAAGTGCGTTTTTTCCCTTTAGGCTGAGCTTAGAGTTTTTTCTGTAAGTGATGACTTTCCGGTCGTCACTCCTAGACCTAATTTGAGATTTCTCTGCACTGTTCACTTTTTCTTGAGAATCAAATCATCTGTTAGCTCTGGCTCGGCATATCTTAGAGCAAGGAGCTTTCCTGAGATGGAGTGATTGACAGGAACCAAATTAATCTTCTGCAGCTGTATGAACGGCATTTTTTCTAGGCAAGACCCTCAGGGGAAAAGGGAGGGGGTAGGAAGTGCACAAGGTACACAGCACAGCGAGGGACATCACCATGTGCCTTCAGACTTGAGACCAAGGCATAGGACTCCTTCCGGCCATTCATGTAAATTTCAGCTCTAGGAAAACAATGGGAAAAGCCAGGGCTATCATTTTAGCATACGCCTCTCCCAGGAGTCTCAACCTTGGAATCCAAGAATCTAGGAAAATTCAGGCCCCTTCAATCACTGATGGGTGAACAAGGGACAAGGACCCCAGCTGAATCTGGCTACAGGTGCTGCCAATCACCAGCAATGGGTCTGTTGTGTAGGCGGGGGTTCTCGCCTGAGCCTGAAGGACAATGAGGCTCATTCTGCATCCCTTCAGTGATCAGCAAAGACAATACACAAGTTGACTGACTCCCTTTTGACTTTGAAATGCGATCTATAGCCCAGAATAAAATATTATCCCCCTGAATATAGCTTAAGTCGATAGAAATAGTATTTTGTGACAACAGGGTAAAAAAAAAAAAGGAAAAAGAGGTTGCCACTTTCATCCTACTCTGACTTGGAACCAAGTGAGGAAGCCGTGTCTCCCCTTGCTGAAGGAATTTCAGTTCCAGCATGGTTTGATGGGCCCCATGGGAAAGGTGCTTTTATAGAAAACTTGGAACAGGAGGCGGGGTCAGACTACTCTCACCATTTCACTTTTCAGCCTCCATCCCCCCGCATTCCACAAAAATCGTCATGTAGGTTTGTGGCATAAGCCTGGACAAAACATCCCCACTAACCTCTTACCCTTTCCTCCAGCATGCTCAAAGAACAACACTGTCCCTACCCCCAACCCCTGTAGAGCTGGCAACCCTCCCTCCTGTCTCCAGGGGGCCCAGGAAGAACCAGACTAGGCCCCTCAGAGACACCCCGAACATAACCGAGGTGCACTCCTTCCGGGAAGGAGCGAGACACCAAAACTCTTCGCACCCAATTTAGGGGAAATGCAATCTGGTCTTTAAATCCACCTGCTTAACAGAACCAATGTATTTGAGGCCTCATCATTGTATCTACACAGAAAGTGATTTAACAGATCACAGTGCTCTAGAAGCTTCTATGCAGAAGGTAAGTACTATGTTAAACGCAGTACTCCACTTTTCACTCATTCTGCCAATTTTCCCCTCACAGCAATCCTATTAGTACCTTAGTTCTACTTCATAGATAAGGAATCTAAAGCTCAGAGAAGTTAAGAAGATTGCCCAGGTTCATCCCATAAGCCCTCAAATTCATTCTCAGTATCAATGCTGCCTTATGTTCCCAACCGAGTAAGGGATCCCACGTGGACAGTGAAGGGTGGGAAGACTTTGAAACTCCCCATAGCACTGCTTTCCACGGGGCTAATCTTCGTACAATTCAAAAATCAAAAGTATAAATCTTAGTTACTGTCAAACTCACTATTGATCCTTCCGTTGAAAAAACAGGGAATCCTATCAGAAGGGGATTGAGGACTGCCACGTTATTTACAAAGACTTACCAGCTTATGACAGACACATCATAAGCAAGAACATCAGCTCCATTGGGAACACTAATATGTAAAATTGCCGATTCCAGAGGTTCCCTATGCAGCCAGAAGACTTTCGGCATCGCTAAAATAGTACAAAGAGGAAGCGTACGTAACTCAATGGTTTAAAACGAGACTAGAAAAAAAAATGGCTAGAATTGCAATTCTAGAAGAGTTAGAGACACTCCATTGTGTTTGATAAAAGGTGAAGGAAAAGACTACGTCCACGCGGCACGAATAGGATTTTTGCTTTTTCTTGTAGCACAAACCATTTTTCTCGCCAACCTGGTATAAAGCCACATCTGGCAGAAGTGAAGGAAATGTTCACAGGCCATCTGAGATCACACGGCCCGTGTTTTGTTTGGCCATGTGCACGACAACAACATGACCTCTGGGGGAGACACCTGGGACAAGGGCCAGGAGGACCCAGGGGAGACCCTGACAGCGACCACCTGGACGTGTGGGACTCGGGGAGTCCCTCGGCCTCGTGGAATCTGGGCACTGTCATCCAAACAAATGAGGAGCTTTGACCCCGACAGGTGGGTCTCTCCTGGTTCTAAAATTCACTTTCACGCTTCCAGATGAGGTTAGTTTGTGACTAATACAGCCGGGCTCCATTCAACCCAGAAATCAAAGGATGAAGTCTGTGGCCGCAGGAGAGCCAGTCCCCAAGCACGGCTCCCCAAGTCCGGTCACCCACCCAGAGCAACGGGGGGCCGGGGACGGTAGGGGGGAATCACCAAAACAGCTGAGCCACGGAGCAGAAACGCAGTGGATGCCGTAGGGAGACAAGCTTCAAGGACTAGTTATATCCAATTGGTTTTTTTAACGTCTCTTGGCAACTTTTCAGGACAAGGCGAGATATTAAATCTTTTAGGCTTTATGGGCCGTTCGGTCTCTCTCTCACCACTGGTCTCTCACCGCTACTCAACTCTGCCTTCGTAGCAAGAAAGCAACCATCAGCAAAGAAACGGGCGTGGTTATGTCCCAGTAAAACTTTATTTAAAAAAACAAAGCAAACAAACAAAACCCACAGCAGCCAGAATCAGCAGATGAGTTGTTCGCCAACCTCTGAGACAGAACAAGTTCCTTGGAGTCACAAGAGCCCCAGAAAGGCTCGTGGGCCGCAGAGAACCCACCAGCCCCAGCCGTCGGCCGGAGCCCATCTTCCCAAGAGGCTGCTCCCGAGGGCCCCGCTCAGCCAGCAGCCAGCTAAGCCCATCCAAACACACACACACACACGCGCACACACACACACACACACACGTCATCACTCAGAAAGCGAAGGGCCCACACTCACTTTTTTAAGAAGCCTGATAGCAAGTCTGCAGTGTTTTCACAAACCTGTAAGCAATCCGGTCTGGTGATTTATTCCAAATGTTGACTCTTCGGTGAGTGTGGTCCATGGGGAGACAGGACAGCTGAGGGCGGTGGGAGGAAAAGGCAGGGACAATGAGGTACCCAAAGACAATTATATAATTTCTGCTTTGGAGTTTAAAAAACAAAACAGAACAAAACAGAGGGCCATTCCCACAGAAGTGAACTTGCACACTATAATTTTACAATTAGATTTCCAACGAGCAGGTCCATCTCAAGCGAATCTGAAAGAACAGCGTTCCTCTCGGTAGGAGGGGGTAGGATTTCAGAGGGCACAACAGTTCACTGAAATTCCCTCACACTTAAATGGAAAAGGCAAGCCAGTTATATTCTGTACTATTTTTAAGCAGTCGAGAAGACTTTTTTTAAAGCCCTACAAAGCATTTGTGGTCGTGGCTCATTTTACTGTAGAATGTTTGAAGGAGTATTTTAAGTTATATTAAATCTTAAGAGAGCAACTACTTTATCATGGAATTATCTTCTGGGATATTTGGTAATTGCTAGTTTGCAATACAGGGAAGGAGGTTAATTTACCTTCCAGTGAGCCATGGCCTTAAATTGGTTTTACAATGGGAGAATTTACGGACTCTGCTCAGAGGACATGAATTTCGGGCCATTAGTTTTTGTGCTTGACGGTCAGGCATGGCATCTGGGCCTAATTATTCGCATGTGTATCTAGTGGGCTATTGTCTGGGTAGCTAATGTATTTTAAGAGGCCGGCATTTTTAGTGATGGAGTTATAAACAGAAGGCTTATTATTTCGCCGGAAGAACAAAGTTTCTAATACACCAAATGCTAACGTCGCAGGCTTCCCCTACCACAGAAACTACCGTGGGCTCAGCATTACTCTGTACTACTGCTAAGTCTTGACCGGGGCGTGGGGAAGGCCCAAGCGCCTCTCTCTCTGCACACTTCTGCATGCGGAGGCCCCTGGAATTTGCCACTAGCCAGGCCCAGAAACCCTGAAATGGAGGAGAAACTGCTAGAGCTGGGGAGACGAATCGAGGATCTCCTGTGGTTTACTGGCTTCGCAGAGTGCACCCTGGGCCCAGAGACCGGCCAGCGCCCCAAAACGTCTCCATCTTTCTTTCATCTTTCACAGCCTGAAACTCTACCCCGAGCCTTTCAGTTCCTCAGTCCCATTATCACCAGCAGTCCTGTGTAGATGTGAAAGGACTTTCAAAAGCCACCCATCTCTTACCTATGTTGCAACACAAAGTGCTTTGGAGGTGGCCAAGCTACTCAGCAAAGCATCCAGGGAACGAGACCTAAAACAGGTTTGTTGTTTTGTTTTTTTTTTTTTTAATTTATTAGGAAAGAGAGAGAGTGAGAGAGAGCATGAGGAAGGAGAAGGTCAGAGTGAGAAGCAGACTCCCCATGGAGCTGGGAGCCCCATGTGGGACTCGATCCCGGGACTCCGGGATCAAGACCCGAGCCGAAGGCAGTTGCTCAACCAACTGCGCCACTCAGGCGCCCCTCTAAAACAGGTTTGTAGGGACACCTGAGTGGCTCAGTTGGTTAAGTGTCTGCCTTTGGCTCAGGTCATGATCCCAGGGTCCTGGGATCGAGTCCCGCATCGGGCTCCCTGCTCAGCAAGGAGCCTGCTTCCCCCCACCCCCGCCTGCCTCTCCCCTTGCTTGTGCTCTCGCTCACTCTCAGACAAATAAAATCTTTAAAAAAATAAAGTAAAAAAATAAATAAATAAAACAGGTTTGTAGGTGAGCAGAAGGGAAGGAGTGAGAAGTTCGAGGCACACACAGGTCTGGGGAGGCAGCTCTGCAGTGAGGAGAGAACGGGCAGGCGACACCAAGAACTGAGCAGCTCTCAAGGGAGAAGGACAGAGAATAGAAACCCCAAGTCAAAGCTCATTCCGCCATCTGCATCCTCCCTCACTGGGGCAGGGCACGGTGTCACCCTTGGCCTCCCGGACAGTGGACGCTGACCCCAGAGTCCTCCTTAGCAGAAAGCACTGCCTTCACGGACTCTCCCGGGTTCTCAGAGTTTCAGGATGGTCAACGACCCCAACCTGGAGGCTTAACATAACCTGCTGTGAAATTACAATTTTTTTTTATAAAGTCTGATGAAAGGCCATATGTGACTTGGTCTGTAAAAAGTCTGCATTAGGGGTGCCTGGGTGACTCAGCGGGTTTAGGCCTCTGCCTTCGGCTCAGGTCATGATCTCAGGGTCCTGGGATCAAGCCCCATATCATGCTCTCTGCTCAGCAGGGAGCCCGCTTCCCCCTCTCCCTCTGCCTGCCTCTCTGCCCACTTGTGATCTCTCTCTCTGTCAAATAAATAAATAAAATCTTAAAAAAAAAAAAAGGCCACATTAGATCTCTCGGACACAATACACCAGAGAAGCGAAGCGTGGGGGCTGTGACGGCAGATGGGCCAGTTCTAAAACGACTCTGATGCCCCTCAGCTGGGTGACCCTGGGCAGGGTACCCGAGTTCTGTGTCATGGTTTACTTGCCTGTAAAATGAGGGTGTCAACGCTGCTTCTCTCAGATGGCCACTGGGAGGAGGAGTGAGCTGGGTAAGACATGCAAGGAGCCTACCACAGCACCGGGCAGGAACAAGGACCCAATACAGGCTAGCGGATTCTACCTCCTCTTTAAGTGATCCCGTTCCATGGAAAGGCGCGAGGTGGTGCTCTGCGCTACATAATCAGAGAGGCTCAGCCAACGGATCTTTCCAGCAGCACCAAATCAGTGCCGATAATGCCACAAGTAATCATCTTCTAAAAATGGAAAAGGAAAGCCAGCCGAGCCCATGCGTGCCACGAGGTCCTCTGCATGGCCTCCGCCCGCCTTGCGGAGCTGGTGGGGGGTCGCGAGACAGCCACAAGGACTCTGCTCTCCTTGGAGAAAGGGGCCATGTAAACAAGGAGGATTAGGTTACTGGAGAAATTTTATAAGGAAATGGGGCCTCCCACACTGAAGTTGGAGCACATTCCATAAATACTCTTAATATGTTAAGGCTTAAAAAACAGTGTTAAGTTCTTTTAAACAGGAGCCAATTTTGAACATGAGAAGCTAGTACAGGCACTGTTAAATCTGACAACACAGATTTCTTACATGGCTTTCCAATAACCAACTAATTCTTGAAAGTATTCCTTCTGTGCTTTCTGTTCAGCACCACCAAAAAAAAAAAAAAAATTGAAAAATGGGGGAGGGAAGAGGCGCCTGGGTGGCTCAGTCACTTAAGCGTCTGCCTTCTGCTCAGGTCATGATCCCGGGGTCCTGGGATCAAGCCCCAGGTCCAGGATCTCTGCTCAGTGGGAAGCCTGCCTCACCCTCTCCCTTTGCCCCTGCTCATGTGCTCACTCTAATAAATAAAATCTTTGGGGAAAAAAAAAAAGAAGAAGAAAAGAAAAGAAAGAAAAAGAAAAATGAGGAGGTGGGCAGGCAGAAACTTACTCCCAGCATTTCGGGGAGTTTTAAGAAGTGATTTGGTTGCCCTTTTAGCAACAACTATTAGTCACAAGCTGAAATGAATGAAAACAGCCCTGAAACAAAATCCATCGCATCTAGTGGGGAGCCAGAAAGCAGAACCGCGCTAGGGATGTGCCCGACCACGGTGTCGGGATTTCTGGAGAGCGGGGGTCCCAGGACACACCGCCAGGCCCGGCCTCAGCACCCACGGACCTGCGGCTGCATCATATGGACACGGAGGCAAAGATGGTCCCTTCTCAGGGGACTGCGGCAGAAACTCTCCACCACCAGCAAGGAGCTACGTGATCAAACACGCGGATGAAAGCTGTGCAGTTTGCTCATCAGTAAAACGAGAGGGCTGCCGAGACCAAACGGAGCACAGAGATCTTTCCAGGCCTGAGCTTCAGTGACCCGGAGCCCCTTTACCCCCAGCACCTCCCTGTGGACCATGGTCCCCTTTGCGCTTTAGCCGTGCCCTGAGGCAGGGAGGGACACTGCCGGAGCGGCTGCTTCTCATGGCCCGTGATCACTCTCCAGAGGGGCGCTCCAGGAACCAGGACCTCCCCCATACAGTTGTGCCCTGCCTATGGGCTTCTAGCCGGAGGGAGCCCATCAGGGCCCGAATCCAGCCTGCACGCACCCCCTCCCCTTTTATCAGCCGAGAGGAAGAGATACCTTTTCCTGATTCAGGCAACAGCAGGCTAACTTCCTAGCTGCATTCCTGCTTGGAAACAAGAACCTCTTCACGAGATATCAACCTACCTAAGTAAGCAAATGATCGGTCTAACTCATGAGGAAAAAATATGCCCTTTAGAGAGAGACCAACTGCTTATACGGAGCCTGAATCTTCACATTTTCATCTTTTTTACTAAGGAGAATAGAAGTTTAACATATTCTCATGGACTGCGTTCCAATTCCTCAACACTGATGCTACTCCCTTCAGAATATTCCCCTTGCAACATCCCGGGAATGTCTGGTGCAGAGGGTAAAGACCTCCTGAGCCTAAGATTAAACATTCGGTGTGTATTCACTGTTCAGACCACACTACATATAAATACCAGACAGGTTCTCCGCTTTGACATTTCTGTGTGTTCTTCCCAGAACACACATTCCTTCACGGGGAAATTTATATAGTAATGTCCACTTAAGTCAAAGACTCTGTCCCCATTTTCTGCCTCTATGAATAAATGAGAACCCAACCCAATTTGCTTTTCAAAAATGATATGAAGTCATCCAAAAATTCCTCTTGAAAAGCTGAGAAAATTAGACTCCTGGAAATAATCGGCTGGAACTAGTCTCTCATTTAGAATAACTTCATAATCCCATGGTCAAAAGGCTAACCACAGATTTACAAATGCCCTTTTTTTGCCCGAGACATCGCAATACCTGGCAGACTAAGAGGAAACGTATAAATATTTATAAACTAATTCCTCCCATGACAACTTGATAATCATGGAATGGGACTTTTTTTCTTTTTTTCTATTTTTCCCCCTTAACCAAAGCTATTTTCCCTGAAGAGGTTCCAACAATATGCTGCTAACATACTCCCATTGTGGAATTCATCTGGAAAATTTTGCAACTTAAAAAAAACAACTCGGCCATCTAATAAGCGTCTCTACGGACCTGTAGACTGGAGACCAAAAACACACAGTAAATATTTTTGGTCTAGCTCAAGAGAAGTTTGGTGACGTGTGTGACTGAGCTTATTCGTTCATAACAATTTACTGAAGAAGTGAGGACACTTCGTTCACATCCATTTGTTTCGGGGGTTAAGGGTCCGGAGGGTCAAATGTACGGAGCGCCTGACTGGAAGCGGCTCCGCAAATATCTGCTGGATGAATGAAAGCATCAGGTCTTATACTCACAGGCTCTTCACTCTGATGCCAGACACCAAAATCCTCGGAGCTTTGATTTCCCCCAAGAAGTGGGGCTCACGCAGTTTTCCTCATTTACCACAGGGAGGTTCTGGAAGTCTGCCGCAGACGCTAAATTTGCAAATACGCCGTTCCTGGGGGAGGCACACCATCGCATTCCTGCAAGACTCTGGTCACAACATTTTTGCCAACTGATTGCTACATAGCCTTGTTCTTTGTTTCTGCTTAAAGACATCTTATTTGATAAATACTGCCGACTCGTTAACAAAGAAGTCGCAACCGACGGCACTAACTCATGCCTGAACAGCGTTCTCTGAAAGCGTGGGTTTTCTCTGGAAGCTCAGCGCAGCCTCCTCGCCCTTGGGACACCAGACAGCACTCTACTTGGGGTCCATTTTAAACAGTGAAATCACCAACAAAAAGCATCGCAAAAACCATGGAAAACTTGGCACGAGTAGACCACCCAAAAAGCTGCCATGTTTACGGTAGGAGCGCATAAGGAAGGCCAACCGTCACCTCGATGCCCCTCAGCTGGGAATGGAGCATCCGGACAACTTTCTCATTACTCTGCATGTGGCTGTGAGTGACCTCAGAAAGCCCCACGAGTATTGATTTGGGGGGGTTACAAATAAAGATCAGTAAGCAGGTAACTTTGCAAATACATAATCACAAATAGTACGAATCGACTCTATCGATTCCCTAAGTGTTGACAGCCTCCTTAATGCTAACCACTGTGGTGGGAAGGGGACCAGAAGACACGGCTTCTCTCCTCACTGTGCTAACACTCTAGCAGGGGGGAAACAGATGAACAGTCACCCAAATACAGAATTACAAAGCGTGATAACTGCCTGATGTAGAAGATACGGTGTCTCTCCGGATATTCCCATAATTCCACAGTAGGTTCAGGAGGAGCAGGGCATCTAAGCCCAGTCACTACCAAAGCACAGGTCAAAGGCTAGAAGGCAGAATAAATGCAAGAGCCCCGAGGCCAGCTTGGACATAATTAAATCCGGTCAGGAATACTGAAGGTTTGCAACCGAAGGAAACCTACAGACTGGTCCCAGGTTCAATGTGCGTAATTTTAAAAAATGATTTTAATTCAACAAAGGTTGGCTATTTCCCAAGCGCCAGGCACCGGCATGATGCTAGGGATACAGAGGAGGAGAGATAGTGTTCTTACAGTTGTGGGGAGCTCACAGTCATGGGGAGGGGGGAGACTGAGGGACACAGAGCACACACGTGCTTTAAGAACAGCATGAAAAAGCAACATCGAGCCGCAAAGAGAAAACTTTTTTTTTTTTTTTCATCTGGTTATGGAAGGGTGCACAGAGCAGGTAATGTCTGAGCAGAGTTTTAAGGACAGTGGGAATTTGCTGGGAGAGTGGGATCCCAAGGGAAGAGGTGACATCAAGTCAACAGGTGTCTTGATCTGCCCAGAACACTCTCCCTGTTTGCCTAGGATATTGGTATGATCGTTGAGAGCATTTTCACTCTCAAAAGTGTCCTGATTTGGATGACACCATCACCCCCACTGATGCGGCAGAACTCAGTGAGGTGGGGACTGGAGAACCAGGAGGTGGCCCTGGCAGGTCGGCCAAGCCAAGAAGTGGTTTCCACGCAAAGCCAAGCAGAGCTGGACTGAAAGACTTGCTGTCTTAGGAAAGAGACGCGGCAACAGGAAATCAAGTCCAGGAGGAAGACGGTTCAGAGATCAGGGCCAGAGGATGTTATTTAGGGCAAGAGATACTGAGCTCAGCAGCACTGGTGACGGACAGAAAGATCTCATTTGTGAGACTCTCGTGAGGAGGAGGGACAGGCCTTGGCATCAGTGGAGTGAGCCTGGAGATTTCTGAAGGCAGAGAATAGTGGACAACTCCCGTGACTGCAGTTTGGGAGACTGGGAAGTCAGTGGGGAAGCCACTGACCCAGATCTAGAAGGCAAGGCGGAAGGGGAAGAGTGGCCGGAGAAAGGAGTTCCATCTCCGACGCTATGTTTGCAGAGCCTGCAGGACCTCCAGGGGTGCCACGGGCGTCTAGAACTTCGGAGAAAGAACTTTCCGTGTGCATTTGGCAGTTGAGGGTAAACAGGAAGAGATGAGATCACTCTGGATGGTGACATGGTGACGGGGCCGTAGACCGAGAGGAGACCCACCGTAAGAACCCTGGGGGTGAACCCACCTGCCTGAAGATGCGCCCAGGAAACACACAACTCAACAAAAAGAGCGGGCCTTCTTCTCAAAATGCGCCAACATAAATCGCTCCACCCACCTCCACTCCCGGCCTTCCAACGAAGCCGCCACAATTAAGTGCCTCCTCCTCCGATTTAAGAGCGCCCCGCCAGCCATCTGAGAAACAGTAGCGAAGGTGAGCTGGGGCGGAAACGGAGTGAAAAGACTGGTAAGAAACAAGGGGAAGAGTGGGAATTCTTAAATATCCCCCCGTTGGCTTCCTCTCTTGGGGATTACACTTACTTACAGAAGTCCAGTAGCTAAAGTTAGCCTGGACTTCAAATATACTCCACGGTCATTTTCTCATGATTCGGTGGGAGAAATCCTACAAAGCTAACGTGCTCGTCCCCGTTCACCGGCATTCTTCCCTTTGCCACACGCAACCATTTGACCCATCAACCAGGGTGCTCCCTCCGCGATGGAAGCTCACTCCTAAGGACACAAACATCCCGGGCACAGCTAGTAACTGTCTCCAAGAGACAGAGGACGTGCCCTGTCTCAGCATTTTAAACCTGATTTTATTGGTTATCGGACTGAAGATGTGTTGACTTCTTGGTTTGTTAGCATTAAAGGCTCCCGATGGTTAATGGCAACCAAAACACAGACTAGATGGCTGCTAATCATAGAAGGAATCCACAGGAATTTTTTTTTTTTAAATCCCATTCTAAGTAAGTGTTGGATGATCATTAATAAGCTTGCCTGAGGAAGCAACCTAATGTGAAAACTCTTCAAAAAGTAGGCGACTGGGTAGCTCCGTCAGTTAAGTATCTGCTTTTGGCTCAGGTCATGATCTCAGGGTCCTGGAATCGAGTCCCGCGTTGGGCTCCCCGCTCACCAGGGAGTCTGCTGTCCCTCTCCCTCACTCATACACCTGCTAATAAATAAAATCTTAAAAAAAAAAAAAAGGTAGGAGTATATCACATCATTTTAACCTACAATTTATGCTTACAGATCCAACGGTAAACAACTCAATCTCGTGGAAATATCTGGGTAGATCACTAGGTGTAGCCAACAAGAAAATCAGAGTTTCTTCTGAAGGCAAAACAAAAGCAAACCTCTGGGTATCAGGGAACATTCCACTCAAGCAGCCATGCTCAGAGGCCTGAGTGCGTGTGCACGCTCTGGGCCAGCTCTTGCTGGTTAGGTGTTCCCCGCTGAGAAGCGAGGGGTCCCCAGCAGACGGAGCACATGGGTCCAGGGGACATCTGCTCTGAGGCCAGCAAGGGCAGCCGAGGAGCACGGCTCCGACCGAGCAAAACCACCGTGGGGGCTGGACTCAGTCCACCGAGCTCACCGACACGCGAAGGATACAACGTGTCAAACACAGTGGCGAACTCCCGGGATGATGCCAAAGGCCCAGGGAGGAAAAGCCACAAACCACCCCCGGAGAACCACCTTGTCAGAGAGCGAAACCCCACTATTCTACTGGCCTGCTGGGAAAGGCTGGAGCAAAAGACATTCTGCTGGAGGGTACAGCCTCGTGACGGGAGCCAGAGACTGTGACCCCTCAGAGGACCCAGGGTCTGCGGAAGTGGCCGCATCACATCCAGGGGACAAGGCTTGTCCTTAGCGTAGAAGTCACGACAAAGCTACGAGGCATCTTTCGCTCCTTTGTGAGTAAGGCGCGCTCACTGCGGACAGACCAGGAATGGTTCGCGAGGAAAGGTCTGTTGTGCAACTATTTGCGAGGACGTGCCCGGGGTCAGGGGAAACCACACCGGGGTGTGAGGTACCGAGGAGTTGGCGACCCCCCTTCCAGCAGCACTTTCTCTGTTTTCCAATATGGTACCGTCCGTCTCCATGCACACCACGTTCACGAACGTTGAAGACGGAGGGCCTCCGCAGTACTCCTGAGCATCCGGGTCCCGTCGGCGCCCGGGGCCCTTCTCCCGGCTGATGCCGCCCCGGCCGAGGCACTCCCGCTCCCCTTCGCCACCCTGCACTTCCCGAGAAGTTTCTGGCCAACAGCTGCCTGCTCCCTTCAAGTCGCGACCCCTGAATCCACACGAGGCACTGGGGGGACCACAGCACTCGAAGACGCAGCCACGAGGGGTGTCTTAAGGCTCAGAGGACAGTCAGGGAGGGGAGGCTTGGGACCATCGCCCCTCAGGGCCCGTGGGCGGTGGTGGCCGCTCGGGCGGGTCCCCGCAGCTCTGGGCAAGCTGCCTTCAAAGCCGGCTCTCCAGCAGACGCTCAGGTACCCACGGTGACCTGGTGACCCCCACCCCGCCCCACCCCCCCATCCCGCCAATACCATGCAGAGCTGGAAACAACCAGTCTGGGCATCACTTTGGGTTACTCCAGTCTCTCTAGAAACTTCTGGACAGACGTGGGTGTCAGGGTGGTACAAGGGGAGCCCCTGAGCCCAGGGCGGGGCCGACCTGGAGGGAAGCCCAGCCACAGGCACCCCCCCCCCCATTCAGGAACCACGTCCAGCTTCTGTGTGCCCGTGGCGGGGGGGGGGGGGGGGGGGGGGGGGGGGGGGGGGGGGGGGGGGGGGGGGGGGGGGGAGGGGGAGATGGGAGAATCCGCTGCCTCGCGAGGTCGTCGTGTCAAGTGCGCCCAGCATGGAGCATAGAAGGAGCGCCCAACGAAGGCAGTCGTGATTATCATCACGGATGCGGTATTAACCCGAATATCGATTTGGCAGCTACAGAGTCACGCAAGGACTTGAAGAGCGAGATTTCTCTCGCTCGTACGATGTGCACGAACTGCACAGGACGGTATCAGGCTGCTGCTTCCTGCTTTCCGACCTCCAACATGCGCTTGCATTTTAGCTCCCACGCCTTGTCTCTGTGCTCCCGGCAGCAGCAAAGGGGGACAGAGGTAAGAGGGCATCAATTTTGTGTTTTTTTTTTTCTTTGCTTTTAAGGCAAGACCGCCAGGTATTAGGGTTTTGATGATTAAAAAAAAAATTAACAGTAATACTGTAATCCCCCAATTAAAGAAATGGGCCCTTTCATAGGAATGCTTTCTGTCTTCGCCCAGACTGCTGTGCCCGAAGCCCAGGCCGGGAGGCGTAAACCACACACGCGTATCTCTCGCAGTTCTGGAGACTGGGTGGTCCGCGGTCAGGGCGCCGGCAGACTCGGGTGTGAGGAGAGCTTGCTTCCTAGTTCGCGGTGTCCTCACGGCCCAAAGAACGCTCGAGCCCCTCTCACGAGGGCATGAAGCCCATTCCTGGAGGCTCTGCTCTCATGACCTAATCACCTCCCCCAAGACCCCCACCTCCTAATAATATCGCACTGGGGAGGCAGCACGAATTCATACAGATATGAATTTGGGGAGGGGGGACCCACAAATTCCGTTAACCAACGGAAGAGTTAACAGATTCTTTCTTCCTCAAAAGGGGGTTGAAGTTCCAGCAAGGGAAACAGGAACATGTCTGAGATGAGGAGACACGCGCTCGGGATGGGAAGAATGGTCCCAAGGCAGGAGGTGTGGGGATGGAGAGGTTCTCCGCCTCCTGTGCAATTAAGACTTGCCCTGTTGTCACGCACGTGCGTTGACAGGCACGGCCGGCTCGGGTCCCACACCGCTCCTGTATGGCCGTCACCTCAGGCCGCTCCAGCTACGCATCCACGTCCATAGCGCTCCTGCCCCAGAGTCGGCTCGTCAGTCCCTGAGCAGAACATCCTATTCGCTACCCGCCCCCACCCGCCGCCGTCAATCCTCCCACATCTTTGGTCCTGCCCCTCCATCGTACGAAAGCCTCTCAGAAACGCTTCAGAATAAAATCCAAACCCAAGACATTCAAAGCCGCATCACAATTTGGCTTTGAGCAGAGGTCTACCTAAAGCGGTCGAATAGGTTTTAATGATTGTAATAGGGGAAAATTCTCGCCCAAGTATTTACTGAGCTGGGGGGAGAGGGGCCGGCACAGCCGCCGACGAGTCTGGAACAGAGGAATGCAGTTCGAGCGGCGAGCTGTACGGCACTGGTGGGAAGGAGGGGACAGGATCTAGGTTTCATCAATAGCATCCCAAAGACCAGCAGCGGGGGAAGAACTGAGGGGAGCAGGGGGAGATCAGGTGGGAAGACGATCCCTGGAACACTGTCGAGTGCGGGACGAGGGGACAGAAGCCTGAGCAGGAGCGGTGAAGGAAGAGGCACATTTCAAGGCTGTTATTTGGTGGATGAGACAGAGCCTGGAGCGAAGGTAAGGAAGGGATCAGCACTCCCAGACAAGTCTACTGAGTCAGGAAAACGCTGGCCCCATCAGCAATAATGAGAAGGTTGGCCGGATGCTCGTTTGGAGAGAACCCAGTAAACCCAAGAGGAGTGAAATCTGCCCGACATTCTAAAGGATGAGAGAAGAAAGCAGCAAGGCCTTTATCCGTGGACATAGGCACAGTCTTTATTCACACAGAATGCAGTAAAGGCACTAACACAGCCTTAAGCAAACTAGAACTCGGGGCCAAGAGCTCTAAACTGCTATTGTGCACAGAAATAGAAAGGGAACATAAAACATGGCAAAGAAACGGTTGGAGCAGCTCTTTGGAAAGTCCGAGTATCCACATGAGACTCTAAGTCAACAGAAACAAAGACGTCAAGTGAAGGAGGATTCTGGTCCGCAGGGTGGTGGTGAGAGACCTACAGCGAAGCCCCCCGGGCGGTGACGGCCTCCAACAACCCTCCCGCCCCTCCGCGCAGGCCGCCCCCCGACAGCCCGGGCTGGGCCTGTGCCCCGTTTGGTGAAGAGTCCGCAGACTTCCAGGGAAGGCAGCGGAGTAGTGCAAGTGGCCTGGAACACCCCATGAAGGCTGGCAGAACCCCACAACCACCTGCAGAGCAGAGGCCGCCGCGAAGAGGGCAGGGAGGGAGGAGACAGTCGGAGCTACACGGACCCCCTGGAGCAGAGAAGGGAGGGAAGCAGACCCACGCACTGGAGAGCCTGCACAGGGACCATGAACCCCACAACGTTTGGTCTTGAAAGCCAGGGGCCAAATTTCCGGAGTTCCTACAGTCAGAGTGGGGCTGCAAACCCGGATTTTTAAAAGTCAGCAGGCTCGGCGCTGGGAGAGCCAGGAGAGCAAGAGGAAACAGAGTCCTCGCCCTGAAAGAGACAGCAGAGGAGGAGGAATATGAAAACCACCTGAGGCATACAGAACAAGTGGCTGGGAGATTCCTCCAGGAACAAAGGAACAAGTAGGCGCCGTCTTCCTCCCCGACTCCCCAGCATAAACGCACAGCCCCCGGCAGGACCCAGCACAGCACCCACACACGACTCCGCTCGCTTACGCCACATCTCCCGCCCCTCTTGGCCAAAGCCCATGTTCAGTGCAGCTTTAGTTAAAATACCAGATTATGGAAACAGCCCAAGGGTCCATCAACAGAGGGATGGATGAAGAACAGGTAGGATATATATGTGTGTGGATATATATGTATGTATATATACATGTGCATATGCACATATATGTACACACACACACATGAATATCATTTAGCCATAAAAAAGAATGAGAGCTTGCCATTTGCAAAGAGAACAAATATAATGTTAAGTGAAATAACTCAACCGGAGAAACTGGAGAAATACCATAGGATTTCACAAATATGTGGAATTTAGGAAACAACAAATGAAGAAAAAAGGAGAAACCAAAGAAGACTCAACTCTAGGGAAACTGATGCTTACCAGAGGGAGGGGGATGGGTGAAATAGGTGAAGGGGACGAAGAGTTCACTAATTATGATGAGCACTGAGCAATGAACAGGATTGTTGAATCGCTGAATCGTCCACCTGAAGCTAACAGGATGCTGTAGATTAACGATGCTGGAATCCAATACCAAAAATGCACAAGACACCAGGACACGGCAAGTGACCTCCCCTGCTTCCAGTGTTCAGTGATCTAGCCCGAAAAGCTACCCCTCTGCAGTTTGCATCTTGGTGCTGCTGGAATGCTCGTACCCCCAGGAAAGGAAGCCCCGTCCAGACTCCTGATTAAGGCACAGGGAGAGGTGTCCCTCCGAGAGCAGGGCATTCCGGCTGGCAGGCGGCACCAAGGTCCCCCACATAAGACCGAGGCCCCCGTGGTTCCTCCAGTCCCCGCTGAGTCTCCCCAGAGAGACTGCTGAGCCCTGCCCCAGGTGCAAACCCACAGAAAATCATCGTTTCGGGTCACTGAGGTCTGAGGTGGTTTGTTACGCCACGACAGCCGACGGAGAACAAAATCCTGTAGAAATTAAGAAATGAACAAATAATCAAAACCGGAAACACTATTCCACCACGGCTCTGTCACTTAGAAGCTGTAGGACTTTGTGGAAGCTGCTCGAGAGGCCAAAGCCTTAATTTATCTCATCTCATCTGTAAAGTTAAGAATAAAAAACTGCTAGGTCAATATTTCCGAACACAACCAAAATTAATGTTAAGTGTGTATTTGGCAATGTCCAGAAAAATTAAACACAATCTCTTCTGTTACCCAATATTCGCATTCTTTTAAGAAATCTTCTATAATCAACAATTGTGTTATAAAAATGACTGCTCCCATAGGGAAACAGAGGCTTAGGATCTCCAAAGGTTTAGATTTACAATAAAAGTTATTTTCTGCAAGAATTTAATAAATAACCATAGTTTATGGCTCTAAAACCTAAACCCCCCTGAGCAAATCCAGCTTTTAATCACATCCAGGTTCTGCTTGAAAGGCCTTTCGTGTACTATCTCCACCAAGACTGTCATTCACACTTCCTCGTACACATTCCTATCTGTGTCATCTGTGGCTTTTCATAAAGCACAAGATGGAAATAGAGTTAATACAGCGCCCCCCCCCCCCGATCCCGTTAAATCGCCGCTTAGATCGTAAGAACATTGAGTGAAAGAACCCAGAGCCCGTCAGCTCAGCAAACCTAGTGTCATCCACTTCTGCTGCTCTGTACACTTCCAGTTCCCAGTCAGAAAAGTTCCGTTACAGCCTGGCTAGCAAACGGGGTTCTGTCATCTGCCGCATTATGTCGCATTTGGGGGTTAAAGCGGTTCCTGTTGGAGAAGAGTCTATACCGTAGCCTATCCATGATGCAAGAAAATCTGTTAACTCCACTTACCTTCTGTAATATTGACTGGTATGTTCAATGGTTGCACTTTGAGCTATTTATGGAGAGAATGAAGCCATACTAACTAAAACCTACAGCAACTTCACCTGCCCCCTCCCAACGGGATTCTGGAATCATGAAGGCATCTGGTCCTCTCAGTACAGTTTCGCTCTGAGCAGCCTAAGTGGACAGCTCCCACATTAAAACACTTAGTTTACTCTTCTACCAAGCTAAGGAAATAACGTTCTGTCTTTTATCTCCATTTTCTTCTTTAGTGTCTTAGGGACCGAGTGAACACAGACTCGCACTGGAAAGCCCCACCGCATCCAGGACACAAAGAAAAAACCGGTCCATCCAGAGTGGAAGGCACCACGTCCCGTATGAAGATAGAGAAGGTTCACGACCTCCTCAGAATACGGTCTCGGACACCAGCACTGTTTAAGCTAGAAGATGCTGCTTGAGGGGAGGTGTACATGAGACACACAGATGGGATAGGAGGACAGAAAAGTCTAGAAGGAAAGAAGCGGGATCTGTAAGATGTTTAAACAGGAGCCAGTAAGAGAGAGAAATCTTGTCATCCTAAGTAAAAGTCAGCGGCATTTGGGAAGGACAGAGAGGAAGTTACAAATAATAAAAGCCAAGAAATGTACCCCTCTGTCGGCACCCACGTAGATCATCTCCTGAAGCAGGCAGCTGCACAAAGCGAAGCAGCCCCGAAAATCACACGCGCAGACAGCGGTTGGCGTACGGCACCTATAGCCTGCACAACATCATAGGGACCCGTCCGCGGGCCTTAACCAGACTGGACTGGGCAGGACAGCAGCAATCTGGACTGGAAGGTCACGGTTAAGAGTTATTCCTGTGAAACTGACCGCATCCATTATATGGACGATTTCATCACGTTACACACTGTTCTTTTTACAGTGGCCTTGGGTGAAATTTCTCTTTGGTCTTAACATAAGGATTCTCCTGGGGACTGTTCAGTTTTACCATATAGACTCGTGCAGCGTTTTCTCAGGGGCTGCTGGAGAGCGAGCTCAGAGCTAACCGGCCCACCCATAGTAAGTCTGTCTTTGTGGTGTATATTCTTACCCTCAACCCTGGCTCCATTTCTGAAGTCCCAGGCTTTTTTTTTTTTCTTTTTGTCCTTTTAATTTATGCTATCTTCTCATATTTTATGTATTATAAACGGCTTTACATATCTGGAATAGATCCAAGTACAAATTTAACTCCACAGAGCATAAACATGGCTCCGATTCAGAGGATGAGCTTACTGCCCGGCGACCATGTGTGTTCATTCACCTTTCCCCAGACACGCATTCTCTGTGGAGAGCAGGCAGGGCATGGGGCTAGGCACAGGGGATGCAGAAATAAGACAGACGTGGCCCTGCCTTTACATCTGGTCGGGGAAAGACACAAGATAAACTACGAATTGCTTTTAAGTATGTAACAGAATAAAACAAGGACCTGAGAAGGAGGACTTAAGGGACTAGGGATATACTGTGGTAACACAGTAAATTCTGAAGGATTGGGAGCTGGGATGGGAGTTTGGGGGGGGGGCATTGTTTTTAAGTGGGGGAAGACCTTTTATCCGGGCAAAGGAAACAGAATGGGCACAGCTTGAGACAAGGAAGAGTCTGCCACTTAAAGATATGAGACAGAGCTGAACTGAGGAAAGAGCATAGGATGAAGGTAGACAGGCAAAGGTCAGATCACTCAAGGCCTCTCAGGCTAGCATAAGGAGTATAGATTTTATTTCCAGGGCAATAGGAAACCACTGAAGGGTTTTCAAGCCTGGGTCAGACATCACCCCTTTTAAGGTTCAGGATCTCACTTTCTGCCGCATGGGAATGAATTCCAAGAGGCAGGGCGGTAGCACAAACAATCGGTAGCACAAACCAGTAGCACAAACAGTTGCAATAGTCTGGACCAAAGGTATGGATAGCCTGGACCAGGTAGGTGGCAGTCAAGAGCCCAAGTCTGGATCTGTTTGATGAAACATTGGCTGCAGAGGATATGTGAAAAGGATCCAAAATTACTTCTGGATCCATCTAGAACAACTCATCAGGTATGAGTGGAAACAGCAAGGGCAAGGAGGGTCTGTATTTTGAGTTGGGAGAATAGAAATTACCATCTATTTGGATGTATCATCTCAAATCTTAAAGACAGGTCTTACAGGCATCCAGTGGAACTCAAGCAGACTACTGGATAGGTGAACTGCTGAAAGTCAAAAAAACATATAGCCTTCCCAAGCCCCTTTCCCAGGGAAGTACTAGTGTGTATGCTCCACCAAAACAGAGTAAACCAGAAAAAGGGGAAAATACGGGATCCAGGAAACCCAGAATCTGACACCGAAAAGATTTCTCAGGCTGACAGTAAGGGAGATCCCAAGGCCACAGCCGGGTTAGCAAGAAGCCAGTTCAGACTAGGCCAGGCCTCAAGTTCTGAGAGGAATTCCTCCAAGAAGTTTGAAATGACAGAACACTTAATAATTTTAAGTATGTTGAGAGGAACTTTATACAAACGAGAGTAATGTGTGGGGTTGGACTCATGATTCCATTTCTTTTAAAGGCAAAAAAAAAAAAATTATGAGCTACAGGAAAGGCAAAATACAGAAGGACAAGCACTGAGTGCTCACCAGGGCTCAGAGGTCGATGGCATTTCCACAGTCATCCCCTAGACAACGAAAACTGGGCTATCCCAAACCATAAGGGCACTGGAGGCAGAGATGGGCAGCGCGTTGATGGCGGCTCAGGGCGGTGGAACTCTCTCGTCCCACAGAAGGAATTCGTCAACAGACAACACCAAAAATTGGAGGGGGAAAAAAAGCTGTAATGTAAGTTACTTAGAGCTACAGACATAAAAATCAAAAACAAGTTTAACCACTGGAATGTGATTATTGTGGAGGAGGGCCTGGAGGGGATGAGGGCCTATCTTCTCAGCTGCGGAGTCGCTGGACTCTAATTTAGATACTATTTAAAAGTATGGTAGGAGAAAAAAGTAATTCAGCCCGGATTTTCCCGGACTCTAACATCCTGACCACGCATATGAACCGGGCATTGGAACATTACAAACGGGACGAGGGCCACGGCTACCTTCACTTCAGAATATCCACGTTGCTTTCTGAGGGTAGCAAGGCTAATGTATTAATCGTTAATATAATTTTGCTCCCAAGAAATAGTCCAAAGAAAGTCCTATTCACTTGGTTTAAAAAGATGCTAAGGAGGGGCGCCTGGGTGGCTCAGTGGGTGAAGCATCTACCTTTGGCTCAGGTCATGATCCCAGGGTCCTGGGATCGAGCCCCGCATGGGCTCCCTGTTGGGTGGGGAGTCTGCTGATCTCCTTGCTTATATGCACACACTCTAATAAATAAAATCTTTAAAAAAAAAAAAAAGACCCTAAATATAAATGTAAATAAAATAAAAACAAGTACAAAAATAAATAAAATATTAGCATTCTTTTTGAAACTACACTCTCATCTGCTAAGAACACACTCCATTCATAGTATGGTATTATCTTGGGGGTCAAACCCACGGAAATGCCTTTGAGGAAAAACGATCTTATTCTTGTGAAGTGTAAGTAAATGTCCCTGGTCCGTTGCCTCATACAGAGTTCTGCTCTGCCCCCGATGGGCTTCCCCAGAACAATGCAGAATTCCCCCTCTAGAACTGTTCTCAGAATTAAGCATACCTGCGAAAATAGGAGATCATGCATTGTGACAAGGGGAGTAGCACTTATCCATGATTTCATCCAAGAGAAATAACTCCACAAAACAAACCTCCATTTTATTTAGGGGAAAAATGATTTAAAACCATGCATAGTAGGTTTTGGGGGTTTGTTTATTTTTGACGTGATGAAATTTTGGTACTACATGAAGACCGCATTTCTCAGAGACGAATATTGAAATGTATCATGGTAAAAGGACATGTCTGGAATCTTTAAAATACTCTAGCGAAGAAAAAAGGGACAAATGGAGCAAGTGCTGGAGAATCTTGATAATCATGGGTGTTGGTAGTGAGCCTATGGGACTTGATTTTGACACCAGAAATTTCATATTTTCATAATTAAGAAATGCACCCCAAGGGAAAACATGGTCAACTTTCCACTTTCAAAAAAAAAGAGGGAAATCTGTTCTTTTTCCTCTTTGTGTTTGCGATGCAAATGTACTGAAAAGCCAAGACTGTAGTTTAAGGCCATCCAGTTCTATTCACAGCGTGCTACAAGGGCGCTCAGAAGGAACCCGGGTCAAGATGCCACCAAGCAAGGTAGAATACAAGAGATGAACAGAATCAAGCTTCAACATAATGAGGAACCTGTCAATGTGAAACTCTAGTGAACGACCATCTTGTTAAAGCAGGACCTCCTCACCATGGAAACAGGATGTTAAAAGAGAACTACCTGGTCTAGGTATTTATACCCAAAGGATACGTAGTAATCCGAAGGGGCACCTGCACCCCAATGTTTAAAGAAGGTCCACAATAGCCTAAATATGGAAAGAGCCCAGATGTCCATTGACAGATGAATGGATAAAGCTGTGATATATATCTATACGATGGAATATTAACCATCAAAAAAAATGATGAAATCTTACCATTTGCAATGACATCGATGGAACCGGAGGGCATTACGCTAAGCGAAATAAGTCAATCAGAGAAAGACATTTGTAGGATTTCACTCATATGTGGAATTTAAGAAAACAGAGGATGGTAGGGGAAGGGAGAGAAAAATAAGACAAAATCAGAGGGAGACAAACCATAAGAGACTCGTAACTGTGGGAAACAAACAGGGTTGCTGGAGGGGAGGTCGGCTCGGAGGTCGGGGGGGAGGTGAGGTAACTGGGGATGGGCATTAAGGAGGGCACAAGACGTCACAAGCACTGGGTGTTACATGCAACTGATGAATCACCAACCTCTACCTCTGAAACCAGTATTACACTGTAGGTTAAATATAAATAAAAATTTTTTTAAATAAATAAAAGGGACAAAAAAAAGATAATTATCTGGTAATTCAAGAGAAGCCTCCTCCTCTTACGTGGGTAATCTGGCTGAAAATGAAGTTCTTGGCTCAGCCCCGTTTCACCCTGTCCCTCCCTCTCTCGGCGGCTGTAAACAGAGCCAAATACGGAACCGGGAGGAACCGGGATCAGGGCCGCCAAACGAGGGCAACACAGGGCTGCAGGAGGCCAGTGAGCGCTCCAAGTCTTCACAAGGGCCCTCAGATAAACAAACTCAAAAGGATACACGGTGAAATGTTAATTTCGCAATAAAAGTTTTTGTAAAGGTAAGACCCAAGGAGTAAGCCCACTATGTTAGGATAAAAGAGGTGAAGGAAATGTTATGAGAAAGCCTTCTCATCTGAGGTCATCATTCCTCCCCACTTTATTAGCATGAGTCTCCCCCAAATGGAATAATTTCTCCTTTCTCGAGGTCACGGATTCCTTCCCCACGCGAGGAAACGCATACCCCGCTTAGCTTAGTCTGTGGGACGGCACATCTTGAAGGCCAGCAGACAGGAGCCAACTGGTGGTGTGGGGTGTGATGAGTGGGGCTTAACCCTCGTGCAGAGTAAGACGGGCTCCCCCCCACTCACAAGGCGTGTGCTTGCAGCAGAGAGGAGCTCGTTTGCAAGAGTATATATACCTGGGGAGTATATATACTCTCTAATAATCGGGTAAGAAAAACCACCCAAGGCATTCAAGAGATTCACTCCACAGCTCAAGGGTGGCTCTTCTGTTTTTAAAGCTGATTAGAGAGAATTGTCTAGAATACCCCATTACTTTAGTTTAGATGTTCTTTGTGTCAAGCAAATCCCCTGGGCTGAAAACTAAGCCCATTTCCGTTTGTTCTGCTCTGTGAATGAGTGATCAGTCACAGACCGCCAGACCCAGAAGGAGCACAATCAAAGCCCCAACCTCCTGCAGCCCAGGATCGGGGAGCCCCAGAGGATTACGGGGACCAGCACCCCTATGTTCTAGAACAGCAGTGGCGGGTCGTACGGGTCTTGCTGTTCCAAACCAAAGCGCAGTCTGGTGACACTAGGTTAGGTTTCTTCTGATTCATTTGTGAAACCTGATCTATTTGAAATTTGCATCTTCAGTTTAACACTGGAACCCATCCAAGCATCGGGAAGGGCCCCGTAGAACCTGCTGCCTGAGAAGGCACGTTCTCTAGCAAAGGGATGAATTAAGGAGGATCCTTACAATGAAATGCAGGGCTGCCAAAATGGATCAGTGCCCTGTGTGGTGAGTGTTCCTCACCTATTATGTGAAAAAAGCAATTGCAGAACAAACCTATTTCTGTACGTAGCAACTACAACTATTCTGTCCGACAGGCACAGAAAAGAGCAAGAAAACCACACTTTAGTCCCCTGGCAGCAATCACCCTGGAGAGGGGAATTACAGAGGATCCCGGTTCAAAGTCCTGCATCCCTATGATGTAAATGTGCAAAGAGCAAGTTTTGTGATCGTTTAAAAAAAAAAAAAGGACGATTTCCTCTTTTTTTTGTGCCCCTTTCCCTGCAAGAACTTCAAAGCATGATTTCCCTTTTCATCCTTCTCTAAAAGAAAAGCAGCATCTTCCCCTCATCGTTATGGCAACGTCCTTGTGTAGAGTCCTCAGAAGTGTGGATGAAACCCTCCTCTCTTTGGAGCACAACGTGCTCACTGCGGCCCAGGCAGCACGGGGGGCGGCACACATCACATCAAAGACGCGTGCACGAGCGCACCCCAAGTGTCGGGACGATGCAACAGTCGAGCTGTATGTAAGCGAAGGCGTAAGTAGACATCCTAAGAGGATACCAGTCATTTTAAAGGATGGACACGGGAAATGAGGTTTTTATAAACAGCCCAGAAAGGATTCACCGAAGAGGCAGGACTTGGTGGGGCAGCTTGGCCAGAGCTCAATGGCAAAGAGCTATAGGGTTGGGGGGTGGGGGACCTAGAGGAGAGATGCACACGCTGCCGCCTTCTCCCCCTATGACCCAGAAGTAGCTCCAGGTGTGCAAGACTCCTCTCGCCCTAGGACAGCAGGGGGCAGCTGGGCGGCCAGAGCCCCCTGGGCTAAGCATCTCCAGCTCCGAGCAGCCTTTGTTACTGACCTCGACGCGCCCTCCACAAATAATTTTCATCTGTGCCGCAACCTGAAGCTGTGGTTCCCAAGCACTAGGGGTCTCTGGGAAAAAGACTTGAAGATGGTGGGGTGGCCGAAGTGCCGAGTCTCTTGCTAGGACCCTTTCCTGCCTGCCTTTGTGATGTTAAGTATCCATCCCTGTTTCATCCTTGCGAACAGGGTGCCACACATGTTGCAAACTCTGAAAGTGTGTTTCAAACGCAGAGGTCACTTATGAACCACTTTGTCTTCTCAGCCTCCAATTCAAAGGAATCCCTCTTTAAAGAGCCCCAGGAGCGCATCCATCCACGAAATGCAACTGCCTTTTGTTGCTCGGTTTATAACAATTTCTATTCCTGTGGTGTAATTAACACGCCTGCTGTTAACTCCGAAAAGCAGCCCCCGCACACACCTGTGCATTCCATTTAGACGCATTTGGGGGAATGCCTGGCTTAAGGCCCTCCGGGAAATATAGGGCTCAGGGGGATAGCCACGCAGGCAGCTAGAGTATCATCTCGTGGGAAAGTTAATTACAAACCTATAAAAAGCTCCATGTTCGCTAGGGATTGAGACGTTCTCTGTTATCAGAGGAGGGAAGTGAAGAGAACTAAAACTGGAAAGGGAAGAGACTCTCTTGCCAGCACACAGATTGCCTATTGCACTACACGGGGGAAAAAATGTTTGCGTTTGATGCTTGCAAGGGAAGAAAAACACAGCTTGACGCTGAAAAGCTTTCATTTGTAATACGCTGAGCCATGCTTATATCTTGGGAGAAGGTTCATGCGGTGTGGCAACAAAGCAAAATATTTTGGAGGAAAAATAAAATGCACCAAAGGTCACTAAGTAGCCCCGACATCAAGCTGAGAGCCTGCGATAGGAAATGAAAAGTGGTGGAATCTGCGCGTGGGACTTCAGGCCGCTCAGCCCGGAAACGCAGAACTCAGGAGGACCGACACAAACATCAGCTAGAAGTTCCCCTGCTGCGGGGCATGTGGCCCCAGGCTTTGCGACCACAGAAGCAAGCACCCGCCTGTCCCCTAGGCAAAGAGCCAGGCTGCTCACCCGCTTTAGCTCCAAGGTTTTCAGCCGTAGCTGCAGGTTGGAATGATGTGTGGGGCTTTAAAGACTCCTGTTTCTGGGTGCCCACCTCCAGAATTTCTGATGGAATTGGCCTAGTGTGCTATGGGGCACGAGGCTGTCTTCTTTTTAAACACTCACTAGAGGGGCACACACACCCCAATGTTTACAGCAGCAATATCCACAATAGCCAAACTATGGAAAGAGCCCAGATGTCCATCGACAGAGGAATGGATAAAGAAGATATGGTGGGGCGCCTGGGTGGCTCAGGTCATGATCTCAGGGTCCTGGGATCGAGCCCCGCATGGGGCTTCTCTGCTCAGCGGGGAGCCTGCTTCCCCCTCTCTCTCTGCCTGCCTCTGCCTACTTGTGATCGATCGCTGTCAAATAAATAAATCGAATCTTAAAAAAAAAAAAAATGTGGTATCTACCTATAGTGGAATACTACTCAGCCATCAAAAGGAATGAAATCTTGCCATCTACCCCCGATGTGGATGGAACTGGAGGCCATTATGCTAAGCAAAATAAGTCAAAAAAAAATGTCAGAGGATTTCATTCATATGTGTAATTTAAGAAACAAAACAGATGAACACAGGGGAAGGGAAGGAAAAATAAGATGAAAAGAGGGGGAGGCAAACCATGAGAGACTCTTAACTCCAGAAAATGGTTGCTGGAGGGGAGGTGGGTGGGGGGATGGGGTAAGTGGGCGGCGGGCAGTAAGGAGAGCACTGGGTGTGATACGCAACCAATGAATCACTCAATTCTGCTCCTGAAACTAATGCAGGTATTAAGCTGAATTTAAAAATTACAATAAACTCACTGGGTGATTCCAATGTGCAGCCCAGGCTAGGAGTCATCGCCTAGGGCTACACATGGCCCGCAAAGAGGGGCCCCGTGGGAGCCAGCGAACGCTGGGACGACGCGATGGGAGCAGGACCGGGCTTCTCAACTTAACGTGCCCAAGAAACACGAAAGGACCATGTTCAAAAGCAGAGTCTGCTTCCGAGGATCTGGAGCGCAGGCTCAGCATCTGTATTCCTACGGCGGGTGTCAAGGAAAGGGCTGGAACAGATTATGGCCTCCATCGCCCACCCTAGAGAGGTTCCACAGATGTGAACGTCACTGACTACATTACGGTTCACGCCACTTTAGGTGCTTTAGCCCTGTCCCTTCTTTGGTGGCATTGCTAAAGGCACTTCAGTTCCGTCGGCTCCCTCAGGGCCACCCCGGTGGACAGGGATACCCACGGAAAGGACAGTGTCTACAAAACACCCCTTTACGTGGCCCAGGGTGTCCGGGGTTTTATTGGGGAGGGGGGATATGGGCTTAATGGTGACCTCCCAAAGTTGAAGTCCCAACCCCCAGACCTCAGAACACGACCGGACGTAGAGACAGGAGCCTTGAAGAGGTCACGGAGTCAGGAGTGCTGCCCTTGCAGGAGAAGATCAGACACAGGGAGGCACAGAGGGAAGCCCCGGGAAGGAGACTGCAGTCTGCAAGCCCCGGAGACTCGTCAGAAGGAGTCAACCCTCCCAACACCTTCACCTCAGGGAACTATGAGAAAATAATTTAAGCCAGCCGAGACTATGTTTAGGCAGTCCTAGCAAACCAACATGGAGGGCTTAGTTTGTGGGTCTTTGTCCTAAATATTTAGAGAGAGAACGAGAGCACCAGGGGTGGGGGTGGAGGGCAGAGAGAGAGGGAATCCCAGGCAGACTCTGAGCTGAGCGTGGAGCCCGACTTGGGGCTCAATCCCATGACCCTGAGATCGCAACTTGAACTTGAAACCAAGCATTGGACACTTAGCCAAAAGAGCCCCCAGACGCCCCTGTCTCTTCTGAACCCTGGCCCAGCCACACACCTGAGACCTTGACTAAGAACCTGCATGAAGACTCATCCCCAGAGAAAGGAGCCACCCCACCTTTTGTTGTGATCTCGGTTTTTGGCCCAATCACAATCGCTCCCCTTCCTCTCTCTGCTGTGCTCCAGAAAGCAGCCTGGTCAGGTGACCTCCACAGAAGTCCCGGGTTCTGGCATGAAGCTTCCTTCCCTGTGTCCACCCAGCTAGGCCAGAAGGGCATGAGCGAGCTCTCGCAAACCTACGTAAATTGATATTAAATTCAACTTCCACAGAATTAACACACAAAAATCCTTCAACTCTTCCCAGAGATAAAATCTCACCGATGTTGCATTCTAGGTTCTTCTAACCTTTCAGGGGCTGCCAGACCTACATTTTTTGGAACAATGTTGCTTCCAAGGAACAGTCTCTGTGGTCTTGGTGGGTTCCTAGGAAGGTAATCTCTGCTCCACCACAAAAATCAGGAGCAAATTCACTACAGAAAAATTCCAAAGCGAAACACGGACAGGTTACCCGAGCCATGCCAAGTGAAAGCAAAGCAAAAGAGCCGGAAGGAAAGCATAGTGCCCTCTCAGCCCGGACTTAGACAGCCTGACCTCCAAGGCGGTGGTGCTATGCACACAGGTGAGGTCACAAAACTTGTGTTTGTAGGGCCGTCAACCTTTCTAAGCTCAGACAGCCTTTTAACTTCCATTTGGTTGAATCCGTGAACAAGAGCAGTTACCAAGGTCAGAAGCTGCCACGTCAATTTAATATGAACTTTTTCTCCACCCAGCTTCACCTCCATAGGATACTCTGTTCCTTATCGAATTTTTATACCTTTTTTTTTTTTCTCCCCATAGCATTTCTCTTAATAGGTCAGGTGGTATGTTCCAACATTTTCCTCCTTTCCTCTCCCCAAAATGCCATTAGATTTTGCTTTTGTCCCCTCAAAATATTTGTGCTTTCCTTTACCACGTTTCAGCGCCCCCCCCCCCAGGTCAGTGTCAGAGAGCATCACTAAGAGCCTTTATGAGCTTTATGGAACAAAAGAGTTGACACTATGAAAAGGCACTTCAGAGTTTACTTTCAAAGGTTTACCTTGGGATACTGCTTAGTGGAACTGAGAAAAGGCAGAATACTTTCCAGCCATAGGAGGAAGAATGAAATGTTGCAATTCTGATTGAAAGGGGCTTTGATGCATGTTCCTCAAATAGGCACCCTCATTTGATTTTTGAATGTGAAGTTTTCCACTGCAGAAATTCAAAACGAATTCATGGAGAGGCAGCTCTGAGTCAATAAAGCATGGGATGATTGATATGCAAGTCAGGAATTAAAGTATGGAATTAGGGGTGGGGGAAGTAAGATCAGCCAAGGTAATCCACAGAGTACTCAACCCGCGCGTGAAGAAGTTAGTACTCAACTACTTGCTAACAGTCATCTTAAGAACACCGACAAGTTTCATCCATTTATAGTGCATATGGGGATGATGATTGGGAGGTGGGATTCCAGCTCAATAATTGATGCCCCGAGATCAGGAAACCAAGTCACAATCAAAGATACTCAGGCCAGGAGATCCAAATACAATAAGGCAGCATGAAGGCAAGGACCTAAAGATGAAGCTAAATACACCCCACCCCCCCCACCCCCCGCCCAAGTCACCTGCTTGAGGACTTCGATCTGCGGACAAGGTTACGTACAGAGAATCCCACTCCTGGTCTTTGTGTTAAGATGGTTCTCTATACAGTGGCTCAGTTGGTTAAGTGTCCGACTCTTGATCTCAAGGTTGTGAGTTCCAGCCCCACACTGAGATCTTTGCTGGGCATGGAGCCTACTGGGGGGGGGGGGCGGGCTCTCTAGAAGTTGGCAAACTTTCTAGATACCGCCTGATGGTAAAGATCTGAGGCTTCAGGGGGCCAAAAGAGGTCTCTGTCGCAGTTTTTTCTTCTAACAACCCTTTAAAGATATGAAAGCATTCTTAGATCATGAGTCGTAGAAAAACATGCCACGGGCCCTACTTTGCCAATTCCTGCTCTGTACCCATCTCCCAGAGCCAGATCCTAGAGCAGAGGGACCTCCTGGCCTCCCACCCATCTCTACCAGCAGCGGCTGGGCTGACAGCCGCCCCTGCCGTTCCTGGAGGCCAGAGGGCTTCGCCCCAGCGGGGCGAACACAGAACATCCCCCAGGCGCAGCCAGGAAAGGTTGAGAACGGAGATAAAGGCTGATCACAGATGCGGCCCACGTTTCTGAAATGCTGAAGGGTGTGAACAGGTGGGCTGGTGCACGCCCTGCCCCACTGAGCAAGGCGGTCCATTCAGGCATCCAAGCTCCGCACGCGCTTTGGCCTAGAAGCTGCGAAGACGTGCTGCTTGGCTCCGAGGGGATTAAATACGTGGACCTCGTACCACCCCCCACCACCCAGGTCTCTGGATGTAGCTGAACCTTCTGCATGGTCTGCGACTACAATCACCTACGATGGATTAGGAGGAGGCAGGAATGTGGAGGGGCAGGCCTCCTTAGAACAGTCTGCCTAAAGATGCTGCTGGAAAACAGGAGGGGGGCAGTGCTGAGGCTGCCGTCCACCTCACAGGGCAAACAGCCAGAGACTTCACTTCTAATACTCTCACATCCCAACACGTCTTCAAAGAGACTTGGGGCGCGCGCCCACTTCTCGCTAACACCTCTGTGCAACCAGACTTTGGTTACCGCCAGCCCTGAGCTCCTGGGTCCCTGCTTGGGGGCTTTCTTGGGCTGAAAGAAGACAGCTTGTCCAGAGGAAATTTCAAAGCTCTTAGCACCCCAAAATGAGACTTTGGTCAGATGTGTGCCAAGAGAACTCCCAAAAATCTCCCAAAAGACAGCTTTGAACCCAAATTCCCTTACTGAAAGATAAACTGAATTAAGATCTGTAAGTTCTGGGAGGGCAGAGGTTGGAGTTTTTCTGCCTTTCGCACAAGTATATTCTAAGTTCCTAGAACCGTGCTTGGCACATAGTAACTGACCAGTATTTATTTGCTGAACTAGTGATCCAAAGTTGTTGGTAAAACTTTAAAACTAGTAAATGGCTTCAGGGAAAAGAACCTCTCCTGAAAAGCTGGTGGTATAGTTGTTTATGTTTTCCTCCCCAGAGAAAAGCAGTAAACAGAGCGAATGGAGACCTTTGTCCTCTGGATATCAGCAAGGCTCCCAACGGAGGGCAGACCCCTCCTCGCTCACAAAAGCAGGGAGGGTCCTCCTGCTGAGCTGGGCACGGTAGGTTTGGAGAAGCTGAACTCACTGACACATGAACTACTCATTGAAATGCAAACTCTCTCTGGAGAAGACAGGGTAATTCTAGAATAAAAGAGCGGATTTGCTTTTTCCCCACCCACACAGCTTCACTGAGAAAAGATGAAGTTAAAATCGGAAAGTCAGGCATCAGTGACTTCAGGGACAATGAGCGAAGCCATTGGCCCATCCCAAAGGGCACTCCGGTGCAAGCGCAGCCTTTTGTGGTGAATTCAGTTGTTTCCTGTCGCTTTGTGTCATTTCTCCGAGAACGAGGGAAAAGTGATAGGGAACCTGCCTTCCACCAACACCTGTTCTTCAGCTGAAGATAAACGTGGGAGAGAGCAGGATCCCCTTTAAAACTGCAATCCCCGTCAAAGCCCGGGTCTACAGGGCAGTTAACGCGGGCTGGAACACCTGTGTGCTGTCGGGTGTGGCGGAAAGGGGCAAGGTCAGGGCGTCGGCGGTAGCCGCCCAGACCGGCACCTGTAACATCACCTGTAACATCGGCAGTGCACGCAGGTCAAGCCGAGGCTGACGACAGCATCTCGCAGCAGCGCAGGGAATCCGGTTTCCAAGAGAGCCTCCCTCTCTGCTAGACGAGGAGGCCTACCTGGACAGGATGGAAAGCCTAGCCCACTGAAGGCTGACTTCACTCACCGGGAATACTCGGTCACTTGACCGCGTATGGAACACCGTCCAGGCCTGAGGCCAGCCTCGGATGGTACGGTCACGGGCCAGGGGACAGATGCTCCACGCCCCCAGCGGGCTGACCATCTAGTGACAGAGAGGGTCCCACCCAGGGAAACCGAGGCTGCCAGCCGCGTGCCTGCGATCCAGACGATTCTGCAGGAACCGCTCCACCCGTCTCCTGCACTTTTCCTGGTAGCTCCTCCTTGTTAGGAGATGGTTAGGAAGAAACACCTTCTGAAAGGGCGCAGCGAGCCGCCGCCCCCTGCACTGGCCCTGAACTTTACCGGCTGCGGCCGGGGAGGCAGAAGGGAGACAAGTGGGCTGAGAACCAGAGTGCCCGCTTCCCAGTCTCGTCTCTGCCCAGAATGGCCTTTGTGGCTACAGCAAGGGGCGAGCCTCGAATATCCTTTAAAGGGGGATAACAATGCCTTCTGCCTAGTCTATGGTCACACGAATAGGGCACCTTGTGTGGTCAGGAAGAAACGAAGATACGCTTTGTGTTTTTTTTTCTTCCCACCGAGGCACTGGATTTCCGGGGCTTTCCTAAATTCGAAAAGGTACCTAAAAACTTGTGTGTACAGTGGTGTAGAAACTCCGTTTCTGGATGTGGGGCGAGCTTGCTTTTCCAAAAATTTCTACCGTACTGCCCAAAAGTCAGTGTCCAGCGAGCACCTACTATGTGCACTCAACAAGCCAGACCTGGGGGGATTCGACAGTGATCCCGAGGGGTAATGTTCGTCCAGCACTTTATACGGATGTCGGCTCACTTAATCCTTCGCTGTAACCCTGTAACTCCACTACTACTAATAGGATCCACGTTTTACAGAGGAGACCACTAAGGTAGATTAAGAAACAGTTCAAAGTCACAGAGAGATTTAGTCAAACTGGGATTCCAGCTGGCACAGTTCCTATCACCGCACAGGTTTTCACCCCCCAGCGCCCTGCAGGAGCGCTGTGATCCCCCGGAGAGTGTATCCTCCAGTCTTCCCTCCAGTGCAGCCCCCGCTCCAGTCCAGGGCTCTCAAGCTGGTAGGACTGCTCTCCGAGCCTCTTGTTCTCGGGATCCCACAGAGACCCATTTGCAGAAATAACACATTCACTTCCACGTTTTAACAGGATTTGGCAACACTTACATTATGGAAAACGGGGAGTTTTTGCATCCCTAGATCATTATCTCCTGCAGGAACGGGATCCTAAAAGCAGGACCTAATGAGATCCAGGGAGGCAAATATCGCTGAGGGGAAGCCACGGGCCGTGGCAGTCCACGAACCACAAAACAGCCACGGCCAATGCAATCTAAACACCTAACACGCTGTGGTAAAGAACATACTTTCTCTTGCTCAGAAAACCATTCCTAGCTGCTTCTAATCCCTTCATCATTGATGGCACAGTATGAACTACAGAACTTTGAACTGGATCACCTACCATTGCGTATTGGTTAGTTTCAAAGGCCTTAGTCTAAAAATCAGGTCTATAAGCAGACCAGAGATAGTAACTTTTTCTTCTATGCACATTCTGTAAGGCTATTTTAAGCCAATAGATGCGCAAATCCTTACTGGGTCAGAAAAGTTAGAATGTTTATTAGATACTTCGCTCAAAAATTGGATTTTCCAGGAGCACCTGGGGGGCTCAGTCCTTAAGTGTCTGCCTTGGGCTCAGGTCATGATCCCAGGGTCCTGGGATCAAGCCCCACGTTGAGCTCCCTGCTCAGCGGGAAGTCTGCTTCTCCCTCTCCCCCTCCTTGCGTTCCCTCTCTCCCGGTCTCTAATAAATGAAATCATTTTTAAAAAATTAGATTTTCTGGATATTCCCTACACAATGTATTCTTTCATTTTTGTTTAATTTTTTCTTAAAGACTTTGACAGGGAGAGAGATCATAGAGAGGCAGGCAGTGAGAGAGGGGGAAGCAGGCTCCCTGCTGAGCAGAGAGCCCAATGCGGGGCTCGATCCCAGGACCCTGAGATCATGACCTGAGCCGAAGGCAGAGGGTTTAGCCCACTGAGCCACCCAGGCACCCCATATTCTTTCATTTTTAAAAAGCCCTTAAGAGGTCATTTTGCTGACAGACCCAATAAATGAAAAGTAAACATGAATCTTTTGTTCAAAACTACATGGTCTAGGGTGGCAAAAAACAGCCACAAGAAGGTAACACCCTGAAATATTTATATGCTTAGTTTGGCTATAATGGAGTCTTAGATAAATCCTACCCCCACTGAAATCTTTACTAAAGGAATACACCCTGTGTCAGATTATACTGCCGAGCGGTACATCCTTTAAGCTTGGTTAGCAGTCACTGGCATTCACTCAAGTGTTAAACTTTGGGCACTTGGCCCAATGCACACTGGGGTACAGAGTCTCAAGAGACAGGCCCCGTGATTGAGAAATGCTTCAAAGGAAAGCTATTATACACATATGAACCACTATTGTGTAGGACAGGAGAATATATGAATTATTTAGGACCAATCTCTAGGATAGCGGTCACTGAAAAACCACCAGTTGTGGTGTCAGAGTTTTCTATCAAATTGTCATGAATTTACAGCCATTTGAATTTATAGTCTTCCTTAGACCCCAGGATCCGGAAAGTCCTGCCAGGTCTGTAGGCACCTCCGGGATGATGAAAGGGTCTGGGCCCCGACTTTGAAGTCAGACAAACCTGGGTTTGAATCTTGGCTCCCGTGCGTATTAACTTTGTGACCCTGAACAAGTTTACTTAATCCCGGAGTTTCGGATCTTCCCCTGTAAAACTGAAATGTGAAGCGAGTGGCTTTGCGGATTAGAGATAATGTGCGCGAAGTGCATAGAACAGTGCTGGGTACAAAGTCCTCAGGCTGTCATTTCACATACAGAAGGCAAACGGGGAAAGGTGCTTGGGCGAAACCACAGGAAACAAGTGTACCAAGGCCACGGTGGCGGGCTCCAAAGATTCTGAACCCAGCTTTCCTTCTCCACATCCCTTAGGTCTCCATCGATTTTTAGGAATATCAGATTAATACTTTCATAAACATGATAGGAATAAATGCATCCTCCAAGATTTTTTTCTTTTTTAGGCCCCATAAAATCATTGAACAAGGTCAGAAGGACTTCTGTAGTTCTCTCACTTGTGCTTAAAAATGTTCCAAGGATCAGTGGTAAATTCGGGGCCATCTGTCAGCATTTCCTCAGCAGCCGCTCGGCTACTGTACTTAAGCTTAGTTAAGGGTCATCCAAGAGTGGAGGGGTCTGGTCTCCTGGAAGGCTGGTTCTCTTCGCTTTTGGTTGATGGGGTAAGAGTAACAACCCCGGCACCTGGAGAAGCCTCTGTGCCCCTCGAAGGATTTAAATGGGTTTGCACAGTGACCAGATCGAGTGGTTTCTATAGAAGTGCTTGCCTTTAACGCGCGTTGTATTAACACAGGCCTGGAGCCTCACGAGCTCCCGGAGGGTACTGCTGCTGGTTTCCAGACCCCGCTTGGAGCAGCAAGAGTCTACAGGAGCAGGGACAGTGGATTCACAAACCAGCACAAGTCCCTCCGTTCTTGAGGTTCAAAAGCAAACAGGGGCAGCAACTGCCAAAAACTCTGCCTTTAGGAAATTGAGTTATGGGAATAGTATAAAACAGAATATACACAGAACTCTGGATATCCATGAAGGAAAGTAATGAAACCCATTTTCCCCAGCTGAAAGCCCCCTCTCCCATTCCACTCACTCCCCAAAACAAAGTTCCTTACTTTTCTGTGGCTTAGAATAGCCTTTTTGTTAATTCTCATAAGCTGTTTCGAATAGCTGTTAATGAGAACACTTATCGAAGACACTGAGTGTCTCTTATTGAGTCTTAGTGTAAGAAGAAAAACCAGTTTTTAAAAAGCCAGGGAAGCGGAGTAACAGTGTAACCGCCGACCTAGAACACTAATCAGGCACCAGCGGTTTCTGACGTCCGACATGCATTCTGCAAGCACCACTGATTTGTATGCAGTCTGACCTTCAGGGACCGAACAAATGAATAAACCATCTCAGGGACACTTTCCTGGTTAAGTCAGAGGCTTTGTGCTAGGATGATAGGAAAACAACATGTCCCGATACTGTGGTCACGTGGAGGACACACGGGGAGAACAATCCTGCAGCCGGCCCCCTCGGGCCATCCCACAGGCTGGGGGACCTCGCTGACCCAGTTAACCTCTTCAACCCTTTACCTGCAAACTGAACGCACTCCCCCCGCCCCGGCCCAGCATATTTGTCGGCGTCGGGCATCCCTGTCCCGGAGAAGACAACCCTTACCCAAGTCCAGGGAGTACTTAAAGGCTGGTGGGCGGTCCGAGGGGCCGACATTACAAAATACACTATACAAGGAAACGGATTTCTGGGTTTCATACCACCAACTCACCAACCCTGGAACCCACTTAACATCTGAGCCTTTGAGATGGGAACCAACACTTCTGCGGCTCCCAAAGCGTGGTGATGGATTCATCGGTCACAACATTATGAAGAGTAAAGCTTTTTTCCAAATTCACTTCTGGGGATTGCTGTGTTACCTTGTACTACCCAATATTTATCCTGGCTCCCCAGAGCAGAGGACTCCAGAAACAGTTTGGGGGGAGGGCTGAGGGGGGCAGTGATTGCCACCATTTTGCACAGTACCTTTAAAAGCAATTCGTGTTTATGGGTCTATGCCTCCCATCCAGTCAAAGCACTCCACCAGAAGCCAAGAAAACAAATCAACCCTCACCACCAAAAGGTTGCAAGCAGGGAACAGTAATTCTTTTTGTTGCGAATAAGAACCACCTGGCAAATATTTTCCAAACTGTATCGATTCCCTAGCCAGGGTGATTTTAACAAGCACCCAGGTCATCTGTGGATCGCACTTTCAGGAAGTACTCTTGTTGTGCTTGTTGTGGCTCAACAAGCTTGACGTTCTTCCTACCTACCCCCTCGCCCCCAACCCGCAAACCACCTCTGTCCTCTTGCCCCCAGTGGCCCTAAGAGTGTTACACTCTGTCCCGGCAGAAGGTCAAAAGGCAGTCAAGGACCAAGTATTTACTTGTCAACTTTGTTTTTTGAAACAAAACGCAAACCCAATCATCCGTCTTTGCTATGGCTCACAGTTTACACCCACAATCTAACCCACTTTCCTTATGAACTTTCAGCCTCTTCCTCTCCACACAAAGTATTCCAGGAAGCGGCAAACACCTCGGGGTCCTCTAGGCGCACACTGAGTTGTCCGTCATTGCTCAGGCCCAAAAACCACACGAAAAGGTTTGCACCGAAGAACTCCCCAAGCACGTCCCCGCGCAACCGCGGCCCTCGGTCACCAAGCGCGTCTCCAAACCCCTCCCCTGCGGAGCCGCGTTCCCGGGTGCGTGGCTGACTCAGCAGAGCCCCGAAGACTTACCTGAAACACGTGGTGAGCTCACCCGAAGGCTTCAGACACGGGTATTTCGTCGTGGCGATCTTGTTTTCTGAGCAGATCTCTCTAGGAAAACAGTTGGAGCCGCCACTTCGCTGGCTGTGCGCGGGAGAGCGCAGGGCAGGGCGCGCGAGGGTGGCGGGGAGCCGCGTCCCGGCGCGCCGAGTAGGCGCTGGTCCCCGGACGCGGACTCAGGGGCCGGGCCAGGCGGGGGTCCACGGGCGCGAACCCAGCCCCGGGGTGGCCGTACCGACCCACTGACGGTGGAGCCCGGGCAGGGCGTGGAGTTTAACGCCGCTCAGGGTAGCGGAGCACCCAGCCCGCGCCAGCGGAGCCAGGGCGCTCGGGGGCGTGAGGATGCCCGCAGGGGCCGGGGTACCGCCCCTGCCCCACGAGCCGGGCGCGCACCCAACCCGGGCTGGCAGCGCTTACCTGTCGCCGTCCTCGGGCTCCTCTCGGTAGCTCCACGTGTGTCCCAGCGCCAGGAGCAGCAGCAGCGGACCCAGGCTTCTGCCCAGCTGCCCCCTCGCCACTCCTCCCCGACTCGGAGGCGGCGGCACCATCAGGGAAGCTCCCGGCTTCTTCCCGGCGCTGGAGCTCTCTCCCCGCCTGTGCTCGGCTCCTCCGAGGCCGCCGCCTTCCCTCTCCCCGGCAGGGGGCGCCGGAGGGCAGGGGCGTCTGCGCCACCTGCACGAGGCACCGGGCTAGGGGTGTCGCAGACCCTGGGGTCCGGCCAGGAGTGGCTGGGGTGGGGGGGATGCGTGCAGATGCCGTAGAGGAGCAGGGAGACGCGTCGCTTGCGGTGCTTCGCCGGCGCGGGGGGCACGAGGTCTCAGCGGTCTCGCACGGGATGTTCACTCGGGATCCCGGACTCGCCGGGCTCGGCTTTGGGCAGCGCCCTCCCCTGTCGCCTCCTCCTGGGCTGGGAGGGACCGGCGGGGCGCGCCGAGCTGGCGGCTGTGTGCATCTTGCCCCAGGCTAGTTCGACCCGGAGGAGGAGGAGCCGGCTCGCACCCCGGGCGTGGTGGGGGAGCCCAAGGGTTAATAAGCTTCCTTCCTGGCGTCAGGTCCCTTCCGAAGGCCGAGGCAGGCCTCCTGTCGCCTTTCGCGCTCCAGCGCCTACGCCCTGCTTTCCCGCCACCCCGGGCTCCTCTCGGCGGGATTCGGGAGGAAGGAGTCGGACGGACGGGGTGCTTCTCCCCAGTGGCCCTTCCACGGCCAGACAGCACAGCTTACAGGGCGTAGCAGCCTAGCTTCCTTAAAATCCTAGAAGAATGTTCTCTGGTCCTTTCATTTGTTCGAAAAGCCTCTATCTTCTTGTAACTGGAGAAGGGGACAAGTGAGGAGCGCGCTTTTTTTTTTTTTTCTTCTCCCCCGGTTTGGGGGGGGGTTCTTATATGCTCTTGCTCCGAGCGGCTTTCACGAGGTTTCCACGCCCTGTGAGCCGCCCCAGGTGAGCGCTGGACACTCCTGGAAGACCAGGTGAGACGCCAAGGGGCCCTTAATCACCGGCCCTGCCCGCTGCTAGGTAACAGCCAGCGTGTTCGCCGGGAGCCCCAAAACCCGGGCGGGGCGGTAAATGCGCTCATTTGGTGATGACCCCCCTGTAATTCCTTATACTTCTGTATCTTGACGCTTTGTTACACATCAGCAGTTTCTGTGCCTGGTAAGGAAGACCGCATGACACAGGCGTGCCCCATGGGGCCAGGCAGGTGGTCATGGCCCAGAAAGAAATTGGAAGAGCCGGAGGTTGTAATGCCGAACCTCTAACAAACGCGTGGTTCTGCAGCAGCCACGACGGGGCGAAAGGTGGCTTGTTCACAAGTTACCGGTGTAAGCAGGTGCTTGGGTTCAGAATACTCTGGTCAACTGAGAATTACCGTGCCTAAGAGCAGTGGCAGCCTCCTCCCTCTGTAGAATGCTTTTATATTTTCCAAAGTTTTTTCATATTCATGATTTTATCTGATACACTATCCCTTGAAACTAGGAATCCGATTTCTTAGTTCAGTAAGGTGGGGTTTTTTTCCCTAAAAATCTTACACAGACTCGATATTAAAATATGATGCCACAAGGGTGCCTGGGTGGCTCAATTTTAAGCAACTGCCTTCAGTTCAGGTCATGATCCTGGAGTCCCAGGAACCCCACATGGGGCTCCCTACTGGGGGGGATTCTGCTTCTCCCTCTGGGTCTCCCCCCTCTCATGCTCCCTCTCCCATTCTCTTTCAAATAAGTAAAATCTTTTTTAAAAAAATAAAATATGGTGCTACACACAAAGAAAATTTTCATGCGGTAATTCAGAAGACACTTTAGAAGCTTGCAACACCTGAGAAAGGGGATCATGGGGTCAGGAAAAACAAACAAACCCGAATTCAAATCCAGGCTGTGTGGTTTACTAGCTATGTGACTTTGGGCACGTTCCTTAACCTTTCTCAAACTTACTTTTCTCATCTGCAAAATGGGGAAACCTCCCTCATAAACATTGATGAGTATTAAATGAGGTAGTGCATATAAAGTATTTTTTACAGGACCCTCCATGTATCAAGTGCTCAGTAGGCATTAACTATTATTTTTAATGTAATTGCACGGAATTTTCGGTTTTGACTTTCTAGCTTTCTGCTTCCTAGATAAATACCAGTTTATTTCACAATAGTTGTCTGGGCTTCTAAAGAGATACCTGTCTAAGCACATTGGAAAACAAAGGCATCCTGGAACTTAGAAAGATTGTATCACTTTAGTTTGGACCACAAACCTGTTTAGTCTCCATCTTGCAGGGAAGGCGCTATCCTGTAGGAGGTTCTGCTTTTATCTTATTACCAATTACTTACCTTGCTATCTTTTTTTCTTGTTTTTACTTGTTTTGTTTTTCTACTGTTGTGTTGTGGACGTTAGTTCTATAAGTAATAGAATGGTGAAGGAGATTAGTTATCACTTTCATTAAACAGTTAATAAGCCACATATGGAGACACGCAGCTTGGCAGTGAAAATACAGGCTGCAAAATGGTAAAAGCAAGCCATGCCCATTGTGCACAGCTGTGTAGCAGAAGATTGGGGACAAAGCCAACTTTGCCGCCACCTTATTTTCAGCCCAGGAGACTGAGCACTTTTGACAAAGAGGCGGGAGAGAAGGTGCTGGGGCCACGCAATCAGCCCAGGTTTGTCTGGGGAGGAAATTCCCGAAAGTGGGCAATCAGAGCATTCTGGAAGAGGTGAGCTGGAGCAGAGACTTAGAGAAAACCTTTGCCCATAGGCCTGGAATTTAAACTCCTTGGCAGCTACTACTGTAGTGTCAGGCTTGGGGTGGGGGCTGGGCGGGAGAACACAGCCAAGCAGAAGGAGATGTGATGGCCTTGTATGGATACCAGTCCCCCAACGGTTAAACACTCCTGCAAGAGACAAAACCCGCATTTGCTCAGGCTGCAGCTGTGTGGGAGATGTCACAAGGAGGCCGAGTGCAGTAGGGACCTCCAGGGTCATAGGTGTTCTTTCCTGGCAACCTCACTCTCTCCCCCACCAGGCACGAGCTCCCCATTCCCCCTCATTCCCTCGTTTATAAAACAGTGGATGAGAGGCCTCACCTACTGCCTCTTTCATAGGAGTGCAGCAAAGATTAATGATAGGGACCTAAATGTTCCTCCGGGAGGCTCCGTATGATTATTTCTTTTCAGCATACCACTCTCTGTGATGTTTTCCATATAGACCTGTCAGCTTCCCTGAAACAAGCCAGAGAGTGGATTGTTACACAATAGACCATGTCCTGGGGGCGTGGGGCTGTGCCTAGGGCTTTAATGTGCACGCTCAGCTCTAGGTTCCCCTCCCTGGTGGACTGAGTATTGAGTGTAGGGGGCGGTGCGGAGGGAGACTGGCTGACCTGAGAATCTAGAAGCCAGCATGTAAGAGCAAAGTGAAAGGAAAAAAAGAAAAGTTAAGCCTAGGCCATAGAGCAGAGAAGAGCCTTCCGAATGAGACCAGTGGCCTCTTCCACTTATTTTTTAGCTTAAGTTACAAGCTAATAACTTATTTGGACAAAATCAACAAAGTATTAGAAAAAAGATCCATAAAAAAGATAAATTACTATAAGAAACAGGACACCACCGGTTGAGGGCACTCATTTCATTTCCTTTGTTCAAATTTTTCCTCTTCATAAAAAAGGATTTGTGGCGGCAAAGACATACTACTTTACGGTGTGTCTATTTCTCTATATTATATGCACTATGTATAGTATATATTCTCTATAGAATAGAGCAATAGAGAAAGCAATTCAGGCAAAGGAAAGTCGGGATAAATAATAAAATGAAGCTGGAGCGAAGTTAGTTGGCACGATCATTATACAGAAAGTCCTGTGCTTCTGTTCAAAGCACATCACAAATCAGTTCTCGGATGCTCAGGCATCAGTTCAAGTAATTCCATGATCAGTTACAAAATCAAGGTAGCTATATATATATAAAAAAAAATCACAGATTTTTTTCCTGTTGATCTCCCTGAAGTACAACAGTCATCTGTTAAGGAAAGGTCTTTTTGTAGAAACAAGACTCAACAAGTGTGGGTAGAGTTCCTACTGAATTTGAGTGATATCCATACAATACAATATCCCTAAAACAAACAGGATGCCCTGAAACCTTTCCTTCAGTTTCGGTTTTCATTGCCGTAGAGCCAGGTTGGCTTAGAGAAACAGGGTTACAGCTTGCAAAGTGTTCAAGTGTGCCAGTCTCCAATTCGTTGCGAGGAAATGCTCCAGGCAAGAGGACTCAAACATGTTAACACAGTAAAAGGATTTTAAAGTTCTAGTTTTGGGGTGTGTATGCTGTCTTTGTGCTTAGTGTGCCTTTGTTTTAACTTGCACAAATCCTGAACCTATATGGAAGCTTTGGGTCTCTGGAATTTTCGCCCAGGACAGGAAGAAACATCTATGTCTGTGACAGAATCCCAATTTTGGCCAAACTTTGAAATAAAACCAATTTTAAAAGATTAGTTAGCCTATGTGTATATAGGCTGCTAAAAGAAAGACATACACACAATAAGAAGAGGGGAGAGAGAGAGAACCTTCTGGTTACTTGGTTGAATGTCTCAAAAAAATCAAGAAAAATTGTTCATGTGATTTGGATGTTGTATTCTTTTTTTTTTTTTTAAGATTTTTTATTTTATTTATTTATTAGAGAGAGAGACTGAGAATGAGAGGAGAGAAGGTCAGAGGGAGAAGCAGACCTCCCGCAGAGCCGGGAGTCCGATATGGGACTCGATCCCGGGACTCCGGGATCATGACCTGAGCCGAAGGCAGTCACTCAACCAACTGAGCCACCCAGGCGCCCTGGATGTTGTATTCTTAAAAGTTCACACACACACACACACACACACACACACACGCACGCACACAATCCCCATCTAAGGTTTCTCCCAAAGGAGGAACTTGTTGAAACATCGAGAGTCGGCAGTCTCCTTGACCTGGCAGGGCTGTAGGATCAAACCCCAGGTTTCTAGGAAAAGTATGGTCTAACACTCAACTTTGCATCTCTTCCTGGGACAAACGGAAAGTATAGGACATGCAGCTGGGATGACCCCACCTCTTGGGTCCTCACAACCATAAGCAAGGAAGGATAAGGGGCCGACACTAGAGGTAGGACCACTGGCCCCCACTGCATGATCTCTGGCCGAGAAAATGGCATCACTCAAATTATCCCAGGACTTCTGAGTTGACTCCTTTGAGTGTCAGCCGTGTAAATATGCAAACTTCTGTGCTTTATTTTTGTAGAACTAAGTCTGTTTATATCCCTTACCTCAACACGGGTAAGAGGAGTTCTTATTTAACATTTATGGGGAACTAGGAGATAGTGAGCTCCGTAATATGGTATCAAGCCAATCTGACAGGTAATAAGAATGCTGACCATAAAAGTTTTCTAATCTGAGCCAAGATATCTTTTGGGATATCTTAGTGAAATAAAGGGCTACCAGAGTCCTAGTACTTACTATAATCTAAAATTAAAATATATTTTCCCTCTGGATATGAAAGGGAAAATATATCTACCTCCCTCTTTAGAAAGTGGATAGAAATAGCACTGGGAAATGGGAAGAAAGTGGACTTAAAAATTGGATTTACCTAGGTTTGAAATCCAGCTTACAACCTAAAACCTCTGTGACCCTGATCAAATTGTGAAATCCTCTTGGGACCCAGTTTATCCATAAATGATACAGAAACCACAATCTCCAACCTGTAGGATTGTTGAAAAGAGTTAATGAGATATATAACGTACCCCATACCTGTGGCATCAGACACCATAAATGATAGCCAACATCGCTCTAATTGTTTTTCTTCCAAAATTCTGATGCAATTCTGATGGGCCATCCACCTGGTCAGCTCTAATCTGCTTCCATCAGAGAGAGTTTGTGAAATGGATGGCCAGCACTAGAGACATTCTGTCATAGCACACTAAGTAGCAGAGTTGAGACTAGTGTCATTACAGTCGTGCTTGAATTAAAGACATTAGGGACGAAGGCTCGGGTTAAGTCAAGTCCCTTAACGGTTGCTACAAGTGAGAACGTATATACTTGGGGAATCTCTGTGCTTTTCAGTGCTATGCCCGTCTGACTCGTATATATTTTAAATCAAATCATGGTTTTTTGGGTTTTTTTTTAAGATTTTACTTATTTGGAAGAGAGGGCATGGGGGTGGGGCAGGAGGAAGGGAGAGCAGACTCTGCCCTGCGCAAGAGCGGGAGGTGGGACTCATTTTCAGGACCCTGAGATCACGATCTGAGCCTAAACCAAGAGTCGGTCGCCTAACCAACGGAGCCACCCAGGTGCCCCAAATCAACCCATGGTTTAAAAGTGTTCAAGGAGTTGGCTAAAGAAGGTCCAGCTGTTGTCAAGTCTAGAGTGGCGCCAATGTGCTCTATAAATCCATCTATTGATGAGATTGTGTTAATTTCTTGTGAGCTTTTTCTCATTGGGCAAGCCTAGAAAATTTGCCTAGAAAAGTGTGAAGGGCCCTGCCTAAGGAGGCCACGATCTTTCAGTAGGGCAGTTATATTTAAAGCAAATGTGGAGGGGCGCCTGGGTGGCTCAGTCGTTGGGCGTCTGCCTTCTGCTCAGGTCATGATCCCCAAGTCTTGGGATCAAGCCCCGTGTTGAGCCCCGCATCGGGCTCCCTGCTCAGCGGGAAGCCTGCTTCTCCCTCTCCCTCTCCCACTCCCACTCCCACTGCTTGTGTTCCCTCTCTCGCTGTCTCTTTCTCTGTGTCAGTTCAATAGATATATAAAATCTTTTAAAATAAATAAATAAATAAGAATAAAGCAAACGTGGCAGCCCATATTGTGTAGGAAAATCTTGGAGTTCAGTTTAAAGGTTGTTAGATTCCCGTAGGAGGTGCGATATATTTCTTAACCACAATGGAGACCCATCCGTGCTATAATACTAAGAAAGCCAAATTCCTGCAAGCTTTTCGTGGATGGTGATTGTCCAAGAATTTGGCACCAAGAATAACAACAGGTGCATGTAGACATTTTTAACGTACTTTACAAGTATCATCTCATTTAATCCTTACTATCATCCTCTGTCACTGACTATTATTATCTGCATTTGATGGATGAGGACACTGAAGTAGAGATTTTCATTGGCTTGCCTGAGGTACGGAGCTAGGAGTGATAAGCTGGCTTTGAACTGGGGCCCCAGGGCGTTTGCTCTCAACACTTAGGTTAAGTTGCCATTTGGAGAGGTGAGCATCTAGGAAAACCGATCTTCCTAAGAGACAGACTACCTCCAGGATGTTTGCCCAGGGACGGGAGAACCAGGGAGAGCCCAAGGTCGACCACCGTAACCTGTAAACCTAAGACTCCATCATGGTTCCCACTCACGCATGGTCCTTCGTCGGCAGCTCTGTACCAACCAGCCGGCCCCCTGGGCTCACCTGTGAGTGTGAGCGGACCTCCTCCACTGCAGAGCTGAGCTACATCCACTGGGCCTGTCCTCGTGCAGCCACACAGCCTGCTCATTTATGTGGAATGCTGGCATGAGAAGAATGAGCTCAGGTTTCCAAATTCTTGGCGCTCTGGCACTCTCGCAAACCGTCCTCCAGCTCTGTCCTTGGCCCCGAGACAGCTCTTTATCAGACCTAGAACTCTTACGGAACTCGGAGATTATGAAAGGACTGGGGGTCGGGGAAGGGGGGCATTCTTGCAGCCCTCATGAAGAAATATCTAGGCAAAATGTTTTGTAAAATTTCAGAGCCCAGCACCGTCCCATGGCATCTCCTTTCAACTCGAAACTGATTCTTTGAGACCCAGAGAGAATACAGGACAATAAGTTACAAGGTTTGCTCGGGAAAGGTGGTGGAGTTTGGGACCTCTCCCCTCCTTCTCCTCCTTCCCCTCCCTGCCTCACTCCTCCCCACTGCCCCTTTGCCATTCTGTCCCCACACCAGGCACTCAGGTTGCTGGCTTGTCTGTATGTTTAAGAGCAGCATGGGTTTGCATTCTTTAGTCCTAATCTTTACCAACAGTGCAGAATCCCAAAGGAATGCCAGATAAAATAAGCTGCCTGGTTTAGGTTCACTTAATTGACTTGCATCACTATTTGTTGGGGGAGGGGGTTCAGGGCCATTGTTTGCCCTCTTTCTGCTTGATCAGTGATGTTTAGAACGGAGTCTGTCTTTTGGTATTGTTTGTTTGGTGTGATCACTGATGAGCGTCCTGATAATGCGTCAGAAAGGGAGTTGGGACCTTGTGAATCTTCTTGCCGTTCCAGCATTTATCTGTAGTGTGATTACAATGAGCCGGAAAGTTATGTGATTGCAATTTGACGTGTCTTTGGCTCTTACATCTTCAGGAGGATGTAAGACTAATGGGCCCTGACCCCTTGTGTTGGTAACCCGCCATTAAACCCCCCAAGTGACCCACTTTGAAGTTGATTTCCTCTCAGGCTGCGTCCTTCCTTCTTGGCCAGTCATCCCTGCTTTCCTTTTGGGTCTTTCTCTCTTGCTTTTGCTTTTTGCTTGCTCTCTTGTCCATTCTCTTCCATCTATCATTTTGCCGTAACTCCTCCTTTGCTTAGATTCGGCCCTTTTACCCACCAACTTTCCCCTTCCAGCCTCTGACTTGATGGTCTCTTATCTTCCTTCTGTTGTTGCTCTTCCTGCAAGGACAGCCTTTCCCCAGTGCACCGGCACAAAGCATATTCCTTACTCAATCCTTTTTCTTCCTTAAAATCATTGGTTCTCAACCAGGAGGCATTTTTGTCACCCCACAGAAATTCAGCGATATCTGGGAGATGTTGAGTTATCACGCTGGAGAGGATGCTGCTGGCATCCCGTGGGTCAAGGCCAGGATATCGCTTACCCTCCTGCAATGCACAGGTCGGTCTCCTCCCCCTCCACCCCTCCCCCGCACACAACAAAAAATTGTCTGGCTCAAGCCATGAGTAGTGTCAAGGTGGAGAAATCCTGCCCTATGGACATTTGTCCATCTCTGTCTCTAATTCTTTTGTCTCCTCTTTCCAAACCTCAGTTGCTTAATCCTTCCCATCCCCAAGCCTGTCTCCCATCTTCTTGCTAGGGTTTCCTCCACGCCCTGGCCTTCTTCTCCTTGGTTGGATCCCCTTTGTACCTTTAAACTCGGTCAGATCTCCTCTCTTAGACTCTCCCTCTCTCCCTCCTCTTGCCTTCGTGTCCCATCTTAGTTCCACAGTTACCTTACCTCTCGCTGTCCCGCAATGACTGGAGGATCTGGGAAAATATTAATCTTGGAATTCTGTTTATTCTCCAAGTTTTCACAAATCTGATACAGCCCTTAAGCTTCTGGTTTCAAAGCTTCTCTCGAGCAGATCATGCGTGCCTGCAGGTGCAGCCCATCTGCTGCTGGCCACGGAGGCTATTCTGTCCTTTTCTCCAGCACACTGAGGCTCACTCGCTGCTTGCACTGGTGGGGCATTTTAAGAGGGGAGAGATACCTTCCCCTACCTTCATTTATTAAAAAAAAAAAAATCAAATGAGTATTTACTGTATGGCAGGCAGTGCTGGGTATGCTGGTGACTAAAGTAAGTAGGAGAACAGCGGTCCCCAGGGAGCTCCTGCCCTAATGGGGAGATAAACAAGACAACTAACCACACTCAAACTAGCTGTGCCTTGCTGTGATCGAGTTCGAGTCCTCCTGCAACAAGCGAGGGGCTGTGGGAGCAGGGAGGACAGAGCATTGGTTTCCTATGGCTGTTAGAAGAAGTTACTGCAATTCAGTGGCTCGAAACAGCACACGTTTATTATCTTGTGGTTCTAGAAGCCAAGAGTCCAACATCGGTCTCACTGTTCTAACTTCAAAGTGCCAGGCGGGCTTCATTCTTTCTGCAGGATTTGGGAGCAGGTTTTGGTATGATGAGAGAAGGAAAGAACCAGAGAGCTTATGCCTTTTCTCTGAAGACTAGCATAGAGCTTGCTGGTTAAATGTTTGCATTTATCCAGGCAAAGACATGGCATGAATGCGTGAGTGAAGAAATGGTAGGCAGCCCTTCGTGGGGAGCACACAAGCAAAGCAAAGATGGAGGCATCAGGGGCCACCCATCGTCAGTTTCCTTTCAGCTGGCCTCATAGCTAAGGCTCCTCTTTCACAGACGGGTGGGCTGTTAAGTGCAGGCATCCAGGGGGACACCCACATGGCTTGGTGGCATGGCCACAAGAATCCAGGCATGCTGGGACGCCTCGGTGGCTCAGTCTGTTGAGTGTCTGCTTTCCGCTAGGTTGTGATCCCCGGGCTCCTGGGATCGAGTCCCGCATCCGGCTCCTTGCTCGATGGGGGGCCTGCTTCTTCCTTGGCCTCCTGCTCCCTCTGCTTGTGCTCACTCTCTCTCTGGTGAATAAACAAACAATCTAGGCGTGCTACATTGCTTTCTCTCCTCCAGTACCAGCACGAAAGCCCAGCATTCGGAGAAAGCTCATTGCAACTGGAAATTCTCGCGTTGGACCCTACAGCACCAAACACCTGTGACCCTGTAAGGAGCCCCTCTACCGCTTGTGACAGCTCTGTGGCTCTGTGTCTCATTATTTCTGACTCCTTGCGAAACTGCTACCGACGTATAACCAGGTCTCAAAGAAAGGGGTCAGAAGGCAAGTGGTTTAAACTACCTACACTTACCAGCGCCTTTTAACGAAAAGTATTTTCTTTCTCTTAAGGCCAAACTCGTTGTCTACGCCGGGAGCATTAATAAATCAGAGCCGCTTGAGTCGTGTGGTTACCACAGGAAACTTTACCCTTTGGGAGGCATTAAGCCTCATCTCTGGAAATCAAGACATTTTTGAAAAGTGTGCAAGTTGCTCCAGTTCATTGATAGGATGCTCTTACGACATTATGAAACTTGTAGCCAACAGTAACTATTTTGAGTCCGGCTTTATTTTTCTCCTGGCCCGGGTTCCCTGAAATATAAGGTCAAGGTCAAGAAAACTTAGAGCAGGAGTTTAAGGGATTGAAGGAAAAGAGGAAGATTAAGCATATGCCTTCAAAATACTGTCATTCCTGGGGTGGGGGGGACTCGGGTACAGAAAACCTGGTGTTAAGGAAGAGATTTTTTTTTTTCCCCTGAGATCAAATGTATCACAATACATTTGAAGCCCTTTTGCCTAAGCATTAGCACCTAATATTTTCCCACGAGGAGGGCCTTTTCCCTGTGGCTCTACGGGTGTCCCTGAAAGGGCCGTAATCCTGCTCGTGATATCACTATTGCCAGGCTCGGGATTACCGGCACATTCTCCAGTGCTCCGTGAAATTAATGTGGTCTCTGTGCGAACACGGGCCCCTGGTATCCCTGTCAAGGTTGGCCTTGTGTCCTATCGTGTCTCAACAGTTCTGCCCATCCGTTATCGACCGTCCGCTGCCTCCCAAGCACTGCTCTAAGTGATTACTGATGTGATTTCATCTGGTCCTTACGGCAAGCCGGCCAGATAAACCTGATTCCCATCTTATGGATGAGGAAAACTGAGGCCTGTAAAGGTCAGACATTCATTGAGGATCGCCTGGCTAGTAAGCAGTGGGGCCTGAAATCAGACACGGGCTGTCTGGTCTGAGAATGCACAGGCTTAGCCACTCCCCTCTCTGGACAAAAAGAGTCACAAGAAGTCACATAAGAAGTCACTGTCCAAGCAGCCCTCCCTACAGAAACCTCATTTGGGTCTGTCATCATTGCGTCCCCCCACTCCCCTCTCCATAGAGCCCCCGGAGACCCCTAGTGGCCCGAGTCACCAGGCCGGACAGCTTGGGCTTTGCCTGCAGACAAGGTCTGGGGTTTCCTTAAGGACGGAGGAAGTGAATCCAAAGTTCATCCCACCCAGTGTCCTGTGCTGAGCGCTTGTCATCCACGGTCATTTGCCAAATCGGGTGCTTGATGGCGTCAAGGTTCTAGAAGCGATCCCTGTGTAAGCTAGACAGCTCTGCTGAGCTCCGTGGCCGCGGCTGTGGGCCTGATTCCATGCAGCCTCCCTGCAAAGTCGTAGAGAGGGACCTTGGTGAGCAGATGGCAGTGGACGCCTGCAAATGTTATCACAATTGGAAAAACTCAGGCATGGTGGTGGGGGGTGGGGAGCATGTACGAGCAAACGAAAGGAAGACGTGTTGCTCCATCATTTACGAGAATACGTTCAGAGCCACTTGGGATTTGCCTTGAACCTGGAGCCCAAGTTTAAGATTTAAGATGAGGAAACTTAGATGTTTTTGAATATATGCTCCTAATAAATGCTTGCTGAATCAGAAGAAAAAAGGCTTGGGACACCTGGGTGGCTCTGTCGGTTAAGCGTCTGCCTTCGGCTCAGGTCAGGATCCCAGGGTCTTGGGATCAAGTCCCACATCGGGCTCCTTGCTCAGCAGGAAGCCTGCTTCTCCCTCTGCCTGCTGCTCCCCCTGCTTGTGCTCTCTCTCTCTCTCTGACAAATAGATAGATAAAATCTTTTTTAAAAAAGGTTTATTTAGCACATCACTGCATTCTTCCTACATAACATGCATGTCTCCTCTCTGTTAAATGCTTCCACTATGGTTGAGGAAGGGGCGCGGTTACGTTCATTTCATATGTCAGTGATGCCTCATTTGCAAAATTTTATCATCATCACCATCATCACCATCATCATCATACTAGTAGTGAAGAAGATCAGGTGCTCTGAGTATGAACACTGAGAGCTGGTATCCAGTGTCCAGATCGGCCGGTCTCGCTGGGACTGTACCATTTAGCCCACAGCTGGGCCGGAGGCTAGAGGATAGGTTGACTGCCTTGCTCAGCCCTCTGTTAACTTGATTTTTCTGCTTCTTTCCTATCATCCTTGCTTCTGGGGGTTTCCAGCTATAGCTGATGTTCCTGTGGAAAAAACACAAGTAGCAGAGGAATGACTGGGGTTGTAGGGCCCTATGACAAAGGACTTAACAGAACCCTAGAGATAAAATAGGTGGTAAGCTAGACAGAAAGCAGACGCCCCCCCCCCCCCGCAGGGGCCAAACTGGCTTCCTGGGTGGACAGAGGACAGAGGCGTCTGAACAACAAGGCTCTGTCTGCAGCCACTTAAGGATGAGACCCAGGATTGGAATGCCAATCCCCTCTTCCTGAATCTGGGTCAACGCTTCCGGCTCGCCGGTTATTATTACGCATGTAATTAACTGACAGTTGTGTGTTTCCCAGATCCTCTAGATTCCAGTTCTTTCTGAAGTCCTTCACTGCTTAGCCACCCCGCCAGACCTGCACCTTCTGGGGGAGGGAGAGGAAATAGAATTAAAATTCCATCCGAAGCTTTCCCTCCTGGCACAGTTGGGCTGGGAGGCAGAGTAGGAGAGGTTGGAAGTTGCGGTTTAATGAGGTGTTGTGATTGTTGGAGGTGGCCGGGTCCCCGCTGGGAGGTTACTGTAATCACGGTGAGGTCTGCCAGAGGCAATGGTGAGCAGACAGCTGGAGGACCCGGCGGGGAAGGAGGCATCTGTGCGCTGCGCAAGGAGTACGCACCCCCCAAGGGCATCACCACCTTTTTGGGAGACCACCGCCTCACTTTTAGGGACCAGTGGAATGTAAATGTTTTATGAGCATCAGAAGGGAGCAGAGCCTTCCCGCCTTCTCCATGGCCAACAAACCACAGAGCCTGAATGGAAACAGCTTTGTCATCTGCAGCTCCCCCTCTCCCCCACCCCGCGGTGAAATTCCTTTTTTTAGGGAAAAGCCTTGTGAAACAATTTCGCGGTGCTGGAGTGAGTAAGCCCTTCTTCCTCATCTCTTGCATTCCCCATGAAGGAATGCTCTCCAAACGGTTTCTAACACCTCATATAATT
>CM052808.1:66070630-66092282 GCA_028533885.1 Nasua narica
ATAATTCAATCACGAGAGCCAGCTGTTTGGGTTTTTTGTTTGCATTTATTTCACTTCGGGGGCAAGTGTTTCTGTATAGAAACGATGTCTTTTAGAAACAAATCCGGGAAGCGGCAGCTCCCTGCGGCAGAGCTAACCCACTGCGCCTCGACCCCAAAGCGCACAGGCCACAGGCCCAGCTGGCCAAAGTTGCTGCCACTTACTCATCTTCCTCTAGGCTTCCCAAATGTTTTCCTGGAATATGCTCAGGGAGGGAGGGGTCATTTATAATCTCTCATCATCGTCTTTCTCCTCCTGAACACATCCAGGGGTGGCTTTTCACACGAAGAGGAAGCGCGCACGTGACTCGGGAGGAATGCGGAGGAGGTCCGGGGCACTCCGCACGCCTCCTCCGCCCCGCAGCTAATTGGGAAGAGCCTCAGCCTCCTGGGACGGCAGGCTGAGAGCGATGGCCACTCTCTCACACACGCTTGTCACACACTTGTCGGAGCCCCTACGTCCGTGCACGCCACACCTGCCGCAGGAGCGTCACCGTCACCCGCGAGCTGCAGCGAGGTAACGCCAAGACCGGTGGCTCCGACCAGAGGCTCCTGTTACATCCTTGCTCCTTGACTGCTCCCACCCCGGGGCCCACCTGGAATCAGCTATGGATTCCGGAATGAACACTGGCTGGAAACAGCTGGAGAATGGCTTCAAAAGAGAGAGCTCAAGGAGGCACGTGACTGGCTCAGTCGCTTGGGCATCGGACTCTTGGCTTCATCTCAGGTCATCCATCTCCTGGGTGGTGGGATAGAGCCCCACGTGGGTTCTGGGTTCCGCGGAAAATCTGCTGGAGATTATCTCCCTCTCCTGTCCCCTCTGCTCCTCCCCCTTCTTGCTCCCTCGCTCTCAAATAAATAAATAAAATCTTTTTTTTTTTTAAAAAGAGACAACTTAAGGATACTACTGAGAGGAATGGGAATAAACCACCCTTAGGGCACAGCCAGGTGTTGGCATTACCCAGTGGATTCATGTCCACACCGCGGCTTAGTAGCCTGGGGTCATGGCCAAGTTCCTTGACCCTTCTAGTCCTCAGTTTCCTCATCCTTAAAATGGGGGTGATGACAATCTTTACTACATAAGGTCACTGTGAGGTTAGATGGTTAGAAAGCTCTTGGAAAGCCGCACAGGACAGAGTAGTAAACCAGCCATATATGTATATCTATGAGTGTGTACTTAGTGACTGTAGAAATCGCAAAGCATCCTAGTTCTATCCAACACTTACGATCCTAAGACAGTCATTTAGTTATGGTTGTGTCTCAAATCTTGTCCTGTAAAACATTGTGCTACCTCAATGACGGGTATTTAAATAACATTTACATAGTGCTTCAGATTCTATGGAGAGGCCATTATCAACACAAAATGTCATTCTGTTATCTTTCATTGGTTCTAATGGAAAGAAAACTCATCTTAACCTTTGTAGGGATCTTTCTTGAACTTGTTCGAGGAGTATTTTATAAATCATTCCCCCAGTGAGTTTGTTTTATATACCATGAATTCTGCACAGTTGCTTAAATCAAGACAATAATTGGGCTACAGACAATGTCTGTGTGTAATTAGTTACTTTGCAATGAACTTTGGGGTATTAAAAGGTGCTTTCTGAAAGACCCTCGTGGCTAATAATTACTTATCCAGAATGATAAGGAGAGAAAATATGAGGAAACCCACATTGCAATGCTCTCTTTGGTGAGTCAAGATATGGCCAGTTGGCCGGCAGTGGGAATATACTGGGACAGATTTTTCTAATTAAGCCTCATTCTGAGAAATACCTTTTTCTCCTTTGACTCATCTGCAACTGAGATGGATGCAATTAGCCAAATCACAGATCATACGAGGAGGTAGGAAAATTCGTCCTTTCCAGCCGTATAGTCCTATTCCACACACACTACGGTCATACTGGGTCACGTCACTCATGTCGAAATTCAGAGATATCTGGGAAATTCCCAGAGAACCCTAGTCAACTCAGGAGGTTCTCTTACTAATGTTGTGATCATTACACATGAGATGTTATGCATTCAAAGTTCACATGTGACTCTGGAAGTTTGGAGTTTTAGCAGAATACGTGTTGGTAAGGAACCAAAAGGGAACTTTTCATTATTCTATTAATTAAAGCCATTCCACGACTGCAGAAACATGTTTTTATTTACTCACTGTTTCCAGATAAGCCATAGGAACAAATACTCATATGGGGTATTTCAATGACTCAGGGCTTTCCATTTCCTAGTGTTATGGATTTAATTGTGTCCTTCAAAAAAGTACATTGAAGTCTTAACTTCAGCACTTCGGTATGTAATCCGATTTGGAAATAGGATCATTGCAGATGTAATTAGTTAAGATGGAAGTCGTACTGGAGCTGGACAGCCCTTCACCAATATGACTGATGTCCTTATAGAGGAGAATAGACATACAAGGAAGGATGGCTTTATGACAGGTGGCAGGAGCAGAAATTGTGACAACGCAGCTCTAAGCCCAAGAAACCAAGGATTGTTGGAAAACACCAGAAGCTAGAGGAGGTGAGGAGAATTCTCCCCTACAGGTTTCAGAGGGAACACGGCCCCGCCAATACCTTGATTTTGAACTTCAGGCCGCCCCAAACTCTAAGATAATACATTTCTGTCATTTTAAGCCATGCAGTTTGTGGTACTTCATGACAGTAGGATTAGAAATCCAATTCCCCTGGTTTGTACATTTCTTTAAACTCTGTTGGATGTCAATTTGTAGTATACAATGGGATAGTTGACTTAAACATTCTGAACTTAATCCTTCAACCATTCGGATCTGCTAACCCTTCAAGCCTCATTGATACGTCAGTATTGCCACCCCCTCAGTGGTCAACCAGAAAGCTACACACGGCTCCTTAGAACGCTACATGCAGCCCCAAAAGTCCTTACGATGAAAGGCCATTGACACTGAGAACTGGCAAAATTCTGTGATTTAAAGCCTTAATACCTTTCTTTGTCTAAAAGAAAATCACTAGAAAGTGTCACCAGGAAAGCATGTTATTCTTAGTTCCAAGATAATAAATAAGCCAGATATGAACTTTTAAAGAATTTTTGTGACTTTTGTTGGCACTGGTGAATTTTGCCTCCTGTCCTGGTTAGCCTCACTAGAAATAGTTGAATTGTTTTAATCACAATGTCTACTAAAAAAAAGTTATAAAGTTGTATAAAACAGAATTTGATCAATCTCTGGGATATACTCCTTTTGTCTTTAGTTGGCTTTTCAAAGATGGGCTTTCTAAATTGTGTGGAGGGGCACCTGGCTGGCTCAGTCAGTAGAGGATGCAACTCTTCTGTTTTTTAAGATTTTATCTATTTGAGAGAGAGAGAATGAGAAAGTATGAGGGGGGAGAGGTCAGAGGAAGAAGCACACTCCCCGCCGAGCAGGGAGCCTAGGACTCCAGGATCACAACTTGAGCCGAAGGCAGTCGCTTAACCAACTGAGCCACCCAGCCGCCCCGAGCATACAACTCTTGATCTTGGGGTTGTAAGTTCGAGCCCCAACTGTAGAGATTACTTAGAAAATAAAATCTTAAAAAAATTTTTTAAAAAATTGTGTAGAAAACATGACTTAAGAACATTGACAGATGAAGATAAAGATAGTTTAAGAAAATGATTGGGTGGAGGAATATCTACATGCTGGCATATTTGCTACCAAAGTTTTGTTTGCAAAGCATATTTAATGACATAGAAAATGCTTACTATATATTTGGTGAGAAAAATTAGGATGAGAAATTCATATGTAGTTTGATACTGATTAAACAAAACAAAATCTGTGCATAGAAAAACATTAATGGAGGCAACTGCTGTGTAGTGGGATTTCAATTTTCACACTTCTTATTGTCCTCCAAATTCTTAACATAGGCAAAACTGACTTCTCAAATCCCAAAGCAATTTAATGTTAAAAGTAATTATACCAAAACATTAATAGTCATTTTCCATGGATTATAATATTGTTGATGAATTTTTTCATTCCAAAATAAGTTTTTTATTTATTTTACAATGGAAGAAAATTAAACTTTTTAAAAAATTATGTTTGTGGATGATCTAGCCACATGGGTGTCTGTAAGGTATTAAAGCTGCTTTAAAATGACCTATGAAGGTGCACTTGGGTGGCTCAGTCCATTAAGCATCTGCCTTTGGCTCAGCTCATGGTCCCAGAGTCCAGGGATAGAGCCCTGTTTTGGGCTCCCTGATCAGCAGGGAGTCTGCTTCTCTCTCTCCCTCTGCAGCTCCCTTGCTTTTGCTCTCTCTCTCTCTCTCATGGTCAAATAAAAAAAATAAAATCTTTAAAAAATAATAAAATAATAATAAAGCTTAAGAAAATAAAACTTAAAACTTAAATGACCCATGAAACTTTTGAGATGATGTCATGAGGAACTACCATGGCATGTTGCAAATTGTGTCAGGGTTCTCAACTCTTCTCCTATTCTCATACTCATCATGTGACTTTGCAGTTCCTTCCACTAGTGGCAGAGAACATTCCTTTACCCCGTTGATGCCAGGCTAGGCCTTGTGATTCGCTTTGGTCAATAGAGTATGACAGTGTGCCAGTTTTTAGCCCAAGTGTTGAGATACGTCACATTTCTGCTTCCTAATTGACATAACTGCCATCACCATGAGAGGATCCTCCCAAGGGCTGCTACTGCTCCTTTAGCCTGGGTAAAAGAACACACATGGAACAAGTTCAAGTCCAACCCACAATGAAGAGCGAAGCCCAGCAAGCCAAAATTACTCAGCTGAGCCCAACCTAGATCAGCCATTCAATCAACCTATAGACCCAACTGCACAAAAGTAAATGTCTATTAATGAAGGCTATTGAGTTTGGGGATGGTTTGTTATACACCAAAGACTGACTGATAAAATCTCACTGACGAAGATACAATATTGACTTGGATGAATAATGGCCCAGAATGGGGACTGACAAAGTATGTCAACTCTTTATGATAAAAGGTCCTTCCGCTATAGCTTAAAAATATAAATGGCCCCACATCTTGATGAAATGGGTTTTTGTGGATTTGTGAGTTTCCAATGTGTGTCTGTGACAAAATATTGAATGTATGATGACATGCCGTTATGTTCATATTTAGTTGTCTTTTCTAGCTCTCAGTTAAATCCATGAAATACATACATTTTTCACTCTGTCATATTCTGGTTCCCACTGAAGAATGGTATTTTGAGTTATAATTCTCAATGTTCATTTAGCAGCTTACTTGAAGAATTCCAAGAATATTAACGATAGTGCACTAATGTTTGATGTGCAGACCGGAATTATCCCTCTTTTTTAGAGCACGTTTTTCCAACCTTGGCAGTATTGGCATTTTGAGACAGAGCATTCTCCCTTGTGGGGAATTGTTCTGTGCATCGTAAGATGTTCAGCAGCATCCCAGGTCCCTACCCGCTAAATGACGGTAGCACACACCGCTATCCCCAGTTGTGACAGTCAAAGACACCTCCAAACGTCCCAGAAGGGTAAATTGGGATTCGCTTTGATTAAGTCAAATTCACAATGATAAATATCACTGGCCACTTTTTAAAGTCTAGGTTTATAGTAATTCAGACTGTAATACAAGAATCCAAACTCTAGAACTTCCAATTTTTACGGTCATCATAAATATATTAGCATCGGAATGGGAAAGCCCAAAAATGTGTTAATGGCCCGACAGTAGATTGTTCTGCACCTATCTGCACCAGGTCTGCAGCCAGGCTCTAACTTCCCCCATCGCACAACTAACGGGCAGCTTGAGGGGACAAGCCATACTCTGGGTGTTGTTTTTGGGGTACAGAATCACGGCCAGCTTAACACTTCATAGAAATGAGCGGGGAATGGCAAAATTCTAACTCTAAATGAGGGACTTCAAACACCACCTTACTCAAAGATTCCATTTCTATCAGACAAAGGATGAAGCAAGTTTTAATTTCCTGACGGTTTATATGCTTCTGCAGGAATGTGGGCAAGCGCCAGTGAAGTGCTAAACCTGACTGTGGGACATGTGGTTAAAATTAACATCAAAACTGAGCTCGTCGTATTCATGATTATATCTTTTTTTGGGGTGGGGGGACTCTGATGAGTTTGAACTGTACCTTAAAACTGGGCACTCTGGGACGGGATCTTCAAACTGTCCATGCCATTTGACATTGGGCTCCTTCATTAAGCTGCTGGATCTGTTTCCTTGTCTGCAGAATGAGAAGGTTGAACTAGACAGGGTCCGTGATCCCTTCCAGCTAAAACATCCTCTGAGTTATCTACTAGTTTACTCGTCAGTGTCATAGTCCACACAACAAAACAATTGGGCTGAGTTGAGGAGTTTTTTTCTTTTTCTTTCTTTTTTCTTTCTTTCTTTCTTTCTTTCTTTCTTTCTTTCTTTCTTTCTTTCTTTCTTTCTTTCTTTCTTTCTTTCTTGATCTTTTATTTATTTAATTGAGAGCATGAGAGAGAGAGAGCAGGAGTGGGGAGAGGGGCAGCGGGAGAGGGAAAAGTAGATTTTTTTTTTAATATTTTATTTATTTACTTGACAGAGAGAGAGAGACAGCGAGGGAGGAAACACAAGCAGGGGGACTGGGAGAGGGAGAAGCAGGCTTCCCGCAGAGCAGGGCTTGATCCCAGGACCGATCTGAGTGGAAGGCAGGTGCTTAACAACTGAGCCACCCAAGCGCCCCAGAAGCGAACTCTTAACCAACTGAGACACTCAGGTTCCCCAGGGAGTTTCTTATACTAAGATTTCCCTTATGCTTCAAGCAATTTGCCCAAGAAGATTTTTTACCCAAAGCAGCAAAACACGCTCCAACACAGTAAGTAGAGTGAATCTTTCCATTCTCATTTGAAGCCTATCAGGAGATCCAGTTTAGACCACTAAGGGAGTAGGGAGAAAAAGATTCATTGATTTATCACTAGAAACTCAACAGATTTAAGAACATTATGCCAAAAAGACTGGTCCCTTTAAGAGTAGGGGGAGGCGCCTGGGTGGCTCAGTCGGTTGCGCAACTGCCTTCGGCTCAGGTCATGATCCTTGAGTTCTGGGATCGAGACCCACATCGGGCTCCCAGCTCCGCGTGGAGTCTGCTTTTTCCTCTGGCCTTCTCTCCTCTCATGCTCTCTCTCACTTTCTCTGTCTCTCAAGTAAATAGATAAAATCTTAAAAAAAAAAAAAAAAAAAAAGACAGAGTAGGGGAGGATTGCATATGTACTCACCTCACTAAGTCACTAAATAAATTGAGAAAGAAATCCCAGAGAATTATGTTGGTCAGGACTGATTTCTATAACCACCACCTCATCAAGTGGATTTATTGGATGTGAAAATTTCTGATCAGGCTAAAGAAGGAATTTCTATAACATGTACAGAAAAAATGGTGGAGGAAATACATGTCTATTTAGAGGAATTCCTTATTGGCTCGAGTATATGCTGGGAGGAAAGGAGCCTCTGGAATGGTGGAGAGAGAGAGAAAAAAATCCCTTCTTCCAGGGTTATTTACCAGCTGAGAGCAAGGAAGTCTCAATGGGACCTCTAAGACCTGGCTCTCTTACAATCTGTATGAATACATATCTGAATGTATGTATTTTATTTTATTAACTTTTAAAGATTTTATTATTTGACAGAATGAGAGAGCAGGGGGTGGGGCAGAGGGAGAGGGAGAAGCAGGCTCTCCGGTGAGCAGAGAGCCCGATGCGGGGCTCAATCCCAAGACCCCGGGATCATGAACTGAGCCAAAGGCAGATGCTTAACCATCTGAGCCACTCAGGTGCCCCTGTATGTGTGTGTGTTTGTTTGTTTTTAATGAAAGGATAGCAAAAATAAGTTGTTCTTGTTTTTAAAAAATAAAGTAAGATAAAATAATAGGACATGGTTCTCTTGAGACAAGGGAATGAGGAGACCTTCAGTCTACAAGTAAAAGGCATGAGCTTACAGCCTCCATGACGCTCACGCCCCCATCCTGAGCGCCAGCAACTGATCCTTTTTCCCTCTGGACCACTGACAGGCCACACCACCATAGGGCCCCCCCCCCCCCGGACACCCCTGCAGCCTGCACCCTTACCTCCTCAGGGTGGAAATACCCAGGCTCACTCTCTTTAAGTTCTTTGCTCTTAGACATGATGCTACATTTGTTTGCTCTAAAACAAAGAGGTAGTCATGGAATTTCCCAGTTGACTTATTTTTTTAAAGTAACTTCCAATTTCACCATGAAGGAATTGGAATTTGTATCCAATTTGTATCTGCAAAGATTTAAACAGAATACAAAATGTGAATGGGTGATGGGGGCTGGGGCGGGGGGTGGGGGGGAGAGAATGACCTGCAGGAGGGACCACAAATCCTCTCTAATGCAAGCTTGGCAGTTCTACGTTCTTGCCTCTTGTGGACATACCAGAAATACTTCATTTAGTTAAAGTGAATGGAAAGATCCAGCACTTGGAAAGAACTCTCACTAGTCTTGTTTGTTCCAATAAACAACTAAACTGCTTATTGCTCAATAAAAATCAAAACTGACAGTTTGTAAAAACCAGAAAACATAAAATCTTGGACTGTGTTTCGGGCTGATTGATATTTCCAGACTCTTAACGATGATCCTGAGGGAGAAGCTTATTTAGGTTTCCACAATGTCAGTGAAAAATACTTCTCTGGAAAACCTGCGACAAATTGGCCAAAAGTTTTTCCAATTCCAATTCCAATTTATATGTATTGAAAGATTTTGGGCCCACGAAACAGCCTTAGATGAGAAGTCAGCTGACGTCATCCCAAGTTCGAAGACTCCTTCTGCAGAATTCTGTAATCAACAATAAGATCAGGTAAAACAGCAGGAATTCGAGAGAGTTCATCATGGTTTCAACTCTCTTAACGCTGGTCTGGGGCATAACGATTCACTTGACTTCAACAGACTTTAGCTATGTCTCTGTAAGCCAAATGAAGAAGAGATCTGAGTTAAGCAATTGTCTGAACACGGCAAACACGAACGACAAGAACATGGCAAAGAAGAACTTACCCTTCAAGCAGGGTTCTCTGTAGAAGATACTGGTCTAGCCACATGGGGAGAGCTGAATGAATATGGTACGCGGATGACGTTGAGCGCTGCGGTAGACAGAATTCCAAAATGGACCTTCCAGATTACCTGCCCTAATCCCTCAAACTGTAAATGTGAGATATCGCACGTCCAAAGCCCTCAGTGAGTGTGAAGGTCACAGTAGTTACACTGGTCCTCGTGGTCTGTCAAATCCGGGGATCTGTTTCAGTCAGACACTATAAAAAATATGCCAGGGGCATGCCCAGAGTCAGATTTAAATTCCAATTAACTTATATTACAATAACCAACCTGCTGAATTCAATATCATACAGATTTTTTTTTTTTTTTTTTTGGCTATTACAACTGATCGTAATTACTCAGGGCATCATTTATTGGTAAAAAAAAAATAATAATAATAAAAAAAAATACTGGTCTCGAAATTGTACCGTAGCTATCTATTGTGTTCCTGAACAAATTAGCTAGGGTTTTATATAATGGACAGAGATATTTGCTGTTTTTCTATAGAGAAAGCTGAACACTCATTGAACTTTTACAAATAAATAATTGGATTTATTTGAACATGATAATGTTACCATATATAATTCCTTTGGATAATCCTCTTTTTAATTGTAATGCCATCAATGAGATATCAGGTTCTTTGTGTTTTGTTTGTTTGCTTTTCCCATGACTGAAGGAGGAAATACTCATATGGAGGAAATTCTATCTAAATAAATGTGGCAATTGGTTTAAAGAAACTTGGTACTCTTGTTGATGACATTATGAGTATGCTCACTTGTGTTACTTTGCTTTTTTTGTACCTTTTGTTCATTTTTATTATTTATATATAAATATTTATATTACTTAAATATATTTAAATGTAAACATTATTTGTATATATTTAAACACAGTTTTATAGTTAAACATAGTAAATACTTAAAAATACATATTTATATTATTTATATATAAATATATATTCACTTATTCCAGAACATGCATTGACGCTTTACTCTGTGCTGTTATTAGAAAACAATGGCAGACACAGTGCCTACTCTTACGGCGACTAAAAACATGTATGAGCTAATATTTATTGCCAGCTTGCTCATGTAGGCTGTGTTAGGTATTGAACATGGGTAGTGTCTTTTTTTTTTTTTTATTTGACAGAGAGAGAGAGAGAGCGCGCACAAGCAGGGGGAGCGGCAGGCAGAGGGAGAGCGAGAAGCAGGCTCCCCGCTGAACAGGAAGCTGCTGTGGGGCTGGATTCCAGGACCCTGAGATCATGACTTGAGCTGAAGGCAGACACCCAACTGCCTGAGCCCCCCCAGGCGCCCCTGGGTGGTCTCTTTTAATCCTCACAACTTGACGAGGTGTGCAGCCCCATCTCACAGGAGAGGGAATTGAGACTCCAAAGTCAGATAACTTGATCGAGGTCACACAGCTACAAGGAAATAGAGGTGGGATTCAAATCTGACTCCAAAATCATGTTCTTAACTGCTTTACTCGCCTTCTCTTTTTTCCAGTCACTTCTCATGCTCAAACCTCCTATTCTTTTTTCTTTTTAAAGATTTTATTTATCTCTTTGAGAGCGCGCGCCCGTGAGTAGGGAGTTGGGAAAAGGGAGAAGCAGACTCCCCGCTGAGCAGGGAGCCAGATGTGGGGCTGGATCCTGGGATCATGACCCGAGCCGAAGGCAGCCGCTTAACCGACTAAGCCACCCAGGTGCCCCATAAACCCCCTATTGTTCGGTGAATTACTCTGTGTTCCTCGAACAAAAACTCCCAGGCTTTGCCCTTGCCAGATAGCCAGGTCCCCAAATGCAACCCAGCCTTGCATGTCTGATGTGAGCTGCTTCTCCGTGTCCTCACTGGGTCCCTGACCCACCTGGCTTTTCCAGCCCCTAACGCTCTATCACATCTGCACCCCACTCCCCAACTATTAAGTAAGCCATTTTGTCTATTCACCTGATGTTCCAAACTAGAGCATAAATTCCAAATCAGATTATAAAGTTCCCCCAAAGGGGCGCATGAGTGGCTCAGTCGGTTAAGTGTCTGCCTTTGGCTCAGGTCAAGATCTCAGGGTCCTGGGATTGAGCCCCACATGGGGCTACTTGCTGAGTGGGGAGCCTGCTTCTCCCTTTCCCTTGGACCCTCCCCCTGCTTGTGCTCTCTCTCCGTCAAATAAATGAATAAAATCTTTAAAAAAATAATAAAGTTCCCCAAAGCCCGTATTTTCTTTCCTCTCATCCTAGCCACAGAACTTAGGTAGAGGCTTGGGGACTCAGTTACGGTGGTCCTTTCCATCGCTAAATTGGTTCTCTGGCCCCCAAAACATTAAGAGATTCATAGAGAGAAAAGGTAGGTGATCTATTTAAGAATCAGCAAGTCGGATGTGGCTGCCTGCCTCGGTCCCCTCTCCTTCAGCTAATCACTGCTGCTGTCGGAACGTCGCCTACATCCTATGACTGTCGATTTTGTGTGACTGGTTTTGCGATGACCACACAAGCCTGGTTTATATAATATACACTGGGTTTGTAGCTCTACCTTAAACTTTTGGGACGCAGCCAAAGCTAGAGGTCACTGGAGCACCCACTTAGCCTGAAATCGAAGGACAGAAGCTCGAGGGGCTGTCATCGGCTGTCCCTGGCTCTGAAGACTTACAGACCTTTGTACCGTCTGTCCCTGTGATATTTAACACCCGCAGCCTTGAGACGCCATTTTTCATAGCTGTGTATCCTGCCAACTCCCGAGCAGCACCACGGCCTAGCCCAGCAACTGGGAGCAGGTGGTCTCAGAACGACAGGAATTACAGACGCGATAATCCCGGGACCTCTGGTCTGGAAGCCGCCAGGGTGTCACACGGTGCTGATGACCACGGGCTCCTCAAAGCGGCTCCGGGCAGCTGAGAGTCCTTCTCACCTTGGGATGTTTGGGCTGAACTCTTGACTCCCACGCTCTACCTTTCCCATTTCTTCCCTTTTGGGGTATTAGATGCTGAGCGTTTATAGCCATGACGTCATAGAATTGCCTTGCAGGCTCATGGGAAGACAGAAGTTTTGAGAAAGAGAAAAATCCTATGGGATTTCACCCATCCATCTCTCTATTACTTGCCAGGTCTTAACCTCAACTGCAAGAACTTGCATTTCTTTTCCTTCTGGGGGAAGAGGAACAGGAGTTGTCTCTAGGATGATCTCTACCCTGGGGGAGACCTGGAGGGTTAGCCTGTAGACTAAAGCAGTTCTTCCAGAGACTCTTTCCTTAGGGGGCCTCTGGGAGACATTTTCCACTGGGAGACCAACTGGGAGCTAAAAGCCTGTCCTTTGTTGACACTTCTTCTCACATCTGCCAAGGCCATCCACGGCCGTGTGTGGACTGTGCTAGGGGTGATGGATAAGCAATAAAGCCTCACTTTATCCTCCACCTCACAGGAGTGGGTGATAAAGCGTACCTCCACTCCATTGGGAAGGCCTTCATCATCAATTTTCTTCGCTCATATGCCTTTCTATCCTTCAGACACTCTTAGATAAACGTAATGTTTATGTAAGAGGATTCCAAGCGATCACACAGGAGATGGATTAGAACTCCCTCTTCATAATTTACATTATTTAAAAAAATATTCCCTATTTCCTTACTCTGGCTTTTCATAGATTTGGCTTCCTTGAATAGTCTTGAACCACTTCCTGACCACGTATTTCCTCCCCAGAAGGTACTGATGAGGACTGCTGTAATCCTTTTCCTTATTTATCCACTCTTTTCACTCATCTCTGTTTCAGTCCTGAGGCTTTTTCTCGGATTACCACAGTTGGTGGTCATATTTCCTGAGCAGAACAGAGTTTGCTGTATGTCTCTGGGGTTCTTTCCTTTCCTGTCCTCTCTATATTTAAAGTTGTTGCCTCTAAAGAGCTCTCCAGAATCATACTTAACAGTTTGGCCTCATGCTCAAGTGGTCAGAGAGGACGTCAGGTCACATTCTTAGTCATCATCAGAATTAAAACCCGCTGCGGATTTAATGAAGACCACCCCCAACTCTGCCTTGCCAAGAAAGATATGCTCTCCTAGGTAAGTCAAATGAATGCAGTTTTCCAGGAGGCCATCGAAGGGGGATAGTTTGAAATGTGCTTGTAGAAAAAAACTGGACTTAATATATGAGATCAATAAATGAGATGTCAGTTCCTTCAGGAATGCCCCCAGTTAGTAATTCTGAAGGTACTCACCACTCTGTGGTAAATGGGAAGTATTTGCAGGACAAGGTTGGTGACACATAGGTTACTTAATGGTGAATAAACCTGATAAAATTCAAAATGCTTCTGGCACTGAACTGTGTGGTAATATCTTAGACCACATGTATAAAAGGCACACTATTTACTTGAAAACCTACGTGGGCAAGGCTGCCTAAGTCAGCAATTACATGTTGGTTTAACAAATTGTCTCATGCTGAGATTTCTGTAGGGTGCCTTCTAGGTCCCCATGTCATGGGTATGGAGCAAGACATTCTAAGTGACATAGGTGATCGGCAGCTTTCTTCCCCATCATGCAGATAATTTCCAGTCACCCTCTGTGGGACATACCCAACAGTCCCACAACTGGGAGCTGGGATCTGGGGGGCAAAGACAAGAGCCGCAATCCCTTCTTCTTTCTAGGGCGCTCTGAAACCAGCCCTGTTTTGAGTGAATGTTGATTGTTCTTTCCTTCCCCTAATCCTATCTCAATCTTCCATTTTCTTTCCCCTCCAATAAATTCCTAAAATACAGATGGGCAGAGGGTCAAGGAAAATTGGGGACCATTTCCTTCCTGTGGCTAAAAGCTTTTGCTCTATGTCTCTTACTGAACAGACTGTATTTTTAGTCATTGAGCTTTTCCTTATTCCTGCGTGCCGGCTCTCTACGTGAATGGGAGCTTGGCGAGGCTCTCTCGCTACTCAAGTTGTCATCATTGTACTTGAGATATCACCTGACATCTACAAGTCGAAGTGTTTTCAACTTTTTTTTCTCATATGTTAGTTCATTTTTAAATAATTACATAGATACAGAGAATTAGAATTTGAGGGTTGAAGACAACCTTAGTGCTTCCCAATTGTCCTTCCCATGTGAAGCCTGGATGCCCTTGTAATGGAAGTGGCCATTTGTCCTTTATCGCTCCTTCCGTGTGATAAGAAACTCCTGGGCACACAATCAGATCCCATCATTTATTTTTTTTAAAGATATATTTTTTAAATTTATTTATTTGAGGGGAGGACGGCAAGACAGAGGGGAGGGGGGGAAGGAGAGAGAAGCTCAAGCTGACTCCCCGCTGAGTGTGGAGTCCCACTCGGGGCTCCATCTCACCATCCCAAGATCATGATCTGAGTGGAAAACAAGAGTCAGATGCTTAACTAAGTGAGCCAACCCAGGTGCTTTCAGATCACGCCGTTTGTAAATACTTCTGTGGAAAAAAAAAATCTTCCTTGATAGGTATCTTGTCACTCCCACCCTTGGCCACAGACTAGCTTTTGAAATACTCAAAGGCAATTATCCTGCCCTCCCAAGCATTTTTGTATTTGGTTAACTGTGCTCATTTTCTTCAAATGCGTGTGGATTTTCATCCCTCCCACCATCTAGGCCACTGTCCTCAGTTCAGTGTCTACATATCATGCAGAGAGCTGATTTTGCTTCTGGTGTGCTAAGCCCATCACGTTTCCATTTCACAGGTGGGAAAACTGAGACTACTCAGTAAATGACTAATCTACGGTCATAAACTAGACCTTGTGTTTGGATCTCTGCTCTCCTGCAATTTCATTCTGGTCTTTTATTCCTGATGTGACGTGCAAGTCTGGCCAGAGACCCATTTAACAATGAGGTGGAACAACCTGGAATTCTGCTGGTTTCCACTGCAATGAAACTGACAAAGGGGCTGTGCCAAGACTCTCTGGAAATGTCAACTGCTTAGTCAACCTGAGACAACAGTCTCGAAGGTGCCTGCTTGGGTTTTGAAGATATATATCTATCTCCTATTGGTTCTATTTCTCTGAGGGATGCTGACTAATACAGTCATTGATCTACCTTTTGTGATCTTTAAGGCTGTTTTTGGATGACAGCATGGTTATTCTCTTACTTTAATTGTTAGTGATGTTGCTCCTTGAGTCCTTTTACTGAGTTCCAAGACAATTTCTTTTATCTTGAAACTTTTCATAAGCTTAAAGCAATGCTGTGTCTTTATTATACTCCTAAGAAAACTCAAAATATTTTTGCACCCGCGTGGCCAATGCATAGGCTCATTCTTTACCTCATTATTAACCACTGATAGCACTGCCAACTCTCATTGGCAGTGTGCTCCAGTCTTCAACTGTGTTTTGAAAACCAACATATTCTTTACTAGACCAGATTTAAATATGTTACAGCTGAAGTCTGTCGACTTATTCAAGCCCATTGATGTTCACCAAAGTAAATACTATGCCTTTGTTGCATCTTTTGTTCTCAGTCTAATTTTGATTTTCTTAAAGTGTGTTCTGTTGGCCCCATCCTCCTGGTCTATGAGCTGGCCCCTGAGAAAGTAATTCTACCAAAAAATCACTCTTGGAAGCACTACGCCCTGTATACCATAAGATTTGTAATCCACACAGCATATTAAAGGTTTGAGAAGTCCTACAGTAAAGAAACCTGTTAAGAGTAATTTAATTCAAAGTGTCCCAAGTGTATTTGGCCACAGAAAATTTCCTTTTTTCCCAAAACATCCATTGGAACACATTCTGGAAAATTCTATCTTTTTGTAACTTACTGTCCTTGTTAAGGATCATAAAAAGGCCAAAAAGAATATTCCTTTAAGTAAAGAATGAAGAAAAACACAAATTATTTAATGAAACCTACTAAGCAATCAAAGTATTAATGATCCTGATGAAGAGAGCAGATTCAGTTAAATAATCTTATATACCAGTTGTTTGTATTTAAATATAATGTTTCTACTTTAAGCCACTACCAGGGCTAGCCAAGAGGACAGTCGCTTACTTCCACTGTAAAGGCAAGCATCTTATATTTGATTCCAAGTCTATGAAAGGGAAGGTGACATTTCTCCGTTTTGCCTGTTTTAGAAATATCTAGTCACAATACATGTGATTGGGCTACCTGAATGACAAGGGGGTAAGTCTGCATTTTCAAGGGAAGAAGAAATGAAAAATTGCTTAGTTTGGGCCTTCAGCTGCTTCTCTCTCTCTCTCTTCCCAGCTTTAATGAAATATAATTCACATATAACACTGTGTAAGTTTAAGGTGTACAAGTGGTGATTTGATACATGTATCTATTGTGAAATGGTTACCACAATTAGGTTAGTTGGCACATCTGCCATTCACAATTAGGTTATTTAACATATCCGCCACTTCACAAAATAACTCTTCTTTTGTTGGGGTGGTGGTGGTGAGGACATTTAGGATCATTCTCTTAGCAACGGTGAAGTATAAATACAGCACTATTAACCAAAGTCACCATGCTGTATATGAGACCCCAGAATGTAATCATCTTATAAGTGGAAGTTTGTACCCTTTTTGGGGGAGAGGGACAGAGGGAGAGAGAGAATCTTAAGGAGACTCCATGCCCAGCACAGAGCCCAATGCCTGGCTCGATTTCATGACCCTGAGATCATGACCTGAGCCTAACTCAAGAGTCAGAGGCTCAACCAACTGAGCCACGCAGGCGCCCCTGGAAGTTGTACCCTATGACCAACATCTCATTTTCCTCAATCTGTGTATCTACAGTGCTCTCGGCTGCAGAGAACAGCTGATAGAGCACTAAAATGATAAAACCATACAAACAGGGACATTTATGCAAAGCTGTACATTGAAATCAAGAATACCATAAAAGACCAGGAATAGATAATTCCACAGAGACAGAAAGTAGAAAAATGGTGGCTATGGGCTGTGGGAAGGGAGAAATGGAGACTTATTGCTCAGTGAGTACAGAGCTTCTGTTTGGGATAATGAAAAAGTTCTGGAAATGGCTGGTGGTGACGGGTCATATGACATTGGGAATATACTTAATGCTACAATTACAAATGGCGAAGATGATCATTTTTGTTAATACTTTTTGACAATAAGAAAATCACCAAAAAAAATTAGAGGAGTAACTAAAGAGAGAGAACTATATGTACACATTGTGTCAATGACAACTTTCCCGCTTTTGATATTGTTCTACGGTTATGTAAGATGGAACCATTGGGAGACACTCGGTGAACAAACTTGGGACCACTTTTTGTACTATCTTTGCAACTTCCTGTGAATCTATAATGATTTCAAAATAGAAAGTTAAAATAGGGCACCTGGGTGGCTCAGTCGTTAAGTATCTGCCTTTGGCTCCGGTCATGATTCCAGGATCCTCGGATCGAGCCCCGCATCGGGCTCCCTGCTCAGCAGGAAGCCTGCTTCTCCCTTTTCCACTCACCCTGCTTGTGTTCCCTCTCTCACTGTCTTTCTCTGTCAAATAAATAAATAAAATCTTAAAAAAAAAAAGGTTAAAATAAAAAATTTTAAAAAGTAAACTGCCATTACCAAGAAGTATTTACCTAGAAATACAGAGAGGATTGATATTTGGAAGTCTATTCATATTTCACACTTGCAGCTGAACTAGGAGAGAAATCATATGATCTCTTTAAGATGCTTGTCATGCTCTTATTCTAATGAACTGTCTTGTAATAGATGGTTTTTTCCTTAAACATCATCAAAAGATCCATCTAGACAACAAATAGGCTTAACACTCCCACACTGTTGGTGTTTTTAATAAAATCAGGAATAATGATATTATTGTTACTTAACAATATTCTCTAAGTTTGGGTCCCTACATGGTTTATGGTTATAACCATGAGAATACAGACACAGAGCATGAAGCTACCTGTGACTGGGCCATCCTCCATTTAGGCCTTGGGAAGGTCTACTAACCTTTCAGCCTCATTTTTTCCTTTGCAATACTAGAGGATTAATCAGACAAAATCATTAATTTTAACATTATTTTTCTGTTTCTTAGCACTGGACAATTTCCTTCAAAAACTTTTTTTTTTTCCTACGGAAGACCAAAACACAGAACAGTTAAAACTGGAGGTGCTCTGGGCGCCTGGGCGGCTCAGTTGGTTAAGTGACTGCCTTCAGCTCAGTCATGATCCTGGAGTCCCAGGATCGAGTCCTGCATCGGGCTCCCTGCTCAGTGGGGAGTCTGCTTCTCCCTCTGACTCTATCTCAAATAAATAAATAAAATCTTTTAAAAAGTACAAAACTGGAGGTGCTGTGATGTGAACAGGGGTGGGACACCCAAATCCTGGTCTATCATGACCCTTCCCCACCACCCCTACCCCCCGCCCCCAGCCCCTCTGCAGGAAACATGCCCTTCATGAACACTCACGGCAGCGGGCAGAGGCCCTTCTCCTGTCCAAGGCAGGGCGAACATGCAGGGAACATGCATCTTTGAAGCTCGGCAGGTGAGCTGATTCATGAAATCTGGAAGAGAACACACTATGACAAACAGAAGAACCTCGTCTCTAGCGGAGAACGTGATTCCACACCTCGTACAGGTCTTGCGGCATGAGAGGGAGCGCCCTCGCCTTTCCCAGCTTTGGCTCCTTATCTGTGATGTGAGGAGGGTCCCCTTCACTCAATACCAAATCACGTTACTATGGTCTTGTCTTTGTCACCGGGTCACTTTTGTCAGTGGATGGGGACCTCCCTCAGCTATCAGGAGCACAGGTAAAGCTAACTCAGGCAGTAGGTTTCAACCCTGGCTGCATGTAGAACCACCAGAAGATGCTCTTAAGGGGCGCCTGGGTGGCTGTCGGTGAAGCGTCTGCCTTTGGCTCAGGTCATGACCCCAGGGTCCTGGGATCGAGCCCTGAGTCAGGCTCCCCGCTTCTCCCTCTCCCACTCCCCCTGCTGTGTTCCCTCTCTCGCTGTGTCTCTGACAAATAAACAAATAAATTCTTAAAAAAAAAAAAAAAGAGATGCTTTTAAGATAAACGGATCCCCATATCCCCCTCAGTCCAGTTAAATCGGATCTCTACCCCTGACACCTGGGGAATCACTACACTCGTTTCCCAGGTTAACCTAGCAGGTTAGGACAGTCATGAGGGAAAACCATTGTCCTAACAGAACCACAGGATGTGTCACAGAATGCACCCCAAGAGTAACCCTATCGAAAACTGGACGGGTGATAACAACACGTCCGTGTAGCTCACCGACTGGAACTAATGTGTCCCCCCCCCCCCCCCCCCCCGTGGACCTTGTCAGGAGGTCGTGTGTGGGTGTGCGCGGGGAGAGTCTTGGAACTCTCTGTACTCTCGGCTCAGTTTGGCTGTGAACCCCAAGTTTACCCCCCTAAAAAGTCTACTTGAAAAATTTTAAAAAGGGGAAGTCTGAAACTCTGCTTAAAAAATGTTTTTAATCTCAGAAGTTGGCAAATAGCAAAACAAAGCAAAGGCTTGAGTAATAATCTAACCCTTACAAAATGCTCTTATCTGTCTTAACCTTACTGATACCCTGTCCTCCATCTGTTACTGTCTTCACACTCTGTCTTCTGTCCTCACTGTCCCCTCCCTCCTGAAGCCTCCCTGTACCCCTATCTAACCTGGAACGTTCTCCTAAGCTCCAGGCTCTTCTATCCAAAGGTCTCTGAGAAATCTCGGTTTGCTTGTCCCAGGGAGACGTCAACATCAACTTGTCCCAAATGGAAATCATTAACTCCCCACCCCAACTCCTCCTTTATATAAAAAGGCAACCTTCCCTATGGATGAGAACTCCAGTCGTCCTTCCAAATTTTCATGTGAAGAGAAAGACAGTCCTCACTTCTGGTCCAAGATGATGGATCGAGTACTTGTGGGTATTTGTGTTCTCACTAAAACCCCAACAGAACTGCATTGCGATAAAAGGATTTAAAAAGAAGCACAAACCCACAGGACAAAGAAGAGAGGAACAGCCACACACTCTCAGAAGGTGGGAAGGCACTCGGATAAACAGAGCTGTATTCGGCGAAAGAAAGAACATCAGAACCTAAGTGGGTAGAGTGGAAAAACCCAGAAACAAGCTGATTAACATGGATGAACCATGAAGAGGTCAAAAAAAGAACGCTCCAGGCGCCTCTTAAGGAAGCAGTCAGATAAATACAATTTCAGCCATATGAGGCCTCACAAACATAGGCTCCTGGCTCGTGTTTACTTTCTTGGGAAGCATCTGGAGGACGCATTCCACCAAAATAAAAGAATAAGCCAAGAACCAAGATGACACGAGATTTAACACAAAATAGGCCCAGAGCCTCCTGGGCTGTGGGAGAAGAACCATCGCGGGAACATAGCCAGGCTGGGGACTGGTTGGTTGTTTTAACTGTTCTACGTGGAGGTTTAGAAAAGCTAAATACTGTGTTCGGGAACCCACAGCTAGTCTAGTGAGTGTTAGAGCGAGGAACCAAACCCAGGTATGTCTCTTGCAAAGGCATGATGGAGCACTTCTATAATTATGGAATTCTGAGCCAAAGAGTGACTAATGTGGGTAACGACAGTTCCAAGACATAAGCTTACAATGAGAATTAAATGAGATAATCACCCCGAGCATTTACCCAGCATCTGGCACATGGGAATCTAAATGTTACTGACTTCTAGTTAAAAACATACTCTATTATTATCATTACTGCCTCCATCAAATGTTCCGTGAAGGATTCGCATTTGAGCTGGGCTTGGAAAGACAAGAAGGATTTTGACTGTCGCAGAGGAAGGGAACATTCCGGGCTGAAGACACCATGGTAACAAAAGAGGAGAGAACAGTGAAGATTCACACACTTCAGACATTTGTCAAAGCATCCTGTCGTTAACTGAGGGCTGCTCAGCAGTTGCCAAAGTTTGTCGGGGATTTGAAGGAAATATGTTAATTCTCCATTTCTCTAGATTCTGTAAGCCTTATCCCTGAAGGAAATTAGATCATCAGCAGGCAACAAACCTGACCTCTGTTATCCTCACTTCCCGAAGATTCACTTTCACAGAATTAAGATGAACGATGCGGACTTCGGAGAAGGGAAAGCGAGCATTAATTAGAAGAATGTTTTCCTGTCTTTTGCAAAATCACACACCCTGTGGGCCCTGCGTGCCCATCCTTAGCGAGTCTGAAGAAGACTTTTTGCCTTGATGAGTCTGTATCCTTGCTCTTATCAGTGATAACTTTGTAACCTCATGCCAAGAGCTGATTTGAGGTGGGAGAGTAGTAACCTAATCCCTATCAAATGCTTCAGGACGCCTCTCTTCTTCCTATAAACATGTACAAATAAATGCGTTCGTCTTCTTCCATGGGTTTAAAAATAACATGTACTCTACTGTGAGCAGGTGACTTTGAAACGAGTAAAATTGAAAATATCGTTGAATCCTGGTATCACACAAGTGTCAAGAAATTAACAAAAACATGTTACCCAACAGTGGGGGCATACATAACTGAGTATGGTATTCTTATAGGGAGGTGACTGAAAACAGTCGATCATTTGTCTCACTAAAATTTCAGCAGAAATATATGAGAACCAACTAGCAGAGGTGCTCAGTAAAAGCAAGTTCACCTGTTAAGGGGCACTGCCTTTTATGCACGAGGAAAACCTTTTCAGATTTTTTTTTTTTGTAACCTTTTCAGATTTTAACATATTCCCCTGT
>CM052808.1:66092382-66120179 GCA_028533885.1 Nasua narica
CCCCCCCCCCCCCCCCAATGGCAAGTCAAATACTGCGCTGGAAAGCCTTCTGCCTGAAAATGATACAGTTCATCGTCATTTGTGTTTCATTGGTCAGAGCAAGTCACGTAGCCTGCTAAACAGCAAGGTGGCAGATGCCATGTTCCTTTCTGGTTTAGAAACAGAGAAACCAGGGGGCGCCTGGGTGGCTCAGTGGATTAAGCGTCTGCCTTCTCCTTGGGTCATAATCCCAGTGGAGTCCCGCATCGGGCTCTCTGCTCTGTGGGAGCCTGCTTCTCCCTCTGCCCCTGCTTGTGCGTGCGCTCACTGGGTAAGTATCCGCATTTAGAAATGGGGGGAATGAGAGAGACACATGGTGGACACTGGTCCACAGCAAATCTAAAGCCCACTGGGCAGGTATTCTGAGGGCTCCTCCCGGGGTAGAGAAAGTTCCTGGATTATGCTCTGGTCCTGCTTCCTGGGAAAAGGTCTCTCATCCAATCATCCTCCTGCAGCCTGGCTCTGACTTCTGAAAGTCTCCCTTTTCCATTATTCTCGGTGGCCACACTTGAAGTGGGCAACGGAATATGCCTTCTTGGGTTGAGCAGCTTCCTCAGCCTACCCCCTGCTCTTGGCGGATGAGAGTCCCAAGGTCATGTTCTTAAATAACCACCACCTGTTTTGTCCAGGCTGATTAAAACTGTTTTTGACAAAAACATAGTTTCTCATGTATCTTCTTCCAGTCAGCTCCATATGGCAATAGCCACAGTTCCTTTCGAGACATAATTCTCATGTTGATAGTATTTCTCTGCGTTTTTGTCCTCATGCCCCTCTTTATCGGTTTAAATTCAATTCCCCGAGGCTTCAGTGAGAGTCACGTACAGACTTCGTCTCTTCCCTGAGCCGTTTTGTACAAATGAAAAGATTTTTTGGACACCATACCGTTAATGGGAATTTACTCAAAGACATTTTAATTCATTGACATATTTTTTAACAATGAGCGTGATGACCATGCCCCTCATTCGTCCCTTGACGCAAGCTTGAGTTTTAACTGGCTCCCACTGCTTTAAGTTTTCCTCATTTTGATGTCTGTTTCTTGGGACTGAGTCTACTTTCAGGCTTCAAATCCCTGAATTCTATTTTCTTACATTCCTGCTTGGAAATGAGCAATGTCTTCTTATGCTCACCTCTGTCTTGTAACAACCTGCCCAAACAGTAATCAACAAACACAGGCTACAAAGAATACTCCCCCCACCCCCACCGCAGTCTTTTCCCCTGGAGGCTAAACTGATCGGGAGTGAAATCTACATCCCAAATTACTGCAGGCACAGCGTCCTTGCCACCCACTTCCCCGCCCTTAAGTCATTTGTCTTAGATCTTTGCTACAGCAGCAGCTGGCTTCCGTGTACTAATTTCTGTATTATTCACCAAATATAAGGTTACGTTACAGGAAAAACAATCCCGATATTTCAGTGGCCTGGAATAAATTTATTATTTTCCCCTCTTACTCTATGTCTATTTTTGGTCAGTAGGGGTCACTTTATTTTATCCTCACACTGATGGAATCTCTACTGCCTAGAACATTACCAGTTGTCGTGGAGGGTGGAAGGGAACATGAAAAGCTGTACATCTACCCAAAAGGGGCACCTTTCATCTTTGCTCATATTTCACTGGCTTCAGCAGTCAGATGACCAACCCCATCTTCAAGTTAGGCAGAGAAATGAATTTTTTTCATGTCCCCAAAAAGAGAAGCAGAAACATTGATCATAGCACTAGTGACTCGATACCCATTTGGTAAAAACTTGAGCGTGTATACACCCTCCTTCCAACACACTCATCACTTACGTTGGACTTACAGTCTCTAGGGGACCAGAGTTTAAGGAGACCAGAATTTAATTCCTGAAGCTTCCAGTTTCAAGTGGATGTCATTGGCGTGCTCTACATATTACGGGGGAAACCCTCAAAAATGGAAAGAAACGTAAGTAGTTACTGGAATGGGACAGCCGAATATGTGAATATTTTGTTTGCCAAATGTCATAGGAATGTATTTGCTTCAGCCCTGGTTACTTCTCTTTTTCTAACCCAGTGGATCCCTTTCTAAGCTTCGAAAAAAAAAAAAGAAGAAGAAGAGGACGACAACCATTAGTGAGCCCAACTGCCTTAACACTTTAAGATAGATAGTATGGGATACAATATAATCCAAGTCTAATTTTTCCATTGGTTGTCTGATTACTCAATAAATATTTGATTGACTGAGTAATCCCATGGCCCAGACAAATATTGTGGCCACAGAATAACAACAATAAGCCAGATGACAAAGTTTCCATTGCAAATCCAATTGGCCACAGGCACAGAACTGGGTCATAAAGCTGTAAGTACTTCTCCAAGGTTGATGATGGAACTGATAGCTCGGCGCTATTTATAAACTTTGGGAAGATCTTCTAGATAAAATATTTAAACATGCTTTTGGAAAGCAAATGCCTTTGTTCGCTTTGTTGTCCGAGCGCTCTTTGATTTGTTAATTTTGCTTTTTCCTTGATTTTCCCCAAACCCTCAGAAGAGAAAGTTCATTTTTTCATGCAGAGAGGCGCAAAAAAACTCGCTCATGATTGAGAAAACTTGTGGACATATAAACATGGTGTTTTCCTTAGCCCTAGACCTAGTAAAACAAAAGCATTGCCAAAAATGCTTGCTTCACGTAGGTGCCTGAGACAAAGGTTTGCTAACCACAGCAGAGCCTTAGGAAGGGTGCTTCTGGGAACCTCGGCGTCTTCTTTCAGAGACTCCCCCAGATCCCCCATGAGGAGAATACCAGCTAAGTCCCGGCTCCAGTGAGTAGAGATACGCCAGGGCAGTGGCCTCTCCCTGCCAAGTTGAAGTGGTTTTAGCTGTGTTGATCTTTTCGTAAATTAAAATTTAGGAAAGAAGCGGGCAGTTTGGTCAGCAGTCCAGAGGTCCACGTGGGCTCCGCTGAATGGGGACTCACATGGGCTCATCTATAAGATCAGGAGTGAAGCCAGAAGAGAATCAGTAGGAGGCAAATGTGAGTGGGGGTAGCTCCCGAGTGCAGGCGGGGACTCCCTCAGGACACTGATGGAGGAAGCAGAAGAAGGCTCCATAACAAAAGCAAAGCTTTGTGGGGTCATACAGGGAAAAGTCCACCGTGAGAGAGCCCTGCCGAGTGTCCTTCCGAGAGGCCAGTTACAGCAACTCGGGCTTGTGGTCAAAAGTCGCACTCATCAGAGTTCCTCCAGGCTCCCTGGGAAGGCTGGCTGGGGGAGGTCTTTCTCCAGTCCTAATGGGGCACAAATATTTTGGGGCCCAGTTTTTGTTCAGATGAGGAAATAACATCAGGCCATTTGGTCCAAGATTCCTGAGTCTGACTTGGGAAAACAGTTTATTGAGGCTTTAAAGAGAGAAGTACAGACAGCGCCTAAGGGACAGGATTCTTAATGGGGGTCCCTGTGTCCCGGGAGGCACCCGGAATGACTTTAGGTGATAACAGAGAGAGACCAGCGGTGGTGACTGAAGGGGTTTGGGTGGCAGGGGAAGGAAGGGCCAGAGGGAGGGAGGAAGGGAGATCAGACAGAGCAAGGCCAGGTAAGTGGGCACCATGATTTTTCCTCTGGTCTCAGGACTTTGAAAGGGCTCTACCGCACCCATCCCTCTGACCCAAGACTTGAGGTCAGCCAGTAGCCAACCCAAAGACTTTCTATAACAGAACAATCAAATATGGATGGGGAAAGAGTGGGGACCCGGAGCTAGTGTGTGAAGAGAACTCAGCCCTCCCTGACTCACCCCACTGCCTAGATCCATGCAGCGAGCCTGGGATCCCTGGGAAGGTGGGGAAGGTTAAGGAGGAGATGTTGTTCAACCCCCACTGAGGCCGTGGAGCTCTGTATTTAAGAGGGACTGTGAGGGGCCTAGGTGTTGAGCCTCTGACTCTTAGCTCCGGCTCAGGTCACAGTCACACTGTGAGATCAAGCCTTGCTGTGGGCTCTGTGCTGAGCCGGAGCCTGCTTGAGATTACTCTCTCCGTCTCCCTCTGCCCCTCCCCTGCCTCACTCACTCGCTCTCCTACTCTCTCTCTCAAAAAAAAAAAAAAAAAAAAAAAAAAAAAGACTGATTACAGAAAATGAGGAATGTTCTAGAATAAAAAGATAGGTGAAGACTGTATTCTTCAAAAGTGTCAATGCCACCATAAAAGACAAAAAAATTCTAGGTTAAAGGAAGCCAAAGAGACATGACAAGTAAATCCAATGCTTGACTTGGTGGGGTGAGGGTGGGGGGGAGGGGTAAGGGGGAGGGGGGCACAGACACGCTATAAGGGGAATTCTAAGGGCAAATGGCAAAATTGTAATATGACAGTAGATTATATAAAAGTATTGCTTCAAGGAAAATACCAAGGCTATGAAAGAGGCTATTTTTATTCTTAATATATAGAGCACAAACAATAAAGGCAATAGGGAAAGATGTTAGCCAAGAGTCAATTTTGATCAAATATATCGTAGTATTTATCATGGGTAGGAGGGTAAACAGGTAATTTGTCCTTCAAACCAGGCCACATTTGAGAGCGAAAGGGAACACAGTTCAAAATTATGCCAGGATAGCAGTAAAAACCAGGATAGTCTTGGGCAAACCAGAACCGAAGTCACCAGTGACCTTTAAATATGTTATTGAATAAGTGATGTTGGAACAATCCAGCAACTGAAAAAATAAAGTGAGAACACTATTTCAAAAATTCCAGATTGATCATATATTTAAATAGAAAAGATAAACAATAAAAGTACTATAAGAAACCATACGATGATTTTCTTTTATAATCTTGGAAAAGGGAATGTCTTTATGACACAAAAACCCAAACAACAAGAAAATTTTACATGACAAAAATCATGATAAGCAGAGTGAAAAGACACATGACACTCTGGAAACAATGTCTGCAATTTATATCTCAGATAAAGAGCTAATTAACCTAATATATAAAGAGCTCCCCCAAATCAATTTTTAAAATACCATGAACTCCACAGAAAAATGGGCAAAGTATAAGGAGACAATTCACAGAGAAGAAAACTAGGTGAAAAGTTCCTCAATCTCAGCCATAATATAAGAAATGCAAAATAAAAATAGCAAAAGTTATGTTTTATTTTCCCTCTCAGATTAACAGTAATGGAAGTAACAACATGACTAGAGCATGACTTGTATGTTCCTCATTGTAATATAAATTCTTCAAATTTGTAAAAATTATTGAATATTCCTTAATCTTGCATTTTAAGATTTGCTTTTAATATAATGTTTCAATATTCTAGTCTTCAGTACATTTCTATTTTGAAGTATAGTTAAGTAGCAAAATTTGCTAATTCCTTCCAGCTAAGCACACCTAATGACCCAAATCCTGACTTCTGAATCATTACCACCACTTGGTGACAGCATGTGCTAATTCATACCTTTGTGTGATAAATTAACCTCTTGAAAATTGAATTTATAGCAGCGTACGCTGTCTCACACAACAAATTCTCTCATTTTTTCATTTCATTTCATTGCATTAGGCCTCTCCTCTATGCTCCCTCCCTAACATGCATAGTAGGAGCCTAAATCTTCAGATATCTTCAACCCATCAATGGCCACAACACCAAAGGGAATCTCACTGGATTCTCCATTCCTCACCAGAGCATGCTGGGGCTTTGTTGTTTGCTGTGGATGCCCTGTTGTCCCTCCTTTGATCTTTAGAGCGAATCAGAGCTTTTAGCTCAGACTGTCATTAGCGGTCCACTAGATGTCACTCTCACCTAAAGTAATAGTGCTCTAAAATCCGAACTCCCATCTTTAAGACTGGACATCAAAGGTACACCTGATTAGTTCCACAGAGCAAAGTATTAATCAGCGTTTTACACACACATGTGCACTCTGGGGGTAGGAGACAGCGAGAAGAAGGCTTTCAGAAGTTTGGCAGGAAAGGAGGTCCCCAAACAATGAAAGAATACCGTGGATTGGAATCTGAGGTTTATCTTTCTGTTTGTAGCAAAGATCTGGATGAAAAGCATACATCTGGATGTATTGCTCTTGGAAAACCAAACTCAAGAAATGAGCTACCATGGGTTCCCGAGAACCTTCAAAAGAATATACAACTACCCCTTTGGAACACTTAGATATCTCCTTCTCGCCCCATACGTGACAGCCACCCTTTGATAACGTGATAAAAACGGCTACGGAAGCTGTAACCCACGTCCCAGCCAGCTTTCCCTGCCCCGAGCTGGGGACTCTCTCCGGTAGCCATTCTTCTATCTCTTGCATTAAGGCATTCAAGGCTGCAGTTAAAAATGTAAATGGCGATAACAAGTGCTTGAAGGGGATCTGATGGGGATGACACGAGCTGCTAGTTACCAGCCACTAACACCTCATCCCACTAAGTGACTGAGGCTGCCTCTCAGGGACCCTTAGTAAATAAGGAACAAAACAAATACGTTTTGATGATAGAGCAGGAGTTGGGAAAATTCTAGAACCTGAGAAAAGAAGGATAGAACAAGTACGTTTTGATGGTAGAGAAAGAGCCAGAGGAACTTTAGAATTGGGGGGAAAGAAACATCTGGGTGGGTTGCCACCTCAGGAATTCACAGGAGAGACTGAGCCTCTGGGGTTGCCTTCTTACACCTACTACTTTCCCCTCTTTTCTTCCTCCTCTACCTCCCCTCTCCCCTTCTCCCTTTTGCAATTATTTCTGCAGTTGTCAGGAGGCACACTAGATGTTAGAGGAATCGACCTTGGCTTTGAACATGTCTTGTATACATTTTAATGCCATTTAATTTCCCAAAGGGGAACGGTATTCTTCATGCCCCGCACAGAATCCAGCTGATGGTTTAACCTGCTTTGTTCACCAGGACCCTCAATCCTGGGGCGTGAGCACATGTAGGAAAAGCCTCATCTCTGAGCCTGGCACACCAGTGACTGGTAACATCCTTCAGAGTCTTGTACCTTATCTTTTTTTTTTTAAGATTATTTATTTATCCACAGATCCAGGTAAAAAAAAAAAAAAAGATTATTTATTTATTTGAGAGAGAGAAAGAGAGAGAGAGAGCAGAGCGAGAACACCAGTTGTGGGGAGTGACAGGCAAACAGAAAGGAGAAGCAGGCTCTCTGCTGAGCAGGGAGCCCAATGCGGGGCTCGATCCCAGGACCCTAGGATCAGGACTGGAGCTGAAGGCAGACGCTTAACTGACTGAACCATCCAGGCGCCTCAAGAGTCCTGTACCTTAGAAACACAGGGCATGTAATCTTGTCATATAGACCCTTACTTACCCTTAAGCTGTTACCCTTTAGCTGTTAGAACTATAGCCAATAACTATGTACTTTGATTCACTCAGTCATAGTTGTATTTTTTTTTTAAGCCTCAGGAGTCTATTGTTTGTTCTATCAATTGGATGATGGGATTTGAGAATCTTTCTAAGTACTTGGTGTGCAAGCAGTTGGTGGAGTCACATAGTGAATGTTCAGACTCCTCTAGATTTTTCACTAAAGAAAAAACTTCCCTTTGTGTGTGTGTTTTTAACTCAGAAAGCTTATCTCATTCACCCATTTGATTTTGCACGTGTTTTTTCCAAAACTAAACTTTAATGCGATAGAATTAGGCTTAAAATATTAAAATCACTTTAGTAAGTATTAGAAGCAATATCCTAAATGATATATAGCAAAATATAAAGGATAAGACGCCATGGTTACCATTTCAAAGTTTTCCTAACTCCTAATTATTACAATTTGTTCGTTCCACACATTTTACTCAGCGCCGGCTCAGTCCAGGCTTTGGGCTGGGCACTGAGCAAACAGCGCAAATATAACTACGGCCAAAGTCTAGCTCTGCTCTCCTCCAGGAGCATTTCTCTCCTGAGCTTAAACAAAACCAGACCCCGGAGACAAATGAGTCGTATGCTAAAGGTCTGAGCAGAGGGTTGGCTATCGGAAACTCACACCCTAATTTCCCCCCGGAAAACGATGTCGGGGGCAGGTAGATTCCAGAACCACCAACAAACAGGATGTATACCTCCGCCTCGAATCCCTCTCACAATGATCAAAACATCAGTTTTCGGGACACTGTGGGGCTCAGGAGAGGAGGAACACATGTGTCACTAGAATCTTCTGAACAAGGGCAGAAAAGCCGGAGCACAACAAATAGTTTCCGTTCCTCCGCTGGCACAAGAGAAGGCATCTCCAAAAGCAAACAGTCCTCATATGTTCCCACTTGTGGATCAAAAGGCAGCTGAACCCAGGGGAGGGGAGAAGCGTGAGATCATTCATAAATGGCGTGTTTACTGCTCTGCGACCCAAAGTCACCGAGCCTCTGGTGCAAGTACCTGGCCCTCGTCTCCAGGTGGGCGCAGCGAATGCAAGTCTTAGGGGTCCGGGCCACGCTGGTCGCGTGCCCTCCACGACTCCCCTCAAGGGCTGGTCCCCCCACACCTTGGCAGGTGCGGTCATTGTCCACTAACTTACCGCTCTTTTCTCCGCGGCACTCATTCTTCAGAGCGCTGACTGAAGGATGGAGAAACCAGCTTGCTGAGTCTCCACCGGCATTTTCCTGGATGCCCCAGGCTGTTTAATTATATCTACACCACCCGGAAGCCCTCCTCCCTCCAAGGGTGGGACTGGGAGCCGGAAGTGGTTGGGTTACTTCCTCTTGTATATTTCCCTGACTCCTCCCCCTCCATCCCGCTTCAGGCCTACTCTCCCTCCCGCCGCTTGGGGGGCATTGACTCCTGTCCCCTGCGGGCCAGCGTCTGAACTACTGCTAAGTGCTTCTGACACTCGCACACTTGTCCACGTGTTCCCTTCCCCCACCAGATGGCACGTGCATTGAGAGCTGGGACCAGGGCTTCCTTACCTTCGATGTTGCAGTCACACGGAAAACTGATAACGGGGAACTACCATGGTTGGCTTCCCAGGTAGAGGAGGGAGTCACAGCACTCGTTTCAACTCAAGATTGCTCCCCTGACAAAATGCCAGCACATGTGGGCAATGCATATCATTTGACGTAGATTTATATTCAGTTTTTTCTCTATCCCCCCCCCAAACACAAAGAATTGTGTAACACTGTTCTCGATAAGAAAATCTTCTCAAAAAAATTTGGAATTGTGCTAGGTTTATAACAGAAGTTTAAAAATAGTTTTTTTTAAAGATTTTATTTATGTATTTGACAGAGCATAAGTAGGTAGAGAGGCAGGCAGAGAGAGAGAGGGAAGCAGGCTCCCCACTGAGCATGGAACCTGATGCGGGGCTCAATCCCAGGACCCTGAGATGTGACCTGAGCCAAAGGCAGAGGCTTTAACCCACTGAACCGCCCAGACGCCCCTAAAAGTAGTTTTTTTAAAAAAAGACTTTATTTATTTGAGAGAGAGAGCATGAGTGGGAGGGAGGAGCAGAGGAGGGGGAGAAGCAGTCGCCCCAGGGAGGGTGGAGCCCAATGTGGTGGTGGGGGCTCCATCCCAAGACCCCTAAGTCATGATCCCAACTGAAGTTGGAGGCTTAACCCACTGAGCCACCCAAGCGCCCCTAGAGATTTAAAGAAAATTTGGAAGGGCTTAAAAGAGGTACAAATTGATTTCTCTGCCAACTTTAGAGCACCATTCTAAATAGTATTCAGTAAATAACAATCTTCTTAAAATCTAAGTTCCAAAGCCAATGTTAATAGTCGTTCTGTTCTTCATTTCTTCTATTTTTCTGGCTAAAGAGTCATCTATGCTGACTCTGCATATGACTTAGGGGAGTGCCACAGCACCACAATATCCTGTCTCAATTATACATGTATGAATCATATAAACCGTAGAAGACTTTGCATTGTTTTAATGCATTACATACATTTACTTTGAATATTATTTTCCCCGAAATGAACCTTTCTCTTTGTGCTAAAGAAATAGTCTTGGACCAAGAAATTCAAAATAAATTGTAGGAGAATGATATTAAGTATGTTTATTGTGCATAACAACACTAAGTTTTATATTAAAACATATCAATGAAATACCTGATGTAACTAATGTTTTATAAATGTCTCTAACATGTGGCCCTTTATCATTTTGGCAATACCGAATTCAGATAAAGACTTCTTCACACTAGATGTGGAGAAAAAGGACACCTCGAGCGCTGTTGGTGGGAATGCAAGTTGGTGCCGCCACTGGAAAACAATATGGTAGCTCCTGGGAAAGTTAAACATAGAACTAGCCTATGATCCAGGAATCACACTACTGGGTTTTTACACCAAATACACAAAAACATTAATTCAGGGGTGCCAGGCTGGCTCAGTCAGTAGAGTATGCAACTCTTGATCTTGGGGTTATAAGTTCGAGCCCCATGTTGGGTGTAAAGAGTACTTAAAAATGAAATCTTTAAAAAAAAAAAAACCAACACTAATTCAAAAGGGTTTTTAAAAAGGATATTTTAAATCCTTTTTAATATACCCCTATAAACGCTGTTTATAGCAGCGTTATTTACAATAGCCAAATTATGGAAGGAGCCCAAGTGTCCATCGATTGATGAAAGGTATGATAAAGTTGTGATATATTATATAGATAGATATACACACACACATATATAAAGATGTGATATATATATAATGGAATATTATTCAGCCACAAAAAAGAATGCTATCTTGCCATTTGCAACATGGATGGAGTTAGAGAGTATAATGCTAAGTGAAATGAATCAGCGAGAGAAAGACAAATATCATATGACTTCAATCATATGTGGAATTTAAGAAACAAAAAGAAACAAAGGGGGAGGGAAAAGAGAGAGAGAAACAAACCAAGAAACAGACTCGACTATAGAGAACAAACTAATGGTCACCAGAAGGGAGGAGGTGGGGGATGGGTGAAATAGATGATGGGGATTAAGGATCGCACCTGTCGTGATGAGCATGGGGTGAGCAATGGAAGTGTTGAATCAGTATATTGTACACCTGAAACTAACATAACACTGTATGTTAACTAACTGGAATTAAAAAAACAAAAGAAACAAAAACCCCAATAAATAAATAAATAAATAACCTCAAATCTGTTTCCCCATACACATTCCAAAAACTTTATTCTGTAAAAACAGTACATTTTTTTTTTTATTTTGAAAAAAAAAAGAAAGATTCCTCCATGCTTTCATCATCACACTTTGATAAGTTCAGGAAGAATTTATGGTTTAGGAAAATAACCTTTGCAGCAATACCTGTAGATGAATGGGGTAGTGTAGACAGATCCCACAGGCGGGAATGATTAGGAAACAGTTATAGAGAAAATGAGCAAAGGAATAATTTCTCTGCTGTCCTGAAATAATACGGTCAATAAATTGTAAAGCAATTGATACAGAGACAATGAGAAGATCAATCACACATCTTTCATCTCTTTGAAACGTGCATGTCGATTCTGATTTGTGCTGAAATAAAGGCTGTATCTTATGCCTATATTTTCCTTTTCTTTTCTTTTTTTTTCTCAGAATGAATGTAATTCAATACACAGCATGGAGATTGCACTCAAATGGTTGGTGGAGAGGTGAATGCCTTCCAGGCCACATGGGGAGCTAGTGTTCCCTTCCTCTTACTCCTGCTTGCCAGCTGTCCGCACAGGTAGGAGTTTAGCATTTATGCACTGAGCCGATGTGTAACAAATAAAAGCAAAAAAGCAAAAGGAAACTTTCCTTTTGTCCCCCTCCTATGACTTGATGTTATCAGGCACTTTGCTAGTTAAACTCTAATATGTGTTCATAAAAATATAGATAATGTACATGGTTCTGTGTTTTCCAAGTTTTCTACTATAAGCATGCATTATTTCTCTAATTAGAAAAAAAATCTTTGGAAGAAATGAGGGGAAGAGGTGTGGGGAGGCAGTTTTCCTCCAAGCACCTGAAGCCACAATGAAGAATGAAGGAGCCACTGTTCTTCATCATCGCAGGGGCTCATGGAGGATCGAATGTGCTGGAGGTTTCAATTAGGGAGGCACATGGATGGCATAGTGTTGCAGGGGAAGAGCCCCAGTCTGATGAAGATCTCTCTCCTCTGTAATAAAACCTTTTCTGCTTCAGCCTTCAGCCATTGTGTCTTTTTCTGAGGCCACAAAGATGAAAACAATTGGCTCATTTCCTCACCTCCCTTCTCAGATGGCACAGTTCTCTCTGGGATGGCATGGCGTGCTGCTTCAGGAATGGAGAGTTCTTAGTCTCTCGGACCCAGCACTGGGGTTTGGAGTGGGCTCTTTGGGAGATAGATCAGAAAATATGATGAGATCAGGAACCTGCATATTCTCACCAGAAAAGGTGAGAGGTGGGTGGTCCAGCGAAGGGCCTTGTCCCCCCTCTGGTGACCACATCACCATTGTCTCGGGAGCAGCAGTGCAGAGAAAAGCTTCCATCTGTGGGTCGAAGACTTATGAGGTCGGGAGCAGCTGGGTACACGGAGAAGGTGGGAAAGACAGTCTGAGAAAGAAAAGAAGGAAATAACAGTGTAGACTGAGAAATGAGTGACAGGAGACCCCGTGGTCCCAGGACAACTCTGAGAATGGCCACTTCACCCCTTCATTCCCAATGGCTTCTTGTGCCCTGTTCCCATTTTCCTGAGGTTCAGCTATGCTCCTGTCCTTGGAGTCTGCGAGGTACCCCTGTATCCTTATCTTCTAATCCTTTTCTTTTGTCATGAGCTAGCTTGAGTGGATTTCCTACAACCAGGAGGAAACTGCAGAGAATTTTGCAGGCATCCTTTTGGTTTGCCTCAGTTTAGGGTGCTTTTATCGTGAATAAATAAGTTTTATAACTTGAATAAAGCCAATGCTAACTCTCCTTTACTTTATAATGTTTGCTCTTGGTTTTAATTTTCAAATAGCCACTTTTGCCTCGAGGTCATATCAACACTCAACTGTCTTTTTTGTTGTGTTTTATTTTGTTTGTTTTTCTTTATTATTTCTTTGTATTTTCCTTTGGTTCTTGTGTGGTTTTATTTGTTACATTAAAACCTCAAATCAGGCTGGGATTTATGTTAGCACCAGGTATGTGGTATAAGAAAGGTATCAATCTTCACTTTTTTCTAATGGGTATAGGAAAAGAAGCCCAAGTTTGAGCAAAGGTACTGGGGCAGGCTGTTTCCTACCTAGCTTTGTCCAGATTCCTTCATAACATAGCTTATGGTTTCTAAAAACCCTGAATCTATAAACGTCTTCTGAGGTTAGTCCTTTGCTCTTGGCTTCTTCTAGTGTCATGAATTCCTGGACATGAACAAAAAAGGCATCATGATTGATTTCCTTCTGAGTCTGTTCCAGGGATATGGATACCCTGGGAAAGGAGCCTATAGCTTTCCTACCCCTGATCTATCCATCTATCTATATAAATGTCTCCCAGTCTCTCATGCCTGAAATAAATTTACTGTAATCAGTTCACCCCCATCCCCGCTGCCTTACTATATTCCTGGCACAGAGTACAATAAAGCCTGCTTCTCTAGAGAATAACTAAACCAAAGACACTGTGTTCCATTTTTATGATGAGACACATATTTCCCAACAAGAGACAAATCCTTCATTTCAAAGGATTGAAGGGATAATACTTCTAAAGCATTCCAGCTGGTTGAACGAAGGGCACTGACAAAAGTCGGCTCCAACTTTCAGTTGGCTCTGAACCCACAGCATGCTCATTTGATTGTGAATTGGATTAGCTTTTGCTCATTTGACGCTCTTGCCTCTCGTTATTTTGCTCTAAAGAGAGGAAAATGTGTTCGCAGTCGGGTCATGTTGGCCCCCAATCCAATGTGCCAAACAGGAGGCGTGCACTTCCGTTGAAGATAGCCCCGTGCTTACAGATGGGTTTTCGACACTTAGTAGTACAAAATGGTGGGCTGTGCCACTTTGTCTCTTAACCGATGAGTCTGACCCCATGGCACTACCTTCGGGGACTGCTATGCCTCAGTTAGTCTCATTCAGCTCTTTTTCTGCCCCTTTGTGTACTCGTCTCTCTTTCTGCCTCCTTCCTCTGCTCCTTTAACTGACCCCCATAGAGAATGCCAGTGCCTTTCACATTTTCCTATTGTATTTATAATTACAAAATTCGAAATGCAGGTATACAAAATAGTTTCGATTTCTCTACTTTAAGGATAAATCAAACCGTTTAAACTGATATGGCCCAAGCTGACAGAGGGTTGACTTGTTTCTTATTTTATTTCATTATTATTTTTTTAATTCTAAAGCTGTGGATCATGGATGGGTCCTGGACAAAGAAGATAAATAGTTCCTATTCTAGTCCTCCTGTTTCCCATTGAAGACTGGCATGATCCTCCTCTTCTCCATCCTCCCTCCCTGTGCTCAGCTCCTCCCCCCACCCACCTGCTGCTCTTCTCCCACAGATCCTCCCATTTGCCACCAACTGCCCATCCTTTGTTTTCCTTATCTTCAGTAAAACCTTGGTGTTAATCACTCAGGTTTCTACTGTCAGCCTTGCAGCCTCCCTGCCACTAGAAGCACTCATTCAGACTGTCACTCTTCCCTCCACCTGCACTGCTCAGACTCAAAGTGGGCAGTGTTCACAACATACACTCTTCCAAAGCAGACTCTTGAGGCCAGTTGGTACTGCCAACCTCTTCCCAGGCCTGTGCTCATTCCAGGAAATCACCACGCAAGATCTCACGTACTCACAGCCAATACAGCGGCAGATATCGTTGGTAATTATTTCCCTTGTGCATCAATATCTTTGGATTTGTTGGGGCAGAATGTACCACCGATGCCAAAAAAAAAAGAAAGAAAGAAAGAAAAAAAATCACAGTGAATTTCCTTTTGTTAAAAAAATTTTGTAAAACTTTGTTGAAGTTTTTGCAAAATGCAGAAAATATCAAGAAATCCGTGACAAAGAGAGGAGCCAGATGGCCAGAAATTTTAGACCAAAGGAGCTGCAGGAGAGAGATGGTAAAAAGATAGGGATGGAAACTTGGCTGTAATTTGAACTTCTCACTAATTATATGGCCCTACTGTTGATATGCCTGTGGTGTTTTTTTTTTTCTTTTCATTTTTTAAAATTTCTATGAAACATTTCTTTAAAGTTTAATTTCTTAAAAGTTTGTGTTGGGGAGCCTGGTTGGCTCAGCCAATTAACCATCTGACTCTTGATCTCAGCTCAGGTCTGGATCTCAGGATCATGAGTTCAAGCCCAGCACTGGGCTCTGCACTGGGAGTAGAACCTACTTTAAAAAAAGTTGTTGTTTCTGCAAGCTGAAAGTGTCCTCAAATATATACAAATTCTAATAGAAGTAAGAAACCAAAAAAGAAAAAGGAGATTGTGGAAGTAACCAGTCAAACAGAAATATCTCAGGTTGAGCTGGAGAGACCTGTGACATCCGTGGAGGACAGAAGTCACCAAAGAAAGCTGAAGAACAAGACAGAAGTGGCAGACCATCACAATGGCTTAATGTGACCATTAAATGATGCATTTGCTTTTGATTCCATAAATAAAGTTTTATAAATTGTTAGAACTGTGTAGCACCTAATAGTTGACTACAATTAGACATCTGATAAATATTTGTTGAGGAAATGAAAAAAAATATTCAATAAGTGAACATTTTTGCCAAATTTAAAACCCATGAAACTGACCCAGTTTGGAGATGGGTGGGATTGGAGTTCTATATAAAAAAATAAGTCATGAGGGTAGATTGGCTGCACTATAGATGGTTGTGAAAGTGCTAAATGGAATAGTTTAGTGTTTCTAGGGTAGCCAGTGGGACCTATGGTTGTGTAAACGCACAGAACTGACCTCATGAGCTTGACTAGACCCCTTGAGGATGGGGTCTATACAGAACCAAGCTAAGCACAAAAAAGGTGCTTAATCTGTAGTAGTAGAAGAACTATTACCGCTGTGGATGAAAGGGGATTGGGTCTGACTGTGATGTACAAAATGGTTTGGGAGAGGAGATGGCGGATGTAGGCTCACCAAGTGGAGATGTGATACGATGGTCCCAAAGTGGGACAAGGAGGTATCCTGGCAGTAGGAATGGACAGGTGGAATTAAGATAGAATGAGGAGTTAATAAGATTCAGTGACTGGCCCCACCTGGGCGAGAGTCTTTTCCCATATAGATGCCAGTTACCAGGAAGGGAGGTAAGGCAGTGCGGAGCAATGGTCAGAAGCTCAGTCTTTAAATCCAAGCAAGCGAAGGTTGGAATTCCACATCCACTACTTACTAACATTGTATGACCTTCGGAAAGGTGTTTAATCTCTCCCAGGCCGATTTCTTCTTCTATAAAAAAGCCAAGTTGTGAGAAGTGAATGAAATAATGCATGTAAAGTACTTATAATAGTACTTGGAAGAAAATACATGTTCAGTGAAAGTCAGCCATAGTCATTTTCCCTTTGTTCCACCTACTCATCAAAGATTTTCCAGAAGGAAGATGGTGTTCCATTTTCCCATGGCAAAATGACCAGTAGTTCTCCAAATAGTCCAAGCCAAAAAGAATGTAGCAGTGTGTTTCAGTGGTTACCATGGTCATGATCGCTGGTCATGAAACTTCTCTTGCAGATAAATCAGGCTGACCTTAGCTGACATATAGTAATCACTATTGACAAGAAGGAAACCAGGTTCGTGTCATAGCATGATTTATTTGTCCTTAGTGGGAAACTACCACTGCCAAATTACTCTCTTTTTGGAAACCATCATTGGAAATCTTAAATTCATCTCCTCATATTCAGTGCAAAACAAAACAAGCTTGATAATAAAACAATTGTTTGGGGTTGAAGTTGATCAACTTTGTTATTGTCATCAAGAATCCTGGCACATGTGTACTGCATCACATTATATTTTCAGGCATATAAGTTAATACCTACGTTGACATTTCCATAAAAGTCCTTCACTCCTCACACCACTAACCAAAGTCCGTGCATTTCTTTGTGTCTTAACACCAATACCACCTCCGATCACAAACCCGCACGCACACACACAGTCACAACTCCTGTTGTGAAAAACGTAACTCTGTGCTTTTCAGAAATTTTGCCTCCTGGTTTTGATTAACTGAAAAGGGTCAAGACACAGTTGATAAATGGCAGGAGGCAGATCGTGCAGAAACATGCTATTCTGGCCAAGGAATGTCCTCAATTTGAGATCATAAGATAAGAAACAGGAAATGAAAAAGAAAATAAAAATCTCCCCCAATTGTAAAGTGTATTAATGGTCAATAACCTTCCGAAGATTATTTCTCTTTAAAAATCCGGAAATAGGCTCCGGGTGACTTCCTGATTAGTTGAATGTTCCTTTTTATGAGATACAAGTCCAAGAGCCACACAAATTTAGAACAAAATGAAATGAGCCACATTTTCCAATTGAGTATTAGTTCTCTTACTTTCTTTTGTTATTGTCCTTAAGTAAAGAGAGACTGTATCTCCACAAAAAAAGAATTTTGTCAATTACATTTTCTTTTATTTGTTTATGCTTTTATTCTTTCAACAAATATCTGTTTAAAAATGCCTAGTATATTTCAAAGGACTGAAACAGTTTTATTTTGGTCTGTTCTGCTTATGAGATGACTAAGGAATATGTAAGGAGCCCGTGGATCCTGTGGCTGTCCTCTGTTTCAGAGCCAGTTTGGTTAAATCTGAGTACGTTGTCTAGGGGCAGATGTCAATAAGCTCATTAGACCTCAGATCTGATATCACATTCTCCAATCAGCTTCATCAGTAACATAGTGACATTTTGATTTTCATTTGTTTGCCTCCTATGTTTCATTTCTCATTTGGTTACAAATTTGGGTGGAGATGTTTATTGAACTCCCAAACCCCAACATCTTGGTGCTTTAGCTTGGAAACAGGCACGGGTACAAGGGTTGACATTGAAGATTGAAGAAAAAATGTGAGAAGTGATGCTTCTGTTCTGAAAAAGGTGGTAAGTTCATTTTTTTTTCTTTTAAGTATGCTCCACGTGGGACATGGAACCCAATGTGGGTGCAGGGTGTGGAGTCCAATGCAGGGCTTGAACTCATGACCCTGAGATCAAGACCTGAGCTGAGACCAAGAGGCTTAATTGACCGAGCTACCCAGGTGCCCCAGGAAGTCTTTTAGTGAGGTGCAACTTGCCTTAAACTACAAAGGAATAGCTTGACCTAGTATTCCAGGGCGTTAAGGTAGGGATTAGTTCATCAAAAAAGAGAAGGTTTGTTTGTTTGTTTGTTTGTTTGTTTGTTTGTTTTTAAGATTCATCTTGGCGGGGGTGGTACAGACAGTGAGAGAGAGAATCTCAAGCAGACTTCTCACTGAGCGCAGAGTACGACTCAGGCCTTGATTCCATGACCCTGAAATCATTACCTAAGCTGAAATTAAGAGTTGAATGCTTAACCAACTGAGCCACCAAGGCACCCCCAAAAATAAGTTTTTGAGCCCAAAGAGGATTCAGTGAAAAACAAGCAGAGTGTCAGTATACAGATATTTTAGACATTATTCCAAGAAGGTACATTAAGGTTTACTCTCCACTGTGGGGTAATATTTACAGGCATGCTTTGCCTGTGTGAAAGAAACTTGAAATTACCCATCTGCATTAGTAGGAGTGTAACTTGATCTAATTAAGGGATACATCTAAAGCCACATTCTCCAAGCAGCATTATCAGAAATAAAGCTCTTATTTTGATCTCCTTTTAAATTCCTCAGTTGGGGGGCACCTGGGTGGCTCAGTTGGTTAAGCAACTGCCTTCGGCTCAGGTCATGGTCTCGGAGTCCTGGGATCGAGCCCCGCATCGGGCTCTCTGCTCAGCAGGGAGCCTGCTTCCTCCTCTCTCTTGGCCTGCCTCTCTGCCTACTTGTGATCTCTCTCTCTGTATCAAATAAATAAATAAAATCTTTAAAAAAAATGCCTCAGTTGGTTTCAGGTCCAGTGGGGGAATAAAAGAATATTATTTCTTTATTCTCTTGATCCATTCCTAATAATTCAGACATCCAAACAGATACACCAGGAGTCTGTCCTTTAGAATAAAAAGGATTCACTGTATGTAGATTAAAAAGCCCCTCCCATCACATGGAGTTGCCAGTCATCTTCTCGGTGCCTCCTTAGCCATCAAAGATCAGGTGAAGGTCACTAGAAATGGGATGAAACTACCTAAAATGAAAGGACAGGGATCAAACCAAGCAAATAAAAGAACTCAGAGAAAGGAAGTAATGCAGAAATGGAAGACATTTTTTTTTAATCATTAAAATGCACAAAGACAAAGAGAAGATGTTGCATTCATGGGCAAGAATAGGAAGCCAAAGAAAAAAACCTTTTGAAATAACAACCCCCCCAAATAGCTCTTGTAAATGAAAACTATTGGGCAAAAATGAAAAATTCAACAAAAGTGTTGGAAAAGAGGCTGAAGAAACCTCCCAGAAAAAAAAGAATGTAAAGCTGAAGAAGTGGAAAATAGGAGGGAAAAGATGAAAAGTTTAGATCGTTCTAGGAGATCTAACATCTCAATCATAAGGGATCCAGAAAAAGAAAATAGAAAAAAATATAGAGGAGGAGGTTAGCAAAGAATGAATTCAAGGAAATTCCCCAGAACTGAAGGACATGAGTTTACCAATTGAAAGAACCTACTGGGTGACTTGACCAATAGATTAACACACACACACACACACACACACACACACACACACACACCCATCAGGAAGATTGTTGTGAAACTTTAGAACAGTGGGTGCAAAAAATTTGATCCTAAGAGCATCCAGAGAGAGGAAAACACACTCATACACATTTCATATAAAAGATGGAGAACTGAACTTATATCAGGTTTCACAACACGACTCTGGAAACTAACAGAAAAAATCACTTCAAAATTATGAAAAAAAAAAGTGATTCCCAACTAAGAATTTTATACCCTGTTAAAATGTTGATCAAGGCTAAGAATAGAATGAAATCATATAGGCAAGATCTCAATATATTTACTTACCACTCATTTCTCAGGAAGCCTCTTGAGTGTAGATTCCACCAAAATGAGTGAATAAATCAAGAAAGAAGATGACATGGGATCCAGGAAATGAGATGAAGCAAGGAAGGAGATTAAGGCAATTCTAACAGTGATGGAAAAGGGAGAACCTAGGATAACAACTTTATTGCAGACCTTGAGAGCAACCAATCCAGGTTGTAGTAATAGGATGAAAGGCTCAGAAGGGATGTTTAAAAGCAAAAACAAAAACAAAAACAACAAAAAATCTCCGAAAAATAAAACAACCCCCCCCCCAAAACCCAACAAAAACAAAAACAAAAAAACAAAGAAATTGAACAAAGAAATTGAGAGATGTGTTCGAAGCTACTGAAAGATTTATTCTGCTGGCATGGAGTTTGGGGATAGATTAATGATACCTAAAAACCTAAGCAATTAAAAAAATGATGCAATTATTATCTCCAAGGAAAATAGGAAACTGTACAAAAAGTATATTACATTGCTCTATTGTGCATACGAATGTTGATTTAACTGAAGCCTGTGACATATTTATAGTGGCAAGCATGGTGGGGTACAGAGAAGAAATATTGGGGAAAAGAAACAATTTAAGAGCAATAAATCCTCATCTTCCAAATAAGGAAATCACTAGAGACTAAAAAATATTACATATAAAGCAGTAATATAAGAATATGTAAATATATTAAAAATATGAGGATAAATACCTAGAAAAATAGATAAATTCAGTGAAAATGCTTTACCTAAAGACTGAAAAATCAAGATTGGGAAGGGATAGGACTAGGGTAGGCTAGCTTTCATGTTAAGCAATGAAACTATTTGACTTTCAAAACTGCACGTGCATAAATTTTTTAAAAACATAAATTAAATGAAAAGTCTGCTTTCCTGGATGATTTAAAGAATAAATTGTTTTTTTTTAAAAAAAGAATAAATTGTTTTATAAGAGGTTGGTTTTTGTCTGATTTATCAAGTATTCCCTATACACGGCTCCTCTGAAACTGATCAAAGCCGCTTAAGGGGCACCTGGGTGGCTCAGTGGGTTAAACCCTCTGCCTTTGGCTCGGGTCATGATCCCGGGGTCCTGGGATCGAGCCCCGCATCGGGCTCTCTGCTGAGCAGGGAGCCTGCTTCCCCCCTCTCTCTCTGCTTGCCTCTCTGCCTACTTGTGATCTCTCTCTGTTAAATAAATAAAATCTTTAAAAAAAAAAAAAAAGCCTCGATACAAAATATGAAACGTGGTTCGGCTGCAGCTGAATGTAGTTTAACCGATAACGGAGCCCTCAATTTAAAAAAAAAAAAAGCCGCTTAAACAAGAAATGAATAAAAGGGGGGCTGATTTCATTCACTCATTTATGCAGCTCAAATATTTGTAGAGAATTTACTCTGGCATCTGGGTCATCTAGCAACAAAAGTTAACAAAACTGAAAAAGGCCCCATCCTTGCAGAGTTCACGTTCTCGTGAGCAAGGGATCATAGCTCGCTTGCCTAAGCTAACTGGAGGGAAAGCAGAATGTGTGGGGACAGGCGCTGGTAGGGGGGAACTGTGGGGCCAGACAAACATGAAACTCCTTTCCAGCTGTTTCCTCTGATTCAAAAAGTAGGAAGCGGGGCCCCTGGGTGGCTCGGTGGAGCGTGGGGCTTGATTTTGTCTCAGGTCATGATCTCAGGGTTGTGAGATCATGGTGTGATTCTGGCTCATGCTGAGTGTGGAGGCTGCTTAGGATTCTCTCTCTCCCTCTGCTCCCCTCTCCCATCCACACACTTGCTCTCTCTTTAAAAATATTTTTTTAAATAAAAATTTTAAAAGTAGTTGTTGGCTAAGAGTGCAGATAGCTGGGGGGGGGGGGGGTGGGGGTTCTGAAGGTTTGGAGAGGGGGCCGAAGGTGTGAAGTAGTCACCAGGAGGAGAGTGTGAACAGACTAGGGGGAGACTCCAAAATTGGCAGTCGGCATATGAAGACCGGGGACGTTCATGGCCATTGCCTTTTCCCTCCATCAAACACCACTTGGTATATTTGTGACCTGCTGTGAGTATCACTGAAGAAGCCCTGGTCCAACAGGAGGAAAAAAAGAAATCCAGTTTGAAACAGTACCAGATATCTGTGATTTTGTTGGAAGAAACACAACAGAATTGAGAAATCTTTACTATCACCTACTTCATGTCAGCTGTCATTAAGGAAGCGAGGGCACAACTCAATGAAGCTTTGTGAATTCTTCTAGTTGAGAGCACTAAGTGAAGAGAGAGAGAGAGAAGGAAGGAAGAGAGATGAACTCAAATGTAATCATAAGGAAACAATCAGACAGTTTCAGAATATGGGCCATTGTACAAAACCAATTGGCCTGGGTCCTTCACCAAAGTCAATTCATGAAAGAATGGAAAGTGAGACGCTTGTTCATGATTAGGAGACTCTAGAGACTGGACACCAATGCCGCACGAACCCAGATTGGATCCCGGATTAGAAAAAAGAAGAGAGGGACGCCTGGGTGGCGCAGTCGGTTGGGCAACTGCCTTCGGCTCGGGTCATGATCCCGGCGTCTTGGGATCGAGTCCCGCATCGGGCTCCTTGCTCCGCGGGGAGCCTGCTCCTCTCTCTGCCTCTGCCTGCCTCTCTGCCTGCTTGTGTTCTCTCTCTGTTAAATGAATAGATAAATAAATCTTTAAAAAAAAAGAAAAAAGAAGAGCCAGGAAAAGACATCTGTGGAAATCTGAATATGGATTGTATTTTAGATGACATTATAGAATTAATATTCATTTTCTTAGGAGTTGGCTGAAGTTCTTAGAGGTGAAGTGCTATGGTGTCAGCAACTTCTTTTCAAATGTTCCAGTCAAAACAAGAAAGTGGTGCCTGCGTGTGTGTGTGTGTGTGTGTGTGTGTGTGTGAAGTGAGAGAACAATAAGGAAAACATGGCAAAACGATAATGGTGAATATTGAAGCGTGTAGGTGTGGTCAACTTTACGGTCGACTTGAAATTTTTCCAAATAAAAGTTGGGTGGAAAAGAGCGCGCTAACCTGCTAACCGTGACACGCTGCCGAAATTCCCCTCCAGGCAAGACCTAGAGTGGGACCGGAGGCTGGGGTCCTCTGAATGCCCGCTGCTCTCTGTGTTTTGAAAACAACAATTGCTACATTGTTTGGCATCCTAAAAATTTCCTAAATTCCAGCACCACAAATAATTCGACAGGAGTTCCAAAAGTGCCTGTTCTCATATTCTGGGCAAATATTTTTCTGGGTACCAAAACTCCCCCCCCAAACCAAAACAGCAACAACAGCAACAACAACAAACCCAAATATCCCCTATTCGTCTGAGAGAAAGATAGGAGTTTCTGATGGTCAAGAGTGAGGACTTCCTCCTAGAAGTAAACAGGCTCTCAGGTTTCTGTTTTCCTGGACTCAGAATGAGGCTCACACCAGAAAGGCCAACATTAAGTAACTGGAGGCTCCCGCCAGCCAAATAGAAGGAAGCACAACTTACTCTTCTCAAGTCCTTCCTTTAGAAGTCAAAACTCACGGAGGACTGAGCCCATTCTAAAGCCATGTAGTTTAGGAGGGCGCGGAAAGCTTGGAGAAGTTTCCAGACCCATAAAAATGACCTCAGGCTTAAAGGCCTGGAGGACAAGCTTTCTGAGGAAATTCTGAGTCTGCTGTGTGGCCAGAAGAGCATCTAGATAGCATTTTAAGGATGGTTCTCCAGATGTACAAAGAAAACAGCTACTGATGCTCCCTGCTGCCAAGAGAATAGGAAAAGAGAAAATTGATTTGCCCTAATGAAGGAATTTGTTTCCAGGACGGTTGTTAAAAAGGTGTTGGAGGTGACCAGAAGGATGTGTCTAGAGTACGAGCTATCCTCTCAAGGTGATTCGAGACTTAGTCATGAAATGTTGAATCCCCCATGTTGTACGCCTGAAACTGATGTAATATCGTAGGTCAAGTACACGTCAATAAATTCAAAAGATAAAAAAGAAATAATAGGTTTTGTCAAGTGGTTAAGTGTTTCATCTGATGAAGATTCTGGCAACATCTGTTGGCTAAACAACTCTGAAAGCACTTCCTGATCAACAACTTCCAGTGGCTTCTGGAAGCTTCATTCCCCTAGAATTACTCTACCACAGCTTGAGCTTTCAAATTAGAGGTAAAGAACTGCTGTGGTTCTCAAAACGCAGGCATGTTAGGACATGTTCCACCGTCAGAGGGCGCTGTTGTATACGAGGTAAAATGGGAAGGCTGTTGGGTTTTAAATATTAGATTCAGAAAAATTTATTTTACATCTCAAATCCAAATTCTTACGTGAAAAAACTGAGATACAGAGATGCCAAGTATTTTAAATCTTTCCTTTTAAAATAAGTTTATGTAGTTTTTCAAGAAAGACTTGGTCACAAATAAGTTTAAAAAGAATATTTTTGAAGCAATTTGAGCTGTGAAAATTTTAGTTGACCCAGAAAATTTTTAGGTTTTGTTCGACTTAACCAGTAGATTCTTATTCTTCTTTCAAATATGTGTGTGTGTGTGTGTGTGTGTGTGTGTGTGTAGGATATAAACATTTCCTCATCGTTGGGAAAATTAGACAGCAACATGAAGAAGAATGAAACTGGACCACCAGAGACAAAAATAAACTCAAAGTGGGTGAAAGGCCTAAATGTGAAACAGCAATCCACCAAAATCCTAGAGGAGAACACAAGCAGCGAACTCTTTGACCTTGGCCATAGCAACTTCTTGCTAGACACATCCCCAAATGCAAGAGAAACAAAAGCAAAGATAAACTATTGCTATTGCGACCTCATCAAAATAAAAAGCTTTTGCACAGCAAAGGAAACAGTCAACAAGACCGAAAGGCAACCTACGGAATGAGAGAAGATATTCGCAAATGTCTTATCAGATCAAGGGCTAGTATCTAAAATCTATAAAGAACTTATCAAGCTCAGTACCCAAAAAACACAAGTCCAGTCAAGAAATGCATAGAAGACACGAACAGACATTTCTTCAAAGACCTAGAAATGGCCAACAGACACATGAAACAATGCTCAACATCACTCACCATCAGGGAAATACAAATCAAAACCACAATGAGATACCACCTTATATCAGTCAGAATGGCTAAAATTAGCAACTCAGGAAACAACAGATGTTGGCGAGGACGCAGAGAAATGGGAACCTTCTCACATTGTTGGTGGGAATGCAAACTGCGGCAGCTGCTCTGGAGAACAGTATGGAGGGTCCTCCAAAAGTTAAAAATAGAGCTACCCTAAGACCCAGCAATTGTACAACTAGGTATTTATCCAAAGGATACAAATATAGTGATTCGAAGGGTCACGTGCACCCCAATGTCCACAATAGCCAAAGTATGCAGAGCCCAGATGTCCATTGACAGATGAATGGATAAAAAAGATGTTATATATATTTTTTGTATATATCAAAAAGAATAAAATCTTGCCTTTACAATGATGCGGATGGAACTAAAGGGTATTATGCTAAGTGAAATAAGTCAGAGAAAGACAAACACCTATGATTTCACTCATATGTGGAATTTAAGAAACAAAACATATGAACATAGGGGAAGGGAAGGAAAAATAAAATAAGATGAAAACAGAAAGGGAGGCAAACCACAGAGACTCTGGGTAACAGAGTTGCTGGAGGGGAGGGGTAAATGAGTGATGGGCATTAAGGAGGGCATGTGATGGAATGAGCACTGGGTGTTAGACACAACTGCCGAATCACTAAATTCTACCTCTGAAACTAATAAAAAAATAAAAATAAAATAAAATGAATAAATTTAAAAGGTTAAAACACACACACACACACACACACACACACACACACACACACACACACACCATTTCCTCATCGTGAGAGTCTCTGACCATGAGTGGCATGACAGAAAGTTCGTTCCAAAGCAGTGAACCAACCGTGATGCATCTATATTCAACACAGGAGCATGAGGCAGGGCAGTAAAGAAAGTATCGTTCTGGGGGGCCTGGGTGCCTCAGCGGGTTAAAGCCTCTGCCTTCGGCTCGGGTCATGATCTCAGGGTCCTGGGATCGAGTCTGCATTGGGCTTTCTGCTTGGCCAGGAGCCTGCTTCCCCCCTCTCTCTGCCTGCCTCTCTGCCTACTTGTGATCTCTCTCTCTCTGTCAAATAAATAAATAAAATCTTAAAAAAGAAAGAAAGAAAGAAAGAAAGAAAGAAAGAAAGAAAGAAAGAAAGAAAGAAAGAAAGAAAGAATCCTTCTAAGGGCCCAGGGACTGGGGCTCGGCTGAGCCACTGATTAAGTGCGGCCTGGGCAAGGCACTTCACCCCTCTGGTCCTTGGCATCTTCACCTGTAAAATGGAACCCGACTAGCTCATTGGTCATCCAACTTCACTGCTGGCTTTTTTTTTTTTTTTTTGTAAATAAAGTTTTATTGGAACATAGCCCTGCCCATCACTTACATACTGTCCATGACCACTTTTGCACTATACGGAGACCGCATGGTCCGAGAAGCCTCAAAGACTTGCTGCGTGGCCCTTTACTGACAGTTTACTGATCTGGGGCTAAATCGTCTCTTGGGAACTATTTCCTAAGCTTCTTCATGATAAGAACCACCTGGAGAACTTACGACAATGCAGGTTACCAAGCCCTGCCCCTGGACATTCCGGTTTAGTAGATCTGGTGTCCAGCCATTTCTGGTTTTAGCCAGCGCTCTGTTCCCTGCAGGCAATGGTGAGCTAAGGGCCTTCCAAGCTCTAAATGTTATCAATGCGTTATTGAATGTGTTGTTCCCTCTGGCTTTATCGTTCTAATTCTGTTTAGTTTGATAAGTGCCCTAATTGGTCTGGGGAACAGGATAAAAGTGGAAATGAGGACACCAGTTAAACCTTGCTTGGGGGAGAGGGAAAATCTCTTTCGGGCAAACATCTTGCACACACGATCCCCCCCAACGGGAGGTGCACACGTACCTCGCCCAGAGCTTGGCATCGTCTCAGATACGAGGCCACCTCAGTTCCTTCTTCACTATTGTGCCTTCTGTAACCCATCTCAAGAAAGTTTTCTTTCTTTTTTGTCAGGGAGTGAATCTTGTCCTAACACGGCAGGTTACCTGGGAGAGAGAGAATGTGGTGAGGAGAAACCCAGGAAAAGATGGAAAGATGGCGGCTGTCTGGTCCGGAGAAGAGTTTCCAATGGAATGACCCCACAGGCAAAGTGATCCTGACTTTCTATGAACAGCTGGACGAAGTGAGGCAAGAATGTGTTCATTGCAGGAAGGCAGAAGATTTATATCATCCCAAGAGCACAATGATTTATGATCCAATTACTCGTGTTTGCTTTGTGCTTTGGGTCATCTGTTTTCCTCTTGCTCACCCAACCCCCGATTTTGTGACTTTGTCATTATGCCAGGCTATCTCTCGGTCAGTTTTCCAAAGGGCATTCGCAAGTTCCCCTCCCTGCCCAACCCCTCAAGATTCCCTTGTCAGCAAAACTAGGAACCCCAGGAGGCTGGCTCTGCCATCCCTTGCAGTTTTATACCATGTATGTCTGGGAGCTCCGCCCTTCCTGAGGATGGGGAGCAAAGATCCCAATATGTTCTGGCGTGGGCATTTACTTTGGTTTGTGGAAGTCACTAAGGCCTGGAGAAAGCCCATCTGAAAAGATCCCAGGCTGTGCCTTTGTCCTCTGGGAAGTGGCTCTCTCTGTTGGAATCACAGCGCCATCTCCTGGCCTCAGGCTAACAATGCTCTGGACTTTGGCGGGGGTGAAGAGATTCCGGAGTGCCACGTGGTATCTCGCCCTGGGGCGGGAACTAGTGCCACCTGTAAGCAATATCCTGAAAGCAAATCTTTAATTAAGCAATCCTCCTCCTTCGAGGTTGACTTTTTGTTCTTGATACCAGTAGGATTCCCCATAGGCTCTGAGGTTATGCCGCCTGAATCCACCTTGCTTCATTTAAT
>CM052808.1:66120679-66136915 GCA_028533885.1 Nasua narica
GTAGCATTCGAAAATGAACACTCTAAAGAAATGAAAATTCCAGAATTTGTGCCCTCACCCACATGACTGTTGGAAATGTCACTCCAGGTGATAGTATTTGTGAAAATATATGCGTATCCTCCAGAGTTTCTGGGGGGCCAGTGGTGACTAGAATTCTTACAAAGGCCTAGGGCTAGGATGGCCTGCCTCTCCCCCTCCCCCTAGTCCCCCACCCAGTCTCCCTGCCTGCCTCCTGTGCCAAGAATTAAGATGGCGGCCTGACTACAATTTAGGTACCCATCAATCTTTTATTTTTTCCTCCTTGGCCAATAATGCTGTGTTGTTTTAGAATTAGATTCATGGTTAAATAAGATTTTTTTTTCCTCCTGTTGTAACTCAATCTGATTCTCATTTAAAACAGAAGTAAATTTGCAAAGCCAAAAAGAACAATGGTGCTCTGGAAACAAGAAAGACTTGCTGGTGGCCTCATGCACATTCGGTGTTTGCAAACAGCATTCTCCCCATTGGAAAACCTGGCTTCCCAACTAGGACACCTCAACGGGAATTTGGGTTCACCTCTAAAAATGTTGTATCCTGGCACTTTAAAGGGCATCGGGAAACTTTTTAGGAATGGTGGAAATATTTGCTACCTTGATCCTGGTGGCGCCCATGTGACTATATTTATATGTCAAACTCACAGAAATAGATACATTTAAAAAGCGAACTTTTTTGAATGTAAATTTTTAACCTGATCTCAAAGAAAAAAAAAAGTATAGCACTTGTGGTAATGTCTCAGGTCCAAACCTTGCCAATTAGTGTAAAATCATTTTGCTATCTTTTATAAGGGTGTTGAAGTGTTTTTGGTTTTTTATTTTGTTTTGTTTTAAGTAATCTCTATACTCAATGTGGGATTTGAACTCACAACCCTGAGATCAGGAGTTGCATGCTCTACTGACCGAGCCAGCCAGGCACTCATATATGTTTTTTTAAATGTTTTCTTTACCTCTTTTTATTTTTTTAAATAGATTTTGTTTATTTATTTGGGAGAAAGAGAGAGAGTGCACAAGCAGGGGAGGGGGCAGTGGGAGAGGGAGAAGCAGGCTCTCCTCTGAGCAGTGAGCCTCACGCTGGCTCCATGGGGGCCCTGGGATCCTGACCTGAGCTGAGGGCAAACATTTAACCAACTGAGCCACCCAGGCTCCCCTCTTTATCTCTTTTAAATCTGTTTCCCAAGTCTCTTCCAAGAAATTGCATTTCAGATGCTACAAAATTGAGTTCACCATGAATTTGTTGTGAAATGTTTATTCTTTTTATTTTTTAAATGGTGTACCTTGGGTCCAAAACAAGAGGGTATGGGAGATCTTGGAAGTAACACGGTTACACAGATAATGGTCTGAAAACACAATCTTCTCCTAGAACAATTGATTTTATCTAGCACATCCCTGCACAAACTCCTTAGAGTGGCCCCGCTCTAAAATAATAGGAAAATCACTTCCCTTTTCTATTTTCAGTTTCTGCATCTATAAAATGTAGGGCGGACTAGATTAACCTTATTTGTGCCAACCCCGAGTGCTGGCAGTGCTGCCTGAAGCATGGTATTGAGTAAAGTCCAGTGGTCTACCACCATGCCTTCCAATGATGCTGGGCCCCAGGGCTAGTGATGGCATCCAACACCTATGCGCCATCTTGGAATCTCCTGTAAGACAGTCAGCTCCGTGAAGATGGAGACATGTTGTTTGGTTCGCCTCTCTGCTTTGAGCACTTAGTACAGGGAACACCAGAAGCATTCAGTGACTAGTGTTACAAATGAATGAATGGATATATGGGGTGATTTCTAAGGCCCATTGTGGCTCTAAATGTGACAGGTGGTGGGACTCAAGTGGGCATGTTACAAGTTCTCTCTGAGGGGTCTTCCAGAGACCTTACCACACAGACTCTTCTCCCCATTGTCCTTCACTAGGTTTCCTTTCACTGGCCTCAGACCTAGACAGTAATTTAGAATCATACTACCCCCAGGCGGTATAAAATGTAACACTGGTTATAATAATGTTCACATTTCTCTGAATGAAAGCTCTTAGGACATTTTTTTTTTATGAGGGAGGTTGAGGTATAGTGTTGCCTGAGGTCCCAGGTGGAATGAGGCTGAGGGGGGCAGACAAGATTCCAGGGGGAGGAATGTGCAAATCCTGCTGATTTCACCAGTGTATCCAGGGCCTGCCTTGGCCAGATACCCATCCTGAGTTTAGGGATTCCAAGTGAATCATATTGTTTCCATGAGCCACAGCGACCCGACACGTTGGTGAAGAGCTTTGCTTTACTGTGGGGTTTTTTTTTTTTCGTTTTTTTTTTTAAGGTTTTATTTATTTATTTGTCAGAGAGAGAGAGAGAGCACAAGCAGGCAGAGGGAGAAGCAGCAAGAGCAAGGAGCTGAGCAAGGAGCCCGATGTGGGACTCGATCCCAGCACCCTGGGATCATGACCCGAGCCGAAGGCAGCCGCCCAACCAACTGAGCCACCCCGGCGTCCCACTTTACTGTATTGTTAAATGGATCCCCCTCCAGTATAAGGTTCTATGACTCAGTAATGTATATACACACCTGTGTGGCCACCCTCCCATCAAGATAGAGATTTCCATCACCCCCCAAATTCCCAAACAACCCTTTGAAATTAATCCCCAGCTGTAGGACCCCGGTGACCACTGATATGTTTACTGTTAATATAGATTTGCTTCTTCTCTTTTATAGTGTCACAAAAATGGAAACATGTCTGGCTTATTTCACACACCATGATATTTTTAAGACCGTTCATTTTTTTTTTTCAAAAAATACAGAAAAATACCAAAAAAATGTAAAAATCACCTATAATTTAAACATGTAGAGATAGCCACTGTGGAAATTCTAGTATTCATCCCTTTTGAAAAATTTATTTTAATTTTTAGTAATCTCTATACCCCATTGTGGGACTCGAACTCACAACCCCCAGATCAAGGGTCACATGCTCGACCGATGGAGTCAGGCGCCCCTAGGATGCATCCTTGCAGGCATTTTCCTGTGTGTATGTATGTGTGTCTATGTGTGTGTATATCCAGACACACATTTTTAATAAATAAAATTATAATATTTATTCTGTGCCATAATATTTTCTCTCAACAATTTGTTGATTGGCAAGTAGAAATTTACAATATTCCACTGCGTGTATGAGCCATATTTATTTAATCGAGTGTTTTGGGGGAACATTGGTCGTTTTCAAATTTTTGTTTTAGGGGCACCTGGGTGGCTCAGTTGGTTATACGTCCACCTTTGGCTCAAGTTATGATGCCGAGGTCCTGGGATCGAATTCGGTAGGGAGCCTGCTTCTCCCTCTCCCTCTGCCTGCCGCTCCTCCTGCTTGTGCTCTCTCTCTGTCAAATAAATAAACGAATAAACAAACAAACAAATAAATAAATAAAATCTTTAAATTTTTTAACTAGAATTATTCCCCAAATACATCTTTGACTCTTCATACATCCTTCAAACACTCCCAGTACAAGAATTCCCAGGTCCAACAATATTAACACATCACGTTTCGAAACCTACTGCCAAAGTACCTTCCAGAAAGGTTATACCACTAGCAATAGTGCTTGCATGTTCACTTTTCATGGGTTTCCTGGGTTTGGGCCATATTTTAAATTTTGCCAGTAAGTACAAATAACAAACAAAAACCCCCATCATTTGCGAGGTTCCCATCTTGTTTCATACCTCTGAATTGAATGACCCTCTAAGTATTTCTATGAGATTATTAGAACACTGGAAATCTTTTCCTTTCAGCCCTAATTTTACACCCTGAAATGGACACAAATCTATTCCTCTACCTTTTTCACGAAAGCCTACTTTTCTCCACTTTCCCCATTGCGGCTATTTTGCCACTAGAGGGCGCAGGCGTCGCAGAAACATAATTTAAACAGGAACCCTTGGAGAACGACAGGAGGCCCGGTTAATAAATAGGTTGGGACAACAGGCCTAATCCAGGATGGCCATTAGCACCCCCAGATGATAATTAGAGATTGGAATTGTTGTCTGGCTTTGAGATATCATTTAGAATGATACCACTGATAACCATGTGCAGATTTATGATACCTGGGTTATGTTGAGAGTTGTTCGAATAACCTCAAAAATGTTCTCAAAACAGTATTTTAGAGTTCAATTTCATTTAAAGATTAAGTATATTGCATACAACACATATCCCTACATCTAGTCCAAATTAACATATTGGTTACCCCAGATTTGCAGCCTAAGAGACGGAGACTCCGGATGAAAAGAAAATCTGCTATGATAATAAAATACAGACCTGAGGCTTTCTGCTCGTGGCTGTGGCTTTAATTCCTGTGCGACTCAGAAGACTGAGGCTGTGAACTGCGCAGGAGCAGAGCAGCGCGAAGCAGCTTTCTCCACGAAAATGTCCTGAGTGCCTCTCTTCTCTGCCTGTACTGTGCCCCGCATTCATCCCTCTTCCCATGAAGCTCTGAATAAGAGGGCCTCCTTCCCTTCCTTTCCAGATCCCAGACCACCATCAATAACCACACCCATCAAAAAAGAGCTCTCATTAGCACTAAATCTCCTCTCCCTACTCCTGTTTGAGTTCTCTTTCCCCCTCTCCCTGTAAAACAAACTCTGGGTGGATTAGCCAGCTCTGGTCAAGCCCGAGTCCTACCCTCTGCCCCTTGGTGAGTGACACAGCTCTGTCCACACGTAGGCAGAGAGGAGGTTTTCCCCAAATCGCGGGTATCTTCCTTGAAGAAAGCCACACGGATGGAACAGATTCAATGTTAAGCATTTTACAAGCTTATTTGTAAGAACATAGAGCAGCCTCGTTTGAATGGGCATGAATCCAGGGCAGGGAAAGTGCAAGGGGGGGTTCGCTTCATAGGGATGGAGCCCGTCGTGTATGCCAGCCACTCTTCTAGGAGCTGGGGATGACAGGAGAAATTATTCCAAAGCGTAGCACTCATGTTGCTTGCATCTGAGTGTGGAATAGAGACAATCAACAGTTGACCGATCGGATGTTAGGGAGCGCCAGAGTGAAGAATCAAACAGGAGAGCAGGGGGAGGGATGGGGAGCTACTCTGAGTAGGTGGGGCGGTCATGAGCGCATCTGACTGAAGAGGGGGCGTGAGCTATAAGATTCCGGAAGCAGGTTCCAGGTAGAGGGAACGACAAGGGCCACAGCCCTGGAGCTGGAAGAACGTCCTGGCAAGTCAGAGGAGAATCCTGAAGCGGTAACCAGGGGCGGGGGTCTGCATGGCCTCCCTGGCTATCGCAGCGATTTTGCATTTTATTCCAAGTGTGAAGGGAGTGCGCTGGTGGGTTGAGAGTGAAGGTATGATGTGAGACCTGGGATCTTACTTGTGTTACAAAAGATCACTCGGGTGGCTGTGTGGCAAGAAGGGGAAAAAGAAACAAAAGTTGCTTTGCATAATTCATGCATAATATCACGCATAATTCAATTAACTCAATTCTGCACAAGAAGTCCATGAAAGAAGGAGGGAAGGAAGGAAGGAAGGGACAAAAAATACCCCCAAATGTATTCTGATGGCCTACTTTTCAGTCCCATGAGACCACTGTCCCTTCTTTCTATGGATTTTCCCAAACCCTTCATAATCTTGCTCATCTCCCATGCTAAACTGTTTCTGGTAAATTCTCCAGTGAGCCTCAGTGGTCCCGTGGTATTGAGCTTCTCCGAGGTGCTTCCTAATCCTCACTTGTTTGCAGCTGTGAGGTGCTCAAGGGTCAGCCAAAGCCACGTCTCATCCCACAGGGCTGTCTGCCACAGAGCCTGCCCCGGCTCAGTCCGGAGTCTCTGGATAGAACAGGAGTGGTAGAATTTAAATTCAGAGCCACAGAGGCCCTGGCAAAGACGCGGCAGCCTTTTTCCATTTAAGCTGGAATTTAAGTCATATGAATTGAAGAAAAAAATATATAAATGTCTTGTGACTAAAGACAGTATGATAGTACCAGGAGACTCCAGAATCGAGGGACAATCATTTCTCTGACACTTGCTAGCTTATGTTTATTTTCTGTCGCCAGGTGGATCTGGGCCCACCCAGCACGTGGATGGAATCAGGCTGGCCTCCCCCGTGTTGTGTGAGAAGGACCTCGAGCAGTGCTAGTAAGAGACTGAAGGAAACTTGAGCCAGTTCCATTTTTTAAGGCTCGGGTATATGTTATAACTCAGAGATTTTGAAAATATGCATGTGCGGGAGGATAGAGCAAATGAGTGACTATTCTGATATTGTTAGGAAGTAGGGCTCTCATAGAAATACGGGAAAAGGAAAATAAGAGAAAATTCTATACTGCTGGATTTGAGTTTGAATTGCAAGTATCATGGTAGGTAGATACCGTGAGTTCTGTCCATTGAAGGGGCTGTGAAGCAAAGCGAAACAAAACCAAAAAACGACCCCATGGTAATTAGCAAACTAAACACACTGATCTTGTTCCCTAAATATCACAATCTGTAATCTCTAAAATAAACCATAACTTCGCTACTAAAAGGAATTAGGGATCCTTGAAGATCCAGCTGAGTTTCTGCCTGAGACAAGGCTTATACTATCTATACGTATATCTATATATGTATATACGAGTCTATACTATCTTCCTGGGCCAAAGGCGACAAGGTGCTCAAAGACGGAGGTGGGTGAAAGGACACAGCTTGGAGGAACCCCACTGGCCACACCTGGGACCACGAAAGCCTCAGAAAGAAAAATGGCAGAAACGGACCCTAACCCTAGAATTTTGTTTCAGTGAGTGAACAGTTCAGCAGCTGGCAGATGACGGGAGCCAGGTTTGTCACTGTTGGAACGGGAGGCTGCAGATAAGCAAGGCGAGCGGGCTAGAAGGATCCATGTGGCACTGGATTAGCTTCGAGTCCACACAGATGATAATGAATAGGAATATTTGTAAAGCAGCACGAGGACACGGGGTTAGCACATACGCGTCTATCGCCTCGCTCTATCCGAGGAGAGGGCCTAGGGAGAACAACAGCCCAGTAGCGGCAAGCACACCTGGAATCCAGATCTCGGTTTTCTAATCTCATTCTCCAGCAAGAGGAAGCAAGGCTCCTCGGAGAAACGGCTGCCTCTAGGACTCGGGCAGCAAAGAGACCAGATGAGCCAGAGCTTCTGTTGGGCCAGAAAGTAAGAAAGTGCTCAAACCAGAACCTAACCAGAAAACCCACCGTCAACTAGGGTGAGGGGAGGAACATCAGCCGCCAGGCAGCCCCAGCTTCCAGAAGGCTCTTGGTGCAGCCAGCCCGCCACCCAGATACCCAGGGGAAGGTCAGCTCCACCGAGGAGGCAACCAAGGAGGAGCCCAAGAGATCTGCGAGGTCGTCCGCTAGCCATGCTCCTGCAAAGTGGAAACTAAGCCAAAAATGGTGGCAGGAAAAGATATATCTTCCAACTGAAAAGTGCAAATAAAGGAGGGCAAGGGGAGCAAAAAGAAAACAGGCTGAAGTGGCCAACCAAGGAACGAAAGAAGACTTCCCTGTAGAAAATGGAGAAACCAAGGAAAGGTCAGCTGCTGATGACAGCAAGTCTGATGAATATCATATCCCATGTCTCATCAGTGGTCCCGGTGTCCCTGCTTGTACAGTCCTTTACCAACTACTTTGTAAATGCAAGTTTGTTAATACCTCTAGAAACATTTTTAAGAAGGAGGGAATCCCAGGGCACCTGGGTGGCTCAGTTAGTTAACCATCTGACTCTTGATTTCAGCTCAGGTCGTGATCTCAGGGTTATGCGATCAAGCCCCAAGCAGGGCTCTGTGCCTGGCATGGAGCCTGCCTAAGATTCTCCCCCTCTCCCTCCCTCTCTCTCTGTCTCCTCCTTCTCTCCCTCTCAAAAAAAAAAAAAAAAAAAAAAAAAGAAGGGGGAGGAGGGAATCCCATCTCATCCCCTTTTTTTAAGTCTAATATTTTTTTTTTTAAGAGGTAAAAATCAGGGACACCTGGGTGGTTCAGTTCTTTAAGTGTCTGCCTTTTGCTCAGGTCATGGTCTCAGGGTCCTGGGATCGAGCCCCGCATCGGGCTCTCTGCTCAGCAGGGAGCCTGCTTCTCCCTCTGCCTGCTGCTCCCCCTGCTTATGCTCTCTCTCTCTGTCAAATAAATAAATAAAATCTTTAAATGTCCATACTGATCATCAGAATGATCAATAAATACTCAATTATGAAAGAATTTCTTGAAGCACATGAAAAAAAACCCCACCACGAAATTGCCAGCGCACTATATTGTACACCCAAACTGATACAACACTAAGTCAACTATATTTTTAATTTAATTTATTTATTTGTGAGTAGGCTCTGTGCTCAGTGTGGAGCCCAATGCAGGGCTTGAACTCAGGACCCTGAGAGCAAAACCTGAGCTGAGATCAACTCTATTAACCTACTGACCACCCAGGTGCCCCAAGTCAACTATACCTTAATAAAAAAAAATAATAAATGAAGTATTCTATTTTTCAGATTTCACACTTTGTATGTATAAAGTGACATCATTGTTTAAATAATTAAACTTATTCTTATATTTAAAAAGAAGCCCACAGGGTGCCTGGATGGCTCAGTTGGTTAAGCAACTGCCTTTGGCTCAGGTCATGATCCCAGAGTCCTGGGATCGAGTCCCACATCGGGCTCCCAGCTCCATGGGGAGTCTGCTTCTCCCTCTGACCTTCTCCCCTCTCATGCTCTCTCTCACTCTCACTCTCTCTCTCAAATAAATAAATAAAATCTTAAAAAAAAAAAAAAGAAGCCCACAATGATGAAACTATGTCAGAGGCGCCCAGGAAACAATTGAAAGAGCCTCCCACAATGGCCAAGGCTGGAAAAATTTATGCAACAAAATAAATAAAGCAATATGGGACTGTAACCCAAAGAATAAAATGAATGTCATGACTCTATGATCATGATATCAATATTAATTGATATAAATAAGTAATTTAGAACTATTAAAAGATAAATTGAGGCAAATTAAGAATTTTTTGAGTTTATTTTAATTAAAATCGATTTGAATCAGGCAGCACCAAACTGGAAATGGTTAGGAGTGCTCCACCAACAGGAGCTCTGGGGGAAGCAGAATCAGAAAATTATTGATTGGCTCCAGCTTAAAGCCTACTTGGCTGTTTGTGATTGGTCTGTTGTTTTTAGATTTCAATTTCATAACCTCGAAGCATTTATAGGCGTAGATTTTTGGTTTGTTAATTTGGGCCACCAAGACGTTAAAGTCAACAAGATGGTCTCCTTGTTTAATTTAATTTAATATGACATAAATAAATGGGGGGAAGGAAGGAGACAAATTTCCTGAGCAGAGAATTCCAAGTACTTTTTATAGATAATCCCACATTTGTTGATCATATGTACCTAGGGTATGGTGTGATTAAAGCACCGTTGTTATTAGGAAAATGTTCTTATTCTCAGGAGTTAAATACTGAAGTATTTAGGGATGAAGCACCATGATTTCCGCAACTTAATTTATGATTCCACAAGAAGGAGAATGTACATATGGGGTGAGGAGGCTGAGTATGTGTATGGAGATTGGAACAGAGAAAGACAATGGCAAAAAATTAACAGCTGATGAATTTGTTGAAGGATATATGTTCATTGCCTTATCTTTTAAGTAGTCTGGAGATTCTCAATTTTTCAAAATGAAAAACTGGAAAAAATAAATTTCACAAACATGAAGTATTTGATTTTATTTTATTTAGGTTTATTTAAGTAATCTCTACCCCCAACACAGGGCTCAAACTTAGGACTCCAAGATCGAGAATCACTAGGTCCTCCCAACAGGGCTGCCTGGGTGGTGCAGTCCATTGAGCATCCTACTCATGGTGTCGGCTCAGGTCAAGATCTCAGGGGTTGTGAGACCGAGCCCTGCATCAGGCTCCACGCTCAGCACAGGGTCTGATTGAGCTGAGCCAGCCAGGTGCCCCCACAAACATGAAGCACTTTAATTGTATACATTTAACAAATAAATAGAATAGAATTACGCTAAAATAGGAATTCAGAATCAAACAATAATTAGTCCAAGGTGCCAGATAGATAGCGTGTGTGATCTGCTTATGGCCGGCTTTGAAGCTATATGCAGAATATCTTTTATTACCGTGAAGTTATCTTTGGGGCCATTCTTTGGGGAGAACATCAGAGATCCAAAATTTTTTTAAACATATTTTTTAAGATTTTATTTATTATTTGACAGAGAAAGACACAGCGAGAGAGGGAACACAAGCAGGGGAAGTGAGAGAGGGAGAAGCAGGCTCCCCGCTGAGCAGAGAGCCTGATGCGGGGCTCGATCCCAGGACTCTGGGACCATGACCTGAGCCGAAGACAGGTGCTTAACGACTGAGCCACCCAGGCGCCCCAAAGATCCAAATCTGAGGCTCCTTGTAAGTGTGAATCCTGAGCCATATTCCCTCTCCTGTAGCCTGAGATCCTAAGGCATTGTTTACCTCTGAAGATCTCTCCCACCCTACCCTCTACCCTAAAGCTATTTTCTCCAAACCAGGCTGGGAAATTCCCTCCTGTGAAAACATTCCTACAAGACGGGGATGGCCAAGACATCGAACTACCATTCTGATATACAAACACCCCTTTTACAGTGTGTCCCTAATCTTTTCCCTTTACCGCAGCTTAGTCTACAAAATTATTGCCCTGAAGGACACAGCAGGAATGAGAGGCAGCAATGTCCAGTGGTGGAAAAAGACATTGGTTCATGGGGAGAGAGCCTCCTCCGGGCGGATGGGCTCAGAGGGCTGGGCAGCTGGGGCACTCGGGTGCCCCATGGGGCAGGTGGAGCAGGGACACCAGAATGAGAAAGGGAACAAGAAGTGACAAGTGGGAAGAGATTCCCTGGCCTCACCTGCCTGACTCTACTCCAGGCCCTTTTGAGAAGGAATGAAACTAGGGCACTGGGGAGAACCTCCCGTTTAGTGCTTGGGGAGGCAAAATTTCCTTCTTCCCTTTGCTCTCTTCCCTAGTCAACGCTGAGAAGTGCGAACTCACCTCGCTTTGCAACAGTTGGGTGAGGGCTCTGTCCAAGGTCTGGAGCATCAGCTCACCACCGGCCCCGCCCCCAGTCCCAGTCAATTCCCAAGGGGGCAGGTGGGCATGCGTTCAAGAGTCAGAGAAGAGCCGTTACACCTTTCGATTCATTCTCCAAGGCCCGAGCAAGTTGTCTTCAAGTAGAAAGTACACCTTAAATGCTCCCCCAACAGAGGGGCTAGTCCTTGGGAAGCAGAGGGATGGTTAGGGAAGGGATGCAAAAGACACTTAAATTCTAGCCTAAACGGGGGTGCTTGGGTGGCTCAATGGGTTAAAGCCTCTGCCTTCGGCTCAGGTCATGATCTCAGGGTTTTGGGATCGAGCCCCACATGGGGCTCTCTGCTCAGCAGGGAGCCTGATTCCCCCTCTCTCTCTGCCTGCCTCTCTGCCTACTTGTGATCTCTCTCTGTCAAATAAATAAATAAAATCTTAAAAAAAAAAAATTCTAGCCTAAACAGTTTCATTGTTCCACTGGGCGGTACAGTCAAAGATAGCCATTGTGCTCATTTCTACATTTTAAGTCTGCCCGAAATACTTCATAGTTAGTTATGTTTTAAGTAGGGCTCATACATTCCTTTCTCATTGCAAACTTTGGAATGCAGAATGCTGGGCTGGTGTTAAGTTAACTCTGGGAGCATGTTGTCACGAAAGCCCCTGGCTTTGGAGTTAATTAGATGCAAAGTCTGAAATTTGGATCAACTGCTAACTCGTCCTGCAGTTTTGTGCGGAGTGCTCTATCCTCTGTGCTTCCATATCCCCATCTGTAAAAGGGAGACGCTCTCTGCTCTGTCCACCTCTCAGGAGGATCGTGCAAGAAAGTCCTGTTAAAAAACATGAAGCAACATATCAATGCAAGTCATTGTAAGTGGTATTGGGGATCTGGACTGCCCAGGATGCCCACCTTGTAATTGTTGGGTGTGGGGGGTTATGAGCACAATAGTTTTTGTAGGTGTAAATGACGGAGAGGAAGGAGACCATCGTTTCAGAACCGTAAACTGGGTTCGCACACCCCATAGTCACCATAAGGCATGAGTTACTCTGGCTAATTCTGCTCTCAACCTCTGTGAGTCTGCAAAACAGCAGTGCTCACTTCCTAAGCAAGAGTAAGACATTTACTTTTATTTTTTAAAAGATATATTTATTTGACAGAGAGAGAGATCACAAGTAGGCAGAGAGGCAGGCAGAGAGAGAGGAGGAAGCAGGCTCCCTGCTGAGCACAGAGCCCGACACCCTGGAGCTGGATCCCAGGATGCTGAGATCATGACCTGAGCCGAAGGCAGCGGCTTAACCCACTGAGCCACCCAGGTGCCCCAGACATTTTACTTTTAAAAGTAAAACATTTTAAAGTTGTCTTTATCTTTCTCTAAAGCATTTCCACCTTTCCAAGTACGTGCGTTCGAGCCATGGCCATAAATTCCCACTAATTTATTTTAAGAATGCATTGTGATTTCTAGCCAGATTAACGTCACTCTAAACCAGCCACTTTGGGAAGATGTGCTTCTTGCCTCGGATCTTAACTTTGCCTGAAACACCTGTGAAATTCTTCCAGGGTTGCTTTCAGAAATACTTTATAAACCACACAAGAAAATCCACCCCAGGAGTCCAAATGGGACATTAGACACAAAGAGTATTACCCATACAGACCACCCACATTGCTCAAAAAATAAACTCTATGTTGTTTCTGGAAAGCAAGGCTCTGAACAAAGGGAAAAGATTTGACATCTCAAGGAGGTATTCCAAGAATCAACCGTGGGTTCTGAAAAGTTCCCAGAACTTTCTCAGCAGTGATACCAAGTGAGGACAACCCTGAGCGCAACTACTCTTATCTGGATGTAGAAGTTTCAGTTGAGAGTCTTTTGAAAGGAGTTTTTAAACTTTGTAATTATGAAAGTAGTTTTCTGAAGCATAATCTGACGAGAACATCAGTGTTTTTTTTTTTACAGCTCAAAGATGGAATCAGTGACAAAATGATTCTGGAATTTGAGTTGGGAGCAAATAAACCCTGAGATGAATCAGACTGATAGATAACAGGGAAAATGAAACCCCGGCGGTTCAGGCAAAGACATCATGTTTTTAATGTGAGAAATTAATTGTGGCTTGGACTTCTGATCAGGGCACTGTATGGGTTTTAGACCCTATTCTCTCTCTGAATGACTCACACATATTTGTTTTTTCTTTTTGTCAGAAATCCTTCTTGTCACATTCCACCATCACTCTAGATTTCTGCGGACCTTGCTGTGTTGTTGAAATGTCACAACCCGAGTTGAGAATCTTTCACTCACAGAATTCTAACTGGGAAAATGATTAGTATTGTGAATGAAATAATCCCCAGTCATGGCTCCATTTACTTCTAGAAATAGCATTAAGGCTTTGTTTTGAGTTCTGATGTTCTGATGTGATAATTAAATTATTGATTATTAACAACCAGATTATTCATTATTTCCTGGGGCTTATAGCAGACATCTCTAAAAAATTATTTACAGTCACCTTTTACATAATTTGAATGTCCTTAAACGGCACTTCTATGGAAAAACAAATGAAATGAAGAGAAAGTGGATACTCGTACCTAGCAATAAAAAAAACCTCTTCCAAAGAAATGGGAAAATAGGATCTCCAAATTACCCACCCAGAAGTGACATTAAAAATGACAACAGTTGAAAACAGCAACAATAAAGGACCGAGCAAACAGAAGATCTTTATAATTGTACTTCTTATAAAAAGGCTATGTGAGTGCGCATACATGTACATTAAGACAAGGATATTTCACTGTGTTGCATGAAAAGTCGATTCGGATTCAACGGTTGAACCTCAGGCCACCCACTTGGGGCATCGGGGCAGGACTGGGTGATCCAGTCTGACCTGGAAGGTTGGCAGGGAAAATTTTATCTGGGACAAAGCCTGACACTAAATGTCTGCTTGTTAAAGTACACCATAAAACTTGACTGTTCCTTTTGGAGACCTGGCTAAGCCAACCAGGTAATAAAAGACAGATTTATAAACCTAGTGCCTGTTGGCACCTCAGTAATTCGGAGTTAAGTACTTGGATTGGCTCCTAGATGCTTTATGGGTTTGAGGTATTCTTAGTAGGCCAATGGAAAATAATGAAGGGGCAGGCAGCAAGGCTCTTGCCCTGTGTCCCTTGACCACCTGGGCTTTGTCAACTCTCAGCTCCTGGTACAGTGCCCACATGCCACCAGCCTGCATTTCCGAGTCTCATTTGTTTCCTGGGCCCTCCAAAATTTCTCTCTGCAGCATCCCCCACAGACCTTTCTAGAGAGAGCAAAGCCAGCCACAGATGCAGAAAAGGACTACTTCCCTTCCAGGTAGAGCCAAGCCAGAGTATTTGGTTCAGTTCTCCCAGCCTGGAGGAAATTTAGGAAACCCTGCCCTTTAGGGATCCCTCCTTCCTTCCCACCCTTCCCCCTTGCTTCCTTTCTTCCTTCCTTAATGGGCACCAGGTCTGGCTCTGAAAACTCATTTGCATGCTAGGTCCCCATTGAGTTTCTGTCTGATCCCCAAGATGTGGTCCCGCCTTTCTTCTTTTCAACCCAAGCAGTCGGTCTCCCCGTTTCTATATCGGCAGACTGACCAGGAATCAGCCCCTGAAATTCCCTGGCCTTGCTCGTGTCAGTCCCCATTCTGAGAACGCAAGTTCTGTTCCTGACACTGGATGGGGGCCGTGCCGCTTGCCGCCCACGCCACGTGCGTGGCCCAGCCGCTCTCCGGCCTCTTGAGTACAGACCCTCTTGGGCGGTCACAGCGCTGCGCGGAGCCCTGGAGATAGCGCTGGGTTGGGCCTGGAGGGCAGGGGCTCACATCCAGAAGCCCCTCCCGCCATCGCTGGGACTAACACTGGGCCTGAATGGTCACAACAAGAAATGAACAAATGTTTTGGGATTCCCGGGTGGTAAGTTCCACCGTGTCGGGGACTGAATCTTACTCAACATTTTATGCCCGGGCCCTAAGTGTTGGTCCGGCCCAAACTAGATGCCCGGGATCTTAGTTCAAGGGTGTCAGGGTGAGTACTGCCATTATTGCGGCCTCGCCTGGGCCCGCAGCTGGGTCTTCGGTGCAGGACCCATTATTCTACCCGAGTCAGCTCTATATAGCGACCCTCCCAGACACCAACAATTAAACCACTAGGTTGACAGCAATAAACATTCAATGTGTTCATGGGCATTCATCCCTTTTACAAATATGTACTCAGTGCTTTACCGTGTGTCGGGTTGGGCTAGGCGTAACCCGCGCGAAACGTGAAACGTCCGGTTCCTAAGAGAGGAATTCGCTGTCTGCGGCACCGCTTCGTAAACCTTAACGCGCGCACGGATCATCCGCGGGCCGTGTTACCAGCCCCTTCTGCTCTGCGGCCCGCGCCAGCCCACGAGTATGCACTCCTAACAACCCCCCCGCTGCAGATTCTGAGACCTCCTGGGGTCGAACGGGTCACGGCTGGTCCTTAAAGCGGGACGCCTGGACCAGTAGATCCCGGGAGCATCTGGGAGCAGGTTCGAGAGGCAAATTCTCAGACCTCAGGTCTCGGGGAGCTTGGAAAAAACACAGGCCCCAGGGGCACCCGGATGGCTCACTGGGAGGAGCACGAGACTCGAGCTCGGGGTGGTGGGTTCAAACCCTACATTGGATGTAGAGACTACTTGAATAAATAAATTAAAACTTTAGAAAACAAAAAGGAAAAAACACAGATTCCTTAACCTAAATCCTTGTGATCAGAAACTATGTAGATAGAACCCTGGCATCAGGTGTATTTGCTGATTGATTGATTGATTGAACTCTCCAGGGGACATTAAAGAACAGCAGGGCTGAGAGGTAGAGGAAAGCCGCCACATCAGCCGACAAATCCAATCCCATGTCCTAAGAGCTACTGCCACCGGCTAGAAAGTCCACCTGGGGAAGTCAGGGGGCTTCTCAGAGGAGGGAACACAGGTGAACCGCCTCTTGAATACAGCCGGAGGGCTTGCCAGGGATAGGGACGGGGACAAAGCTTCCATGTGGAGGGCCGTGTAGACGCCCAGAAGCGGGAAGCCGCAAGGTGGGTGCTGGGCTGCTCTAGACTCCGGTTGGTGGGGGCAGAGCAGGCAAGGGAAGTTGGCTGGAAGGGAAGAAAGGGCGGGGCCGGCCGTGGCGAGGTGGGCGCGGCAAGGATTGCGTTCTGCCTGATTGAAGGCACTGGGCGCATTTAACCC
>CM052808.1:66137415-66215982 GCA_028533885.1 Nasua narica
AAATCTGGTAACAATTTTCTTAAAACATACATTTGCCATACAAGAAAGATACCAAGTTCGTTGTTGTTTTTGTTTTGTTTTGTTTTAACTATTGGGTGGTAGGGTTACAGGTGGGCTTACTTTTTAATATCTCTGTATTTTTTTAACTCTTGAGAAACCTTAATTTTATAATTAGAAAAATGGCAACAGAATAACTAAATGAGCTTTTGCTAAAATTAGGACGCTTGCCATCCTCCCGACTCCCTTGTATCTCCCACCCCGGCCCCCCGGAATTCCTGCTTTCAAGCCAGGCAGGAATCAGTCTCCTCCATTAGATGCCTCGACACCTGTCTGAGCTCCGAGAAGCGGTCGCCCTCGCTAGTTTACATCGCACTCATTTCTTCTGACGCCTGGGGGGCAGCACCCATTTCTCCGAAGCCCCCAGACCATCTATTTCCAGGTGGCCACCCCTGAAAATGAGCAGAATGAAAGCAAGAATGCGCACTAACCTCCTGATCCCAACTCCTGAGTCTCATCCAGGAGAGGGCTGACACTGTCGCCACCTTGAAATTTTCTCTTCCCTCTCGTTTGAACAGGCTGCAGCAGCATCCCACACTGACCGGAGGAAATCCTTCCTGGAAAAGAGCCCGGTAAACTAGATCAGGAAACTGACTGAGCTCAGAGCGGCATGTCTGGGTCTGGAGACCGTGGAAGCTGCCAGGGGCACCGTAGTTCCGGGTTCCTTAAAGGCAGTGTTTGGACGCATGAGTCAGCTCAGATTTTCCAGCAAATAATCCTGGTATATTGTTGCTTCCCACGGCAACCATCTTTAAAAAGTGCTAGGGGATACTTACATAAGGGGCAACCGCTGAGGGAAAGTGGGAGGCGGCATAGGGAATCTCTCTGCTAACTTTGCAACTTCCTCTGGATCTATAATGATTTCAAAATAACAAGTTTAAAAAAAAAAAAAAAAGGAAAAATGCCCCAGCTAGTAAGCTGTAATGCCACATCCTGATAGAGGCCATTATTTTGGATTCTATCCCTAAAATAAAAAAGACACCAACGTGCCTGAGTGAATTAGGCACTTGGGTGGGCTGCTATTGTATCCGTTTCTCTCTGTCATCTGATACGTTTTTAATTTTTCTCTGTGTTTTCCAGCTGTTTATCCCACAACAGCAGGGACAATATGGTAGCACTAGGTTGCTGGGAACCTGTCAGTGTTGTCACAGAAGTAAAGAATCCAAACTTTTTTTGGTATCATTTTGATTTTATTGGTGGAAAACTAAAGAACAAAACTGGAACATAAATTTCCCAGGTTAGGGGACATATTTTATTATTCTTCATACTCCCTTCCCCCTGAAGCCACTGCCACCTCCGGCTCCCAATGCCTTGGGATATGACTTAAAGACTCATCACTGTTAGTTGAATCTAAACTTTCTAAAGCACAAGAGAAAAAAAAAAGAACCACTCCCCTGGTATTCCTTAATTCATATTTTTTGCAGGTGCCTCGGAAGTTTTTGCTATTAAGAAGCAAACAAACAAACAAAATGTAACAGCTGATTCTGGAGACTGAAGGAGCCAGGATATTGGGTATCTGAACAGCAACAAGGTCAGATGACTTGGGTGTGAGGACAGTGTCATGGGTTGAATTGCATCCTGCCCCAAAAGACGTTGGAGTCCTAACCTTCAGAAGGAATCAAGCCTGCAGCACCTCGATCCCAGACATCCAGCCTCCAGAATGGTGAGGCAAAAATTTTCTGTTATTTTAAGGCATCTAGTGTGTGGTCCTCTGTTATGGCCGCCCTAGCAAAGAGTTAGGGGCAAGTTCTAGCATATTCTTTACAGCACAAAATTTTTTACTGTTCTCCCTGTTGCGACGATACCAGGAGTTACTGAGCACATATGACGGATTAGATGCTTTATGTCGTGATCTCGTTTAATACATACAGATCCCCAACAACGTGGGTGCTGCTATCATTCTGGCTTTGGACACAAAGGAAATTAGGACTGGGGTGCCTGCGTGGCTCAGTCTGTTAAGCGTCCAACCCTTGGTTTCAGCCAGGTCGTGATCCCAGGGTCATGAGATTGAGCCTCACAAAGGGCTTCGCTCGGGGCGTGGAGCTTACTTAAGATTCTCTCTCCCTCTCCCTCTACCCTGCACCCTGCTGCCGAGAGAAATAGGAAATTAGCATTAAGTAACTTGTCCAAGTTTGCGGGCCTAGGTCCTGGTTGCACCACATCTCCGCCCTTGCCTCTGGGCTCACCCAGTTCGCAGCTGCGGCTCTCGGCCTGACTGCAAGGACAGGAAAGCCACCGGGTCATCTCCCTTCGCAACTGAGCTGCTCTTTGTCCAACAGTCTTGCTTTTCCCACAGCTAAGCAGCTATAGGTGAGAAGAAATAGGCAACAGTAGCTCACAGATGGTGAGACTGTGGTATTGTCTGCCCTCCCCCACCAAGGTGGAGCTCTTAAAGGAACCGGGGTTCCTCCAGGTTATCAGATCTAGAGCTCAGCCAGTCCCTGTGATGGCACACAAGGGGACAAGCCAACCTTTCTTTCTAGAAGGAGAGGCTTTTCGCAGGTTAAATACTCTGCTGCAGGAGTGGTCACACAGGCTTGGAGATCTGAAGATGCGACAAGGGCACACGTGGGCACTCTGGACTCTAGCAGAGATGGGCAAGAGTGAGAGATCATTCCAGGGGCAAAGAGATCACGACTCCACACAAGGATTCACCGAGGGAGCACCGAGGCCGGTCACGGGGTCTAACCAAAGCCTCCCGATCATCCTGCAGACTTCAAGGGGAAGTGAGACTGAGGCAGTACTGGAGGAGGGAACTAGCCTTCTCAAACAATTTCCATCTGTAGTTCTCCCGTCTCAGAAGGACTGACTTTAGTTTCAGTGAGAAAGCGCAGGTTGTTTTTTACCCACTTAGCATGGACACTCGAGTGTTCTGATCGCTTTCGAGAACTCCTAGGGAGGAGGCAGGTCACTGACCCCTCCAGCATGGGGCCGAGGCTCTGATGTGACCCTAGTGCCGCTGCGAAGTGGAGGAAGCCGGCCAGCCAGCCACGGCCTTTGCTCTGTACCGGCCTCATGCGACGGTGCAGCAACCCAAGGACTCGGAGGGCCCCCTTTCCAGTACTTTCCAACACTGCCTGATTTACGTGGCCAGGCACCGGATTGTGTAGTCATAGCTCCAAAGTCACCCTGTACATCTCTAGCCACATCTGGGAAGTGGCTCCGTGTAGGGGGAATTCCCACAGGCCTTGGAGACCAAGGAACCCACTCACTCTGCCACTCGCTGCTCAACTGTGTGGCTTGAGGCAAGTTGCCTAATTTCTCTGAGCATCTGTCTTTTCCTGTATCAAAGGAGGATTTTATGCCTATCATGCAAGGGGGTGCCTTTGACTGGAAATATTTTTGCCTCTGCTACGACACTTTGTTGGAGGTCAGTAGACGGTAACAATTACACAACAACTCAAGAGACCGTGTTGGCTTCATTGGACCATACGGTTTCCCACCTCATCATGTTTCCATAACGATAACTGCATTTCACTTTATCCGTTCAGTAAACATTGAATACCTTCTCTTTCCTAGGCACGGCCCGAGGCGCGGGGTCTCCAAGGGCTTGGCCACAGGTCCCCTCTGCAAGAGGTTTCAGTCTCCAGCAGAAAATATATGAGTTGCACATACAGGGCTATCAATCAAGGTAAAAAGAGATGAGTCTGTGTTCTAAATAGATGAAGTTGGTTGGTAAACAGCAGCCCAGGTCCGGCACATGCAGAGCCAACGTCCTAAGGAACCAGTAATTAGGGAAACAGAGACAGGGGAATTGGGCCTGTTCCAGTTATCTCTGGGGTGCTGACAGACCTCTGGCGTAAGTAGTAAAGAACCAGGGCGTTCTTCCTTTGGTTCCTGGGGCACATTCGTCCAGAGGTGGGCTTGTGTAATTAGCATCAGGAGTGGGCCTCGCCGGCTGTAACCACAGTGGTGATTGGAGATTCTGTTTCTGTCTCCTCAGCTGGGGATCATCAGCCCCGCCCCCCCTCATATATACCGGTAAGAGCCTCCTCTTCTCACTGTAAAAGGCTGCAGCACCCAGTTAAGCATCCCCATCTCAGTACCCAAAAGAAAGGGGCCAACTGACACTTGGGCCTCTCCAAAAAGTTTCAGACCTCCTACAGGGGAGGCAGAGACATCCAAAACCAAGATTGGATCTCTCTACAACTGCTTACTAGAAGTTCATCGTCGAAAGTCCCAGCAGCTGGAGGCAACCTATACAAAGCCAAGAGCCTTTCTGCATATTCCAAAGACTCCCGCCCTTGCAGAGATCCTTAGCGTAACATCATCATGACAATGAACCAAGGCCGTGGGAAGCTTGGGTGCTTTTGTCTTCTGAATTCACCTTCAGTTGTATGGGAAGTGTTTTTCTACAGGACTGACCCTCTGGTAAACAAAGTTTGCATGACAGATGGGATTACTCCTTCACTCCTTGCTTTTCAAAACCAGCTCAGGAAAAGAGTACGTATCCTGCCCTAACTTATGGCCTCTATGACACATACTTGAACGAGGGCCAAGGCAGGAGTTAAAAATAGGCATGTCTGTAGGTGGAAGAAATTCCAAACTGAATGTCTGATTTCTAAGAAGTTCTGGGGAAAACACTCAATTTAAAAACCAGACAAGTGTGATAAGGCAGATAATAGAAACCCTGGTCAGGTGTTATCTGTAAAGTGATTATATGGCTACACAGTTGCCAATGAGTAAGAGGAACTTGAGAAACTATTAGTAAACACTGTTATTATGACCTAATATTGTTGTTCGAAAAGGATGTGGGAGTTTGGAATAGATGTTCAGGCTAAAAAAGAAAATTAGACATCATTGAGATTCTGAAATTAAGGAAAAAGAGCCTGCAGTGGCTAAATCACACAAAAGGTTGCAGATTAAGAACTGGACGGAATGGGGTCGTGGGTTGTTGCCTTTTACGTTAAGGAAAGCCCACCGGGGGATGAAATAAGTGTAACAGACATGAATTCTCCTAGTGACTCCCCGCCAGATAAAATATAAAATAAGAGTTGTTTCACCATCAGCAACACAGTGGTCACAATCAGCTCCCTCCCCTACCCCTTCTGAGTCCCAGCTGCTGGGCCCAGCAGCACCCCGCCTCCCCCACCAGCTACTGAGCAATTCAGGCTGAGTTTCCAGCAAATTTCATTAAGCAAAGCTGGTGTTTTCCCCATGTACTCAGGTGTAGCCCTCCTAGAGTCTGCGACTTGATGCACACAGTGGTTTATAACTCAAATAACGCAATGATGTTTTTCTAATCAGAACCAGGGCATAAAGGAATGAAGATTCTCCTCACCTAAGTTGCTTAAGGTACAAGTAGAGATTTCCAGAGTGTTTCAGGAAGGTTAGGCCATGTCAACGGCAACCTGCAGGCCTCCAGGCTTTCCCGCCAGACTACCTCTGCCTGTTTGTCCTCATTCCCTCCCTCCCCTCTGCTCTTATCTTTCTTCCCCTTGACTTAACCTCATGTTAGATAAGACTGATCACGATTCAGTGCCATGGGAAAAAAATAGTGGGTGAAACTGGGACACCAAAGCGAAGAAGCCCAGGTCCTCCCCCCTCCTCGTCACAATGTCACAATGTCATAACTGCATAGAGACTCCACCACATTTCCCAAGAAGTGCAGGAGTGGATGAAGCTGCCCTTCCCTTTCAAGGAATTCGTCACAGCCTTTCCTGGAAGGTTACAAGCCCGCAGAGAGTGTTTTGTTTACCTAGCCCTGTTTAGCATATATTAGACTATTAGTCCTAGGTCCAAGGTTCAGGAACCAGGAAAGAGTCCTCACCATCGCACCCCACTTCATTTGCTGGTGCTGGTGCTGGAAGGATTGGGCTCTGAAAGCAGGGATACGCTGAAACAGTGACCGTGACAGTGACAGGACATGGCTTGATTGCCACGCAAAGCCTCTTCCAAGCATTCCGCCATAAGCCTCGGGAGACCCTCGGTGAAAGTACTATGAGCCGGCTCGTCACTAGCAAAATTGCAGCAAATAAAAACAAGGACTGAGTAGGAAGACTTTAGCTGGCATTGATGGGATTACAACAACAAGTTTAAAGAGGAGGTATTTCCTGGAATGGCCGCCCAATGAGATAACTGTGCCGATAATCAGGAAATTTGCACAGCGGGATGGGAAACATCATGCTCTTGTTACCTGTGTGCCTACATTCTCATGAAACATACAAGTATAGGGGGCCCTGGGTGACTCAGTTGGTCGGTTGAGTGTCTGCCTTTGGTTCAGGTCGTGATCCCAGGGTCCTGCTCGGGGAGAAGCCTGCCTCCCCGCTCTCTGCCTTCCCTGCTCTCAAATAAATAAATAAAACAAGAAAGGGAGAAAGAGAGAAGGAAAGGAAAAATAAAAATAATTTGTTTTCTGTGTCGACTTGGTCGCCAGGGTTAGTGAAAAGCACTGTTCTATAACTACTACGGTTAGGGTTGAGGGGAGAAGGGATGTAATTGGGAGCCCACGCATCTGTAACTCTGGAGCTCTGGCTTAAAGGAAAAAGTGCATTTCTGCTAGAGTGCACAGTATTTTATGTATGTTATGTATGTATTTTATTTCATGGATGCATCGCATGGGTAAATCACAGCAGAGACCAGGTAATTTTGTCTATGGCAATCTCTGAGTGTTTCGTAAGAGCATCTTATGGGGTATTATAGGCTGGGTGAGCCCCAAGACCGCTGAATCCCTTTCCATTCCTGAGGGCCACTCCTCCCTCCTAACCCGTTCCCTTGCGGCCCTTTTTGGGGAACCCAGGCTCACACACCTGAGGTCACCATCCATAGGTGAGTGTTAGCCTGAGAATGAGTTGTGCTTCGTTGTTGTTTGTTGTTGGGGAGGGCTTTGTTTTGTCCTGGCATTTACCATGAACTGTTTGGAAAGCTTTCTCTCCCCCTTCTCCCCTCACCCAGCCCTGGCCCTCAGCGAGGTGTTTACCTCCAGACCTCACAATCTGAGGCCTTATCTGTGGTCACACGCAGTTTAAAACAGAGTTCAAAACATTTGCAACATATATAATGAAAAAAGGGTCACATCTTTGATATTCTTCTTCTGGATTTTGTTGTAAATGTATATGAAAATATAAAGAACTCTTGCGAATCAATTAAAAAAAAAAAAGCCCAGCAGAAAAATAGAGCAAGGGGCGCCTGGGTGGCTCAGTGGGTAAAAGCCTCTGCCTTCAGCTCAGGTCCTGATCTCAGGGTCCTGGGATCGAGCTCCGCATCGCATCGGTCTCTCTGCTCAGCGGGATCCTGCTTCCCCTTCTCTCTCTGCCTGCCTCTCTGCCTTCTTGTGATCTCTCTCTCTGTCAAATAAATAAAATCTTAAAAAAAATTGTAAAAGCCGGGTTATTAAAAGAAAAAGAGAAAAATAAGGCAACCAGTTTTACAGAAAAAATAAAAATTGTTAAGAAACATATGTTAAAGGATGGTTTCATGAAAAATAAAGGAAACGTGAAGTCAAATCAGAAGGAAATGCTTTTTTTTACTTTTCAAATTGATAAATATTAAAATGAAAGACAATAGGCAGTGTGGCCCGGGACTACAAAAACACTTATTTTCATTCATTGCTGGTGGGAATGTAAATAAGTGTAAGCTTTCTGGGGGACTGTTTACTTTCCTATGGGGGAACAAGAAAAGAAATAACTAATGAATCAAAAGAGAGCGCTGGTAGAAAACGGTGGTAGATATTTTTATAAGCTTCTCGGGGTAGGACCCTCTTAGAATAGAACCAGTACTAAAGCCTGTAAAGGGAAAAATAAACTAACCACCTAAAAAAAGATTAAACCTATCTATGCAAAATTACATTCTACATTAAACACAAATATCCAACCGGAGAAAATCATTTCTGCGGTGTGAATGAGGGACAAATGCTTGGCGAGGGGCTGTAGATCCGGCAGTCTCAAATGCCATTAGAGGGAATGTGAATGGCTATGCAGACTTTCTGCAGAGCAGTATATCAAAAGTTAAAATGCAATTGATGGGGGCCCCTGGTTGGCTCAGTTGGAAGAGTGAGCGACTCTTCATCTCACGATCCTGAGCTCAAGCCCCATGTTGGGTACAGCGCTTACTTCAAAAATATATTAAATAAATAAATAAACAAACAAATAAATAAATAAAAGCATTAAAATAACCAAAAAAACGGATAGCATTTTGAAAAATGTGTTTGAGGGGTGTCTGTGGGGCTCAGTTAAGCCTCGGACTCCTGGTTTGGCTCAGCTTGTGATCTCAAGGTTGTGGGAGCCACACTAGGAGGACAGGGTGCATCCCCCACTCTCTCTCCCTCTGCCCCTCTCCCCTCCTGTGCATGTGCACTCTCTCTCTCTGTCTCAAATCGATAAATAAATCTTTCAAAAAGATAAAATAATAAAATAATGTGTTTGAGTCAACAACCCCACTTAGGATCTACCAATTCAGAGATATGTATAGAAGAAGGTTAAAAGACAAAAAAAAAAAAAAAAAAAGTTAAAATATGTATGTTCAGGGATATTCCTTGTAGCTTGTGCACAACAGCAAAATACTGGAAACCAATAAAATATCCATCACTCGTAGATTGGTTACTAATGATAGCATGTTCTATTATTTATGCTACTGAGTTAGAGAGATACATGGAAAAGATCTTTATTATTATTTATTTATTTTTATTTTTTAAAGATTTTATTTATTTAGTTGACACAGAGAGAGAGAGAGAGGTCATAAGTGGGCAGAGAGGCAGGCAAAGAGAGAGGGGGAAGCAGGCCAAGCAGAGAGCCCGATGTGGTGCTCAATCCCAGGACCCTGACATCATGACTGAGCCAAAGGCAGCTGCTTAACCGACTGAGCCACCCAGGCGTCCCAATCCTTCTTTATTTTTAAAAAATATTTATTTACTTAAGTAATCTCTTCACCCAGCATGGGCCTCGAACTCACGACTCCAAAATTAAGTGTTTTCCTGACTGAGCCTGCCAGGAGGCCCCTGAAATCTATTCCTCTTTAAAACTTAGTACTTTTAGGGGCACCTGGCTAGCTCAGTCAGTAGAGCATGTGACTCTTGATCTTGAATCATAAGTTCAAGCCCCATGTTGGGCATATAGTTTACTTAAAAAAGACAAATAAAATTCTAAAACTTAGTGATTTTAAGTATAACCTCTCACTATTTTCTGGTTTCTTCTGAAAAGTTAATGAGTTATATGCAGTTTAGCAACTATGTCTGAAACTTACAGAGGACATAAAGGCTTCTTTTTCTTGTTTAATAAAGATTTTATTATTTTTAAAGTTATCTCTACACCCATTGTGGGGTTCCAACCCGCAAGCCCGAGATCAAGAGTTGCACACTTCACTGATTGAGCCACCCAGAGGCCCCAGAGGTTTATTTGTCTTGAAATGTTTTTGTAGACTTCTTTTTAGTGTTATACCATTTTTTAAAACCTGGAATTATTAATAATTTGCCTTTTAGGGGCACCTGGGTGGCTCAGTGTGTTAAGCCCCTGCCTTCGGCTCAGGTGATGATCTCAGGGTCCTGGGATGGAGCCCCACATCAGGCTCTCTGCTCAGCGGGGAGCCTGCTTCCCTTCCCCCCCACCTGCCTACTTGTGATCTCTCTCTCTCTCTGTCAAATAAATAAATAAAATCTTTTAAAAATTTTGCCTTTGAATTATTAATTATGCTGCTTCTTGCTATTTCTTTCAATGCTTCTGATACTATTGAAGTACAATTTAATAGGTTCCCTTAAACAAGTTATGTCCAGGGGTGCCTGGCTGGCTGGGGTTGAGAGCATGAGATTCTTAATGTTGGGGTTGTGAATTCAAGCTCCACATTGGGTATGCTTACTTACAAGAAAAAGTTATGTCCAGCTTGGACATCTATCCTAATATTAAGTGTTGGACATTGGGCCTTACTAATGAAAACTGGCTTTCACCCTTAATTCTCAAAAAAAAAAAAAGACACAAATTTTCAAATTTTTCTTTGCCTCTGGGTAGGGCAGGAAATGACTATATCTGATGCTGGTCTAAGAACAACCAGGCCCTCTGCTTATATTTACACAAACATGTAGAAATGAGTATTTCTGGGGGCTCCTGAGTGGCTCAGTCACTTAACCATCCAACTCCTTTTTTTTTTTTTTTTTTTGAGAGGAGACATGAGCTTGCTTGCTTGCTTGCTTATTAAGACTTATAAAGAGCTTGGAAAGTTTATTGGATGTAACAAATGTAGAAAAGTCCATTGCATTTTTATACACTGCAAATAGTTTTTAAAAGTATCTGAAATAGACAACTTTCAATTAAGCACTGAAACTATCAAGAGCCTAGGAATAATCTAACAAAAGATGTGTCTATCTCTAAAGAGAAGACTAAAACTTTGTTCAGAGACATTGGACAAGACATAAAGAAATGGAGACGTCTACCATGCTCAGACTGTCTCCTTTGCCCAAGCCTCTGACTCTTGATTTCGTCTCGGGTCATGATCTCAGGGTTGTGTGATTGAGCCCCAGGTCACGCTTTGCACTGGGCATGGAGCCTGCTTAAGATTCTCTCTCTCTTTCTCTCTTCCTCTGCCCCTCCACTCCGCTCTCCCTCTCTAAATAAAGCGAGAGAGAGAGAATCTCTAGGCATTATGGAACCTTCAGTCTGTTAGCATGAAAGTCCAGATTTTACACCAAGCCCGTGTTCTCCATTTTCCACAAAGAATCCTGGAAAAGAGTGAGGGGGAAAAAAAATCTGAAAATTTTCCAAATTAGGGGCTTTTTACATTCTCAAGTAGAAGAATGCTTCCTACATTGTTTTTTAAGATTTCGTTCTTTTAAGTCTTCTCTATGCCAAGCGTGGGGCTTGAACTCACAACCTCGAGATCAAAAACCGTATGCTCTACCAACTGAGCCAGCCAGGCACTCAAAATGCTTTGCACTGTGGAGGCTACTCAAATAACTGCACTGTTGTGTGAGATAAATCCTTCTTAGACAAAACTCTACATAGATATGGTTCCGTTATAGAGTATTACAGCCTACTTATTGCAAAGTCCAGCTGGAATGACAGTTTTCCAGAATAGCTCCAGCTGAAGACTGAATAAACAACAAACAACGAATAACTAAAATGTAACTACAAGGGGCGCCTGGATGGTTCAGTCGGTTGTAGGTCTGCCTTCAGCTCAGGTCATGATCCCGGGGTCCTGGGATAGAGCCCCACCTCGGGCTCCTTGTTCCGCCAGGAACCTGCTTCTCCTTCTACCTCTGCTGCCACTCCCCCTGCTTGTGCTTTCTCTCTGTGTCAGATAGATAAATAAAATATTTAAAAATAAATAAAAAAATGAAAATAAAATAACTACAATACATTCTGTCACTTCTATGAGGTTGTTTACAAAATGACTTTACCAAGATTTGGCCATTTGAGCAATCAAAGGAGAAATTATATTATGTTGGTATGTTTTCAAATCACCTGGACTTAACCTTCCTCGGTGGGATTCATAAGATACTGATGTGATCCACCATTAAGAGCTTGAACCTTTCTGATCTGCCCAGAACACACCAATCACCTGTTAGACTTCACTGTTCATATTCAAGTTCAGATGTAGATTTCTCGTTAGGACCTGCCCAAGAGCAATCCATGAAAACCGGCTTGAAGGCTGGTACAGAATGGTGCAAAGGTCCTCAGTGTCAGGAAATCACCTCCATTGCAAAACCAAAATCTCATGTTTGAATCCCAAATCTGCCCTACTTCACCAGCTACGTAGTGCAGAGCCGTTTTCATATCCTGAAAAATGGAAACAATACTTCTTTTCCAATGTGGTTGTGGCGACTGGATAAAACACTATGTAATTTATACCCATTTACATTATCTTAGATCTCTAGGAGCCTCTGGGTACAAAAAACAAAAACAGGAGGCACGTTTGCTGAATAATGATCTAAAACTGAAAACTTGTGACTTAAAAACAAAAACAAACCCTCAGCCAAATGTAGTATCTCAGAGAGATTCCCCTCCCACTAGAAAGTGACATTAGAAACCACAGCCACGAAGAATCTTCTCGAGACAAGGCAACTGATGGAGTGCAGGGGTGAGTCTGGACATCTCAAGGAGTGTCTTATTCAAGCCATCACATTTTGGTCCTCGTTTGTCAGAATTTTGTGCTTCAGTCCCCAAAGTCCTTTTCAGATAGTAGAGTGTCCTTCATTGAGCTCCATCAGAAATATTTCACATACATACAAGTTATGACACTGTGGTAAAAAAAAGAAAGGATAATCAGAGAAATCAGAAAGAGCATACTTATTTTACTAACTTGTCTTAAGGTAAAGTCACATTTTTTTTTTTTTTTTTTTTTTTTTGCTGCTGGGAGCAAGGCACAGGAGGAGGCTATTTTTTTCTTCCTCTTTTACTATGGATATCCCAGGAACTAAGAATAGAGCATTTCCCCTTTTCACTTAGGAGATCTTACCCAAGTAAGACAACATTTGATTACACAAACATTCCTAGTCCTCCCAGATGTCATTTTCCTCTTTATTTTGTCTCTTTCTATTATTTTTTTACTGTATTATTTTATATATTGTGTTTGATTAGAAATGTATGGATTTGCTTAAAATCATTTCTAGGCTCCCAAGAAACCATAGCAATATGTACATTTCCTTTTCTCATTTACAAGATAGTCCTGAACTCAGAAATTAGAAATCCTTGCCTTTCATCCTATTTCCGTTTGTCCTGGCGGTTGTGCCTGTGTGTGTGTGTGTGTGTGTGTGTGTGTGTGTGTGTATGTGTGTGTGTTGGAATGTGTCAGTAGAATTGTAGAATGATCTTGGACATTGTGACCAAATGTCATGCAAAGCCATGACTTGTGTCCAGAATCTAACAAGAGACTTCTTATCATTAAGAGTTTATGGTCCTTTCAGTTTTAAGATAAATAAATATTTCTTATTATTTTTTAAAGATTTTATTTATTTATTTGAAAGAGAGAGAGAGATCACAAGTAGGCAGAGAGGCAGGCAGAGGGAGAGGGGGAAGCGGCCTCCCCGCTAGCAGAGAGCCCGATGCGGGGCTCAATCCCAGGACCCTGAGATCATGACCTGAGCCGAAGGCAGAGGCTTTAACCCACTGAGCCACCCAGGCGCCCTAAGATAAATAAATTTGGAGGATCTAATGTATAGCGTGGTGATCACAGTTAACAATACTGTATTATATACTTGAAAGTTGCTAAGAGAATAGATCTGAAATGCTCTTACCACAAAAAGGAAAGGGACTAATGTGAGGTGCTGGCAATGCTACCTAATACCATGGTGATAATTGTGTTACAATATAGAAATGAATCAAGTTAACACCTTGAAGACCTTAAACTTGCGCAATGTTATGCGGAGATTACATCTCAATGAAGTTAGGGGTGGGAGGGTGTGGTCTTGAGATTGGAAGTTTATGAAGAGAATCCAGGTGAGGTGTAAAGCACATTTATATATTTTAAGATCCAAAGAAATACAAAATCATTTAAGGGATGGCAGGGTGGAAATTGCAGAGCCCATGGGTAGGAGAGTATGTCATCAGGTCACCATGAGCCATGGAACCTACAAGTGATGAAATCCAAGTTCTAGACCATAAATAAGGCTCTGAATGTTTCATCAGGGAGGCTGATGAGAATCCAGTGAGCATTTGAACCCCCAGAATTACATGGGAAGATAACTCCCCCATTTGTTTAATGTAAAAAGATTCCTTTTATTTACTATTTTTAAAGATGTTATTTATTCATTTGAGAGAGAGACAGAGAGAGAGCGCATGAGTGGGGGGGGCGGGGGGGGGAGAGGCAGAGGGAGAAGCAGATTCCCTGCTGAAGTGGAAGCCGACTATGTGGGCTCGATCTCAGGACCTGGAGATCATGACCTGAGCCAAAGACAGATCTGAGCCACCCTGGCGCCCCAAGATAGTTTCCTTTTAAAGTAATATCTTTCAATCTGGAGAAGAATTTGAATTAGGCTTAGAGATGTTTAGGAGAACGAAATCTTTCTTTTGGGAGAGATGGTGCATGTTTAACATTCTCTGTATAGTAATGTTTAAGGAAATAGGACGTATACGGGGCACCTGGCTGGCTCAGTTGGTAGATTATGTGACTCTTGATCTCGGGGTTGTGAGTTCAAGCCCCACATTGGGTGTAGAGATTGCCTAAAAAGAAAAAAAAAGAAAATATGATGGGTACTGATTGTTGACCTATATACTATTCTGTGTAGTTAGTGTTTAAGAAACTTAGGCCTAAATATAAATGGGAGTTACAAGGTCAGCTACTCCCCGCAGGACTCCTGCTCCATGGATGCTCCAAAACCCCTTTCCCCATCTCCACCCACCTCCTCAAGTAACAAAGTAATCTAAACAGTGCACCATTAACTTGTTTAAGATCTAGTCAGACCCCCAGCCCATGACAATACAATGGTGGTCATTTTAAAGGTCCACTGATGCCCCCCAGTTAACAAGGAGCCCGTTCCGGGGAGCCCTCACACGCCCCCCCTCCTTGTTTCCTCACAGAGGTAACTCATCTCATTTACTTATTACTTAAACATCTCATTTACTTATTTACTTATTTTACAAAAACTCTTCAAGCATTTAAAATGCATCCAATTTCCATTTCTCCAATTTATGGCTTTTGTTAGGATGGGGATCAAGTCCCCTCATCTCACTCGGAGCAGCCAGGATGGTAGAGTAGCAGTGAGTTAGATCTGTCTAGAACTAGAGAGTTTAGTTTTGCTCAGAAGGCAAAAACTTACAAGGCACGCTCTGCCAAGAAAGATAAGTTTGTTGTGTACATGGCAATTTCCTTTCTTAGAAAACCTTGATGGAGGAGTGCGTTTTTTCAAAAGTCACATCTCTTATCTATCTGAATGGCACCCCCCCCTTTTTCTTGCATCTCTATCATTCAGTGTATTAATGGTGATTCCACTGGAAACAGCTCAGCTCTCTTAAAATTTGGGACCTGTGAAAAAAAGAAAGCAGTTCTATTGCTGGAAGTGGGAGCCAGCAAATTTTGGCTTCAGTGGCCATTTATTTCAATAAACTCCGGTCATAAACCTTTAGGGCAGGGAGGCTACGTTTTGAGGCTGAGATGAAAGCAAGCTCCGGCTGAAGAAACAATGACAGAGTCATTCACTCGTCACTGGGGCGCTGGGGACTGTGGATGCAGGTGCCCGGGAGGCCTGACAGCAACATTCCTCGGGGTTAGTTCCGACCCAGGCATCAAAGAGGGCAATGACAGCCAAAGGAAAAAACAAGGGTGGGGCCGCTGCGAAGAGACGAAGAGACGAAGTGTACCCTCACTTTCATCAGAGGCTACAATCAGCTGAGAAGATTACGTGGGGAGCCAAAGCTCTGGTGGACTCAGATTAGAGAGAGCGAGTGTGCGCGTGCGCGAGTGTGAAAGGCTAGTGATGGGAAGGGAAGCCCCCACTGTTACAGATTTTCTAGCCGCTGCTGGATCAAAACAGCCCAAGAAGAGACTGTGGACGGAGCCACTCTGGGCAAGTTCTACTTTTTTGTCCCTGTAGCCAATGTTATTATTACTACCAAGGGCCTCCTCTCTGTTATTCCGAGTCAACCTTTGCCCCCCACTTGCCTCGGCATTCATTTTCCTAGTAGGATACTTTCAGTTTCGAGAAGGCAGTAAGCTAACTGAGGGCTTGGCAAGAGACATGGGTACCCCACATGCAAAAATACCATGCCTGCCCGCTGGCTAGAACGGCACACCTGGCTACAGAAGGTCGAAATCCTGAGGTTTCTAGAAGGGACCTCACTGGCAACGTAGGACTGCGGAGGGACTGCTGCCTTCCAGGAACGGGGAAGGGCGGGAATGCTTTTCAAAAGCCCAGTGCTTTTCGAAGTTTGAGTTGAAATAAGGAAGGAGAAGGGAAGAAGAGGAAATGGAGAAAAGCAGGAACTATCAGGGCTTCTGACTCATGGGGGGGGGAGGTGGACTTCCAAGTTGACTTGCGCTCTGTGCGGAAAATGACCTCTCGCCAATCAATCAGTTGTACTGTCTTCATCTATCACGCTGCCCGAGAGCCTCAAAATAGAGACCAACGTGGAACTTTATCTTTGTAAAATGCAACCCTGTGTGGCAATAGTAGCAAGCCGGCAGCCACTCGCACGTTGTGAATTCGTTGAATTTCGAGCTGGGAATTAGATTGGAGAAAATTTAGGGAGCAAGGAACCAAATGGTCCTTGTACACTTGCGGGCTCGGTGATGATGAAGGGTGCTCCTCGTTCAAGAGCACAGAAGGCAGAGGGCAGGGTCAGAGTACAGCCACAATTCCTCGTCTTTGTCATCAGACGGTTCAAGTCTCCCTGGCACAAGTTAAGGTTGATTTTTATTTCATTTTATTTTGTAAAGATTTAAATGTATTCATTTGACTGAGACAGAGAGAGCATAAGCAGGGGAAGCAGCAGGAAGAGGGAGAGAGAGAAGCAGGCTCCCCAATGAGCAGAGAGCCCAACGCCGGGCTTGATCCCCAGATCCCATGACCTGAGCCAAAGGCAGACACTTAACCGACTGAGCCACCCAGGCCCCCTCTTTACATACATTTCTATTTGGTGTATTCCTAGGAGGAATACTGGTTCGCATCCATTTGAACTTTATTTCCATAGTCTTTGAGCAATTACTATGAACATGTTTTTAAATTTCCAAGTTACAAAAGAGTATACAATGAAAACTAGCTGTTCCTCATTCCCCCTCTTGCCGATCTGTCATTGTTCCTCTAAGAATCATAGTTACTAGTTTCTTGTGAAGTCACTTTTTTTCTTTTCTTGGAAATGCTACATATAATCAGTGTTACCATTACACCTTTATAACTACATCCTCAAGGACTGAACTGCTGTCCTAACAAAGCACATAATGTATATCACTCTACAGTTTATAGCGTATATTTTTTCCAAAGACTTTATTTTTAAGTAATCTCTACACGCGGCGTGGGGCTTGAACTCACAGCCCCGAGATCAAGAGTCACATGCTCAACTGATAGCCAGCCAGGCTCGCCCAGTTTATCTCATATTTTTATATCTAGTCTCTCACTTATTGAATCTTCCCCCAAATTTACGAGGTGGCACAGGGTCATGACTACGAGTTAACTGCCCGGGTCCCAGAGAAGTCAGTGCTTTGCCTACAGAGACACTGGGTTTTAAGTGGCCGAGCTGGGAGTCGGTCTAGGACTTCTGACTCTAAAACCTGGCAGTGTTCCTGCATCAAGGATCAAAGTGAATATCTGACGGCAGCAAGGGGCAAAGCAACAGAATCCCGCACCCGGGGCTTCTCCGCGGTCTGAGGCCCCGGCTTGCCCAGAGCTCTCTGCCTGGGTCGGGCTCCCTTTGCACCCCCTCGGGGAGTTCTCCCAGCAGCAGGCAGCGGGAGACTCCCCCTGTGCACTCCGAACAAACAAGGCGTTCAAACCTCAGGCTCCTTTCCCGCCAGAGTTGAATTTAGTAAGATAAATTTGGATATTTGCTCTTGCATATTTCCTAGCACATTGAGAGACGGCTCGAGAACAAACAAACAAACCAGCCTAAGCCAACCGCAAGTCACCTGCTGATGTCAGGGCTCACCCAACCCAGCCCCCAGCCTGTGCGGCCTCTGGGCTCTTAGACTGAGAAAGTGATTCATTTCCTCTTTTTCTTTTAGTTTCCTTTCTCTGCCTGTCACCTCTTTCCTTTCTGTGGAGAACTCAGCAAAGTGGTCCCGTTGATAATCCTTGAATTCTGGCTGGAATGGGGCCCGTCATGCTTACACTTTGAGTTTTGCCAGACAGAGCCCGCCTGTCTGCTTGGGACGAGGAGGAAGGCACCCACTGGCGACTGTGCTCCCAGGGCTTTCGGGGGGATGGCTGCCACTTTCTTGCCCTGCCCTCCTCATTCTGGGAAGGGGGGGAGGCAGACGGGGAAGGAGCCTTCACCATGGGACACCCACGGGTGGTAGCTGATTTGCCCGTTATTAGCCCCTTTCATTCTCCAAAAAAGCCCTGTGTGGGAGGGACCATTGTCAATCTCCCTTTCCAAACTAGGAATCCTTGGCTCAGAGAAGTGAAGCAACTAGATACAAAATTCCCCCATTAACTTAACTTGTATCTATGCATTGCAATTCTTGGAGAGTTGGATCCTTATTCCAGGTACTTACTATTGTCAGAGAAAACACAGATCGGGATTCCTGGGTGGCTCACTCAGTTAAGTATCTGCCTGCAGCTCAGGTCACAATCCCAGGCTCATAGGATCGAGTCCCGCATTGGACTCCTTGCTGGGCGGGGAGCCTGTTTCTCTCTCTGCCTGCTTCTGCTCTCGTGCTTTCTCCCTCTCTCTCTGACAAATAAATAAATAAAATCTTAAAAAGAAAAAGAAAATACAGATAAACCCAGCAGGAGTTAACAGTCAGGTGCTGACTGCCGCACGGAGGGGAGAATAGAGCGCCATGTGGGCGCAGACCGTTGGCGGTGGGTCGGTCATTGACCCTCATGCTCACTGGCTGGCTGACAGGGAGAGAGGCCGCTCCCCCCACCCCCCCACCCAGCGTCACGGCACCGGGTCCCACCGTGTGTCACCGGCCCGGGCAGGATCCACATGCAAACTGCCAAGTAGGGTTTCTACTGAATGCGAGTGGCTTTGGCTCTGTTGTAATAAAGTCGCAAAATCCCAAGTCGAACCGTTGTAAGTGGAGATTCCCTGTAAAGCTGCTTATTTCAGCATGTCCATTACCACCCCAAGTCGGACAGATTTAAAAATCCTCTGGGGGGTTCGATAAAGATGAGGATGAGGTAAGATTGGCTGCGGGTAACAAAAGCGGCTAAAAGAGTTTGGGGGAAAGGTAGCAGTGAGGGAGAAAGGGGGCTCCTGCCCTCAAGCAGTATGCAGCTTAATTTTAGGGGAGCCATAAAACCACCTGTGACACATTATACCAATAAGCCAGAGGAAGGGAAGTATAGACCTCTTTGTGTGGACAGTGGGAGAAAGCTATACATTCTTCTGCCAGGGAAGAAACATCAAGGAAATGGTGTTTTATAGACTACTTGAAGGGTAAGTGGGTTCCACTGGCTGAGGACGGGTGTCCAGGCAGAAGACTTGGCAATAATGGCAGTGAAATGACGTGCTCGGTAGACAGAGGAATTTGAGAAGGAACATTAATCCTGAAGGCCACTTTAAAGAAAGACTGTGGACTCTGAGCAACAAACGGAGGGGTTTGGAGGGGAGGGGGTGGGGGGTTGGGTGAGCCTGGTGGTGGGTGTTGAGGAGGGCACATATTGCATGGAGCACTGGGTGTGGTACATAAGCAATAAATCTTGGAACACTGAAAAAAATAAAATAAAATTTAAAAAAAGAATAAAGAGGGGCGCCCGAGTGGCTCAGTGGGTTAAGGCCTCTGCCTTCGGCTCAGGTCATGGTCTCAGGGTTCTGGGATCGAGCCCCGCATCGGGCTCTCTGAGGCGGGGAGCCTGCTTCCCCCTCTCTCTCTGCCTGCCTCTCTGCCTGCTTGTGATCTCTCTCTCTCTGTCAAATAAATAAATAAAATCTTAAAAAAAAATAAAAATAAAAAAATAAAAAAAGAATAAAGAAAGATGTGATAGGATCCATGACAGCTGAAATACGGGGCATAAACAAGAAGTGAGAAGTTGGCCACCGATTGTGGTTTCATGTGTTCTACTCTGAGGCTGGAATAATTATGGCTCAGGTTTCTGCAAAGGTGGACTTGAAAGGGCCAGTGCCTGACTGCCGGGGGCCCCATAAAACCCTCTTGAGGCCTTCTCCAGGCCTTCTCAGGGCCTTGCAGCACAGCTGAGAGACGGAGACAGAGAGACAGAGAAGGAGAGAGACACAGGAGCCAGAATCAGATCTGTCCCTCCACACACTCAAAAGGGACAGACACGGCCAAGGGCAAGTGCGGGGGCCACCCCAGGAACCCACTCTGCCCCTTCATGCCGGGTGCTTCTGTCCCGGCCTCGACCTTGGCCACCCGGCTGCTGTCCCTGAAGCCTGTGCCTTGGCTGCCGGCCGCCGGAAGGCAGGACGGGACTTAGCCTCTGTTCTTCAGGAGTTGTGTTGTCTCTTGACTTTATCCAGAGTGTTGTTTTACTGGCCCATCTGTGAAAATATTCACTCATGATTTCTTCAAGTATTTTTTTATGCATTCAGTATTTACTTTAAACCTTCTGTAGTTTGTTTTGATGCAAATTATGAGCTCGGGATTGGGCACTAATTCATTTCCTGGATGTTTTAGGAAATCATCCTAGAACGTTTGATGGAATAATCGACCTCATTTCCACTGAAACGAAATAGCGCTCTGTCATGTACTTTAGGCTCACTCGTTGCGAGGCCTGTACCTTTCACTCTTTACTCTGCTCAACTATTTGTCTTTATTAGTTGGTCTTTCCATTTGCTTTCTAATATTTCAACAAATGGAAGGGCTAGTTCTCTCCAACTAGTTATATTTCCGAAGAAATCTTCATGGGGTTTTAACTGGAATTGTATTGCTTTCACAGGGTGATTGGGCAGGGTCTTCTCATCTGGAAATAATTCCTCCATTACATCCTTCAGAAAACAACCAGGATTCTTCATTTAGATTTTGCACATGCCCTGAGAGAGCATATTTATAATTTTTGTGTGGTTATAAATGGGTGGGTTTTTTTTTTTAAGTAATCGCTACGCCCAGCGTGGGACTTGAACTCACGACCCCGAGATCAAGAGTGGCATGCTTTACCGACTGAGTCAGCCAGGCGTCCTGTAAATGGGTGGTATTTTTTAAACACTATATTTTCCAAGTGATTACTGCCAGAGTTAAGAACATTTTCTAAGAACACTGATGTGGTATCTGACCTGTGACCTTTTATGATTTCTCATGGTTCTTTCTCACTTTGTTTCTCCTGCTAGGAACACCAGAGTGCCGGGGCTGCTGCTTTCGCTCTGGCCATCTCTCTCTCTCCCCTGCATTCTCCACCTATCCTCTCTGCCACACGGACAGCTGGGGGAGGGGAGTTCCTCCTGAGCACTGCCCCCTTCCCTGTCCTATCTGGCAATAAGAACAAACAAGAACAAACTCTCCGTCAAGTTTTTTCCTTCAGCTCTGGCAGGTGGCTTTTCTCTATTTTATTTGAGTCCAGGTGCAACCGGAGACCCCCAGCCCCCAAATTTTTAAGCAGAGAAGGGCTCTTGTTTTTTAAATATAAAAATCTGATCCTCGCTGGAAGGAGTGTGGACAATGGATAGAAAGGCGAATTAGCCTCAGAGAAAGTCATCCTGGCTGCCCCGTGGGGAGAGGCAGGTGTGTGTTTGGGGTGGTGGTGCTGGGGGACCCTCGGCAGGGCCAATGGAGAAGGAGAAGGAAGGTTTCGGACAGCGTGGCCATTATCTTAGAGGGTGGCCATTATCATGTCTCTGAGCATATTTCCACTTTTAAAACTGGAGGTTTATCCTTAAAGACAAACGCGTTTATAGGCACCAAAAAAAAAGAGGCAGATTTTAAATGCCTAGCATCTGTGATCTCTTCTGCTTATCGTCAACGTTTCTCATCAACCAATAACTGTAATGAACTAGGTGTAGAGTACAAAGTTTTGGGTTACAGTGGTCACTAACTTACCTATTAGCACTTTGAATTCAGGCACATGATGTGATCTTGGGCTTTGGTTTTCTCATCTGTATGTGGAAGTGAAAACCTCGTCCACTTTGTTTTAAAGTGGAAGGTCCTTCTCAACAGGCCCCTTAAAGGCCATGCATCCATTCAACGAATATTTGTTGAGTGTCTGCTGTGTGCCCAGCACCACAGGTCTAGGCCCTGGGGGAGAACAAACCATATAAGGTCTGAGCTCATGTGAAGTTTGAGTTCAAAAGCAGAACCCGACAATCAACAAGTCATTCAACTAAATAAAATAGACCTCCTGGAAGACAGTCAGATGGAGGGCAGGGATAGGCAATTTTTGGACAGGATAGTTAGGGAGGGCTTTTCCAAGAAAATAGCTTTTCTTCTGAGACATAAACGGCCAAGAGTATTAGTTATGGGAAGAGCAGGAGAAAGAGCATCGTCAGCGGAGTCCAGGATGAGGGCGAAGGCTCAGAAGCAGGGAGGAATGCAGTGAGGTTGGGGAAGAAGGCCGCAGGAGGTAGATATCGGAGGCATGGGTGTCCCCCATTATTGTCATGCCTCAATGGTCCTCCACGTCAGGGACACCAAGGGCAATTGTGGGTGCTGTTGGCAGATTAGATTGGGCACCAATAATGGTAGCCAAGAACTCAGCCTCCATTTCCAAGTCTATGCGCCAGAGTGAAATCGTGCCTTCTGCTAAAGGCAGCAATTATCCACACAGCTGGGTAACGATTCTGCTCACTGGGCTGTGACACTCAAAGCTTCTGGGCACTCCAAACATCTTCTAATTTCTAGCTCCCCTCTTCTGACTAATTGTGGCGTGTTTTACCCCTTCTGCCTCATGTGGCTCACGATTACGAGCACAATTACCAAGCATTTCAGCTCTCCTTCCCCATTCTACCACGCAAATGCTACGGGTCAAATTGTACATGTATTTTTATTACTGGTCTTATCCTTTTTTCCTAAGCCTGTTTATTCTGAGGTCCAGGCTTCTTTTGTCTCCTGAGGATAATGAACAGGGTTTTTATTTTTCCCCCTTTCCCTACCTCAGTTTTTTTAGATTATGAAATATAACACTCATCCAGAAAAGTAAACCATGTACAAATTATTTTCACTTAACTGTCTCGTAAAAATATTTCCATGTGTCGTATAATTGCATAATAAATTCTAATCCATTTTAATTACTTGCTGTTGATTCAGATATATTTTATTACTTTGACTAGACTGTAAACTACTTGAGGTCAGGTATCATTTCTTAAGTGGCTTTCCATCCAACATGGGGCTCCGCCCTACAACCCAGAGAGAAAGAGTCGCATGCTTCTGTCCACGGAGCCTGCCGGGTGCCCTAACCTCCTATTGCTTTAAGCCACTGAGTTTGTGGTACTCTACTGTGGCGGCCTTAGGAAACTAATATAGGAGAAAATTATATTTATGCTGAAAAATATCAAGTCGTGCTCTAATAGAATGTGGTCCTATCCTAGTCAGGAAATGTGAGAATTTTAGTAAGATAGGAATCGAGACAGTGACTGTCCTTGCTGACACTACCATCTTGTATGAGAATGACCATGCTATGTATCTTCACGAGTCACAACATCTCCACTCTCTGCTCAGCTAATCTAGTCACACCGCAGTGAGTGAACATTCTAGCATCTGATCTTATCACCCGCATGCTTAAAATCTTTTGCTGTTCCCGCCTTGGCCCCCAAACAATACACATACTCCTCAGGTCCCTCTCCACTCACCTCTCACCTCTTGCTCCTCACCCTGCCTGCCCTTCAGTCTCTGCCTGGAACATCTTTCCTTTGGCCTCACCGCTCGGCCAATCTTCTTTATGCCTCCGCTGTCACCCTCTAGGCTTGCTCCTCAAGGTCAGGTCTCAGGAACGGACCTAGGCACCACCGGAGTTTAAGACGCAGAATCTCAAGGCCAGCTAGATCTTCACAATGAGATGTGCATTTTAACAAGATACTCAAGTGATTCTTTTTTTTTTCCCCCAGTGATTCTTATGCACATTGAATTTGTGAGGTATCCTCTCTTCCACATAATCTCTGTGGGGGCAGGGAGCACTGTGTCCCCAGAACCCAGCAGAGTGGCTGTTTAAACAGAGATTTAGCTGATGTAATGCATGAGTCTGATTTCCTGTTAAAAAGCCCATCTCACAGGGAAAAAACAACAACAACAACAACAAAAAAACCCAAACCAAAACAGAAAAGTCTTTTATCGGAACAGACTCAGGTCTCCAGCCTATGTATGTTGTCACAGTTCCCTTTTAATTCCCCTTACACATCTCTCATATTCTTTGTTTTCCCGTCAAATCCTATTTTCTGCACAAAACATGTGAGTGACTGTTCTATTACTGATCATGTTTTGGGTTTTATTAGTAATCTTTAAAAAAACACTCTAATGACAACACAGGCATTGTCAGATTTGTACCGTTATTTTTGAACTTGGTCCATGAAAACTGATACCTGGTAATAGTTTTAAAAATTGTCCTCCCCAGTTCTTTTGCCCCCCCCTTCTTTTCCTCATCCCTGCCCTTCTCCCTTCCTTCCTTCCTGCCTACCTTCCTTCCTTTCTTAACAGATAACAGGATCCTAATGCTTCACGATACATCTTTTTGTTGTGAGTCCCGGCGGTCAAAATACCCTGACACATTTCTATTTCTCACAAGGTCTCAGTAAATGATAACATCACTTTTCCAGAGAAGTATATAGGTAAGAGAGCCTTTACACACTCAACTTCTAATTCCCTTAATAGAATGTTAAATCTGAGAATTTATGGTCCATCTCAAACCCACAATCTTAAAGGGTCCTCCATTAATTGCTGATTTGACCCACCTCTGATGCCCACCTCCCCAACTTTCCTCCTCCCTTCTCCTTCCAGCAAGTTGAATTTGCAATTCCCTAAAAGGCACCACTTGCCTAAGGTTCAGGTCTAGTATGGGTCACGTGGCTAACAACCTTTTATAATGATAATATTAGAGGACAGGATAGGCACACCCTTTGTAGGTAAACAACAGTAGGATTCCTTTTCTTTTGTTGAATGTATCTGCATTTCAGGGTGCATAATTTGGTCAGAAGTTTACTAATTTATCCAATCAGAAAGTTAATGGTGGCCCTTATTAAGTCAGTCAAAAATGGGGGGTGCCTGGGAGGCCCAGTCTCTGCGCTGAGCCTTCCGCTCAGGTCATGATCTTGGGGTCCTGGGAGGAGCCCTGGGTTGGGCTCCCTGCTCAGCGGGGAGTCTGTTTCTCCCTCTCTCTGCCCCTCCCCTCCTGCTCCTGTTCTCTCACATAAATAAATAAAATCTCAAAAAAATAAACTAAGTTGTTTAAATTCAGTAGTTTTATTCCATTTGATTATAGCGTCCTCTATACTTCTGCAGGACCAAGCCATAAATACTTGCAGGTTTGTGTTGGTTGAATGATTTCAGGTAAATAAACAAGCTCAAATGCCTACCGGGGGCATATAATGTAAATGAGAAAAGCGACAGCAGGGAGCGTGGCCGCCGGGAGCTCCTGCCCCAGGTCCGGGCGGGAGAGGCTGACCCCAGGCTTCTAGCCTGCTCCGCCCGTTTGGAAAACGGATCCCGGGCTTTCAGAGCTTCACCGTTTACGAAGGACGCCAGAGATCGGAGATTTTAAAGTCATTTCTCAATTTTTAAATGTTGGTAACCAACTCAACTTTTCACAAGACATTTTGCAAATCAATACCATGAGCTGAACAGAACATTCCTGGGAACCAAGCAGCTCTCAGTAGCCAATTCGCAACCTCTTTGTTCAATAGCGCAGGTAATGAAGAACATTCATTTTTCCAAATAACGTTACTACTGGGAACGCCAAGGTGGGTTAGAGCTCCTGCTCCGTAGGGGGGCTAACGAGGCTCAGATTCTGGCAGGGCTCTCGGCCAACAGGCGCTCCAGAATTCCCGCGATTTCAAGGAGCCAGTTTTCACACCTGTCAACTGGCCTTTATGGTAAGAATGGCAGCTTCGCAGCGTCGTTCTGAGGACAGAATGAGAGAAATGCCTGCCCAAGCTCGTCTCACGGAGCGGCCCTCAGCACCTACTGCCTAGTCCCAGTTACTACTCCTCTTTATCATACTGGGACCCGCCAAACATCGTGTAGGTAACCTCCTATTCCCAGATACATGTCTCCTTCCCCAAAAGCATCTGAAGGTGTCCCATATGATGCCTCACTCTTTTCACGTTACTAAGCAGCATCCAAATGGAGCTAATATCGACCTCTCCAGGGGGAATATGCTCCACCAGTCCTGGCTGGGGCGGAAAAGTAAGCCCTCTCCCCCGCCTCTCCACACACACGCGCACACACACACGCACGCACGCACACACGCACACACACGCCACCTTCGAAATCAAACCAGCGTGTGCTTGCTCGCTCCAGGGTTTCAGTTTGGTACGTTTGTCACTTTGGCTCTGGACGTTTTCTTCATTTCACTTCCCCTCGACCGCCCGTGGCCTCCGAGTTCGCGCTCCCGGTTCCCGATCTCGTTCCGGGGTCGGCTTCGTCAGAGTCTCTAATTGCCGGTTTACGATAAGGACCAAGCGCCCGGCCTCCCCAAGCCACCGCCTTCCCGCAAGAACTTGCCGCTCGCGCGACTTCCCGGCTCCGCCACCACGCGGGCCGACTCCACGTGGGGCGGGGGCGCGTCCGCTGCCCGGACCCACTCCGCGCGGCCCCCGCTCGCGAACCGAGTAACCGCGAGGCCGGGCACGGTCTGCGCGCCGATCGCCCGGCGCCCCCCGCCGCGGGTCGGCGCGGCGGCGGAGCAAGAACGAGTCCGGGCAGGTCCCCCACGGCCGCGGCCCTCGGGGGGCGGGGACAGGGGCGGGCGCAGAGTCAAGTTTCCCTACGTCACCGTACCCCCCTTATAAGAGGCGAGCGCGGGCGGGAGAATCGTCCAGTCCTGAGCGGTGCCCGGCCCGAGAGCTTCACTCTGTCTGCTTCGGTCGTGCCCGCCCGCTCCGGCCCGCGTGCAGCTCGCCTCCTGCTGCTCCAAGGGGCTCGGGTTGGGGGACTGAAGTCCCCGGGGTTTTACAGCACAGCTCCCGGTGGCTGCCGGTGGAGATGCCTGGGAAGAAGGCGCGTAAGAGCGCGCAGCCGAGCCCTGCGCGGGCCCCGGCAGGTAGGGAGCAACTGGGGCCCGCGGAGATCCTGGCCGGGGCGGGGCGGGGTCGAGGTCGAGGTCTCGGTCCCAGCGAGTGTTCCTGTCCCGGGGCCACGGGGAGAAAAAGTGCAAGTGCGGGCTGCAGTCACGAGGAGAAAGTCATTGTCGCGGCAGGTGGGGAAGGGAGAGGCTCCTTCGGGAGCTGCCTGGCGACCAGCCCTCTTCCTCCCGAGTCAGGGACCTTGGGAGGGCCCCGCTCTGAGTGTTGCCACTCTCGGGCCCCCAACACAAACAAAGCAGTCCGTCACGCTCGATCCTATGCGGGCTCTTCCACCGAGGACTGATGGAGCGTTAAGGAGGCCCTGCGAAGACCCCTGGAGCCTAGAAAATTGTGCTGCTTTGATGAGTGGTAGCATTTTAACAGTCGTTATTAGTTGTGGAGATGGGTAGGAGAACAGCAGTTGGTCTCCAGTGGTTTTTAATCCATCCATTCTCCCCTCCTCCCTCCTTAAAGCCCCATCGAATAACTTTAGACCCGCCCTCTACCTTATAAATCTTAACAAACAAGGCAGCCATCCGCCAAGGGGCTGTAGCGAAGGAGGCCTTCAGGGTCTGGGCTCGAAATCCGTCATACAGCTATTGCATCAGACGATAATGGCCCCCTTTTAACTTAGTTTCGATTTATAGAGCCCGTGAGGCGTGCAAAGGAAGTGGGGGATTGCCAACCTGGCTAAGTGGGCACCAAGGAGCTCTCTCTGGCTTGCTCTTGGGAGGCCAAAAAACTTTGCCCACCTCTTGTGATGTCCAAGGAATCTCCGGTTTCCGGAAGGTCTAACCTGAGCATCACCTTTCTGCCATTTAACTTCATTCCTAATAATACAGGACAGCAGAAATACATCTTTTTATTGAGATATAAGCGACATAGGACATGGTATTAGTTTTGATTTATGTATATATCAAATGACCATTGGGTTTATGTATATATGGCGAAATGGCTTTAGTTAACATCCCCCACCACACATAGTTTCAATTTTTTAAAAAATTCCTGCATTTATAGAAATGTAATGAACAGAAAGATTAAGGAAACAACTAGCAGCTAGTTTCTGCCCCCTTTTTTGGGGAAAGAGATTTTTTCCCCCTTTAAAACCCTTTTATAATCCTTTTTTCTTAATTTAATATTCATTTAATGACAATATCTCACTTCTAAAAAGTAGCAAACTTGTGAATTAAACATATTTCTGCTTCACTCATAAAGGCAGTGGATTGGCACAAATTAGGTTTGTAAGAAGAATTTGGTTTACAGGAAAATGTAAATTTCTAAGTTATTTTAGAAAATGCGGACTTACTTTTGATACCAAGATTTTATGAGTCTTAGAAGAAAACTTCAAAGTTTTTTAATGAGGATAAAAATACATTTTTTTTTTAAAAGATTTATTTATTTATTTATTTATTAGGAAAGAGAGAGTGAGAGAGAGCATGAGAAGGGAGGTCAGAGTGAGAAGCGGACTCCCCATGGAGCTGGGAGCTTGATGTGGGACTCGATCTCGGGACTCCGGGATCATGACCTGAGCTGAAGGCAGTTGGTTAACCAACTGAGCCACCCAGGCGCCCAGATAAGAATACATTTAGAGGGACGGCTGGGTGGCTCAGTTGGTGAAGCATTTGCCTTCAGCTCAGGTCATGATCCCCAGGTTCTGGGTTCCCTATCCGGCTCCATTTCAGGCTCCCTGCTCAGTGGGGAGCCTGCTTCTCCCTCTCCCTCTGCCACACCCCCTGCTTGTGCTCCCGCTGTCAAATGAATAAATAAAATCTTTTAAAAAGGAGGAAAAAAAAAAAGAATACATTTAGATTTGTCTATTAATGAAGGCACAATCCGAGCTGTGAATTACTGCCATTTAAAAAATAAGCCCTACTTATAAACAACATACAAGACTTTAAGATTTGAATTCTGTTCCCCAACCAACCTTCAATGAGCAAGAAGAAGATGACATCAATGGAGGCTGGCCAAGGCTCACTAACTCTGTGGTGTATGACAGAAGTGTCCCTACTGAAAGAGCATTTGCCTCATTCAGGGTGCTTTAAAAAAAAAAAAGATTTCAGAGCAAACGTCTTTATTCTTAACTCTTCTTCCTTTGGTTTATGAGTCACAATGTGCCAGTGTATGGTGTGTGCGTGTGGGTGGGTAGGTGCATGCATGCTAAGTCACCTTTCTCTCATTGAGAAAATGGGTGTACATAAAGCTAAAGTTGAGATAAATGTTTCACTGGATAAATACTCAGCTTGTCCCTTAGATGGGCACATTAACTCTTGCTGGTGGCAATTTGCAGTACCAGTGTGATCTTAATGTTTTGCTTTCCTTTTCAGAGCCGGAAGTGGAGTGTGCCATTCAACTCAGGAAATTTGGAGACAAACTGAATTTCCGTCAGAAACTTCTGAATCTGATATCCAAACTCTTCCGGTCGGGAACCTGACTGCTTTGCAAGCTCTTGAAGGAGGAGATTCCTTTTAAATGGAAGATTCCCCAGTAGGTGCAAATTTCATCAATTAAAGGAAATGCCTTGTAATGGAGAAGATTGAAAGAGTGCTCTCTTGCTTTTTGGACGTCCTTGGAAACCAAGATGGAAGACATCAAAGACGGATTTTTGTTGGAGATTTCCCAGAAGTCATTTTTTTTGGGGGGGTCACGAGGTCATTATAAAACCATTTTGTTTATTTTAAAGCAACAATGGAGGAGTTTTGAAAAATAAGGAATTAATTACTTAAAAATTTTGTTTTTACTTCGAAAGTTATTCCGGTAATTTTGCTGAAGGTTGCTGTCCAGCCCACTGCAGGCAGAGTTGGCAAATGAATGGACTGTGGGCAGGGGAAAAGAAACAGAGTGTGTTCAGTGTTGGGTTTTATTTTTGGATGACAACTCCAAAGTGATGTATAATATTCAGTTTATATATTGTTAAAAAGTAAATATTTCATGCTGAGAACACTGAATGTTAGAGAGAATGTGGATTCCACAAGTCACTACAAAATATAAAATGATTTGAAAACTTGTTTCTTTTGACTCAAAAATATATTGCTTCTGTTCAGATGACCTTTGAATTATGTTTCTGTCACTCTTAACTGGAAAGTCTGTACTTTGAAAAATGTGATAGAGGTGTTTGTTGGTGCCAGTAAGATTCTTGAAGGTAGAATGTTAAAACATAAAGAGCATGGGGATTTTGTAGAATGAGAAATAATGGGGAAAAAAGATGATTTAGACATTTTTACTGCTGTAATTAACACTTGATAAAACAAATATTCTGAAGTAACTTGATAAGATGAAAGTGTTTCTAAAGAAGTTTCTAAAATCTGTAAAATGCCCTTTCTCATACTAGTCAGTATATGTCTTATAAGAAGTGATCCTTTAAGAGAAATTAAGTATGTTTTACATAGTTGAGGTATACTTTTTAAAAAAGAGAATGGATTGCTCACTCAGAATAAAAACGCCATCTATGTGTAATTTGCTTTAGAATAATATGTAGATTCTGAGAAAGGTTTCATGAATTTCCCTTTTTTATTGTTAAAAGACCAGGCTATTAACAAAGTCCCCAGATATATAAAAAAAGAAATAATAATGTCACGATTGAATTTCAGCCAGAATAATCTTATTTATTTTACCTATTTATGATTAAAATATTGTTTTGTTTAGTTTGAAAATGTCTATTATAAAGTTACATTTTTAGGTTATGAGACAAAGCTTTCATAACCCCTTGAACTTTACAGTAAAAAAGTTTTGCTCTAGGCTGTGATCACTTCAGATGAAACGTTACCTCAGCATCTGTTTTTTTCTGCAGTATTATTTAGTTGCAAAGATGCTTTTTGTCTAGGGTATTTATGGTCTGTCACTGTATTTATACATACGAAACTTGGATACTGTAGCTGTAAACTATTAAAAAGTATCCCCATTCTTTTCTGTGTGTTTCTTTTTGTCATCAGGCCACCGGCCCAGTGTTCATTATGAAACCAAAATGGTTTGACGGGTTTGCCTCTTCAGGTCCCTTCTGACTTCCTCAGTCACAGTTCTGTCGCAGGGGTGGTACAGACGGGTAATTTAGCGTGATTGCTGCTGGCAAGGGACTTGCCATTGAATCAGGAGAGGAAATAGAGAAAAAGAAGAAATTCGTGCTTGACGGAGGTCCTGAATGCCTTAGCACCTGGAGAGTGATTTATTGAAAGCAGCCTACAGAGATCCTTGGATCTCCTTAGCGGCGCTGCGTGTCCCCTCCTTGGCTGCTCGGTGACCTCTGCCAGGCTAGACGAGCTTCTGGGCGGTTTCCTTGACGATGGCCTCACACTTCTCCTTTCCTCTGCCCCAACCCGAAGCAGCTAGTATTGCTTCATCTGAAGCTGGTCATGTGCAGGAGTGGCTTTCCTGTTAGAGGGTGAGAACTCCCAAGATACCCTTGGCAGCGCTCGAACTAGATCGCATCTTCGGGCTGAAACCCCTGTAAATTGCCTGGGTCAGAAGGGGAGGGCCGAGAGGTGGAGCTACCGGAGGAAAGTGACCACGTGGTGGTGGGGGGAATGAAGGGCTGCCCCAGCCATTGCAGGAGTGTGTGTGTGGGGGGAGATTGGCTCCATAAAGGTGGGGGAGCAGTCTGCATGATTTGATTTGAGGGTCTCCGGAAGATGAACTCCTGCCCCTCTGCCCCTGTGCATAGCCAGAACTGAATCGTCGGTGCTAACGAGTTTTGCTAAGAGTACCCTTGCTGCTCTTTTTTAATATTAGGAGTACAGGAGCAGGGGAAAGCTTTGACACAATGTACAATCTTCAGGTAGGAGGACTATGTATTTTCAAAAAACTCGTTTTTTTAAAAAAAGATTTTATTTATTTATTTGAGAGAGAGAGAGAGAGAGAGAACCCTAGCAGAGTGGAGAAGCGAGGGAGAAGCTGGTTTTCTGCAGAGCAGGGATCCCTATGCAGGGCTCCATCCCCGGACCCCGAGATCAGACCCTGAGCCCAAGGCAGAGGCTTAACCAACTGAGGGCCCCAGGCGCCTCAGAGAGCTCTTAATGTCAAAAAAATTCCCAGGATGTCCCGATAATTATAATTGTAAATATTGACTAACAAAAAGCTCTCCGGAATTAAAAAATAGTTTGACTTGCATTTATATTTAAGAGAAAATCTCCATAACCTTTATATTTGAAAAGTCACCTAGAAATGGCAATGTGCTCTTAGCAAAATGCATACAAAAAGTATAATTCTGCTTACAAATTATTTATAGTTAGTTTAAAATCGAATAAGAAAAAAAATCACTGCTTTTGCACAAATGTGTTTGCAGTCCTTCACCTTAACAAAGTTACCGTCCTTCCTTCCACAGCAAGTCTAGGGGAAGGCCTCCCAGGCTCTGTGTCTTGGATTAAAACAATAGTGGATCACTTTTGCAGAGCACGAAACTGTGGCAAAATGGTAAGACCTTTAGGAAAAAAATAAAATCAGAAATGCAATAATACCAGAATTAAGAAGCTGTGACTATGACTGGAATAATTGAAGAAGGTCTAATCCCGTGGAAGCTTCATTCTGAATCCTAAATATACTAAACAATTCCAAGAGTGGGCCTCAAATTTCAAGAACTATATTTTGTTCATTTTTTAAAAAGATTTTATTTATTTGGGGGCCGAGCTCTGGGGATAAGCAGGCTCCACGCTGTGCAGGGCAGGGCCCAATATGGCGCTGAATCCCACGACCTTGAGATCATGACCTGAGCCGAAACCAAGAGTTGGATGTGCAACCGACTGAGCCACCCAGGTATCCCTAAATTTAATTTTTATAAACTGGACAGAATTTCTTCTGAAGCTATCTCCTTATATCATTTGTCTGTGTAAAGGAATTAAATTTCCCAAAACAAATATGGTCAGGTAAAAAATGGGCTACGCTTCAAGGGATAATGTGACATGCTTTGGTAAGCTGTCCTATGCTGGTAGGTTTTTTTTTTTTTTTTCTTGTTTATTTATTTATTTTTGTAATCTCTACACCCAACGTGGGGCTCGAACTCATTACCCAAAGAGCAAGAGTTGCGTGGTCCTCAAACTGAGCCAGCCAGGTGCCCCTCCTATGTGGATAGTTTTATTTGAGATGTTTTTATCAGCTCTCCTTCCATTATTAATCAAGAATACATGTATCTAATTGTGTAATTTACATTTACACAAGCAATTTAAGAGAAAACCAGCAACGACTATCTCCTCAGTAGTTCATGATTTTGCATACTCGACATATAACTTACAGAGATTTATCAAAGTCTCTGCCAAAGCAAATTTTTCTTGTTTGGTGAATTTATTTCTCTCTGTATATGTGTCTTTCCTGTGCTTAGGGAAAATGCCTGTATTGTCTCTCTACAAATATTGAATATGGCTCAAGTAACTGATCATTTCAGGGACTGTGGGGGCTGGGGAAGGATCCAGGTAAGAAATGGAGAGGAGAGATGAGGGACAGAGACCTCTTTGTGCTGCCATTTGCAATAACTAAAGGGTACAGAAATCCAATCAAAAACTTTAGAAATGTTCAAGTGTCACCGTCTTGAGTTTATACTTCCTCCATTGTTTCATGTATACAACTGATTCCATACAAATCTGTGGTCATGGCACTCATTAATGAACACCGTAATTTTTAATTTAATTTATTTTTAAAGGAAGCTTTATGCCCAACTTCTGACTCTGAGATCAGGAGGAGTGTGCTCTACCGACCGAGCCAGCCCGGGGCCCCTGAATCCTGTAAGTTTTTGTGTAAATTGAGTAGATGAGAAATAGTTCCAGAGAAACAATGCAGAAGAGGAAGCAAATACTCCAGTCACGGCCTTGTCACTTTCCAGCTCTGAGAACTTGGCACTTCATTAACTTCTAGCCTCTGCTCCCATAGGTAAAACTGGGGAATAATGCTCCTTCACAGGGCAAGAGCGTGAGGACAGATATTACAGGTGGGTGGGAAAAAAAAGTCACTTATCTGTCTATCACCGATCTCTTTATCATCTATCAATGTATCTACGCACGAGATAAGTTGTTTCCTTTAGTCTGAAGACTCTGTGTGCTGTGATTTGGGTATTTTGATCACTTGCAATAACTTTGCCCCCCAACCTGTGCGCGCACACGCACGAACACACACACACACACACACACACACACACACGCAGCCCTTTGGGCCGGAACAGCATAAATTGTGAAAATCTTGCCAAACTGCTTGAACCTTTGTCAGTGGAACCAATGCTCCACCGGGAAGATGACTTTGATCTTGAGGACAGTCAACACTGAGTGTGACGAAGAGCGGAGAGCGCCCTGCTTTGGAATCACAGCTGAGCCATCAGCCATCGGTGAGTTGTGAGACTGAGCAGAGTGGCCTGTCGGAGTCAGAGTGACTCCTCTGCATCCCCTCTGAGGTCATCTGTGGTTCAAGACAGAGAATGGGAAGATGTCCTACCCCATTCCTGGTCCTACCAGCCCCACTCCTGCACGCAGTGTAAGAGGAAACTGAAGGGCTTGCAAAAACAAGTAGAAGAGTGGGTTTAAAATTCCCCCTCCAAAAATCCGTTTTCCAAATTCTTCTCCCAGACATTGATTCTAAGTGCTGGAGGAGGCTGGGCTGAAACATCTTGGGCTTTAAGTATTTTCCTGGACGTGAAAATTCCCCCTGGGCTCTGGCTTCCCTGATGGTGGTGTCACTGTGGCAAGGAGGCTTCTTGTATGTAGCTGTAAATAGATGGGATCACGTGATGGGACACACCCTACCGTGTGGGTCTCTCATGTAATAGGTCATGGTTCAAGAGCAAGATCTTTGTCCATACAGTCCCGGCACTCACTTTAGCTTCTATTTTAAGGACTTCCAGGAATCAGTTTAACAAACTCAGAGTGAAACACTCACACTCACCTGCAGTCTTCTTCCAGATCAGTTACTGTAAAAAAGGCCATAAAAATGAGGGAAGTGATGAGTGACAGGCGGGGATTCGGGATTCCTTTACTTTGTAAGTCTGGGTCCCAGACTGCACCCCTAGGTGTGCCCTGAACTGTACTGTCTGTGATCAGAAACTGAACAGTGTGTGGAGCCCGGGCTTGGGTTTGGGTTGGAAATGAAATGTACAAATGGCCTTTGGTATTTCTCGTGTCTTAGTAAAAGGCTTCTTCTCTTTTCAACACGGTCTCTCACTAAGGACCTCTAATGGAGCTGTGAGATTTGCCCATTTCCAATTGCACCTCTATCTTTAAAACCACAAACTTTCTTTCCCTGCAATTAGCAGTGGCTTTGGACTTCAGACTCAGCCACTGTTTTTTGCCACTCCTCTTTTGCAGGGCTCTGGATAAATGGCTCCATCTTGGTTTTCTTATAAAAAGGGTGTAAGATACACTGATTCCAAAGCATGTAGAGAATCAAACGAGGAGAGGACGTGTAGGATGTTTGGCTCACAGTCATTCTTAGTAAATGTCAGTTAACTTCAAGACAAAGGGTTGGATATTAGCTTCCTTACAGAGCTATGGAAGGTCTTGCCCAATTAGGATTATTAGACTAAAATGAAAGCTTTTGAAAAAAGGCAGCAGGGTAGTGGTGGGGCTGGAGAGGAAGTGGCAGTTTTTCCCGTGATGAGGCCATCTGTTTTTAATTTCTCACCTTCTAGCATTGGTAAAATATTTATTTTCACCCCGTACATAGTAGGTTTCATGAATACTATTGAATTGCCCAAAGCCTCCTGCATGTATTCATAAAAAAATTCAGGTCCTGATTTACAGAATACTGCCTCAAAAAATAGGAAGAAGGTCCTGTGTAGTTATGTCGGACTTGGCTGAATTTGGGTAAGTCTGTTTTCAGCCGGGAGTCCTAAAGGGCAGGCTCTCCCCTGAGATGAAACTGTGAAAACGTGTTCATCGGGAGGACAGAAGTTGTATCCTGGCTGCTTTTGTTTTTGGCTGGAGGAAACGTGAGTTGCATTCACCCACTGGGTTTCTCCCTAGAGCTTCTTGAGTCTGCGTTCAGAGGAACAATACTTCCATAATTTCTCTTATTTCCATAAGAGAAATACTTCTTAGTGATCTCTGGCAATGCGCCAGGCACTTGAGAAACTTTTGTATCATCTCATGGTCACATATTTGGAAACTACGATTGGTTTTCCAATTTTATAGTGGAGGAACCAGCCTCAGAGAATCAACAATTTCCCCAAAGTCGATCGACAGACGGGTGGAGCACACACAGGGTTTGAACTTTCGCCTTTGTAGCCCTAACGCAGTCTTCCCCTGCCATCGTAATACAGCTGCCTCCCACGAGGGACTGGGGAAAGGCCCCATCCCAAAGCAAAGCTGTTTGTTTTCCACTCCAGTGCCTCATTAAATATAGCCGAGTTTTATACTCCTGGGTTTCTTGAGGGTTCGAGGTTGATGATTAAACTAGCTGATATGTGAAAGATTCTGATAAGTGCCTCCAGTTCACACCCATTCAGCACAGCATTGCCGCTGCTTGCTTCTAGGTGATTTCCAACCTCCAGGGATGGAAACGTGACCTCAAAAACAGTGTCACAGTATTCCAAGAAACTGAATGAGAGGGAACCGGGAGGAAAGGTGCTGAGGCATCTCATCTCCCGGAGGGATTTTGTAGTGGATGAGCATGGAATTAATTTGAAAGATACCTTCCCCGCCAGGTCGCTTTTTACCGGTCAATGCCAAAACAGCACCTACTGGGACAGACCTGCAGGAGCTATTTGTAATGAGAAAGAAAAAGATTCAAAGAAGCCAGTCAAAACAGCAATTTGTGTCTTTTGTTGGCTGCCCCAGCGTACCCACCCTATTTTCAGCAAAGCCAAGCAGCCTTAGGAAGGAAGAAGTCATTGCCACCATATTTTTTTTTAAAAAAACAAACAATAGAGAACATCTAAATGAACCAGTCTGCCTTCTTGATGATTCATTTGGACAAGTGTTGGAGGAGGGGCAGGGAGCAACGGGTGGTTTGTGGTGGTTATGAAATCCTTTTGTTTTACGAAGTTTACTTTTTAGTAAGTGATTCCTTTTAGTAAGCGATTCCTCGCTTTAGCAAGCCATCATCAACACAGCGGATAATCCTCGGTGTTGAGGAAACGCACATGTTTATCAGAAAGCAGAGGGGGAAAATATCCTCCTTTGTCCATCTTAAAAAAAAAAAAGAAAGAAAAAAAAGACATACCACAATACAGCATCTGTAAAAAAAGTGATAAAAATGCTCCTTTCCTCTTCTTGAAACTTCTATTGGTGGTGCATTAAAAAGAACAGATTTCTGAGAATTAGGACTAAACTTTTGTTTAATTCTCATAATATAGATATAGAAGAATATAAGGAAGTCAGGCTAACACTTCGCAGATGACCCCCAGGGCCTTGGGAAAGTACCGGCCAGGATAAGTCTGGGCTTTTCTTCCAGACTTGAAATCGACATACAGGTGGAAGAAGGCTGGTGAGATGCCTCGGTGTGACTCACTTGTTAGCCATACTTTTTCAAGAATAAGCTGAGAAATGATAAAAGTGTGTATTTCTATATGTTTAGAAACACACTCTGGTGTCATTTTCAACCCAAATCATCATATAGATACATTGGAATTCTCTTCACAATAAATATTGCTAACGGGGCATAGATATTAGCTTCTTTCTTTTTTACAGCATTTTACTGTTTCATCCCTAAAGACTATGGAAAGTTTCCAGGCCCTGGTTTGCCCGGACCTGTCCTCGTTTTAAAACTGAAAGTCTCATGTTCTGGAAACGCCCTTCAGCCTGGGCGATCGGGGGCCGCTCGCTCAGCCCCGGGTGGCTGTACTGTGTCAGCATGTATACCTTTGGCAAATTAATCTCTGAGGATCTTCATTGGAATAAACTATATCTCACTTCTCTTTTCCACTCTTGGCTCACTTCTTAAAAGCAGATGATCGTGACTTCCTAGCCCTGTGGAATCCCAGGGTTCGTAAGGGGATGCAAAGAGTACATGGATACAAGGCTCCCAGCCCAGAGGCAGGCAGTTAGCAAGCCTCCAGTAAATAGCTGCAGGAAAAGAAATGCTCTGGCGATTACAAAGAGTTGACGAAAGCGAAAGGTTATCATGGTTTTTATTGGAATTGTTCAGTCCATACTGAATGAAAGTCGTGATTCATGGACTTTGCAGTATAGCGGAGGAAACCGATGAGGACAACCAGATGAAACATGCAAATGGTCTAGAATGCCCACTTACAAACCATGAAGGTGTTCGTTGGAGAAAGGGAAAAAGTCACAGAGGGAGGGTCAGGTTTTTCTTTTTTCTTTTCCTAAAGATCTTATTTTTTTAAGTAATCTCTTCCCCTCAAGTAGGGCTCGAACTCACGACCCCGAGACTGAGAGTTGCATGGGTATTTTTTATTTCAGAGAAAGAGGTTGTTTATCAGATAAATCGTTTCACTAGCAGAATGGCCAATGATTTCGAAGTCTTAACAGTCGGGTCTCCCAAGTTATGTGTCATTACAATACTTCTTCAAAGGTTGATTGACTTCCTCAGACATATCTATTTTTATCATCTGACTCTGTCTTGCATCTCCATTTTTTTCACAGATGCTGTTTTCTTAAAGGTCACTAGGAGCTTAATTGCCACATCTCAAGGCCTCTTAAGATTGCATCATACTCGACCCCAGAGCATTGCCTCCTCCTTCCAACTTATGTAAAGTGATTAGCATACCACATCATGTGCCCAGTCCTCTCCACTCTTCTTCCCAAGTTCCTCTTTCCTCTTGGTCTTTAAATGTCACTTTCCCAAGGTTCTGCTTTCATCGTGTTCTCTAAGACTAATGACCTCGCGTGCGCCCTTTAAGTTAACTGATTTTCAATCTTCATCTCCATCTGGCTTCTCCCCCTGGAACCAGGCCGGACTCTGTCACTCTGTGAGGCTTTTTCATTTTCTAGGATTTGTTTATTGTTTTTGTTAATTTTGGATTCCTCTCCTTCCCAGTTTTGCTGCTCGAAGTTCTGTTACCTTCAAGGTCAATATCAAAAGCCATTTACTTGGGAAATATTTTCAGATTGCCCAGATCAGAGAGGACATTGTATCTTTAATATGTCCGTAGCACATTTTTCTTATTATAACCCAACAATTATTTAATTCATATTTATGTTGATTGATTTTATGTCAGCTTCTCTAACTTGATTAAAGCTCCTCCAGGTATAACATAGAGCTGACTTGATTTTTTAATCTCTGTGTATCACTTAGCAAAATGATACTCATTCACTCCTTTACTCATTCATCCATAAGATAATTTTTGACTGTGTGTTCCAAGAACTAGATTTGACACCAGAGATCTAAAGAGAAAGTAACCAAGAACACATGTCACAGCCTCAAATAGCTCAGGGCATAGTAGAGACACCAAAACAAAAACACATTGTCACAATGAATCTGCTAAACATCGTGTTAAGAGGCGAACAACAGAGTGTTACTCTTGAGGCTCACAAAGTGTGTGTGTGTGTGTGTGTGTGTGTGGGAGGAGGTACTGAAGTGTTCATGGAAATATATATTGTATGAAATGAGTGCATCAGTTATATATTGCCGTGTAACAAATTACCCCCACCTTTAACAGCTTAAAACAATACACATTCATTATCTCATAGTTTCTGTGTCAGGAGTCTAGGCAAGGATCAGAGGGATCTGCTTCAGGGTTTCTCACTCCAATTGCTAGGTTGCAATCAAGGTGTTAAATAAAGTTGACTCAGATCAAGGCTGACTCTGCTCTATTTCTAAGCTCTCCATGTGGTTGGAAGGATAGCTCTTTAATGCTCATTGGACTGAGGGCTTCAGTTCTTAACTAGTGGTTAGCTAGAAGCCACCCCCAAATTCTTGCCACATGGGCTTCCCCATCTTGCTTCACCAGAGAAACATTCAAGAAGAATATGTGAGAGAACAAGAGAGAGCAAGAAAGACAGAATCATAATCTTTTAGAACCTAATTATGGAAGTGACATCCCGTCACTTTTGCTATATTATTTTTGTTAAAAATGAATCACTAGGTTCAAGCCGTCCTCCAAGGGAGGGGATTACATAGGACACACATACTAGGAATTAGGGATTATCGATACCTATTTTAAAAGACTGTCCACTGCCACAATGAGTGAGAATGAGAAGCTAACTAGTTCATTTCTTTCAGAGGAACCAACAAGAGCAAATGTAGGATAAGGAGAAAACGCAGCTTATAAAGACCACCTGGGGCTGCTGGGTCTTGAAGTTGAAGATAGAGAAATAAGCAGGGGCTGGTTTGTCATATGAAGGGACTTGGATTATATCTTGTAGAATGATTGGGCTACTCTAAGTAGGGAGTGACTAGAAAGTTGATCTTTAAATGTGTCAGCCTGTGCCTATACAAAGGATGGATGTGAGGGACATAAGTATAAAATCTGGGAAACCATTGAGGATATTGTTGATGAAAGCCTCAATGTTCCAATGGTTTAGGGTAGGAGAATCAGGGACAGATCTTAGATATGAAGAAGAGGGAAAGCTGATTGACTTATTTGCTGTAGTTGTGGGACGTTTAGGTAGAAGCATCCAATAGACTGGATATAGAACCCTGAAGCTCAGGGAAGAACTTGGCCCAAAGTTTGGGAATCATATGAATATCAGTGGTAGTTGCAACTAAAAAAGTTAGATAGAAAATGAGATAAAAGTTGAACCTGGGGGACGTCTGGCTGGCTCGGTGGGAAGACCATGCAATTCTTGATCTCGGGGTCCTGAGTTCGAGCCCCACGTTGGGTGTAGATACCACTTAAAATAAATAAATAAGCTTAAAAAAAGTGAACCTGGGAACACAAAGTTTAGGAACTTGCAGAGAAAGAGAGGCCAGTAAAAGAAAGAAGAAAGAATAATCATAATGGTCAGGAGAATATTCGTCATCACTCAGGTGAGGAAGGAAGGGGACCAAGAGGTTGAGATGCCACAGAGAAGTCCAGGACAAGAATTAAATAGAGCCACCTGGTTGGCTTGGTCAGTGGAGCCTATAACTCTTCATCTGGGGTTCGAGCCCCACTTTGGGTATAGAGATTACTTAAAAATAAAAAATACAATCTTTTTTTAAAAAAGAAAAAGACTGAATACCATTTGTACATGCATGCACTCACTTATTCAGGGATGACTTCATGCCGGGCGCTGAGATAGATGTGGGTGGTCGACCAGACAGACATAATCCCTGCCCCAGGAAGTCACGTTTACATCTATGGGACGATAGGGGTCTATCACTTTCCTAGGGCCGCCTTACAAAGTACCACAAACTGGGTGGCTGACGACAATAGAAACTCATTTTCTCACCGTTCTGGAGGCCAGAAGTCTGAAACTTGTGGGGGAGAATCCTTCCTGGCCTTTTTTCTGCTGGCAATCCTTGGCTTTCCTCGATTTCCAGAGGCAGGCAGCCCTCATTCAGTCTCTGCCTCTATGATGATACAGCTTTCCGCTTGTGTGTTGAGGTCTTCATATGGCCTCTTCCTCTTCTTATAGGGACACCAGCCATCTTGGACTAAGGCTCATCCTAATGGCCTCCTCCTGACTTGATGACATCTGGAAAGACCCTGTTTCCAATTTGGGTCACATTCATAGGGACTAGGAGTCAGGACTTCAACATATCTGGGGGACACACTTTAACCCCAGCAAGAGGCATTCAGGATAATTAGTAAACTTGAAGAAGGCAGTTGAAACGGACTTATGAATTGTAGTGTTATGATGTGACTTACCTGAGGTGAGATCCATAAATGCATTGGTTACGATAAACAGCAACCATTGCCTTTCTCATTATTTGCAGTACCTCGGTAGTTTGGGTCAGAGAAAATGATTTCTGACGAGTACTCACCACTAGGACAGAAGCAAGAGTATTGAGCCGCCTTCTTGTTAACTCGGGGTCTCACCGCTGGGTCGAAGGGTGGGTGGCTGCTTTACCTCGCCAGATCTTATTCCCCATTTGCCTAAAGGAAAGTCTGACCTGACAGGGAAATCTCAGGGTGTCAGGGTCTCCCCTGAAATGGTGTTGAAGGAGGTTGTTTATTTCTGCAGTGGGGGAGCCTATGACTTAGTAGGATTTGTGAACCATTGAACTGGATCCATGGTGGTTCTTACATTTAGTTCCACGGGGGACTCCCTGCAGAGGTTTAAAATGCCTTGTCCCAACCCCAAGGACAGATTCTCATTCCACTGGCTGGAGGTGGGCCGTGTTTTCCAAGCTCCCCAGATGATCACAGCGTGCAGTTGGGCTGGGAACCCCAGACCAGATGGCTCCCGCTCCGCTTACCTCCTTCTGTGCTTATACTCAGATTCTGACCCTTCTGCTCTTTACATAAGCGATAGGACCTATCTGTCAAAACCATCAGGGCTGCCGGGGAGGGCTCGTTAAGGCCCATGCCTATGGCGATGTAGGGTAGCCTCTGGTGTATGTTTAAAGAACTTTCTTTAAGGTCCTGGTGGATTCTACAGCTGCAAAGAATGGGCGCAGGCAGCTAGCCTCTGAGGCCTTTGCCCCACTTCCTCTACACACATGCTTCCAGAAGAATCGGAGCCACAGACAGGGAGGCTGCATAGCTTCCAAGGGGGTGCGGTAAGAGGGGGCGGCCACAGAAAACCCCCAGCGAGGTGGGGGGATGTGTACAGGAAGGAAGGACAAAGGTGGGTGGTGAACAGGGCCTCTAATGTAAGCCTGGAAAAGCCAGTCAGCTCCCCGACCTGTGGATGCTGAAAAGGGCCACAGTCCCCTTTGTCGGGTGACTCAGCAGCTAATTTTCAGGAAGTGTTTTTTTTCTTTCTGCCGGTTTTTTTTTTTTTTTTTTTTTTAACGAGCTAGTGAAGGCGAACCGGTGAATAGGTAAGTTCATAGGACTAAAAAAAAAGTCAGCATCTGCTGTCGGATATGGAAAGAGCTTTTTTTGGGGGGGGTGTGCAAAGTAGTGGTTTTCTTAAAGCAGGGGACGGAAACTGCTGGCAGAAGGAGCTTTAGTTGTTGAATTAGCTACTCCCAGAAAGAGTCCGGTGACCCACGATTCTCTACGTTTCCCTGCCAACTGTGACGGTAGGAGCCTGGGGTCTCCGCCATCCACACACAGATCAAGGCCGGACACTCGGAGAAGATGTTGGTCCCCAGCTGACCGCCCAGACATGCAGAAACACACATGGCCTCCCCTTGTCATTTGTCTCTCTGCAGGCAGGAGAGCTGGGTGTGGGGTGTGCTGAATGTGCTCAGGGACACGGCCCCGTGGGACTTAACATTGCCCCGCCAGCTGCTGGGGTGACTCAGACCGCGTTCTTCAGCCAACACAGCGGGGCCTGGCAGGGCGGGGCCCGGCGGTCGGACACCAGAGACCTTCCCAGTTGCTGTATTTTAAGCCGCAGGGTCTTATATCAGGTTTGGTAGGAACTGCGGCGTTGGCTGGGGAACAGGAGGAAACCGGTGGTGCGACCCTGGCTAGTTTTCCTAGTCCGGAATTCCTTTTTGTTCAGCTACAAAATGGAGATAGCAAGACTATGGACTTGCCAGACGAGAGCGGGGACTAGGACAGCGTATTGAAGAGTAACGTGCTCAGATAACTGAAGCTTCTCTCACGTTTCACAAGATACCCAGGCTTCCTAAGACTGCCTGCTGAGTTCATTCTGAACAATTTTAGTGTTTTAATATAATCTTTTTAAAAAAGATTTTTATTTATTGGGGCACCTGGGGGGCTCAGTCGTTAAATGTCTGCCTTTGGCTCAGGTCATGATTCCTGGGGTCCTGGGATCAAGCCCCGCATCGGGCTCCCTGCTCAGCAGGAAGCCTACTTCTCCCTCTCCCATTCCCCCTGCTTGTGTTCCCTCTCTCGCTGTCTCTCTCTCTCTCTCTGTCAAATAGGTAAATAAAAATCTTTTAAAAAAAAAAGATTTTTGTTTATTTCTCTGAGAGGGAGAGAGAGCACAAGGAGGGGAAGCTGCAGAGGGAGACGGAGAAGCAGACTCCCTGCTGAGTAGGGAGCCTGATTCAAGACTCAATCTTAGGACCCTGGGATCATGACCCCAGCCAAAGGCAGGTGCCCAATCGACTGAGCCACCCAGGCGCCCCTGTTTTAATATAATCTTAATAGTATTTTAATTACAAAGATGAAGCAGTTCTCTTTTTACCCAAATGTTCTTTTTTTCCTTTTAAAGTTTACTGTTAGAGTGATTTTATTTATTTATTTATTTATTTATTTTTAAGCACTCTCCACGCCCAAGGTGGGGCTCCAACTCATGACTCCAAGGTTAAGAGTTACATGCTCTGCTGACTGAGACAGCCAGGAGACAGCCTTGCTTTGGCATAAAGAATGAGCCAATGAACCTCTGTGTCCTGTGGAAAATGTATAAATGTTATCTGATATTGCTCTTAGATGTAATGCTAACTAATGTTAAATCAAAAATAAACGGTATTTTAAATATAAAAAAAAAAATCTGTTCTGAATTTTGATGTTTTACTTAAAGAATCTGAGCAGTAAAGTGACCCGAATTTGGGGTGTATACTTAGCCTCATTAATGAGTTTAGCATTATCTGCCAATCATTAGCCAAATATTTTGAAGCTGTTAGACCGAAGAAACCCGTAACACACTTAGGCTGCTCAGCAGGTGTACCATGCCCCGACAAAGACCACACTTTAGTCACAATCAATCGTGCATTGATTCGTTGACACACGACTCATTCAGCACCTACTATGTGCTGTGCATACAGTCTCCGCTCTCAGTTAGAACCTCACACTGATGTGGTGTCATCCTTCACACGGGTTTCCTTTGTGTTGGTTGAAGGGGGCCGTCATACGGAAGTCATGGCTGTGGTAATGATTAAGGAAGATGTCTTGGCTCATGGCCAGTAGGTAGCTTTTCAGATAAAGCCCATGATGACCAAGGAGGCAATATATATATATATTTTAAGATTTTTATTTATTTATTTGTCAGAGAGCGCACAAGCAGGGGAAGCAGCAGGCAGAGAGAGAAGCAGGCTCCCCGCTGAGCAGGGAACCCAATGCGGGACTCAAACCCAGGACCCTGGGATCACGACCTGAGCCCAAGGCAGACATTTAATGACTGAGCCACCCACGTGTCCCAAGGAGGCAATATTTTAAAGTGGGGAAAGGCTTGGACTTAGAGAAAAGAGAACCAGTTTCTTGTCCAAATGTTGCAACTAACTAGCTGGGAGAAATTGGAAAGTCACTTATTTTCTTGAGGCTAATTCCTACCCGGAAAAAATGTCAGGTGTGCGTGTGTGTGCGTGTGTGTGCGTGTGTGTGCAGGGGTGGTAATTCCTTAAGTCCCATTGAAGACTTATGATCTTGGCCAATTTCCTTGTGATTTCCACCTGTCCTGCAAGCTGAGGGCAAGAATAAACCAAAGCAAACCATCCTCCTACCCAGCCAACCAAGCCGCCAAAACTCATCTCAGCGCATGGCCCATCTCCCGCTCAGAGTCCCCGGAATACTCCAGGCAGTGCAAAACAGGTCTTAGTGCTGCTTTGTATATGTTTATGCTGATCTCTCTGGCTCTTTCTGAATCCAGAGAACGCTCTGGTCTTTTTCAGAGCCTCCCATTGTCAGAGAAGGTTAAAAAAACAAAACAAAAAAATCAAGATTTCACTTCACCCCAAAAAATAGTGTGAGCCAGGGCAAAACCCTGACGGAGAGCCGCGGCTTTTCGATACTGTCCAATGCAAAATGTCTTACAATGATAAAAACGGTGTAGAGCATTCTGGTCTTGAAGCCTGACCAGCTCCTGCCACTTGTAAATCGTTGCAAGTTTTTAATACTTTAAACGTAGCATGAGGTTGATTTTATCTTGTTCAGTCTGCTGTGAAACAGAGAGATGAGCCATCCTGAACTGGCTAATGTTTAATTATGTCCAATGTGGTATTTCTAAGCCGTGTTTAATATTGCCTTGGAATCTAAACAGGAGGCTCCTTGCCGTGGTTTTAGCTCCGACCTGACCACCCCAGACGACATGCGCCTTTGGAATGCCACCAAACATGTTTCATCTGCGGGAGGACGCTGGTGCCTGGCAACCCATAGGCCTTGTGTGCTCTCTGAGGGGTGTTTCCTTTTACCCGAGAGCAGGCAACTTCTCTGTGAGGTCCAGGGTGACCACATTGTCCTATCCGATGCCCTGCCGGAGATTTCCACCAGGTGACAGATTGCCTCTCGCTGTCAATCTTTCCCTGGATAGCTTCCAGCTTTCTTTGATTGTTTTCGCCCCCAGCCAAACATAAAGCGAGGGTGACATTTTTTTTTCCTAGCTCTTTATTTTTATAGCATGGCAGGAAAATGCTTTGATACATTAACTGAGTTTTAAATCGGTTACTCCAGGAGCCTCCTGCCATTGGACAGACAGAAACCAAGCTCTGGAGGCACCTGGGTGGCTCAGTGGATTAAGCCTCTGCCTTTGGCTCAGGTCATGATCTTAGGGTCCTGGGATCGAGCCCCGCATTGGGCTCTCTGCTTAGTGGGGAGCCTGCTTCTCTCTCTCTCTCCCTCTCCCCCTGCTTATGTTCCCTCTCTTCTCTCTCTCTCTCTCTCTTTGTCAATTAAATAAATAAATAAAATCCTTAAAAAAAAAAAAAAAGAAGAGGAAGAAATCAAGCTCTGTTGCCTCATCGAGAATTGTCATCGCAGAATCAGAGAAACAAGGACCAAACTCCCGGCTTCTACTTTCCAGGTGGAAGATGAAAAAGATTTGGAGGCATTGAGGGTCAAGCAGAGGTAGTTCTCCCACAAGTGAAGACCAGATAAAGTTGCCCAAGACAGAAAAGACTGGAAGAGCCAGAGAGTTCGGTGAGGCTGGGGACGGTGTGATGGCCTGTGGACCGCAGCAGGGTCTGCTAAGCAAGCCTTGTCTGTTGCCAGCACCAGGAAGCCGTGAGAAAGCATCCTTCCTCTCCGTAGGAGTCCTTTCCTTCAGGGAGACGGTCCACAAGCAACACCTGCCTGTATCACGAATCTGTGCATGGGTGTCTCCTTACTACTCACCACGGGATCGGGGGTGGTGGAGGCTCATTTCAGCAACGGAGGCTGTGTGAGCTCTCAGGAAGGTGTCTGTCCAGTTCTTTTTGTCTTTCCCTTAACACCCTAATATGCTGCATCCGAACAGAAGAATATTGGGTGTTGGCGGTCTGCACACTTCGACAGACCTAGTAGGGATCGCAGAACTGTCAGAATATGGGGATTGATCAATGTACCGAACGACCGCGAATGATTTCAGATGTGTTAATTCTGTACTCCTTTTGGGCACACATAAGAACCAGAACTATTCATTGCACCTAAAAAAATTTAGTTCAAATTAGTCATATGATTTATTATTAATGGAAGTCGTGATTGATTTTGGAAGTCAACGTACATGGTTAATTTGGAAGGATACAACTGGAGAATCATTTCTCTTTATCTGCACTCTTGTTTTTTTAAGATTTTATTTACTTGAGAGAAAGAGTACGAGCAGGGGGATGGGCAGAGGGAGAGGCAGACTCCCCACTGGGCAGGGAGCCTGATGTGGGACTCGATCTCAGGACCCCAGGATCATTATCTGAGCTGAAGGCAGACGCTTACCCCACTGAGCCACCCAAGCACCCCACTTTATCTGTACTCTTTTCTCATCACCTAAAGCTAGTATGTTAACTGATTTAATTAGACAAACTCAGTAGAGGATGGCTTCATTTGAGTATAGCTCAGTGTAGGTTAACTGCTAAAAATAATCCCTGAATATAAGTGAGTTAGCAAAATGAAAATTTCATTTTTTGGTCACATAAAGTCTAATACTGACATTTCTGGATGAGAGGTGCTCTACGCTTCTCTCTTCCAAGGGGTGATTCGAGATCGGATCCTTCCATCTTGTACCTCCACCATCTCTTGGCTTCAAAGTCACTGCTATAAGTTGAATTGTGTCATCCCCTCGCCTGAAAATCCTTCAGTACCTCAGAACATGACTCTACTTGGAGTCAGGGCCTTTAAAGAGGTGTTTAAGTTAAAATGAGGCTGTGAGGGTAGGCCCCAATCCCATCTGACTGGTGTGCATATAAAGAGAGGACATTTGGGCCCACAGAGAGACAGGAGGGGCGCACACATGCAGAGGAATAGACTGAGTAAGAACACAGTGGGAAGCCAAGCAATCCAAGGAGAGAGGCCTCAGGAGGACCCAAATCTGCTGACAATTTGATCTTGGACTTCCAGTCTCTAGAATTTCAAGAAAATACATTTCTATTGTTTAAGCCGTCTGGTCTATGGTGTTTATTATGGCAACCCTAGGGAATCAACGCAATCACCTCGTTATCCTGAGAACAGAGGAGGGGTGAGAGAAGAAAGTCCCCTCTGGGAGGGGGTTTGTGTATGCTGGTGGTGAAGCTCTCTCTTCCATCTGTAGTCCTGGGCCCAGATTTTGGTCACAATGATGGTGGCTTCGAAGTGTTCACTTACAATTCTCCTTTAAGCTGTTCGTATATGTTTTAAACACTCTTGGATCCAGATGGTGTGTATTACAATGAAACCATTAAAAAGCAAAACAACTAAAACGAATCCTCACATCCCACCACCTCAAAAGCATTACCTGTCTCATAGAAGGTTTAGTTATCTCCTTTTTCCTGGATGTTAGGGATCCTAGATTGAGCATGGGGAGGGAAAAACATGCTTCCTACCTTCTTTTAGAGAAATCTTTCATGGTTTGAAATTTGTGTAGTTTTTTTTTTTTTTTTGTCCTATATTCACAAGGCTGGACTACACAATGATTAAGAGAGTCATTTCATAAAAATAATGAGCAGATTATTATTTTCTGTTATTAGAGGAATTAGATTTTTTTTAGAAGAGACTTACGTTGTTTTGGTTCTCTATAAGGCTGTTCTGACAATAGCCAAATGTGTTTCTTTAACAGGATTACATTTTGGGGGCACCTGGCTGGCTTAGCCGGTGCAATTCTCGATCTTGGGGTTGTGGGTTTGAGCCTCATGTTTGGCACATAGAAATTACTTAAAAAACTAAAATCTTAAAAAAAAGAATTACACTTTTCTCAATAATGTTTCAAAATTAGTGTTTTCCTGCACATGTGCACACTCATTTCCTTCATTTAGTGGTAAAGATGTTCAGAAATGAGTAGTTGACCAAAACCCTTTCTTGGATTTTTGTGTTTGTATTTGGGGCCTGTCATTTGGAGACTAGAAGACTCCTTGCTTCTGAATTACAGTTTCGGTTGACGTCTGAGATCGTTGCTCTCAGTGAGCACTATTCAGAAATATACCATATGAGAAGTAGCACTGGGTGGTGGCCAAGGGCATGGAGTCTCGTTTTGAACCCACCATGCCATTGCTGTGAGATAGTGGACAACTTACTTAACCACCCTGTGGCTCGGTTGTCCCAACCGTAATGTAGGGATAATACCAGAACCCACTGTGTAGGACTACTGTGTGGATAAAATGAGTTAATATAAGGAAAGAACTTAACAGTGTCTGGCATAAGTAAGCGATACATAAGTGTTTGCTATTACTATTATTTTATACCCAGCAAAGTATCGTCATCATCCCCGGACATGAAGAGGCTACCGCTGTTCTGCTTTAGCATCACATCTTCCAGCAAGAGCAGGAACTATCCATGTGAAGAAAGCTAATATGTTCATTAAAAAAATGAGGACAGGGCAGCCTGGGTGCCTCCGTTGGTTAAGCGTTCAACTCTTGATCTCAGCTCAGGTCTTGATTTCAGGGTGGTGAGTTCAAGCTCTGCATTTACTTAGAAAAAAAAAAATGAAGACAATTGCACAAGAGACTGAAGTGAGAAAATGAGCTTCTTCATGTGGAGATTTGCAAGTCCCAGCATGCTTCCTGACAGGTGCCTCAGAAGTCCGCTCACTCTTCTAGCAAAGACCCGCTCTTCAAACCCACTGTTGCAATCACAGCCCAGTTCTCCAGACCGGCCCAACGGGAAAGACTGGGCTTGATGGTGAAATTCCATCTCTGAGTTAGAGTGTTGTTATTTTAACAAGAGGAAGGAACTGTATTATTGGTGAGAAAGACCACGTTTACTGTCCAAACAGTGAGGAAAGTCTGGCAGTCTGAGAGGATAGAACATCAAGGCCAAGGTTTGCCAAGCATGTGTGGGAGTGTCCATGACTCAAATTCTGGGGCTGAGTCAGAATAGAACTTGTTTCTGGAAGTAGGTGAGTGAGATTGGGGGCAGCGGGGAAGGACACAATTATTTACCAGGTAACTTTCTCTGTGACTTTTCACAAAGAATTCTCCCAGGTCTGACAGGACACATCCAGAAGACTCCAGGTTTAAGGACACCCTGCTCTCGCCAACCTTCTGGTTCTCATTTCATGCTCAGAGGAAGGTTCTCTCCCTTCTGGCCTGTTGTAACCTCACCTCATGGGATGAGCCCCCCTAACCTCCCCAACCAAATGTTGAGCCAGAAGAACTTCCCAAATGTGGGTGCCCTCAGGAATGGGGAGAATAATCAAAGGTCTTGTACAAGGAGTGAGGCAGCCTCAGCAGCCTCCTAAAGGAGAAATCCTTCCTGAAGCAAACTACCTTGAAGTTAACTGAACAGAGACTACATGGGACATGGGACCCTTAGGCCCTGACACTGATTTGCCGTGTGAACTCCGGCAAATCAGTTGAAAATGTCAAAGTCTCAGTGTTCTCCTTTGAAAAATAAATGTTGTAAACTCTGCTAAACTGGTTGGATGCAAGGCCCATCTTCTGATTGTGGAAGTGGAGGTAGAGGCACATTCCTTCTCTTCCAAGTGAATGAGCCTCTACACCGAGAAGCCAGCTGCTTGGGGTAGGAGTCAAGCAAAATGAGCTTGAATGCTGCCCCATCTTTCCTAGAGCAGTGGGGAAGGACAGGGAAGGACAGTGAAAGACAGGGAGAAAAAAAGTTCCCAGTTCTCTCCCCTTCAGACAGGGGATTGCACAAGTGTTCCAGGAAAGTGGGGGGCACTGGCTCAGCAGCGTACTGGCAGATGAAATAATTGGTTTCTGAATTATGCAACTCATAACACTTCTAACACCAAATCTAGGGGAGTTTTCCCTCTACCACTGAGCAATTCTCTAATTCTCTGTATTTTTTTTTTTTTTTTTAATAACTCTCTAGGGCACCTGGGTGGCTCAGTTGGCTGGGCGTCTGCCTTCGGCTCAGGTCATGATCCCAGGCTCTTGGGATTGAGTCCTCGTGGGGGGAGGGGTCCCTGCTCAGTAGGGAGCTGTTTCTTCCTCTTCCTCTGCCCGCTGTTTCCCCTACTTGTGCTGTCTTTTGCTCTCTCTTTCTGACAAATAAATAAAAATAAAAATAAATAAGTAACTCTCTACCCACAACGTCAGGATTCAAACCGATGACCCCAAGGATCTGCCCCTCGCCCAGCAAGGTCTTCGGCATGGGGGAGCTCCCCCTGTAGTGTGCTACGGTGATGCCCCAATCGAGAGGCACAAAAGCAAGAAGTAGAAGGAGCCCCCACCTGCCAGGCACGACGCAAGGCACTTTCAAGTGTTATCTCACTTAACCCCCACACCTGCCCCATGAGGTAGGGAGCCCCGTTCTACAAAATGAGGGGCCTGAGTCTTGGTGAGTTTCGCCAACTTGGTCCCAAGCCATAAAGTTGACAAAGTCATGGAGTCTCAAAGCCAAGATGAAGACAGCCAGATCTTCTGGCCTTCCCCCACTCCGCCATGCTGAGTCCTTTCTCTGATCCAGCCTCAGTCTCCTATAAGGATTCACTCTTAACATCCACAGTCCTCGCTTTGTCCTGGTCCCTCTGACTGAGGGCACTCCAGTCCCAGCACTGGTCGCTTAAGGCCAGGTGCCCCTGGTTTTTTGATTCAGTTCTATTCTGGAGTGTCAGTTATTCCAATAATGTCCCTGGAGTTAACGCAGACCCCACAGGGGAAGACTCAGTCTCTGAGACTGTCCTTATACCTGTACTTCTGCCCGATTGGCTAGAAGTTGGGGATTCACTTGACCTTCTCCTCACATTCCATAGTTGCTAGAACAACTCACAGAACTAAGGAAAATGCTTCACTTAAATTTACCAGCTTATTATAACAAAATACAACTCGTGAAAAGTCAAATGGTGGAGGTGTGGAGGGCAAGCATGGGGGAGGGGAGTGGGGCTTCCAGGCCCTCTCTGGGCACAGCACCCTCCCCACAGCTGCACATGCTCACCAACCCAGAAGCACCCAAGCCCCATTGTTTAGGGATTTTTATGGTGGTTCCGCTGTCTATTTATTTATCTTCAACATGGCGGTCCAACCGCCATTTACTAAACAATGCTCTTTCTGCCCTTGATTTGAAATGCCAACCTGAAGAACAAATCACATTCTGGAAGGTACTTTGGTTTGTTTCTGGAATCTATACTATCATTTAAGTCTTTTGAAGTTTCAAGGTTATTTTATTTATTTAATTAAATTAAATTAATTAATTAATTTTTAAAGATTTTTTTTATTTATTTGAGAGAGAGAGCAAGAGCATGAGAGGAGAGAAGTCAGAGGGAGAAGCAGACTCCCCGCAGAGCTGGGAGCCCGATGTGGGACTTGATCCTGGAACTCTGGGATCATGACCTGAGCCGAAGGCAGTCGCTTAACCAACTGAGCCACCCAGGCGCCTCAAGGTTATTTTAATCATTGTATCTGCATTTTATGTTTTACCATCTGCAAGAGGGAGTTTCTAGAGAAAATCTTCAGTATTTTCAAATCGTGAAGGAAAGGTGTGAGCAGTGAGGCGCTATGTAGATGGAAGATTCCTGGAGCTCCGGGACGTGGTTTCCTGAGCCAGGTGAGGAGTTAGGCTTGACCAGGAGCAGGGCACATAGGACCCTGTGAGGGGACAGAGGAGGTTATGGATGGTGACTGGAGTCTCACTCCCCTTCCAGGGAAAATGACCTTTTCCTCTTTGTTCCTGAGACAACGGCAGTCTTGGGCAGCTGCATTTTGTATCTGTGATGCTATGTCCATCCCAACAATCCCCAATGGAATCGGGAAGACTGGAATCAGGCTCCATTCTAGAAGTTCATAAGCGGCCTGCAGAGTGACGTGGCATGAAGAGCTCTGATCCAAAGGAGATGTGCACCCCAATGTTTATAGCAGTAATGTCCACAAGAGCCAAACAATGGAAAGAGCCCGATGTCCATCAACAGATGAATGGATAAAGAAAATGTGGTATATAAGTACAGTGGAATATTATGCAGCCGTCAAAATGAAATCTTGCCATTTGCAACAACGTGAGTGGAACTAGAGGGTATTATGCTAAGCAAAATAAGTCAATCAGAGAAAGACAATTATCATATGATCTCACTGATATGAGGAATTTGAGAAACAAGGCAGAGGATCATAGGGGAAGGGAGGGAAAAGTGAAACAAGACAAAACCAGAGAGGGAGACAAACCATAAGAGACTCTTAATCAAAGGAAACAAACTGAGGGTTGATGGAGGGGAGCGGGGTGGGAGGGAAGGGGTGGCTGGGGGATGGACATTGGGGAGGGGTATGTGCTATGGTGAGTGCTGTGAATGGTGTTAAGTCTGATGAATCACAGAGCTGTACCCCTGAAACAAATAACACATTATATGTTAATAAAAAAAAAAGAATCTAGTGTGTTGATTTGCCTGACAGCCATTCTCTGGTTCTGGAATCCTTGTCATATAAAACAGGGACGGACAGTATAAAGACAAAGGTACGTTTTAACGTTGCCTCTTTCCTTCCCTAGACCCAGAGGGAGCAAATGAGAGTAGTGTGCCTGCCCAAAAGCAAGTCCGGGACTGGAATTTCCCACCACTGTGGTCAGGGGCCAGCTGTCACTTGCTGCAGAGAAAGGGACGAGGGCTGCTGTTCCCTCCCAGACTCGGGGCGTAGAGGACACTGGGTGTTGCCTCTTCTGATTAGGGAGAAGCAGCCAGTGTGCCAGGCTGGCTCAGGGGCTGAGTGGTTACTCCAGGCTGCTCTAGGACAGGTGGCCGCAGAGCCCTTCCTGTGACGGGCTGGCTGACTAGCTCGGCATGAGTAACACACCTGTCTTTAAAAATAACCCGCCCTGGAGCACCTGGGTGGCTCAGCCGGTTAACTGACCAGCTCTTGATTTCAGCTCAGGCCATGATCTCAGGGTTATGGGATCGAGCCCTGTGTGGGGCTCTGTGCTCAATGTGGAATCTCCTCGTCCCTCTCCCTCTGTTCCTCCCCGCCTCCTCTCACGCTCTCTCTCTCTCTCTCAAATAAATAAAATCTTAAAAAAAAAAAAGCCCAGAGTCAATCAAACATTGTATGTGCAACTAAAATTCCAACTGCTGATCTATACTCAAATATCATCAGTCTGTTTTATACTTTAGAGTTTTAATGAATTTAAAAGAACAGTTTCTGCTCTTAAGAGAAGAGAATGTCTTTACAAAACGGCATCTGTTCTTCAGGGCCCACAAAATCTGGGAGAAGTCCTCTGGGGACCCTGACAATTCATTCGGTTCGTGGTCTTCAATATGTGATCTCGATGTATTTGGGGGGTAGGCAAAGGTTTTCCCAGGAGCACAGACACCTGGGTAGTTTAAAGGAACGAATATCCCGGTGTTCAACTTGCTTGTGTATATTGTGCTAAAATTTATCTGCCTGAGAGTTCGCTCTCCTGTCCCCTTTTATAACCACCCCTCCTCTGCTTATTGTGAATCTTGCAGAGGCTACTGACCACGGGGGGTGAACCCTGCATATGAAGGCCAAGGGCAGCCGGAGGTTTGAGTGAGGTGCTGAGCAAGTGAACGCCTAGTGACATGTTGGTAGGTTCTTATGCAAATCAGGGAGTTTTCAAGTCGAAGAGGACGTAATCCTGTGGTTACCTTTTCATCGGAGGACTATTCAACAATAGTCAGGATAGATAGATGGTAGACAACTGAAAAAGTAACTTATTTTTCATGGTAAATGATCAAAATAATTTTATGAGGAATGCTGAGAAATTGTCCAAATAACTGAGGCACATTTTTGTAGAGAAATACCTTCTATTTCTATTTCTTTATTTGAACAAAGTTTTCACAATTTTTTCCAAAAAAATGAAAATAAGAATAGTTTTATTTTTATGAACTAGTCTCAGTCTATCAGCCGCAGATTTGTAAGTGACTGAAAAAAAACCCCAAACCTAAAACCTTTCAACAAAATAGTCTCATTCATCTATTAAGAGCCTCATTCTCAATACATTGTACTGTTTATCTTATAATTTCTGTTTTATATCTTACTTTATGTTTCCTTTATATTTAATGAATTAAAATGTGTAATATTTAGGTGCTTTGCTCAATTGTTTCCTGATAGTGATTGTAAAGATAGTTCAATCCAGAAAAAAATGGTATTTTTACTTATGGTCAAAGGAAATAGTTTTTCAATTTCCATTTAGATACCTATTTTTGTTCTAGACACATAGGGAAGATCAGTATAAGACTTTCAGGCCTAAAATTGTTGCATTGGGATATAATCCCATGGGAGGCAGGGAAAGGCACAGAGCCAGGGTCCGTCCTCATTTCGCCCTCTTCATGCTGAATGTTAGGTGCCAGAGGCCTTGTGATGATTGCTGTTCTCAGGTTTTCTGAGGTTATCTTCCAAGTGATGACAGGTATCATTAAACCCTAACTATTCAGGGGGCTCCTGGTTGGTTAAGCTGGGGCTCTGTTGGTTAAGCGTCTCTCTTCGGCTCAGGTCATGATCTCATGACTTTCTCTTCCTCTTCCTGCTGTTCCCCTTCCTTGGGCTCTCGCGCTATCTCTATCTCAAATAAATAAATAAAATCTTTAAAAAACCCTAATTATTCAGGCCACAGTAAGTCATTATAAAAATAAAGTATTTATTTATTTTTAAAAGATTTTATTTATTTACTTGACAGAGAGAGACATAGAAAGAGAGGGAACACAAGCAAGGGGAGTGGGAGAGGGAGAAGCAGGCTCCCCTCGAGCAGGGAGCCCGATTCAAGGGCTTGATCCCAGAACGCTGGGATCATGACCCGAGCTGAAGGCCGATGCCTAATGACTGAGCCATCCAAGCGCCCAGGTCTCCAGTATTTAAAGGAGAACAAGGGGTGTCTAGGTGACTCAGTGGGTTAAAGCCTCTGCCTTCGGCTCGGATCATGATCTCAGGGTCCTGGGATCGAGCCCTGTGTTGGGCTCTCTGCTCAGCAGGGAGTCTGCTTCCCCCTCTCTCTCTGCCTGCTTGTGATCTCTGTCTGTCAAATAAATAAATAAAACCTTTAAAAAAAATAAAAGAGAACAAAATAGATTTTCTTTCTTTCTTTTTTTTTTTCCAGGAAAACAGGAGGCAAGGCCATACTACAAGGAGGTGAGGTGGGTGTGGGGCAGGAGAGGAGCTGATCTTTTCTTGACACCCGCCTCTGTGATCTGACTATTGCTTGGTCCTCATTCATGTAAAATCCATTTGGCTCAGTGGAGAGTGGAGAAGGGGGCCGGGGTTGGGATGAGTGTGTGTGTGTGTGTGATTTGTTTCACAAAGTCATTCAGGGCCACATCAGATAGAGGTTCTGATTAATAAGAAAAAGATATTAAAATACATAGTCTTTTTCAGGTAATTATGTTTATGTGTCCTTTTCTCTATATATGCATTGTATTCTATATAAGTAACAAAGTAAAGGATACTATCACAAAGCAGGTATGACATCGAGGTAGCAGAAGGTAAAATTAAGCTGTGTCTTGGGGGTGGTTGGAAATGAAACCCAGCCAACTTCAACCTCACGTGGTTACACGGCGCCTGTCATAACCCCCATGGTTTAACGGGTGACATCATATCTACCCCAGGTCTTGGCATCCATAGTGCAGCTGGGGGAAGACAGAGGAGCATTTATGGGAGGTTTGGGTAGGCCAGACCTGGGAGAAGGGGAACATCACTCCGCTCAAACTCTATGACTAGATCTCAGTAGAATGGCCACACCATATGTAAGGGGGGCTGTGAAATGTAGTTTCCTGGGTATCTTGGAAGAAGAGGACTCTGGTTGACTCCTCAGTTGGCTGTATCTGCCATGTTGGGGTAGAAGGTTTGGAGAAAACTGAGAAGGTTGAAAATAGCCACTGGAGAATGAGAGGAACAGCTGGCCAGGAAAACAATGTCAAGTTCCAGCGTGGGGGGTGGTGAGCTCCAGTAGCTCACAGCAACGGGCGGATAGTTGGGTAGATCTAGCTTGGGGCTTGGGAGGATAGGCGTGACAGGAGGGTAAGGGAACAATGAGTCTTGGTGGGGAAGACTCAGAGGTGAGGATCCACCTGTATTTCATGGAGGAGAGAAGACATGGATGGTTAGCAGAAAAGGAAGGGCTCAAGGACCTGGAGGTGGAGAGAGATGTAGTAGATGAAAGGGGGTGAAGGCAGGGAGGGAGAGCTCGTCATCCCAGAAGGATGTGTTATGGACTGCATGTGTGTGCCCCCAAATTCATATGTGGAAACCCTACCCTCCAATGTGATGATATTAGGACACGCGGCTCTTGGGACGTGATTAGGCCAAGAGGGTGGATCCCTCATGCAGGGGATTCACCCTTCGTACGAGTCTCAAGGGAGTTTGCTTCTCTCCCTTTCTCTCTCTCTCTCTCTGCCATGTGATGATACGAGAAAAAACAGCCATCTGCAACCCTGAAGCGGACCCTCACCAGAACCTGAACTTGCCAGTTCTCTAGTCTTTGACTTCCAGCCTCAGAACTGTGAGAAGTAAGTTTCTGCTGCTTGTGAGCCACTCAGTCTCTGCTATTCTGTGATGGCAATCAGGATGAACGAAGACAGCGCGCTTGAATTTATGATTTTGGAGCTGGGACAACCTTGGGCAGAGCGAGATGCGATGTGTGGCCATGGAAGTTTGGGGTAGGGGGCGGGGAACTGCAGGGAGGGTGATCTTTTCTCTTTATTTATCCTAGATATCACCCATTTGGGCGCTGGGTCCCAATGCACACCTGTTATCTTGGCCCTTGGAAGGCTAAATGATTGGAATTAAAAGCAGCTAAAAATAATTAGGCAGTAGATTTTGTTTGTAAGATATTAAGAAATCAATTTTCAGTGATGTAGATTTGTATACTATGAAAAAAGATGGCAAAATACATAGCCTTTTTAAGGTAATTATGTTAACAGGTCCCTTTCTGTATATATGCATTATATTCTCTAATAATAATCATATAATACAATATAACATAACATAAAATAATAATATGATATAATAATAATATGAATAAAATAATATAATAATAAAGTAAACGATACCATCACAAGGCACGTGTGATATCAATTTAGCACAATGTAAAATTAAGCTCTGTCTTGGGGGTGGTCAGAGATAAAATTCAGCCTTCTTCAACCTCGTGTGGTTATACTGTACCTGTCTTAACCCACGTGGTTTTAAGTGAATGGCAAATGAAAAATAAGAACAACAGATTTAAAGTATGACACCTGGTATTTTATTATTAGATAATATTATTAGCATCTTGATACAGAAATGGGGATTTTAGGGCGCCTAATTGAAATAGGTAATGATACAAACTATGAAGATTAAAAAAACCTTTTATGTTTTAGCCAAAGGTAGTCAAATTTCCTCTTTTCTACAAAGCCTTCCAGGTGTCAGATAGGGAGACTTTCCCAGTAGGATCGTATCCAAGGAGGATTCCTTCCAGGCAGGAATAATTACTGGTGTAATTATTTGGCTGATGTAGGCGCGAAAGTTACCAATTAGGTGATGTCTGTATCACTCAGGTACGAGGACGGGGTTGGGGGGATCCCATAAAGGGAATGCTTTAGAAGGCTCTGTCTACACTTTGCTGGGTTTTTGCTCACTGTATTAAAGCATAGTTTTAAAATCAAATGCAGGGGCGCCTGGGTGGCTTCGTCTGTTAAGTGGCTGCCTTCGGCTCAGGTCATGATCCCAGGGTCTCGGGATTGAGCCATGAGCCTTTGAGCCCCTCATAGGTCTCCCTGCTCGGCCAGGAGATTGCTTCTCCCTCTGCCGCTTCCCCTGCTTGTGTGCTCTTTTTCTGTGTCAAATAAATAAAATCTTCTAAGACATAAAATAAAAAATATTCCTGTGTTGGCTTCCATAGATAGTCTTTCATCATTTAGCCACAAATAGAATCCAAGAAATTGACGACTGACAGTCAAATGCAAACACTTGGGGCTGGGTTGCTTTACCTCCGGCTTCTTTCTCTCCAGGTAGTTGTTGGTCAGTGAGAAGCTGGAGCTGATCCAATCGGGACTTATTTTCCACAACTGCAGGTACTTTTCCTCTGGCACAAACTTGAGCTCATGAGGAATCAGAAGTTTCGCTGTGACTTAGAATGTCCCTTCCTGGGCACCTGAGTGGCTCAGTCATTGAGCGTCTGCCTTTGACTCGGGTCGTGATCCCGGGGTCCTGGAATCGAGTCCCACATCGGGCTCCCTGCTCTTCGGGAAGCCTGCTTCTCCCTCTCCCTCTGCTGCTCTCCCTGCTTGTGTTCCCTCTATCGCTGTGTCTCTCTCTGTAAAATAAACAAATGAAAATCTTCAAAAAAAAAAAATCTTAGAATGTCCCTTCCTATTTCAGAGACTAAAACTTCTTTAAGGAACATATTTGGGTCCAAGAGCATAAAAGGTTAAATGGTCCATACAAAACAATGTTAAAAATTCAAAAATTTACAAAATTCCCATTTCTTACCAAAAAAAAAAAATTTTTTTTTCTTCAAGGCCTAGTCCAAAACTTAGGTTAGGTTATTCCAAAAAAAGATCTCCAGTATATACTTTTTCCACTTCATGTAAGCATCATTGTAAATTCAGTCTCTGAACATAAAATGTCTGAGATTAACACTCTCCCTACATCAAAACAGTAAGTGCAGACTTCTTCAAGTTTGTATTTTAACCACATGGCTTTACTCCTTATCTTAGAAAAATGATGACTATCACCCGTTTTCTATAGTATTACTTGTTGGTTAACGGAAGCTAACAAGTATTATGAGATTAAGTCAGGCTGACAGAGGACACAGGAAAAAATGAAATCCAGTTTGTAACTACAAATGGGGGCATAATGAGAGTAGGTTCCCTATGAAAGTCATGTTCCAAAAGGATGAACAGATGTGACAATTTCCCCAACAGCCTGAAGTTTTTTGTATTTTTTTTAAACAAGGAACTATCTTTGGTTTAAAAACGAACAAAAAAGATGTAAACAAATGAAGCCAAGAACAGTAATAACAATCTGCGTCATTGTACCCAGAGCGGGAGATGTTGTCCAATGCTTAGATAAAATTTTAGTCAGTCGAGCATCGAGGAAAAAAAAATCTGTCTTTAAAAGGATAATAGGGCCTTGTGTCGACTTGCCTCCAGACACACTGCACGTGTTTAGGAATCGTGGCCTCCCAGAGGATGTTTGATGACTAAAAAAGATTTTCCTCACTGGTTAGTGCTCTAGGTTGAATAATTTCCCCCGTGAATTCATATCCACCTGAAACCCCAGAATCTAACGGTATTTGGAGATAGGGTACTTAGCAATTAGTTAGGTTAAGATGGGGGTCATACTCGATTAGGTTAGGCCCTAAATGAGGTGACTGGGGTCCTGATAAAAAAGACCTGTGGAGACACAGAGACACAGGAAGAACATTCTGTAAGGATGGGGGCAGATAGTAGAGGGCTGATCGTAAGGGCTAGCAGCCACCAGAAGTGAAGAGAGAAGCAGAAGTTTCTCCACCTTCCCTGAGGCCTTCAGAAAGACCATGACCCCACTGACACCTTGATTTCAGACTTCTGGCCTCCAGAACTAGGAGAGAATAAATCTCTGCCATTTGAAGCCACCCATGGTGTGGTACTCTGTTTTGGCAGCCCTAGGAAACCATTATGGTTAGGTTGAGTGACACATGGCCGTGACAATGACATTTTTTTCCCTCAATGTTGTAATGATCAGCCTAAAGCATGGCCCCAACCAACCCAAGATGCTTCCTGTTGGAAGAGTGCAGTTCACGGTTCACACGTTCAGAGTTCACTAAAACAGGGCTGATAGATTTCCTTTCAAACAGAGAAATAATTTTCTATTTCAAATATAGTTATAGTACACTTCATGGTATCTTTAACGTTAGGAAATTGAGCTCTGCATAGAAACATCAGACATTGCAGTCCTTGAAAATACTACTTTTCATAATTTGATTTTGCATTTTCCTTTTTCTCCAAGGTCAATCTCAGAGAGACATCATATTTAATTTTACTTTCAGCTAACACTTATAAATGCTATGTTTCTGTGTCCTCTGAAGGCACTCCAGGCCACTCTGTTGCTTATTTACCAAACTTTGTAAGACTATGAATCTTTATGGTGATATTTTTTTGAGGCTTAGACAATATTTTTACATGATGATCAGAGCACAGAGATTACTTAAACCAAAAAGTGATGCTCCATCTCAACAGAACTGTACACAGAAAATTAATGCATCATTTTGCTCATGGTCCTTTCATGGTACATTCATCAGCTTCCATTTCTTCTTTTGTCCCGATACACTACACTGTTTTATGAACTTTCCTCTGTGTGCTAATATAAAAGGAAGGTATTATGGATCCCTTTTCCACAGACACCTAATGGACTAAAGGACTTGCTCAACATCAAATTTTTCTGATCCTTGTGTGGGTCTTCTCGTGAGGTTACTGCCAGCTCTTGCTCCTGTTCTCAGTCCAAATCTCATCCTGTGTCACTCCCAGTTTCCTTTCTTTATCAGGAAGGGATTCCATGTTCATAAGTATGTGCCCTGAAATGGCCAACCAACTTGTTCTTGGAAATGGGTCCCTTCGATCAGTGCAGGGAAATAAGGCACAATGGCAAGGCAAGACCTATAAGGACCTGCAGCCAACATGGAAACTACAGACCATTGGCTGAGTCTGGCCACTAACCTACATAATCATGAAAGCATAGAAGTTTGTCTTCTGGTGACATTAGCCCTGAAGCATAGTGAAGGTTGGCCGGAGACCTGGCTTCACATTATGATTTCTCTATCCTGTGGTCTCCTCTTCTCGTAAGCATGGAGCTGGTGCTTGTTTACCCAGATGATCACAAGTTTTGAGAATGCTTTGGGAAGGTGAAGGGATTGCGTAAGCTGTGACGCCTGGTAAAGCATCTGAAACTTCGCTCTGTGTGAGAGGTGAATGCTCATGGTGGCCATGTTCTTGGAAATACGGAGAGCTGTCATAGAGATAAAGGAAACGTCCAAGTTTGAACCTGCCCGCCAGCTAACACAGGAAATGTGTTAGATTTCCATAGTCAAGATTTTAGAATTTGAGAGATTTGGGGTCTCACGTATAAACGTTCTTTATCAGCAGCTCCAACTAGTAGCTGTTAAATATTGTCGACCCCGAGAAAATGAGAAGTCAGCAGAGTTCTGGAAGCCAGTACTGTGGGATGGTAGCTTTAAACATTGGGAAAATTACTAGTGATTGTCTTAGAGACAAATGGCCTCATAGGTCACTAATTCTGTGGACTCTATGAGAGAGAATAGAGATGAGTGGTCAAAATGAAGGCATAAAGAAAGAGTAAAACAAACAGCTGGAGCTACAGACATCTGGGTTATGAAACACCACCCGCCATTTCATTGGACTGGTGATCATCTTTTCCTCTGAAGTATCAAGTTCCACCTGTTGGGGAATTTTTCTTTTCTGACTTCAATAGCAAATGAATTAATTATTTTCTTACAACCGAGGTTGTATATTTGTGTTTTTAAGATGGTTCGTAGACTTTTTAAAAAAAAATATTATATTTTTAAGCAATTTCTACACCCAACCTGGGGCTCAAACTCACAATCCAGAGATCAAGAGTTGCAGGTGTTAACGGACTGAGCCAGCCAGGGGCTCCTGGTTCTTCAACTTTATATCCCTCTTTATATCAGGTTAGATTTTAGTTTGCAAACGTGATATGAAAAAAGATCCTGCGAAATGTTACAAAGAGAACCCAGAAATGCACATTTGGCATCCCAACCTGTCAACAAACTGTGAGGACAGGCACATAAACAAGATGTCCCATGGTGGCTGATGTTGAACTTTTTGCTGCCCAACTTACAACTCATCTGACTAAAAACAATACTTAACCTCAATGTTTTTCTGTCATTTCAGGATCTCACTGTACTGAAACATACCACTGTGGTATACAATTAAGAAGGGAATTGAAACAAGGGAAATTTTTACTGTTAAGAAATACAATAAGAGGGGACGCTTGGGTAGCACAGTTGGTTAAGCATCTGCCTTTGGCTTAGATCATGATCCCAGGGTCCTGGGATCAAGCCCTGCATCAGGCTCCCAGCTCAGTGGGGAGTCTGCTTCTTCCTCTGCCCCTCACCCCACTTGTGCTCTCTCTCAAATAAATAAATAAATAAGATCTTTTCAAAAAAAGGAAATATAATAAGATATATTGCTTGCTTCATCATATCATTTCTATGCTCTCTAATCATGTGAACTCTACACAGATTGTGTAGCAGGAACCTCATCTTGTTTTCTTTGGTCCAGCTTTTTGGGAAGTCCCCCACTGTCACTCTCAGTAAACATTAAGTGTCTAATAAGGAGTCAGATGTCCAGATATTGGCTCCCAGTACTGAAGGAGTCTACCAGTGACTGTGGAAACTTTGGGAAGTCATTCTTCACCACCAAGCAGGGTGGTTAGTCTCTCTCTCTCTCTCTTTTTTAAGTAGACTTGGGCTTCTTAGTGTTATATATTGAATTTGGGTTGTTCGTTATGAAGGTCTATCATAATTAACATCAAAATATAAATAAATGAAATTTAAGCTTAAAAAATTTGATGAATAAAATAGTGTCCCAGAGGAGAAGTAAAAATCCAAGGCTACTCATAAAGGCAGGTTTTCATATAGCTTGTGTTAGGTAGCATAGTTTTGTGTGTGCATGTGTGTCTTTGGGGGCTCATGTTCATTTGCTAGGGCTGCCATAAGAAAGTACTACAAATACTACAAAGTATTATTTCCACTTAAACAGCAGAAATTAATTCTCTCACAGTTCTGGAAGCAGAGGTTTGAAATCCAGCTGTTGGCAACCTCTTCCAAGGCCTGTCTCCTCGGCTTGCAGATGGCTGTCTTCTCTCTGTGTCTTCACATGGTCTTCTTTCTGTGTGTGTCTGTGTCCAAATCCTCTCTTCTAACAAGAATACTGGTCATAGGATTAGGGTCCTCCATGATGACCTTATTCTAACTTATTTATCTCTTTAAGGACTCTGAATGTAATCACAGTGTAGAGTGTTAGTATTTCAACCTATGAAATGGGAGGGGGAACGACACAATTAAGTCCCTAACAATGGGTATGTGGCCTTAACAGCTTATTCGAGGTGTAATTTATGTGCTATAATTTTTACCCATTTTAGAACTCGATGGTATCGTTCTATGTCTCAAAGAGCTCAATGATTCAATGGCAGTATTGATGGCAGCCCAATCGTTCCATTCTCAAATTACTTCCTAAATTTCATGTTTTAATAAAGGGCTAAAACTATTGCTTTTTCATATATAAAGCCTGGAAGTATAAGGGATAGTATATGGGAAGTATACAGGAAAATACTGGAAGTAGATGTGAAATCTCCACACTTTTCTCTCAATTTTGCTATGAACCTTAAACTGCTCTAAGAAAAATATCAAGTCTGAACAAAATTATATCTTCATAAAATTAAGTCTTAATAAAAACAAAACAATTGCTTATTAGGCTGAAATTTTCCATAATCAATTGTATTGGTATGAACACATTTTGTACTTGATAGTCTGCCTGCTTTGTTTTTGCTTAGGCATGGTGTTTTCATAGAAGGATGAAGGCACAGGCCCCAGACATTGAAGGCCTTCATCTGACTGTTAAGTACACTTTGCTAGAACAGAATGAGCATGGGGCCTCAAGTTGGAAATCTGAGTTGGGTCTGAGCTCCATGCTCTCCTCAGTGAGCCCTGGTCTCCTCAACAAAGTAAGACCTTGTTTACCATATGGGATTGTTATAAGCATCAAATGATATTGCATAGGTCAGAAATCCTTGAATATTGTAAATTGCAAGGTAAACATAAGGTGGTATTACTTTTTGAAGGGAAATAAAATGGGGCCCCCAATTAGAATGAATTAAAATAAACTTTCCTGAATTGTTAACAGTTTATTCACTTACTTTGAGCCATAATTATCTTGCTAGAACCTCAAACTGTGAATTGGCTGATGATCTAATTATTAATGTACCAAACTACCTAAAGAAATCGGCTCAAAAGCACAAAGAGCAATTAGGATGTCTGTTAAATATATATATTTTAAGATTTTATTTATTTATTTGAGAGAGAGAGAGAACGAGTAGTGGGGAGGGGCAGAGGTGGAGAGAGAGAGAGAGAGAGAGAGAAGCAGACTCCCTACTGAGCAGGAAGCCCTAGCCGGTGCTTGATCCCAGGACTCAGAGATCATGACCTGAGCTGAAGGCAGACCCTTAACCACCCAGACTCCCCAGGATATGTGTTAACTATTACAAAGTCAGGCTGTCAAGTCCTTGGATAGAAGTCATATTGATAACACCTTTAAGTACATCTCTTACTGGATTGCATTTAATACACTTGGAAAGCTGTTTTCAGTTTGAAGTTTCTTCTGCTTTTGCTCGAAAAGGTCTCTTCCCCCCCAAATTACGTATTATATGAACAGACGGTTTGAAAAAGAGCCATTCCCAGCACTCCACTCTGCCATCTATCTGAGTGCAGATCAACCCAACTGCAGCCAAAATGCTCTGGTGCTAAAGTCACACTTGGGTCTTAATTGAAATATATGTAGTGAGGCAGGTTTATAGTGAACTGATTTATCATTAAATAAGGCCTCCTCAGAACCTATACTTTTAATGGAGATCTTTAGTCCTTGAAGCAGTGCACCCAAATAGAAGGTAGGCTCCTTCTTGGTAAAATGGAAGAAGGTTTATTGTGGCAGGGATGTAGATATGGGGAATAGGTATGAATATGCCGGATGGTTCTTACACAGGTATTTTAGGAAATGATGTTCTTTCCACAAAATTATTGGTGCTTGCTTATCCTTTTAACTTTTGTAAGAGGTCACTGGTCAGTGTGTGTGGGAACCCCCCTTTGTGGACCAATGACCAATGAAGTTTGCAACTTCAAGTAAACTGAAGTACTGGTTAATTAGATTTAGAACTTATGACTGGCAATTCTTAGATTGAATCACTCAACTTCTAAAGAGCTGGTATATCCATAAGAACATTAAGACTTCTTACATATATTACAAAACATCTTTCTTTCTAAATGAATTTGCTCTTTCAAATGGAAATCATTAGTGGTGCATTGAACCATATGTGGAAGGAAATCAGATAACAGAAAGTTCTGTTGGTTTCCCCAGGATGTTAATTTTAAATACTCTTTTTATAAACAGATCTATCTAATGCAGTTGCTTTTCCTTCATTGAGACTGAAGTCTAACCTGGCAGGAGAGTTCAGTGTCTCAACACACATAATATTTCTTAGGAAAGCCATTAAAACCAGCTGGGGCTAAGAGAGCCTCCAGGTCCCAAGGCCATGGCTAAATTATAAAAAGCAAGTGGAGGATATCTAGCTGCAGGTTCTCCATTAGATGGGTATCTCACTGGAAGAGCAAAATGTCTTTCCTAATGAAGCCCCCAGAGTATATTTTGCTCTTTAGACAAAAATGGAGGAGAGGGAACTCTAGAATTGTTTGAGGTGTAGTCTTAAGGGGTATGTGAGATTGTACTCTGTAAAAACAAATTTAGGTGGAACCTCAGAAACAGAAGTGGTACCAAAGTAGCATATGGCCTTTGCAGCATCCAAGGTAACCACAGAATCTGCCTCTGGAACGCCTCGCAAGCTAGGAGGCTGGTGAAATTGACACAGGCACACACTGTTTTTAATCAGAAACTCTCTTCCCTTCATTCCTATTCTTTTAAAACAGGAGTGAACAAGAACCTGACATTTTTCCAAGCCTCAATTTTCCATATCACTGCTTCTTTTCATCAAAATGCTTCCAGAATACTCATCTCTAGATTATTCCCTGATTAGTGAGATGCAGTAATTTGTAAAGGAACCTATCTTTTTTTTTTTTTTTTTAAACCCAGTGTGGGGCTTGAGCTCACAGCCCCGAGACCAAGACCTGAGCTGGGATCAAGAGTCAGATGCTCAACTGACTGAGCCACCCAGGCACCCCAGCACCTACTTCTAAAAGAGATTTGAAGAAGTGTTGAGCAATCGGTTTTAATCCTAAATAGTGTGAGCTGAGTTGCTGGGTTTGTTAATGATTACTTTGAACGGTGTTTCTTTTTCTTTTTCTTTTTCTTTTTTTTTTTTTGAGGATTTTATTTGTTTATTTGACAGAGTGAGACACAGTGAGGGAGGAAATATAAGGTGGGAAGTGGGAGAAGGAGAAGAGGCTCCCTGCCGAGTAGGGAGCTTGATGTGGGGCTCGATCCTAGGACTCTGGGATCATGACCTGGGCCAAAGGCAGATGCTTAACGACTGAGCCACCGAGGTGTCCCTGAAGGGTGTTTCTGTGTGCAATGGCAGTGAACATTAGAACTTACATTTGTTTTCTCTGACCGCAGGGACTGCACATTTTAGCATTGTAAGGACTTACTGTGTTTCTCCAGTTTTCAGCTGATTTCCATGATTCCATTCTCCTTCTCAGGGCATCAGTCCTCCTGGGAGGTGGAAGGTAGTTCTCATTTAGCAGAAGACTTTATCTTAATCAGGGACAGTCTTCCCACAGTCACTGCTGGTAGAAGACTCTCAGGACATCTCTGTAGATGGAATAAGCTGATGTAGACAGAAGGACATCTCCCCGGAGGTGACCCCTGAGGAAGACCCATGGGGAAGGGGTGGAAAGGTAAAAAACAAAAAAAACCAAAAAAAAACCAAATCCGCTGATGACCTTCATTAGAAGCAATGAGATAAACGACAAACCAATCTTAAAGGAAATACATTAAAGGCCAAGTTTTATAAATCAAATGGGTGCTCAGTTGTGCATATCAAAAACATGTGTATTAGAGAGGGAGATGGATTTCTAAATGTGATTTACTAGAGTTAGTGTGTGCCTACATTTTTATCCAGCACATATTTTCATTGTCAAATATCTCCCTGGATTCTGTTAATTTTTAGAAACACAAAAATGCAAAAAACATAATTTCTGTCAAGATGGAACATAAATTAATAAAGATCTTAACAAGCTCAAAAGGGTACTTGAGTGATTAAAAAACAACATTTTTGGGAAATGTTATTGTACAGCGAACACAAAATATATATATATGGCTAAGGCTTTTAGTATCCCCTTATTGAAATATATATATCTCCAACATAATAGTTAATATTCATTTGTTAATCTATTGTACTCTGGCATCAACTGCATATAAAAATGAGTGCATCTTTATCAATGAAAACGTGGCATATTTTTCCACTTTAATTATACTTGACAAAAACTAACTAAAAAAAACCCCCACTAATCTTTGAAAGGCTTGTTATAACTCATTGAATCCAGTTGGATTTATACAAATGAGCACTTGATGAAATTTTAAGGTAGGAAAAGAAATTTGCTGAGAGACTTTTAACTTCCTCTAAATAATTGGTTTTCATGCTGTATATCTACTTTATGCTGTAATGAATACTGTACTTGTATTGCCTTTGTAAATATTTACTTGTTCTAATAAAAGAGAAATAGAAAAAAAGTTACTCATTCTTATGCTAAGAACAAGGAAGTTCATGAACACAGTCACTTGGTAGCACCAACAATGGCAGACTTTAACTTTGACCACATTGATTCCGAATGTCAAGGTTGAGCTGAGCTGCTACAGAAACTGCCAAGGGGGTTCAAATCCAGTACCTAACAAACTCTGGGGGGCATCTGTGTGGTGAGCTCGGTAATAGAAATCGAGCTACAGAGAAGTGAAAATCATTAATGCTTTAGACTGAGGACCAGCCCAGAGAAATGATTAGAATTCTTGAGTCTTAACATGCCGTTCTGATCCCTGGGTCTGGTTTTCCCCTGACTTAGGTCATGGAACATAATTTTGTCTAGAAGGGAAATCCTATTCTTTAACTTTAAAGCTTAACCCTCAACTTCCCAAAGGCACCTATGTTGCTCCTATACCAAAGTACCATGTGCCAGAGGGAAAGCATCTTTCAAATCTTTCTCCCAATACTATCTATTACATTTAAGGTGCAAGGCGGCAACTAGCAGTAGAGCTCAAACATACAGTATTTAAAAGTAAAATTAATTTTTGTTAGCTCACATCCAAGCTAAAAAAGCTCTCCCTAGTAATTTAGAATATATCCCAAATGACTCTTCTAACATCGGCAACTGATCATTTCAGAGTGTTCTCAAGTAGGTCAGAAGAAAAAAAAAATCTTTAATGATGACCTTCATGCTCTCCTTTGATGACAGGAAGTGGAGAGACCAAGCAAAGAAGACCTTGCTTCTGCACCATAAACCTACATTTTGTTTAGGGCTTTGAAAGACAGCATACATGATTCAGACTAAGGGTGTTTAGTCTTGTAATTAATCATAGGGAATTTACCTTGACAATTTTTGCTGTCTAGAGAAGTGCATTCAGCTCTTATTTATTTATTTCTACAAGGTATCTATCTATTTATTTATTTTAGAGGGAGAGAAGGGGTGGAAGAGGGGCAGAGACAGAGAGAGAATCCTAACCAGGCTCCACACCCAGAGCGGAGCCCGGTGTGAGGCTCGATCTCACGACCTTCAGATCAGGACCTGAGCCTCAAGAGTTGGAGGCTGAACCGACTGAGCCTTCCAGGTGCCCTAACAAACACATTCAGCTTTTAACCCATTGTATTCTAATAGTTCCGATTTTATCCGTACTGAAATGACTTTGATGTTTCTTGAGGTTTGGATTATGATCTCCTGCATAAATTCACTGGTATCGGGAGGTCCAGAGACACAGTGCCACAGAAAGAGAGACAAACTTATTTCTAAAATAACAGTGGGAAGATACAGATGACAAACTATTCTGTGTGTGACCTCTGGGAGATGCAGCTTGATGTAGAAATATTGGCACTTCGGAACATCTAATTGGTTTATAGGAAGGACAGGCAAGGATCGTGTATTGCAAATAATTTCATGCAATCAAGTTATGTTTTTCTATTCAAACATTCCATTTCTTAAAACGATTGGTGTTTTTCAAACAGATAGAAAAGGAATGTATTCATTTGTCTGCCTAGAGTGTACTGCATGCCACTCTGATCTTGCTTGGATACACCAGAGAGCTGGGTAGACAAAATCCCTGCTTTTACGAAGAATTATGTTCTCACAGAGGAGACAGACAATGAAGAATGACTGCAGAGATAACCTTGAGCAAACAATGGCAATGGGACCCATCGACAAACAGAGGCTTGGACTTCGATAGTCCTTCTCTGGAAATGAGTCAACAAGTAGACTGTGTGGGTCTCGATACTGGCGGGTGGGCAGATGTGGTCGGGGAAGCCCGGGGAGTTTGGACTGTGTCAGCGTTTTCTGGGAATCGGGGAGCAGGAACAGCAGAAAGTAAGGATGGGGGAAGAGGTGTTGGAGGTTTGAAGACAGAAGCTCCGGGGATGATCTATTTATCAGTTTAGTACAGAAACTTATGTAACACACACTTGTCAACAACCACGGAGATCAGACGGATGACAGTTTCCCAGGCTCTGTTCAGATTGTTTAAAAAAAGAGTTACAGAGATGGTCAGACTAACTCTCCACCGATCAGTTTGCCCTTTCCATCCTCCCAAAGATGGACCACTCCCTCGTACCTGGTGGGCATGAGACCCAAGCGTGTTATGCAAATTCTGCTGTTAGAGTTGGATTTGAAGCTGCTTGCTTCTGTACTAAAGACACTATCTATCTCTAGAACTTTTTCACCATTTCCAATGGAAACTCTGTCCCCTTTAGACAATTACTCCCCCTCGGCCCCTCCCCTCAACTCGCCATAACCCCTGTTCCACTTTCTGTCTTTGTGAATAGGCACTTTGGATAAATGGAATCACGGCAGTGTTTGTCCTTCTGTGTCTGGCTTATTTCACTTATCATAATGTTTTCACGTTGTAGCATATATCAAAATTCCATTCCTTTTGGCAGGCTTTTAGTATCATAAAAACGTACTGCAACAGCCACCACGTGAGTGCAGGGGCACAAGGGTTAAAAACCCTGGAGATGTCTCCTGTCGTCCTCTTGAGGGTCTCCTGCAGACGCTAGCACAAAATCGTTCTCCATAAACGGTTCCTGAGCCGTTTCATTAATGCATCCTACAAACCATCCTGAATTTATACGGGAAGGCAGGAGCTTGTTCCTAGCAATGCATTGAAATCCTGGAAGGCTGCCAGGCTCCCAGCTCTGGGGCCGTGCTGGCTGCAAATTATCTGTGCCAGATGGGGCTGGGCAGGTGCAGAGGAAGACGGCAACTGGACATCAGAAGCAGGGTCTGCGTGCTGACCAGAGCTGGGGCCGGGCCCGCAGGGGGCGGAGAAGAAACCTTTTGGTAATGGTTTCCATCACTTTCCTCCCTGGAAGGAAATAGTCCTTAAAACAACAGAGCCCCGCGAGGAGAGATCTCAACTCACAGTGATTGCATGTAGCCTTTCACAACTGTGCATTCTGCTGCTGTTGGGTGACTTTTGAAGTTTAAAAGACTTGGATTTGGTAAATCTACAGTTTTAAGTTCCATGGTCATTTTATCTCAAGAACTGTTGTGTTTTCGAAGAAATTCTGCTTCGCTTTGCTGGTCTCTTTTCTCCGAAGAATGCTTGCTTAAAAAGTGTTTTCTTACCATGAGCAATATTATTTTTGAAATGAGAAAACATATTCATGGAAAGACTCACTTTTGTTCTTGTTGTTAAATATAAAGGGACTTGTGCTTTCTGCAGTAGAGCTTCTCTCTCTTCTGTGGGCTATTACTCATACTGGTAGCAGCAAGGAACTTTTTCCGGAAGGCTTAGTATAAGCCATGCCTGGGTAGGCATTGTACACACATCCTTACTTAATGTTTGTAACTCTTCTATGAACTAGATGATAGATTCATTATCATGGTAGTCATCTTATGACTGAGAATACTGAGGCTTAGAGTGATTACAAAATAGATAGCTAAAGGCAAACATTACCCAATGCCACTGACCTTAGTCCTAAGGAGGACTACACTGCCTCAGGTTATCAGAGCAAGTTCAAGATGGAAGTGTGACTAGAAATATGTGGTCAAACACCTGGTTTTATGAATCAGGAGACTGAGGCCATGAGTGGTGTCAGCTCTGCTCCTTGCTGGGGTGAGCTGGTTAATTGTGGGACTAGATCCCGGGCCTCCCCACCCTAGGTGACCCATGTGCTTTCATACAAGATGCCTGTGTTTTCTTGTACAATGCTTTGTATCGAAAGGCTTAAAGGCCAGAAGTCCAGGGTGGCTTGGTCGGAGGAGCTCAGGGTTGCGGATTCTAGCCCCACGTTGGGTGGAGAGATTACTTAAGTAATATTAAAAATATCTTAAAAACAAAACCAAACCAAAAACAACCCCAAACTCCGGTAAATACTAAAACATAAAACAATAAGTTGGAGAAGGGTGAGCTGGGAGGTAAGGTATCATGATTTTTCTAGAAAGTGATGAAATGGCTTGGTATTTCAAGGTGTTACAACTGCATTCACTTGGACTCCGTTCCTTCATCCCATCCTGCTTGCCGTCTTTCCCCCCTTCCTCGCACCTCTCGGCTAGTTCCTTGGGCTGCCTTTTAACGGAAGACAGCCCATCCCAAAGGCGACACCTGGGCTTGGATAACGGTGTCAACTGATTAGAAAAAATGTTTCTTGGATCTGCTGGAGATGTCAGAGTAGAAGCTCCACGCAAGTAGGACAAACCCACATTAGTAATAGCAATCCTTAGTTCCGTGGCCAGCTCTGAGGAATCAAAGCTCTTATTTATGTTTGAGTGTGAAGATGAGTGCCCGGGTGTCCTTTGTTATTTTTCCCATGTTTACTATTGCTGTCTCATGTATTTTATTTTATTATTATTCTTTTTAAGTTAATTTTTTTTAGTAATCTCTACACCCAAGGGGGGGCTCGAACTCACGACCCCCAGATCAAGAATCACATGCTCTCCTCATGGAGTCAACCAGGTACCCCACTCAATGTATTTTAAATTTATTTTCAGTTGCCAGTTAGCTTCTTTGTCTTCTACTTGCAGCTGTCGATTTAGTGGCTGCTGCATTCTAGGGCCTGGGGAGGGGGGGGCGGGTGGGATGGGAAAGGACCAGACACTAGGTGCATCCTTAGGTCTGATCACAGGTTATGCTCAGACTCCCGGAATCAAGGCACCTAATTCACTCTCATATTCCAGAGGCCCCGTTCTGCTGAGAAGACCCACTAAAACCCAGCATCAAATGCTGGGGTTGGCCACACATTGCTGCTGGAGATGAACAGCAGGTGTCCTCAGGCTTGCCCCCTTCTTTCTTAGGACAGGGTGCCTGGGACCAGCCGAGAACTTCCTGCACAGTCTACTCAGCACGGCACCTCCAGACGCACCTGCCCTCTAGCAGCAGCGGCGGTTTCATCTGCAAAACAGGAAAGCCTTATATAGCAAAACCTCAGCTAACAGGAAGCCAACGAATCCAAACCCCTCATTCACCAGTGACGCTTGTAACCAACTGATTAGTCTTCTCAAATAATTGTACTTCATGTTCTAGCTGCTAAAAAAACCCCTCCAAAACCTAGAGCTCGATTTGCACATGCTTTCAGAAAGTACAAGAGATTTTTCTGATATACAGTTCTGTACAGTACCAACCCCCCTCCCCCCGCCAGCTTCATTTGACCCTTTTTATTATTAATATCCTTTTGCCTTAATCACATTCTCTACTTTTATCCTATATTTGTATAGTTTGCATTTTTATAAATGGCTTCAAATCCTTTTGACACAAAACTACAAAGAAAGTAATCGTTGCAATATACTTCTGCCAAATAAAGCCTTCTTAAAAGGTCCATAAAAACTTGCCCATTGTCTGACTGCTAGTGAGCTCCATCTCCACATGCAGTAATTTCCCGCAGCCTTGCCTAGTGTTTCTACTGTCTGTCCCACTGCATCTGAAACCCAGCTCTGTATTTGCAAGAACATTTCCTCTTTACCTCTGGCTCAGCCCCACTCAGCTCTTGCCTCGGGTTAGAAGGCTTGAGGAAAGCTCTATTTTTCTCTTACTGCCATATCTTCTAAATATTTTGAAACCCAGACTGCTACTTTATTTGGTTCTAATTCTGTTCAGTTCCTCTGTATTTCTCTATCAGACCAAGGCAATAGATTCTTCTGTATTTCAAATTGTACTATTTTAAGTTGCCCAGTCCAGGGGTTTTTAGTATATTCACCGAGTTGTGGATGATCACCATTATCTAATTCCAGAACATTTTCATCACCCCAAAAGAAACTCTATACCCGTGAGCAGTCATGCCCTATCTCTGCGTTCCCTCAGCCCCTGGCAGTTAGTAATCTACTTTCTGTCTCTAGAGATTTGCTTATTCTGGACATTCAGTGTAAATGTCATCATATGGTCTTTTGTCACTAGCTCCTTACAGCTAGAATAATGTTTTCAGGGTTCATCCATATCATAGCACATATCAGTGCTTCATTCCTTTTTATGGCTGTATAATATTCTCTGGTATGGCTAAACCACACTGCTTTATCATTCACCAGTTGAGGGACACTTGGGAAGAGTTTCTTTACTGATAAATGTTCCTGCCTCCTTGGTTTCCACACACCAGTGCATTATCTATTCGATGTCCAGGATGTTCTCCTTAAACAATTCTGATCGCAGCACTCTCGAATCAGAAACCCATGGGAGTGCCCCAAAGGCTCGCCCACGGAACGAATCCTTACTTCATCCTTCTGTTTCAGTCCTTATCTCTTATTTTCTTTCTCCCACGTGGATGGATTCCGCTCACACAGAATACCCTTCTCCCTCTCCAAATGGTGAACCCCCACGAGCCTTCCATTTGAAGCCTTCCCCAAGACCCTCTGGGAGCACAGATGATGCCTCAGCACTTTTCACATTTTCCCTCACTGAAATACTTATGATTCCATATGGTGATCGTTTCCCCTTTAATTGTAACTCCTACCTATCCTATCACGTGAGGCCTTTGAGGAAAAGGCATTTCCTAATGCACCTCTTCCTAATGCCTTCTCTGGGACTAACTCAAAGATGTGGAATCAGTAACTATTTAATATGTGTGCATCTTGTTTAACCTTTACTTTAAATATTTATGGAGCTGGGTGGCTCAGTGGGTTAAGTGTCTGCCTTTCGCTCAGGTCATGATCCTGGAGTCCTGGGATCAAGCCCCACATTGGGCTCCCAATTCAGCAGGGAGTCTGCTTCTCCCTCTTCCTCTGCCCCTTCCCCTGCTTGTGCTCTCTCTCTCTCTCAAATAGATAAAATTAAAAAATAAACTTCTATGGAGCAGCTTAATGTGCTGGGCACTCAATTTGTCCATTGGGAAAATGGAGTCAGCAACTTTGTGACTGTTACCCTAGGAAAGAAAGCAGAAGGGAAGGGTTCCATGCTGTGACTACTGCCCGTGCCTTCCAGATAATAACATGCTTTTACATACATGATCTTCTGATCTCACATTGTCCCTGTGTCTGGCAACCATTGTTCTTATTTGTTTTTTTTTTTTTTTTTTTAAAGATTTTATTTATTTATTTGACAGACAGAGAGAGAGAGAGAGAGAGATCACAAGCAGGCAGAGAGGCAGGCAGAGAGAGAGGAGGAAGCAGGCTCCCTGCTGAGCAGAGAACCCGATGCGGGGCTCGATCCCAGGACCCTGAGATCATAACCTGAGCTGAAGGCAGAGGCTTTAAACCACTGAGCCAACCAGGCACCCCAACCATTGTTCTTATTTGAAAACAATTTGGAAGGGAGACCAGGGAAGCTTAAACGACCTGCGTGTCTGAGGTCACGCACCTAGAATTAGGGACTCTGCTCCTGCCCTATCTTACCCTCCAAGACACTTTTCTAAGGAAGCAAGAGATCCTGAAGGAAGAACAGAAACTCTGGACTTGATCGTTTCACTTCTGAGGGGAATGGTACTGAATAAAGCATCGTTTTGTGTAAGTGGTGTTTGCAAAAAGCCCAAGCTCTTTTTTCTCCTCTCTATCAATGCATATTTATAGATGTGTTCCCCTTAGCACGTCTGAGGCAAGGAAAAGACAGCAAAGCAAGGGTTTTGCGCCCCCGCGGCGATCTGCTGGGTGCTGTGGGGAGAAAGACAGAACGTGCCTGACAGAACTTTCAAGTTCCTCCAAAAAAGTTGACCCCAAACCTGTGAGCTGAGAGAAGCCGTGACGACCAGCTTTGGGCCTCTGGACTGAAAACAACCTAGGACAGAAGACAGAGTTTAGATAGAATCAGGGCCATCATTAAGAATTTCAAGACACACACACAAAAAAAAAAAAAAAAAAAGAATTTCAAGACACTACATCAAAAACTAATGATGGTGGCTACCTTAACATAATAAAAAAATAAAATAAAATTCATTAATTTTTACTCCTTAAAAAAAAAAGGAATTTCGAGACAGTGATAGCAGAATATTAAACCAAGCAAGGGGTCCTGCTGAGAAGGGTGTGGGGGCCCCTGAACAGGTCACAGGCCCCAGAAACTGGCCCTGCGCAGACTCACATCTCCAGAGACACATTTGTTCTCAGAATCATGTAGGAAACAGCAAGAACATATGTGCCCTGAAGAAATAGGGACCCAAAATATGTTACCTTGAAATTTTCTCGAGTTTAATGTAGCTTATATCCTAATTCGTGTACTTTCTAGGTGTCAGACATGCATCTAAGTGGTTCGCAGATACTGACTCATATTTTTCCTCTAGAAGAGTTGCTGTGGTAAATACTAGTATTACCATAGCCATTTCTCGTAGAAAAGGAAACGGAGGCATGGGAGGGGGGTTATGTAAATTGCCCCATATTCCATAGAACCCAGCTGGCCTGAGCGAGTCCGTGCTTCTAACCGCTACAGTGACAGCCTTGCAAAGACAAACAAGACTTGTGTTCTTCTCTCCATGACTCTGCACCAACCTGTTAGTGGAAAATGTCAGTTTTGAAGTGTATCTAGTTGTTTTTCATCTTCAAAGAGAGAAAACTAAATTAATCTCCAGCTTTTATAGGGATCTCCATGGATCCTTGCCACAATCCAACCTGTCTATGGACGTCCCTGTCCTGAATGGTATACACATCTGAAAAAAAACCCAAATATCCCAAAATCCCTCCCTAAAGGAACAGCAAACCAAGAAGTAACTCCTCCTGTCTCTGTTCTAGTAACAAGATAGCCTTCAAGAGGAGGAGTTAAGTTCTCAAACAAACAAACAAACAAGCAAACAGCCAAGAATGGTGTTCTATTCATCCCTGGAAAACAATTAGCATTTTGAATGTGAAGAAAAGGTTAAGTTGGATTTTGAACTGTAAGAGTCAAGTACAAACTAAATTTTGCAAAGCCTTTCATTCAAAGTGTTTGAAAGAAATACAAAGTTATATAAATATAAATAATATATTTATATTATATTATGTATTTATTAATATAAATATATAAATACAAAGTTATATGATGAAAGTAAACTTTCATTATATGAAACTTCATATATTCATCCCTGTTGACTTTTCGCGAGATGCTGGCTCCCTGTATTATTTCTGTATTTTATTTACTTCTGTGTGTGCTTTGGCTTCCTGATTGGGAATTAAGATTGTGGATTTGAGCCTTGCTAATGATAAGAGAGCAATTTTTTCTAAAGATTTTATTTTTAAGTAATCTCTACACCCCAATGTGGGGCTCAAACTTACAACCCCAAGATCAAGAGTCACGTGCTCTACGGTCAGAGCCAGCCAGGTGCCCCAAGACAGCAATTTTCCACTGAGTTTGAATTGATCTAAAAAATGATGTTAATACACTGAAAAATTAAAATAAACAAATTTGGGGAGAAAAAAAATGATGTTAATATATTGAAGAATATTAAAGAAAAAAATTCACTGTATAAAGATACATTTAAAATATGTCTTCCTGGGGCTCCTGGCTGGCTCAGTCGGTACGACACGCGATGCTTGATCTTGGGGTCATGAGTTCGAGCCCTACGTTGGGTGTAGAGATTAATCTTAAAAAGGTGTTTTCTCTAAAAAGTAGCTACTTCCAAGCTCTCAAAAGTCTCTGGATGGGTACTGAAAGCAAGAAGAACCCACTGGAATTCTTCCTGCCTTGTTTGAGCTGGCGACCTTGGGTTTCTCTCCCACATTACATTGCATTTGTGAAAGGGGAAAACGTTACCCTAAGAAGAACATTTTAAACGTGCCAGAGATTTCCCTGTGCGTCTGTCATCTTATATTGTTTTATGGTAAACAGTTGTCGGTTGCATCCCCTCATTTCCAGCGCCCTCAGTCTCTGTCTGGTGTGGGGGCCATTACCGATAAAATACTCTCATCAGAGCTGTGTTTTGTAAAACATTCTTTTCCAATAACAAGTTTAAGAAGAAATAAACCCACTTATCCCCAGACTCACTAAAACCTCTAATCAAAACAATCCATCCTGGGTTTCTATGCCGTCGTGAAGGTGTCCAACAAGGAGGCCAAGGGCTGCCTCAGCTTGGACAGACTCGGTTTCATTCCTTGACTTGACAGACTTGTTGCAGGAAAGACAACTGAACCTCGGGGACAATACCAATTAATTAATTTATTTTTCTTCTTTTTGTCATTGGAAAAGTTAAAAAGAAAGACAACAGAACATACTATAACAAACATTGGCACACGCAAGAAAGTACCAAACTTTAGTCAGAAACAAATAAATAGGGGCACGCGGGTGGCTCGGTTGGTTAAACGTATGCCCTCAATGCAGGTCACAATCCCAGGGTCCTGGGATGGAGTTCCATGTGGGCTCCCTGCTGAGCGGGGAGCCTGCTTCTTCCTCTCCCCCTGCTTGTGCTCTTTCTCTTTCTCTTTGTCAAATAAATAAATAAAATCTTAAAAAAA
>CM052808.1:66216482-66287126 GCA_028533885.1 Nasua narica
TTGAAAGGGAGTAGGCTAACTCCAGTATACCCCTGGGCACATAGAAGCTCAGAGTTGGAAGGAACTGAGGATCACTTTGTCCCCATTGTTTTACAAAAGAACCCTCCAGAAGGTTTACAATCACACACACACATTTTTGCTATGACCAGCCCATCTTTGACTGAACAAGGCCACTACTAATTTCCCAGGGAGCCTATAGCATTTCGTCCTTCACCACTAAACGATGAGGGGAACGGAAGTGACTCAGGTCATAGATTTGGTGACAAATTTGTTTGGGGCACGTTGTCTTTGAGTTTGTGAAGGTCCACATAACATGTACACAATATTTTGGTTCAAAACAGAAGCTTAGGTTTATTTGCTGCTTCCCGTGACACTAAGGCTTGGTGGGGCAGAAGAAATATCCTATCCAGAGGGCTTTCTCTCCTGCCTCCCCTTGTTCGCAGTAGCTAACCCAAGCCTCTGGCTGGAATGGGGAGGAGAAGGCCCTATTGGCAGCTTACATCCGCCTGAGATGCCAGATCACCTTCGTTGGCCCAGGGGACAGGTGGCCCCGACCACAGAGTTGCAGTAGTGACAGCCCTTTGGAGCTCGCCTGCTCCCATGAAGCTCTCCAGACGGTGCCACCTCTTTCTCTTCTTTCAAGGGAAAGGAAGCAGGGATCTGCCCCTTGTAGGAGACTAGCAGGTTTGCTGTGATTGTCGCTAGCTTCAACTAGATGCGTCCCACGATTTCACCCTCAGATCGCTGCCCCGCCTCTTGTGCTCTTGAAGCCAATGCTATCATGGTCACGTCCCAAATGACCAATTTCAGATCTAAGGTATTGATGTAGACAAGTAGCATGGGCACCCTCTACAGAAACCTTCGCTGCCTGGTGTAGCAGACCTTGCTGGGATTCTATACAGCTCTGGAGCCGGGACTAGAAATTAGAACTCCCCGTTTGCAGGTGTTAATTAACTTGCCAACATCATACAGGTAGTAAATGGCTACCGGATAGCAGAACCAGGATTCCAACCTATGTTGACTTACCAACCATCTATACTTTTCTTTTTAGAGAAAGGGAGGTAGCTAGCTTGCTTTAATCTTTTCTTAGGTATTTCCAAGAATCCTGAGAAAACATGCGAGGCTGGATTTGGGCACTAGGAGGAACACTTAATCTAATGTGAATGTCTATCCCAACCATTGTGGCTATAGATGTGAGGTTCAGGTGGGAAGGTCTCGAATATTCCCAAGACAGCAATGTCTCCTGTGTTATAAAGCCACACATAAGGTTTACATTGTCTATGCAATATATTCTGTACCTCTAGATCCGAGCTAGGCTGCCTCCTGTTTCAGGAGGCAAAGGCAGATAGAAACTACTATTTTTCTTGGCGTCGTTGGTGAGAGAGAAAGGAGAGACCCTGTAAGTCAAGGGAAGATCCAAAAAAAAAAAAATAGATGGCAGTTGAATAAAATTCAAGCTATCCAACGATTCAAACAGACTTGAAACTGAACAAATTCTGATGATGAGATGATAACTAAATGTTTTTCATATTGTAATCACGGAAGTATTGTTCTGTGTCATGAGACATTCGTTTCCACAGTTACAGTTTTGTAATGTAATTTGATCCATTTTGATACTTGGGGGAATTTGAATTTTGAAAAATTGTTGATGTAAAATATAAAACTCAAAACAGACGTGTGAAAAATTCAGGGAAAAAAAAACATCCAAAACCCAGAAGTAGAAACAATGAAACTCTGAAGTGGTAATTAGTACCAGTTAATGGTGCACAGACCAGAAAGACAGTTTGCAAAACCAGGAGCGCTCGAACCAAAACATGGAATGAGGCTCATAGGTATATTGCTAATAAGTAGCTTCTATAGTGTGGAGGAAGTAACTGTTCATTCTTCCCATCTGAGAGTTTTCTTAAATAAAAAGGAATTGGGTAGTAGCCACCTCCTATCAATTTTGGGGAACAATTTAAATTTTGCTTATGCTTTTCAGAGGCATTAGCAAGAAGGGACCCAGGTCAGGTTGACCCCAAATGTCTTGCAAAAGTAGCTAAATTTAACTTTGCTTGTATGACTAAACTGGTTTTGTATGCTCAGGAAATTTTCTAGTCTGGTCTCCGTTTGTGTTTGAGTTTAACAGAAGGAAAAGAAGGGAAAAAAACAATAGCCTAACAATTCCTAAAAACAATTCCTAACAACAGGAAAAAAAAAAAACAAGGAAAAAAACAGAGATAAAAGAAAGGGCAAATAACAAGAAACTCCACACCCAGGGACAAACTGATGAAGTTCCAGAGCTGAAAGAATATTTAAAAGTATGTTATAAGCACATAGGACTTTGGTCGCGGTAAGGATGAGGGGGGTATATTCTTCCTGTGTTGGTCAATTTTACTTTAAGCAATTTTTTTTTTAAAGATTCAGAATTATTCTCTTATTTTAAACATGCTCAAAGTTTGTTTGCCAAATGCATGAAGCCCAAACTTGGCTCTTACAGGCTAACTATAAAGGTGCCTTGGTTTACTATTTATTGAATGAGGACAATAGCCTCAGGCATGTGTGTTTCCTTTGGGGCCAACATTTTAAATTCTTAACACATTTATTTTAGAAATATCTTCTTTATTTAGCATATTGAGGAATACAAAAGGAGTACGTTGTTTTTAAAAAGTCTAAAAATAGCTCCCGTCCTCAAGGAGCTTAGTTGTGGAATTATTGACATTCAAATCTAAAACAATACAAGAGAGGTAGTGAATTATCACACAAAGAAGACAACCTTTGGATTCAGCCTTTCTAGGTTTCTCAGCTTCTCCATTTAGTGGCCTTGGTCCTGGGGAAGTAACTTAACTTCTCCTGTGTAAATGGAGATTTTAGCTGTATCAGATGGAAGTAATGAGGGATAAGGGGTAACATGCAAATCATCTATTCAAATGAGAGCTGGTATTATAATGTGTAGCCAAGGTTCGAGAGGCAGATGCACCAGACTCCAGGATTGCACAGGGATGCTTACTCAGGCTGGCAGTGGTTTGAGAGTCTTCAGTTTTTAGCAGAATTTTGAAAGGTGTGGGGTAATGAAGGAGCTCTTTCAGTTATGGGGAACAGCGTGAGCAAAATCTTGGAGCATTACTTATCTAGTGACAATACGATAGTGTGCCCTTGACCAAAGTGGGCTTGTTTAGGGAGTCGAGTAAGTAGAAACTGGACAGTATGCAGAGGGTTTGTACATTTAGAGAGAATGACGGAATCAGAGTGACCCCGCAGGCCGGGTTATGCAGGAGGGATGTGACGATTCGCACTCGGTCCCCACAGTATATTCCGTCTCTACGGTTTTGTCTTTTCCAGAATGATAGATAAGTGAAATCATATAGTGTTGGCCTTTTGAACTTGGCTTCATTCAGTTAATTTAAATGCATTTGAGATTGTAGGATACTTTGCAGCATTCTTGGCCTCTGTCTGCTAGAAGCCAGAAGCACCTTTCCCCCAGGCATGACAACCAAATATGTTTCTAGACATTGCCAAACTTCCCCGGACGCAGGTCCTACCTCCCCCCTCCCCCACCCCATTGAAACCACCACGCTACTTCATTGGATATTTTGTATATAGTTTTTCTTTCTCCCTGAATTATAAACTCTAGAAGAGCAGAATCTCTGTTTTTTCTCACTTCTAGATTCCTAAGAACATAGTGCATAGTACTTCTCAGCTGTTGGGCAAATATTCATCAAATAAATGAATAAAGAGGTGGCTAAGCAGGGATTTCTGAGTCCCAAGGCGTGTGGAGACTGAAGTGAGAGACAAAGGAATACACATGAGCCACGTTTATAGAGTGAAAAGACCGGGGATGGGGTGCATTAGCCATTATTGAATGCCGCTATTGAATGCCTAAGTGATTTTATATGTTTTATCTGACTTTACTTTCCCAGCAACCTGAAAACATTTAATACTATCCTTATTTTAAAGTTGAGCCCATTGAGACCCATGGAAAGATTCAGAGAGTTTTCATCACCCGCCCACGGGGGAGGAGCTGCTTGACAAGTTAGCCTGTCTCCAAAGCTGGAGGTCTTTCCATTATGTACCATCTGTCAGGGACACTATTGTCTGAACTCAGCCAAGAACTATGGATACCATCGCAAATATTACAACATAAGATTGCGGCATTAGGAGATAAGAGACAGGGAGCTCCGAAGTCTGTTCTCTATTCCCAGTGAGAAGCCCCCTCCCGCCCCCAATTTTTGGTTACATGGAGGTGGCACTAGTCTTGGTGAGATGGCGCTCGGAGAGAGGGTGGCAGGTTAGCAGGTTAGCAGCGATTTTTAAAGTTTTATTTATTGAGAGAGAGAGTGCTTGTGCGTGAGTTGGGGGGAGGGGCAGAGGGAGAGGATATTCAAGCTGACTCCTGGCTGAGCCCCACCTCTGCCTGATCTCGCTACCCTGAGATCACGACCAGGTTAGCAGCGATTCCTAAACTTTAGCAGGATCCCCCTTGCCTGAGTGCTTGTTGGACCATGATTCCCGGGCTCTACATCCAGGGTTTCTGTCTCAGTAAGATGTCGGAGGGAATGTGAACCTAGGTGCTTAATAAGCATCTGAGAGGTTCTGATGCAAGTGGCCTGCGCTCCACATTTTCAGAAAATCCGGGCTCTAGAAGAAAGAATAACCAAGATGAATGCAAAGGGAAGGTGAGAAATGAACCATAAGAATGAAGGCATTTGGGGCCAAGGGCTGGACAGGCATGCTTTGCGGGGCTTTGAGTTCCGAATGGGACTCCTGCAGGATGCTCTGGGCGGGGCCACGGTCACTCTTTCGCATCCTTTGGTAACCTGGAAGCTGAAAACCCTGTCTTTAAATATAACATAGAGGAAAGGGGAAACCGGCCCCAGTACGAGTATTCATTTGTATCAGAGGTGGACAAAATACAGCCAATGGGCAAATTCGGCCCACTGCCTTTTCTTATAAATGAAATTTTATTGGAATATACCCCTACCCATTTATTCATGTATAGTCTACGGTGCTTTCCTGCTATCGAAGACAAGAGTTGTGTAGTTGCCCCAACTGACCACATGGTTCGCAAAATATAAATATTCACTATTTGGCCCCTTACAATAAAAGTGTAAACCCCCCCTTTTTTTTTTACAGAGTGTGTGTAGAATGTAGGCCCTAAGTAAATGGTTAAAGTATCCTTATGGCTTTGCTTATTTGCAAAAAGGTATTTTTATGTCACTGTTGCCCCCAGTACAGGTGTGTCAGCGATTCGTGTGCACAGAACCTACTGCAGAGGTGCGCTTTCCTGAAGGACATTTTGTCCTGTCATTGCATTGATTTTGAAGAGATTTAAGTGCATCCCGTTCTCCTTTTCCTAAAAGATCAGAACTTCTTTTTTTTAAATCAACCTTCTAGTTTTCTAAAAATCAGTTACTTCGTTGAGAATGAGGGAAAATGAGGAGAAGGAGACACACGGTCCGGTCCTCTGGGGTAAAAACCATTTTTACAGTTCCTGCCTTGCTGAAAGCCGCACATCTGTTTATTTTGTGGCTGATGACGGAATATACAAATTCTTGCTTAGAGATTGAGAGTTGCCTTCACAATTCGTTCCCGGACTCATTCAACAAGGATTCATGAATGCTTGAGGAGCACTGGGTCCTGGAGGGGCAGGGATGTATAAAATGTATTGTGTGTTCGCAGTGAGAAATGTGGACCGGAAAAGAAAAAAAGGGGGGCACAATGCACAGATGTATTGTGTGTGCGGCAGCGAGAGATGGGGACCGAATGCCTGGAAAACAGCCTGAAATAAAGCAACTATGGGAGGGCAGGGAAGGTCCCACCAAGGTGGGGGGGAAAGAACTGCAAGGAACATGTGCTTTGTATCTCAAACTATGCTTCTGTTTACACAACAAATGTTCTGTTGTTACACAACAAATGATACAGGAAGGTGTTAATAGCCATAGGTTAGCAAAAGCTTTGCCTCCAAATCTGAAACTCAAAAGTAGCGTCAAATGTAAGAATCAAGTTTAAACTCATCGTTTCCCCACCAATCTGCCTCCAGTTGCTCTCAGGCGACATCTGTCGGGCTTGAGCTCCAGGTGCCCCCGGAGACAGCTGGGGACGGAGAGAAGCATATGGGATGCAGGTGGCCCAGGGAAATCAGGGGTGCCTGGCACCTGCTTTCACGTATAACCAAGGTCTCTTCAGGAACGTCCCTGCACTCGGTTTCTTTTAGTAAGTGGGTCCAGCCCACCGAGCTGGTATCTTTTTCCAAACAGGCTTATTTTCCTTGATAAGGAGTAAAATAAGGACTCAAGCCGTGGTTCGCAAAGGTTGCTGCAAATTAGAATCACCTGTAGAGCTTTTAAGAGCCCACCTGTCATTTTAAACTCCTCAGATGATTCTAATGAGTAGCCAGATTTGAAATGGCTGCTCTAAGTCAGCAGTTCTCCATTAACCAGAGGGCTTATCAGACTCGGATTGCGGGGTTCTTCCTCCAGACTTTCTGGTTTGGTGGGGCGGGGGCAGCTAGCGCCTTTGCATTTCTAATATGTGTCCGGGTGACGCTTCGAGAACCACTGCTCTACATGAAAACGATGACAAGGAATGGCTGCTGGAGAAGAATAGTGGTTTTTATTTCGGCATAAAATCTGTTCCTGCTGCATTTGGAAGAATGAGAAGGGGGAAATGAGACTGGAGATATCATTGCAATGTTCGCTGTGTGAGACCCACGTTCTTGGAATGGTGTGTGCCCGTCTTTGGAATGGCCTCGTGCCGCCTGGGAAAACACGCTGCTTTTCAGGATTTCTCACTCTTTTTTTCTTTCCTTCTGTTTATCTTTTTATTTCTCTTCCCTTCTCTTTCTCTCTTTTTTACTTTCTCTTTCTGTCTTTTTCTTTCTCTCTTTTTATCTTTCTTGGAGAGGCTTGAGATGAGATTTAACTTGGTTAAAATACTAAAGAGCGTCTAAAGGACTCAGGTGCATTTCAAATGCTTTTAATTTTACAGAAAACTTGAAATTTGAAAGTATATTTTCTTGCAAAAAATAATCTTTTTTAAAAGACAAAAGATTTTATTTATTTGAGAGAGAGAGAGAATGAGCAGTGGGGAGGGGCAGAGGGAGAGGGAGAAAAGGAAAAGTAGACTCCCTGCTGCACAGGAAGCCTGATTCGGGGCTCAATCCCAGGACCTGGAGATCATGATCTGAGCTGAAGGCTGACGTTTAACTGACTAAGCCATTTAGGTGCCCCCCTTTTTTCTTTTGCAAAAAAATCTTTTGTTCTTTTTTAATTTTATTTGTTTATTTGACAGAGAGATCATAAGTAGGCAGAGAGGGAGTGGAAGCAGGCTCCCCGCTGAGCAGAGAGCCTAATGTGGGGCTTGATCCCAGGACCCTGAAATCATGACCCGAGCTGAAGGCAGAGGCTTTAACCCACTGAGCCACCCAGGCGCCCCTGCAAAAAAATTATCTTAAATGATATAGGTATTTCTGTTGGAACAGCTTTGTAGTCATATAGGAAAAACCTGCAACTAATAGCCCAAAGAACCCTTCCATAAGAAATAATAGTGAGTTGAAAAGTAATAAAAACACAACACAAATAATTAAATATATATGAACTCTCTATGTTGATGTCAGCAAACAGGACCTTGGCCAATTACCTTAGTCATTTATGAAGCAATATCTTACTACCCCAAAATAATTTCTCCTTCAGCCCTATTTTGTTATTTTTTTAAAGATTTATTTATTTGAGAGACAAAGTGTGTGAACGGCAGGGCGGGGAGGGGGTGCAGAGGGAGAGAGAATCCTCAAGTAGACTTCCCACTGAGCACAGAGCCCCATGTGGGGCTCGATCCCATAACCTGAGAAACCAAGAGTCAGACGCTTAACCGACTGAGCCACCCAGGCCCACCAGCCCATTGCCTATTTTAGAATGGATGCTCAGATGGTTATATTTCATTTTAAATACCCTTTCAGAAGCTGTATTCTCAACTGAGGGAATAATCTTCTCACTGACCATGCCTATTCAGCATTGTTGTATTTATACATATCATTTAATGAGCAAAGATTTCCCAAGTGGCTGTGGAATCCCAGGAAGCAAGTCAGGTCAGGCAGCACACTCACCCTCTGGGGAACTACAGCTTCGGGGGGAGCCTGACACCCACACACATGTTTTAGGAAGGAAGCGGTGAAGGCAGTTGGGTGGTTTCTGCAGAAGTAAGATAGCGAGCTGGCCAGGAACGCCATCGCTCTGGATAAACGCATTTTGAGTCTCCTCCTCTGAGTAACCAATAGCTCTTGAATATGCTATTTTCCCATTCATTTAAAAGATTCCCTCATAAGATTATTTCATCTTTGACTTGACTTTGCCCACTTACACAGACCAAGAAGACTTTAAAACTCCTTGCTATGGAGGTTATGCCGTAATGACCAAAGGTTTATGAATGATGTGGAATTTGTAGAGGACAGCTGTTTGAAGCAGGGGGAAGCAGGATGGGGCTGGAGGGGCATGTTTTGGGGTTGTCTCTTACTGGCCTTGCGGCTTTGGCAAGGTAATGAACTTCTAGTTTCCAAATGTGAAGTCGGCGTGTTCACAGCGAGGCTGTGGCTGCTTGAGGGGGAAATAGAGACGTGTCTGCTACAGAGCGAAGTAAATGTTGGTTCCCGCACTCCCCATTCCTTTTGGGGCTTATTTCACTGAGCAAATACTCACTGAGAGTCTTCGCTGTCATATGTTCCAGGAATACACCGGTGGGAACGAGTTCCTCCTTCAGGAGGACTTCATAGTCTAAGGAGAAAGAAAACAGATACTTAAAGAACAGCATGGTTAGGGCTACACAGGAGGGAACGCGGGGGGTAAGGGGCCCTCTGAGGGAATTCCCTGCAGGCAGAAGCCCGAGGCAATGGGGAGACCCACCTTGTGTGTTTCCCCTTTCCCGGGGAATACAGCTTTGTGCTGCCTGCTCTCTGTCTGAAGATTGTTTCTTACATTTTTGTCTGATTTTTTGTCTGCAGCGGGGGTTGGGGGGGGCCATTCTGAACTGTCTTATTTCCCCATGGCCAAGGTGGATGTCTAAAAGCATTTTTAAATAAATGATGAAAAAGTTTTCAAGCTTCTGACATTTTTCCCCCTGTTAGTTTCTCCCAAATATATAAACTTGGGGAATTTTGGAAATAGATCTCAGAGGATATAAGCCTTGCATAGATGACTCGATTTGCTCCAAGTGACTAAGTGGTTTGCTATTGACCGGTACTAGGTCCCTGGACTCCTAGTGCAGGATTCATAGACCATATCACACTTCTTAGGGCCCAGGTGTTATAAATTTACTCTTCTGATAACATCTCCTTGCAGAACATTATACCCTTGTAATCATTTAATTAAATATTCCCTTTTGATTTAATGAAATGAAATACTTATTTAAATTAAATATTCCCATCATACTCTCTTCCTGATAGATTTTAGTCTTCATAAAGTCAAGCATCTACATTGGGTTTTCTTTTTTTTTTTTTAAAGGATTAAATCCAATGACTTTTTTTTCCACTAAAATATTTTTTTATTATTATGTTCAGTTAGCCACTGGATAGTGATTAGTCCTTGATGCAGTGTTCAGTGATTCATTAGTTAAGTTTAATAGCCAGCGCTCATCACAGCACGTGCCCTCCCCCGGGCCCATCACCTGCCACCCTGGGTTTCCGATGACGCCTGCCACCATTAGTTATTTTTATTCACATGAAGTATGTTGAGAGGCCAACCTTCAAAACGCTTTTTCTAAATTCAAGAGACTCTCTAGTACTCTTCTACTGATCGAAAAATTTATTGTAATGTTAGCGAAGTCAGAGTCAATAGGGAAAAAATAAGGCTGAAAGAGTCGAGTCCACAACTATTTATTGAGCACCTACTAAGTTCTATAGGTTATCTCTGCTCTTGAGATGAATTTCTGAGTGTCAATAACAGAACAACAACGAACCGCAGAGATCCCTGCCAAGGGTATGCGTGTGTGCACAGAAATAAATAGTCAAGGGGCGCCTGGGGGGCTCAGTGAGTTAAAGCCTCTGCCTTGAGCTCAGGTCATGATCTCAGGGTCCTGGGATCGAGCCCGGCATCCGGCTGTCTGCTCAGTGGGGAGCCTGCTTCCCCCTCTCTCTCTGCCTGCCTCTCTGCCTACTTGTGATCTCTCTCTCTGTCAAATAAAAAAAAAAAAAAAGAAAGAAAGAAATAAACTTATTTCTAAAATAAATAAGAAAGAAAGAAAAAAGAAATATAAGTTACATGGCATAGATGAGTAAAGCACCGATTATTTTCAAGGGCAAAAAGTGACAGTGATAAGCTATAGAAGAGAAAAAGCAAAGATCAGAATAAGGAGGATGGGAAGGGCTGGGACGGTGGGCACGTTCCCACTTTAAACCAGGTATCAGAGTAAGTAGGCTTCACTGAGAAAGTTATCTTCCAGCAAAGGCATGAGGGAGGGGAGTGAATTAGCCAGGCCCATATCAGAATGCGGTGTTCCAGAAGGATCAAGCCGGACTTTGTTGAGAGCGTGTCTGGAGTGTTCTAGGAAGAGCTGAGAAGTCAGTGTGGCTGGAGAGGGAATAAGAGAGAAAGAAAAAAAAGATCAGGTTAGGGAGTAAACAGAGAGACCATATAAGGCCTCATAAAATGAAAATAAATAAATATATAAATTTAACCTCTGATGACATGGTTTTCAACATTAAGTAAGCCAACACTATTTTCTACTTGTAATTTTCTATAACATTTATCGTTTCATGTTACAAGTCAATAGTCTTTAGGAATATTAAAACAGGTTTCTGGATAATGGAGGGAAGATCGTGGACCTTTTTATGAAAAATATACTCAGAAGCCTAACCCCATGATGACAAGGTTCAGAATAAATATTGATTTAAAATAAATTTTGCAGAAACTGTCATCCAAATACTTTTTAACTTTTTTTCTTCCCTAATTAAGCAAATGTTAATGGCTAGCCTAGTGCTTGTAGTATCAAAAACATGTGTATTACTGGCCTCTTTTTTAAAAGTTAAGTGCTATTTAATATATAAATTTTATTTATTTAAAAGATTTTATTTATTTATTTGACAGAAAGAGACACAGCGAGGGAGGGAACACAAGCAGGGGGGAATGGGAGAGGGAGAAACAGGCTTCTGGCCGAGCAGAGAGCCCAATGTGGGGCTCGATCCCAGGACCCTGGCATAACTAAGACTAAATACGTCTATAACTAAAAAGTACACAGAATACACACCCCTTTTAAAAGCCAAATATTTGACCTTCCAGCAATGTGACAATCTCAGCTTATGTGAATGAGCTATAAAAAAATTTTTTTAATACTTTAATGCTTAAAAAGAGAAACATCTGAAGAAATATGGCAAAATGTTAATATCTATTTAAAAAAAAACTTGGTAGTGTGTAGTTGAGAGCTCATTATATTATTTTCTGTAGTTATCTATACCTTTGAAATATTTCATAATTTATTTTCTTAGTGAATAATAGTTGGGGAAATGGAGGAAGTGAGCTTTGATTAGAGAATTCTTACCCTGGCTGAGCTCATCCAGATTTCTAAAAATAATTTAAATGCTGATAACAGCAACATTTTTCTTTCTAACTCTAACTTCTCGTGTGAGAGGTACACTCTTATGAAGATAGAATGATCTATTCTACATGGCCACATGGGTACCCAACGGGCACCCCAAACTTAGTCACCCAAATTTCTGATTCCTCCATCTGCCTGCTCCTTCTGAATGTGCTATCTTATACATACTTATATGGATGAGCTCAAAAGACTGTAATCATCGATACTCAATGCAAAAATGGAAATCAAAGGGTGCCTGGGTGGCTCAGTTGGTTGAGCAACTGCCTTCGGCTCAGGTCATGATCCTTGAGTTCCAGGATCGAGTCCCACATCGGGCTCCCAGCTCCATGGGGAGTCTGTTTCTTCCTCTAACCTTCTCTCCTCTCATGCTCTCTCTCACTTTCTCTGTCTCTCAAATAAATTAATAAAATCTTAAAAAACAAAAACAAAAACAAAACGGAAATCAGAATGAGAATAGCAAGTAGGAGCTAAAGCCCACGGTGGTTGGGGACCGAATAGTGACACAGGCACACACAAAGGGGAAAAGCAAGGGCTTAGCGCCCCGTGTGAACCTCCCAGTCTCAATGTGCTGCCTTTGCTCAATGGGTCAGAATAACACTGTCCATTCTCCCTGAGCGGTGCTGGAAAGTGGCTACTTGGCCAGTTTGGTGTGGGGGAAGAGGTCAGCCCCGAGAAATCTGGTTCCCTCTCAGATGCAAACATGAAACTTTTCTCATAAATCCAGGTAGGAGACAGTCATAGAATAATCAATCAGTGCCGAAGACAAAATGCAAGTAAGACATAATCTAGGGAGGAAATCAATCAATGCTACAAACAAGAGTCTTAACTCCATAATTAGAAATACTAAGACTATTTTTTTTAATTTAGGACTTTGTTTTGTTTTGTTTTGCTTTGTTCTTTTTTTTTTTTCAAGTAATTCCACACCCAGTGTGGGATTGGAACTCACAACCCCAAGATCAAGAGTCGCATGCTCTACTGACCTAGCCACCCAGGTGCCCCTGGAACTAATTGACAAGGTATATGTTGAAAATGATAAAAAAGAAATAGATTTCAAGTGAAACAAAAGATTATGAAAAAGAATGTGAGAAGTTAGAAAACAGTTATTGTCCTAGAAATGAAAGATAGAATCGCTGAAATTAAATGCTCAAGAGGTGAGCTAACAGTTCACTAGATATTGCTGCTCGTTGCATATATCTGAAGAAACTATCCTAACTACACCATGAGAGGTAGTGATGGAATATATGAGCAGATCCAGGTCATAGAATGTTGAATGTACATGTGCCGGTGGGGATGGCCGAGGAGGCACCTAGTGGGTCTTCAGTTGTCCCCATGTTAGTTTCCTGTGGCTGTTGTGACAACTGCATTGGTCCATTTGTTCATCATTGCATCAGTATCCCAGTGTAGCTTTGTAATAAATCTTGTTACCTGGTAGTGTAGAGACTCTCAACTTTCTTCTTCAAATTTGCTTTGGCCATTCCGGGTTCTTTCCACCTCCATATAAAATTTAGAAACAGATAATCATTTCCTCGAAATATACCTACTGGATAATTGGGATTACATTGAATTTATAAAGAGATTTGGGAGGATTCACTTTATAGTTTGGGTCTTCTAGTTTATAAGCATGATATATTGCTTATTTAATTTAGTCATTCTCTAAAAAGCTTCTTAGCAATGTTTTAAAGTTCTCGGTACGGCAATGTAGCACATCTTTCAATAGCCTGACATCCTGTGTACTTGATATTTTTTGGTGCTATGTGTATGATATTGATTTTTACTTTGTTCTCCAACTATTTTTTGTTGTTGTTGTTGTTGTTATTGATAATAGGTAGAAACATGATACTGAGCTTCTAATCTGCAACTTGGCTAAATTCTCTTTTTAATTTTGAAAGTTTGGGTTGTTTTAGTTTTTCTATGAATGCAATTATGTCATCAGTGCGAAAAGACAGGATTACTTCTTTTTAATCATTACACTGTTAATGTATTCATTTTTTTGTTTATTGCATTGGCAAGGATCTCATCTATATATGTGCATACACACACACACACACACACACACACACACACACACACACACACACACATTTGTTTAGAAGTGGTTATGGTGGCTATCCATGTGTTGTTTCCAATCTCAGGAAGAAAACTTTCAATAATTTTCCATTACATGTGATGTTAGCCATAGTTTTTTCACAGGTAACTTTTTTTTAAATTTAATTTTTTCAGTGTTCCAAGATTCATTTTTCATGCACCACACCCAGTGCTCCATGTAATATGTCATAGGTAACTTTTATCAGAAGGCTATTTCCTTCATTTGCTTCAAGGCTAGACTTCATTTGCTGAAAATTACTTTTTAATTATGAAAGGATGTTCAATTTGATCAAATGCATTTTCTGCATATAATTTCTCTCATTTATTCTATCAACTTGATGGAAATAAAGTTTTAAAGAACAATATTGAGACAATTGAGGAAATTTGGATATGGATTTTGTATTAAGAAACATAATTAAATCAAATTTCTTTGTTATCATAATAGAATTCTATTTATGTAGAAAAATGTTCTAGTTTTTAGGAGATATGTGCTGAATTTTTTATGCCTAAATCTTATTTTTAAATGATTCTGCAAAAAATCTTTCTGTTACATACATTTAACAGAAATGTATGTAAAAACATACACAAATTGTATCTATATACAAATGAGGTATAATGCTAGCAGTTGGAGAATTTAGGTGAAGGGTATATGGGATATTCTTTTAATTTTACTGTAGGTTTGAAATTTTTCAAAATTAAAAATTGAGAATAAACAAGGAGGATACAAATATTACAATAAAGTTGATTTAATATTGAGCCTTTTTAAAAAAGATTTATTTATTTATTGTAGAGAGAGAAAGAGAGAATGAGGAGATGGAGGGCAGAGGGAGAGAGAGAGAGAATCTCAAGCAGACTCCATGCTGAGCATGGAACTGGACACCGGGTTCAATTCCACAACCCTGAGATCAGAACCCGAGCTGAGCCAAGAGTCAGACTCTCAACTGATGAGCCACCCACCCTCCCTTAATATTGAACTGTCTACCTCTCTAAGTGACTGTACTTTCTTTCCCAATTAATGTAACATTTAAAAAACCATTCATATATTAAACTGGAAAAAATCTTAACGAATGTAAAAACTAAATTTTTTTAAAGATTTATTTTTTTTAAAGATTTTATTTATTTATTTGTCGGAGAGAGAGAGAGAGAACAAGCAGTCAGAGTGGCAGGCAGAGGCAGAGGGAGAAGCAGGCTCCCTGCTGAGCAAGGAGCCCGATGCAGGACTCGATCCCAGGACCCTGGGATCATGACCTGAGCCAAAGGCAGCTGCTTAACCAACTGAGCCACCCAGGCATCCCTAAAGATTTATTTTTTAAAGTAATCTCTACACTCACCGTGGGGCTCAAATTTACAACCCCAAGATCAAGAGTCACAGGATCTACTGAGTCATCCAGGCACCCCTGTCAGAACTAAATTAAACAGACCTCTTTCTCTTACTATATGAGATGAACTGTAAGTAAAAATTAATCACAGATGTTTAACTAGAAATCTAATCATCTTTAGATTAAAATTTAAATAAAGACTTTAATGTTTAAAAGTTTAATTGTTTGAAATTTATATCATATTTAGATGTGGAAAGCAATCATATCAAAACATACCAATTCTGGACAAAGGAGTAATCAGAAAAATACACATCTTACATGTTTTATTTTATTGTTAAATAAGAAAGAGTAATGATCTAAGCAAAAATATTCTAGTAAGATAACAAAGCATCCTTTTGCTTTTGCAACTTTTATTTGCTGTTTTCCTAATTATTTCCATTCTGCATGCTATTTATGTTACAGTATATCCTCTAATAATAAACATCATGTTTTTCAAAGTTTTACTGTTATGAACAATATAGAGCAGAAATATTGGCTGAAAATTAATTAGAAAAAGGCCAAAGCATAGAAAAAAATTTTGTGACAATGTATGTGAACTTTCACATTGGAGGAAGTATAAATGTAATAGAATTGTCTTTTTGGCCCACTGAAACCACTGATAATGAGGAAAGAAGGAAAGGATGACAAAGAGAATTATTTTGTTTTATTTTATTTTTAATTTTTTTTTTTTAGATTGTATTTTATTTATTTGACAGAGAGAAAGCGTAAACAAGGGGAGCGACAGGCAGAGGGAGAGGGAGAAGCAGGTGCCCTGCTGAGCAAGAAGCCTGACGTGGGGCTCAGTCCCAGGACCCTGAGATCATGATCTGAGCTGAAGGCAGATGCTTAACAGACTGAGCCACCCAGGTGCCCTAAAAACAATCATTTTAGATCAAATGTTTGTTTTAATAAAATTGTCCTGTTGATTTCCTTTCGATCAGATTGTTTTCTGATAGTTTGAGTTAGGATAAAGAGTGTGCTACCAAAACAAAAGCAGATTACAGAAAAGTATGTGGGTTAGTCTTCGTATTTTGTATCACAATTTTAAGAGTGACTGTCGTCATTTTCACAGTTTTATTGAGGTATAATTAATATCCAATAAATTATGCATATGAAATAGTACAATTTGGTAGATCTTGACATGTGTATATACACTTGCAACCAAAGCCACAATTTCTTTATGACCCTTTGTAAATCTCTCTTTCCTGCCTTTCTTCCTCTCCCCGCCTTCTCCAGGCAACCAGTAGTTATCTTCTTTGTCACCGTTGATTTTCATTTTGTAGAATTTTATACAAAAAGAATCCTGTGGTATTCTGTACCAATCCTATGGTATGGTACTCTTTTTACGACTGTTTTTTCATTCAGTGTAATTCTTCCAAGATTAATCCATATTGTTGCTCGCAACAGTTGTTCATTTCTTTTTACGGTTGACTGTATTCCATTGTGGTGAATGTACCACTGTATATCTACCCACCTGTTGGTGGACATTTGGATTGCTTCCAGTTTTATTATAAATAATATTGCTATGAACATCTGCATACTATTTATTGTATGGTGATACATTTCCTTCTTCTTTGGTAAATACTTAGGAGTGGAATGGCTGTGTTATATGGAATGTATACAGTCAACTTTTTAGGAATCCATCCAACTGTTTTCAGGTGGTTTACCATATTGGCATTGTTACCACCAGAGTATGAGACATCAATTGCTCTACATTCTCACCAACACGTGGTAGGGTTGGTCTAGTCATCTAATAGTTGTGTAATGGTATTTTACTGTAGTTTTAATGAGGTTGAATATCTGTTCATGTGCCTATTTACCATTCACTTATCTTGCAACAAATTTTATTGGGTTATGTACCTTCTTATTACTGAGTTATAAGAATTCTCTGTATGTTGTTGGTACAAATCCTTTCACAGATGTGATTCACAAATGTTTGATTCCAGTCTGTGGCTTCATATTCAGTGAAAGAACAAGAGTTCTTGATTTCAAGACAGTCCCATTTACCACTTTTTTGGTTTAGGACTCATGCTTCTAGAAGTCTTAACTAAGATTTAACATTTAGGTCTATGGTTCATTTTGAGTTCTCTCTTTCTCTGGATCTCTTTTTTTGTATGTGGGTATTCAGTTATTCGGGCACCATTTGTTGAAAAGGCTATCCTTTCTCCCCCAAATTTCCTTATACTTTGTTAGACATCAATTGATCTTATAGATGTGGGTCTGCTTTTGAACTCTCTATTCTGTCTCATTATCGAATTTGTCTTTATCACACTGTCTCAATTAATATAGCTTTATGTTTACTCTTGAAATCAGGTAGTATAGGTCTTCCAACTTCATCATTTTCAAAGCTGTTTTGGTTATGCTATGTTGTATGTATTTCTCTATGAATTAGAATCATCTTGTCAAAATCTACAAAAATATTTTATAGATTTCTTTGACCAGTTTGGGAGAGAGGGAACATGTTAACAATATCCAGTCTTGTGACCTATTCGTTAATGTGCTCTATCTTTCCATTTCCTTCCATTTATTTGGTTTCTTTCAATTTTTCTCTGGGGTCCTCTGAGTTTCCAGTGTACAAATTGTTTGTCAGATTTATTTCTTAGCATTTCACATATTTAGATACTAGTATAAATAATACCTTTTTTCCCAGAAAACATAGTCTACTGACTCATTTTTTTGGTAAATGCTTTTTTTCTAAGTTTAAATTTCTGATTGTTGTTAGTATATAGAATGTAGTTGATTTTTGTATGTTGATTTTGTATGCTGGAATGTTGCTCTATTTAGTCACAGTTTAAGATTTTTTTTTATAAAGAAATCTAAGATGACAACCTCTGTCTTAAATTTTTTTTTTCTCCCTGTGGTAAGAACACTTAACATGAGATCTGTTCTCTAAAATTTTCAAGTACGTAATGCGGTATTGTTAGCTAGAGGCTCAATGCTGTACAGCAGATGTCTAGAACTTACTCATCTTGCACAAGATGGGAAATGGCTGTCCAATAAATCTTTTCATTTGTGTGCTTAGAATATTTATGTTTAATATAATTGTTCACATTGTTGGATTAAAATCTACCATCTTGCCCAGCGGAGAGGAAGAGCGGCCAGGTGGGGGAGACACTGAGCCTCTCACTCAGCTCTTTTGTTCTATCGCTTCCACAGAACAAAAGCCTCAGTCTTCTGAAGAAAAGAGCCGACAGGTCTTGTCACGTCTTGTCACGCTCAGGACCAGGTGAGGAGTTGATGCGCGGGGGAGTGGGAAGAAAGAAAAAACACTCTACTCCTGTGGGAGGAACAGGGATATGTCCTGGATACAAACTATTCCAGATCTTCTATCACTAAGGGAGGAGCAGGACCCCTGAGAAGACCCCACCCAGTTCAGGGATGGGGAACCTGCGGAAAATAAGCAATAACTCACAACTCACCCCCACCCTCCAACACGAGGAGAGGAGAGAAGCGCTGAGAGCTGCAGACACTGGAGAATGAACACCTCCTTGCAGCCTCTTCTCCACACACCCTCCCAGGTGATTATGAACAAGGTTGGAACAGGAAGAGATAGTGGAGGAAGCCTCCTTGTGGTATTGCTCGCTCCCCGGCTTCCACGCGGGTCCATGCTCGCCTGCCATCCTCCAGCCAGACTTGCGTAATTTGTTCAGAATTGCACCAGTCAGAATGGCTAGCAAGAAACAACCAGTGTTGGTGACGAGGTGGAGAAGGAATCTTTGTACAGGGTTGGCGGGAATGTAAATTAACGCAGCTGCTGTGGAGAACAAAACAAACAAACGAAACAACAGAAACAGACTCATAAATACAGAGAGCAAACTGGTGGTCGTCGGGGGTCGGGGAAGGGTGGAGGTGTAGGCAAAAAAGGCGAAGGGAATTAAGAAGTACAAATTTCCAATTGTTAAATAAATCCTAGGGATGAAAAGTACAGTGGAGGGGGTAGAATCAATAGTAATATTGTAACAGCTTTGTAAGGTGACAGATGGTTCCTCCATTCCTCCCAGCCAGCATTTTGTGATGTGTGCAAATGTCAAATTTCTGTTACGCACCTGAAATGAATATATTGTATGTCAACTATTATCCGATTAAAAGCCCCTCAATTAAATTAATTTTCAGTTAATTTGCTGCAATTAAAAGTAAAAATGGAAAAAGTTACCTTATGGATTAGAGATGGGAAAAAAAAAAAAAAAGAATTTCAGCCGAATTCTTCCTGCCAGCTCGAATGGTTTCCCGTATCTGCCCAACGTGGACGACTGTGCTCACAGCCAGTTTTTCATTGGAAACACCTGTCTTTCCTTAGATTTGGGTGAACTGGTTGTCCTGTGAGCCTGTGTTTTTGACAGATTTTAAACAGCTGTGACTATGCAAATTATTCAGCCTGCTTTTTATAAGTGGGAGCACACTTTCCAGGTTTTTACATCCTAATCAAAAGGGAGAAGTCAAAAAAAAAATCATGTGAATAAGTGTGTGAAATGATGCTTGGATAAGAGATATTTAAAAATTGTTCTTCATTACAAATTTTACTCCCCACAGTTGCAAATATATTAGAAAAAAAATCGCTTGTTTGGGAGACTAAATCCTTCAAACACCCAAACACTGGAATTTTTACAGAAAAGCTCTTTTTAAAACAATCATTTTACAAAATCTGATGGCAGTGATGGAAGCAGAATTTGTCATTGTGGCAGTATTTAGTGAAGGCATAATCACCCACATGCAAATAATTGACTGTGATCAATATCAGCTCAATTCATTATTGTCTCATGAGGTGCTGTCTTCTTGCCAGACATGCGGGGGCTTAACAACTCTGTTAGAATATTGCGTTGTTAACTGTGTGCATCTAGTAGTTCTCTCTCTCTCTCCTCATGCCCTTCTGATTATAAGGGACACAAACTTGGAAACAGTTTTAATCTAGAAGAGATCAGTTCCCAGCTACTATGAGTAAGCAAAATTGAGATTAAAACAATAACCTACCCTTCATACTTCACGACACTATTGCTAGGCTCAAAAGAAATAGATAACATAAGTGGGAGTGCTTCTTAAACTCTGAAACTCTATACAAATAGAAGAGTTTAGGACAATGATGACTACATAAATATAGTGGCTTTTTAGTGGCAAAGTTAATTATTTCATAGCAAAATTGTGAGAAAAGTGACGTAGATATTAATGAATGAAATAATAGGATGCCTTAGAGTTTCTTAGAAATAATTCTTGTGTGGGGATTTTTTTTAAAGATTTTATTTATTTATTTGGCACACAGAGAGAGGAAGAGAGAGAGAGAGGGAGAGAGAGAGAGACAGTAAGAGAGGAAACACAAGCAGGGGGAGTGGGAGAGGAAGAAGCAGACTCCCCACTGGGCAGGCAGCCCGATGTGGGGCTCGATCCCGGGACCCTGGGAACATGACCTGAGCAGAAGGCAGACGCTTAACAACTGAGCCACCCAGGTGCCCTTATGTGGGGATTTTGATGGGAGTATGTAAGAAACAAGACTAACAAATTGTTAAAGCTGGGCACAGGGTATGTGGTATGATGTTACGTTATTTTTTCTACTTTCATATGTATTTGAAAGTTTCCACAATAAAATTTTATAAAGATTTAAAATATAAACACTACTATATTGACAACCCACATTCCAATTCGCGGTTTAAAGGAAAATACATATTAAGGATGCAGTGGAATTTCCCTTTGTGTTTTCTCTGATTGCATTATACTCCCTCCCCATCAGGCGAACTGTTTTCCAGAATTAATTATTTATTACCCGAACTGATGCTTTCAAAATTTCATTACGTAGGTGTGCATTTCTAAAATATACCACAGAGGCGGGCCTGGCTGGTTCTGTTGGTAGAGCTTGTGACTCTTGATCTTGGGTCATTAAATTTGAGCCTCATATTGGATATAGGGTTTACTTAAAAAAAATAAAATAAAATTTTAAGAAAAAGTATACAACAGATTGCTTGCATGTTTTTGAACACTGTATCTGTGGTAGCATACCAGATACATATATATATTCCAACATATATACACTATATATCATTATATTTTCAGTTTTATATATTACATAGACAATGTTTATACACATATATACACGATATACTATATTCATTAATATGCATACATCATATATATATTCATTTACATTGTTTGTGGGATTCATCCACGTCGATACGTGAAACTTCAGTGCAGTTATTTTCACTGTTGTATAGAATTTCATTGTAGGAATATGTAAATATCCACTGCATTGTTTTTTTAAAAAAGATTTTATTTATTTATGTACTTATTTATTTATAGAGATCAAGAGAGCATTGAAGGGGAGCAAAGGGAGAGGGGAAGACTCTTCGCTGAACACAGAGCAAGGCCATGGAGCTTGATCTCATGACCCTGAGATCACAACCTGAGCTGAAATCAAAAGTCGCTTCACTGACTGAGCCGTCCGAGTGTCCCTCTGTTGCCTTGTTGATGAACATTTGGATTGTCTCCAGGTATTTGTCATCAAAATAATGCTGAATGAGATTCATACACGTATCTGTTTGGCATCATGTGCAAGAATTACTCTCGGGTTGCACCCAGGGGTAAATTGTTAGATTATATGGTACGCCTATCTTAAACTTTACTGAATAATGACAATGGCTCTTTTTTAAAAATTTTTAATTTTTATTGTGTTATGTTAGTCACTATACAGTACACCATTAGTTTTTGATGTTGTTCCAAGATTCATTGTTTATGTGTAACACCTAGTGATCCATACAATACGTGCCCTCCTTAATACTCATCACTAGGCCAACCCATCCCCCATCCCCCTCCCCTCAGTTTCTCAGAGTCCACAGTCTCTCGTGGTTCATCTCCCCCTCCAATTCCCCCCCTTCATTTTTTTGACTATGCATACCAATCTGTATTTTCCCACCAGCAATGGTTGGAATTTTCTATTTTTTCACCAACAAATAGTATATATATATATATATATATATATTAGAATTTATTTACTTATTTCAGAGACAGAGATTGAGCAGGAGAGAGAGAGCGCAAGCATGAGCAGAGAGAGGGGCGGAAAGAAGCAGCCTGTCTGAGGAGCCTGAAGCCTTGTGGGGCACTTGATCCTAGGACCCTGGGATCATCACCTGAGCTGAAGGCAGAGGCTAACCTGACTGAGCCTCCCAGGTGCCCCTCCACCAACAAATAGTATTATCAACATTTTCATTTTTGTCAAATTGATGGATGTGAAATAATATCCTTTTTTTCGGTGTGTTTTGCATTTCCTTGATTTTCAGTGAGTTGGAGCATTTCCTCATACGCATTTGGCCATTGAGTTTCCTTTACTGTAAATCACCATTTCATGTCTGTTACTCCTTTTCCTACTGTGTTGTTTGCCTTTTAATGTATTGATTTCTGATGGTTCATATACATCTGCTATACTTTTGTGTTAGTTACATATATTTCCAAATATTTTCTTTTAATTTTTTTGGCCCTTTTAATTCTATTGTTTGATCTATGGAAGCTTTAGTGTTAATTAAAACTATCTCTCTTTTACTATCTATCTATCTATCTATCTATAGATATCTATCTACTATCTATTATCTACTATACTACTATCTATCTATCTAAACTATCTTTTATTTGCATTCTTACAGATGTAAAGAATTTAAACAAAATTCTAGAAGGGGATTCATATTTATATTTATATTTATTCCCAGACTAGAAAGATATCCCACAATAATATTTTTAATTTTGATATTTTGCTCTTGTTTTCATTTTCCCATTTAATTCAGATACTCTATTCTTCATGATATGAGGGAAATTTAAAAAGTAACAAATTTTAAAACTTATATTTGGCTCTGAGTTTTCCTATTTACCAATAGCCGGTGGTATACCTAGTATCTGTCCAACACCAGATGAGTGTAAAAAGAACATGGAGTCTGTCTTCCATGGCATTCCGATCCAATCGAAGGGGAGGGTAAAATTATTAACATTAAATGAGTGTGCAACGATGAAGGTATTTGTTTGCTTTGTTGAGAGAAGGATTGGATGGATAATAAAGGAGAGATACATAAAATTGACATATTCATGGTATCCTTCATGAGATTTGAGCATATTGGTAGATAGGAAATGAATAGACAGAGGAAAGTGAACACATAGTGAGGTATGAACTAATGATAATAATGTACCAAGCCTCTTGGTATATAAATTAGGACATCTAACGCCACAGAGCAGAACATTTGAGACAGAAACCAAGTCTGGGTTAAGGTCATAAACTAGCACTTTTCCTAGGCTGGGCACATAATAACAACTAATTACATACCATACTAGTTGAATGTTTGAGATAATGCATTATGGGGAGAAAAAAGACAACTTTTGTTAGATTTTTGACTGCCAGACCGAAAAAGTTAGATTTGGTGTTGCATGTAATGGGAAACCATTTTTTTTTTTGGACCCCGGGTATATTAATAGCTAACACTTTGCTCATACCCTAGGTTAGAAATATGGGAATAATTGAGTTTGTATCTTAATTTTTAATATCTAATCAAATTTTATCTTTTCCTACTTCGAAGCAAGTTTAAAATTTTTCTCTTTTGTACCTTCTCACTGTCAGTACTTTAAATTAGACCAACATCTATTCACAGCTGTGTTCCTGTTGGAGTTTCCTGGTGATCCTCCAAATCTATTCTATATTCACTTCCTAGGCTAAAATACTGCTGGTGTAACTTCACTATTGCTCAGAAACACACAAAACCTGTTTATCGCCCTTAAGGTACATTTCAGTCTTCTTGCTTTTACAGTCTCTACTGTCTATTCCTTATTTCCCATTAGTTCCTCATCCTCTGTACAACTTTTCCTCTCCATCATTATGCGTATCCTCATTGTCCCCAGCTCATATCCAAGTTTATTCTACACAAAGTTAATTTATTCACCTTAATTTCCCAGCCTAGAATGCTGTTCTGCTTTTCTTCCTGTTAGTTAGACTTAGCTCATCATTTATTAATTTTTTCAACTGGTGCTGCTTCAGTCCCAATAAAAAAAAATGGCTCCTGTACGCCTTTATCCCATTTCCCTAACTCCCTGATCTAATTAACAGGCAAACTTAAATGTAAGGGATATACTTCCTTTCCATGTCTTTGCACCAGTCATAGGCAGAAAGGTACAAATAGTGAGTGAGTGAGCAGACCTGAGTTCATTGCGGGAGCTTGATATATGTTGATTTATGACCAAGCGGAGAGGCAGAGAACAAGTATGTCAGCCCCACAGAGCTGAGAAAGGGGGGATTTGCACCCACTGTTAGGCAGTGGAGTTCAAGTTCGTAATAATGACTACTCCAATTTACTGCTTGCATAGGAAATAAATATTTATTATATTCTTTTTTTTTAAAGATTTTATTTATTTATTTGAGAGAGAGAGAGAGCATGCACAGGAGTGGGGGGAAGGGCAGAGGGAGAGAGAGAAGTAGATTCCCCACCGAGCAGGGAGCCCAACGTGGGACTGATCACGGGACTCCAAGATCATGACCTGAGCCAAAGGCAGTCGCTCAACCTGCTGAGCCCCCAGGTGTCCCTATTTATTATGTTCTTTAGAACAGTGCTGTAATTGTCTTGTATCTTTTATATTATCTCCCCAAGTTTCTCTATTTTTTTCTTGATACTGAAGAGCAGGTTAGCCTGGATAGTAAAATATTGTCAAAGGAATTTTAAAAAAGTTTCGCGAATTTTTTTGCCTTCAGCATTTTAACTCATTTTCATTGTTTGGGAAAGCAAACACCGTAATAGCCCAAAGTGAGTCAGATGACACCCTGTAATTTGCAGAATGTAGGACTGACTCAGAGCTCCAGTGAGTCACGCTGAATAACTCGGGGGAGCCCACAGCTTTTGGCCCATCTCAGCCAACACCGCGGCCCGTCCGTTCTCCCAGGGCTCCTGGTGCAGTGTTACTTAACTCGACAGCCTGTAAAAGCAGGTCAGCCTCGGGGCAGCCAGCCTCACCTCAGAATTTCTCTTCTGCAGAGGAGGCTAAAGGAGTTTCAGCTTGCCCTCAGCCTACATTACAGCTGCTCGATGCCTGCACTTTTCGTTATCAATTTGCTTTCAGAAGTCATCTGCTCACTCCTTTGGAGCTAGCTGACTCAAGGAAACACTGCTCAGTGAATAGTTCGCAAAGCGTTGGAATGCTGGCTGCCACCTAGGCCTAGCGTCTCCACAAAGAGTATAAAAATGGGCCTGCAGCTGAGACCATGCACCATGCATGACGCTAGTCCCAGAGCCTATTTTGCTCTCCTTTGCTGTACTATTTAGGTAACTCTGGGTGCCTCGCTAATGAATGGGGAACGATGGATAAAATATTCCTTATTTGCTTACACAAAGAAATAGGCATACCTGTCTTGATCTATTTTTTAAAATATATATATATATATATAGATTCTCCTCTCCATATTTTTAAGACTTTTTTGGTCAAAGAAATAAGTAAACAGAAATATTGGCCTCCAAAGCAAACTAAATGCCAGTAACAATAATTTTAATATAAAAAATGGGGAGCATATTTATATAGTAAAATATTTTACCGCCATTAGTAATTATACTTTCAGTTTTTAAAAAAGATTTGTTTAAACAAAAAAATTAAAGATGTATTTATTTTAGAGAGAGAGCACAAGTGGGAGGGCAGAGGGAGAGAGAATCTCACACAGACTCTGCTGGGTGTGGAGCCCAATGTGGGGCTCGATCTCACCACCCTGAGATCATGACCTGAGTCAAAACCAAGAGTCTGTGCTACCCAGGCACCCCCTCCCCATTGTTTTTTAAAGTAATCTCTATGCCTATCATGGGGTTTGAACTCATGACCCTGAGATCAAGAGCCAGGCACCCTTATATTTTCAAAAGGTTTTTGATGGTGTTTGAAAATATTCATTTTAAGTAAAAAAAGCATCACCTCGGTTTTATAAACATTATGTTAAATCCAACTTCTTGTTTATATGCGTGCATAGAAAAAATTATGAAAGCTATCCAGTGTTAGCAAGGGTTAATTCTGTGTGGTGGGATAAATTTTTTTCTTATACATTACTTTCTTTTTCTAGAATATGTGTTATGCTTATTTATATTAAATATAAATTGCTTTTCCCCTCAGATATTAGATGCTCCATAGTTTCCCTGTTGAATGAAGATACCCTAAAAGGATAAGAGCTCTGTCACCTTACTAGCTAACAGGATGATAGAGCTTTCGGTACAAAGAGCATGCGACTCTTGATCATGGGGTCATGAGTTCGAGCCTTACATCGGGTACAGAGATTACTTACATAAATAAATAAATAAATAAAGGTGACAGAGCTTTACAACCACATGGGGACAGTTAATATCAAAAATTGAGTTGCTAAATCCCATGTGTGAATCCTCGAATCAGTTTTGGGAACCACTGCTTTATGCAGTGTGACTTCATTAAACCTCTGAACCGAGTGGGCTGAGTCCTGAGTGTGTGGACATGTTCACAAGGGAGGCTGGAGAAAAAAGAAACACGAATTATTCCATGATTTTGTTCAGGTTTGCCTGTCTTATTGAAAAACTGGCATAAAACAATCTAACCAGCCATTAAGGGGTTACCCTGAGACAAGGAAGCATTTTTTTTCCTTCACGGCTATATCTGGTCTACACAGTCTTGGCACACAGTACCTGAACGGGAGCGACTTAATCCATAGGATTCTGTTGTGGATTGGCTACACTGAGGCTCAGGGCTGGACATTTTGTTTAGTCTTGGAAACCATCTTTAAGGAAAAAATTGGGGGAGTATTTTCTTCACCTTTTCATCAGTGCTCCTCTTTGTTTTTCTATATTATTTTAATGCTTCCCTTTCATAGTTGTCTTTTACTGTCGGCTTCTTCAAATTCTCTATGGAAGTTAAGAGAGAGATAAGCAACAAACATACAAACATATGCTTACAAATACTCGCTTTGCTTCTTTTACAGAGGAATGCAATTTTTTTTTAAAGTTTTAATTTCACTAATCTCTACAGCCAACATGGGGCTCCAACTCATGACCCCTAGATCAAGAGTTGCATGCTCTTCCTACCGAGCCAGCTGGGTGCTCTGAGGTTGTGTTTTTAAATAATGCAACCTATTTCATAAGAGTGTGATAAATATAAATTATTGTATTTTAATATTTTCCAGTTAGGCTTTGGATAGTCAATTTTTACGTTAAAACGTTATCATCATTTTCATTTCTTTTGATCTCTTTCTTTTAATTCACTGTGTTTTATAATTTAAGGCGTACACACAAATTAGTTTCTCTAGATTGCCAAGGACATTTTGAACGTTAATTTGCATTTTTATTGGTTGAATAAAAGCAGAAATGAAGTTAGTACAAAATTCTACTAATGAGTTCTTGATTTATAGAAATGAGATAGGCTATAAGAAACATGAATCATTAATTTAGAGTTTAATGTAGAGGAAATAAAGTTTACAAAATATTGCAGCTTTTTTATTATTGAAATATATATATCTATACACACATATATAATTGCATGTTATTATGTATTCTATTTACTGAGATTTGTGACATCCTAAAGCATAATAAAGAGTTTTAATTTAGATGTTTAGGTATACCTTGGTCATCTTGCACTGCCATAACAAAATACTAGATACGGGGTGGATTAAACAATAGACATTTCTCACAGTTCTGGAGTTTGGGGAGTCTGAGATCAAGGTGCTGGCAGGTTTAGTCCCTGTTGAGGATACTCTTCCTGGCTTACAGATGGCAGCCTCAAGGGAGCAAAAGAGAGAGAGAGAGAGAGAGAGAGAGAGAGAGAGAGAGAGCCACGCAATCTGTGGTCTCTCTTCTTCTTTTAAGAACGTTAATCCCATCATGCAGTTCCATTCTTAAGATCTCATCTACATTTCATTACTTCCCAAAGGCCCCACCTACCATCACATGGCAGGGTAGGACTTCAACATAAGAATTTTGAAAGGACCCAAACATTAAGTCCATAACAAAGTAACAGACCTCTAGAGTGGGGACTCTACTCTTTTGGTCAAATGTGTCTACACATCACGCGTGTAAGTAAAAGGATCACTGTGTTTGTGGGAGTTAGATGGATGACAGTGAAGGGAGGTATTTCTTTGATGTAAATTGACACAGCCCTTTTCCTTTCAGAAACACCCTTGAAGAGAGAATTGTCAATAGATTTTAAGGTACAATTGACCATAATGAGCTTCAAGATCAAGTTGAAAGAGAAAGCTCCTTGATGCTCTCACTGAATTTACTATTGAGCAACCTCGTATTATGCTACTGAGAAACTCTCTCCATGGATGGGATAAGAAATGGTCTCATTATTTAACCCTCTGGAAATATGGTCTTCTGTTTTTTATAGTCCAAAGCATCTTAAATGTTATATAAATACACCAACTACCTACCTACCTATTGATCTATCCATCCATCTTTTAATAAATTAATTTTTTCTAAAACCAGTATCCTAACCAACATAATATTTCAGGTTTTATCAAACTAACAATGGATGATGGACAGATTTCTGCATGAATAAGTTCACGGCTACCCCATTATTTAAATGGTTATATAATATTCTATTGAATAATATGCATACATGAATAATTTGTATGTATAATTAATCCCCTATTTTTGGATATTTAGCTCACATTATATTTTTTACTGATATAAGCAGGATGTAAAACAACATTCCGGCAGCTACCTCTCTGCATAAATTCAAACTTATTTACTTTGCGTCTATTTCAAGAGGTAGGAATGCTGAGACGTATAATTATGACCTTAGAGCAAGGATTTTTCAAAGTATAATTCTATTCACTGTTTTCTCTTTACAACCTTTTTATTTCCTGGACCACTGAATTTTGATTTCTCTCTGCATTTATTCCTCTGATACTTTTCTTTCTAAGGCTAATTTAGTGATGACTTCCCATTTGTTAACCTACTTGATCTCCTTGCGGTATTGGGATTATTTGAAGCTATTTCTTTTGTTTTCCGCGATACCTACTTCTCCTTGTTCACTTTCTATTCTCCGGATTGTTCTTTCAAGGAGTTCATCATTGACTTTCATGCTACCGTCACCTCTTCCAGTGCAGCAGATTTCATCTTTGGCATGCTATGCTTTGACTCTCTTCATTTTATACCTTGGGTTGGACAAGTGTGGGCTTCGGTGGTAGCTCAGCTTTCAAACCTCCTGGTTTGGGGGAGTTCCCATTTCCATGAGTGGTAGGGGAAGACCAGGTTACTCCCTCTTCCTGTATACTGATAACGAGGATGGATAAGTGATCTAGACTTGGCAAACTTCATGTTTAATTTTGGGTCTTTGAGTAAGTGGTGTAAAGGCAGAGGAGTGCTGATATTTGTGGTATTCATGGACAAGGGCAGTGTTCTATATGGACATCAGTCTTTGGCAGAACTGGGAGTGCTAAGCTCATTGCTGTGTTTCCTGTTTCTTGGGTCTCTGTAGTCCCTTTGGTTCCCGCCATTTTCCAATTCCAGTTTTCCAGCCTCCAGACAAGTTTGTGAGTCCTTGATTGATGTTCAGTAAGGTCTTTTTAAAATATAAAAAAAATTTTATATGGTAATGTTTTTGAGAGATAACCAACATATGGCATTATATAAATTTGAGCCATATAGTGTGTTGATTGTGCACATTTATATATTGCAATAAGATCAATAATGTAGTGTTAGCTAACACTTCACATAATCATTCCTTTTTTTGTTGAGAACAATGAAGATTTAATCTCTTAGCTACTTGGAAGTTTATTATACAGTAATAATTTGACTATAATCCTTACGTTGCACAGGAGATACCCAGACTTATTTTTTGACTAGTTGCATGTTCATACCTTTAATCAACATCTCCACAGTTCTGCCAACCCCAACCCCTTGTAAACATTCTACTCTCATTCTACTCTCTATTTTCCCAAATTCAGCTTTTTTTGGATTCCAGATATAAGTGATATCATACTGAATTTATATTTCTCTGTCTGACTTACCTCACTTAGCATAATGCCCTTAAGGTCTGTCCAGGTTATCACAAATGCCAGGACTTCCCATGTTCATAGATATATACATATCTCATATCTTATAATGTCCTTTTTAAAAATTAAGATAACCACAGTCGCTTTTGCTTGTACTCAAGAACTCTTACTGGAATAACATATACTTTTGTGGGTGGTTTTATTTATCGCTATGGCTTGAACTACTACCTGTATGCCTATGACTTCTAACTCATAACTCTGTAAATCCCTACTGAGTTCCAAATTGCTATATCCCACTGCTCACTGAATATTTTTATCCAGATGCCTGTGGACAACACAGCTTGCTAAAAAATGAACTATTTATCTTCTCTTCCAAATCTTTTCTGCTCTTCTATTCTCAACCTCATATATACAATAGAAAATAAGCATTATACAAGAGAACAAATGATCTATTTGTTATAAGATGATATATTCACTGTGGTCTCTTCACATCTTTTGTATTTCCTGGAACACTGAATTTTAATTTCTGTCTACATTAATTCCACTGAAACTTTTCCAACCTACCACTACCCAGTCCAGTTTTGTCTTCTTAACATCTCTTGTGTTGGTCTACCCTCTGCACTGCCACTCACACTACTAGATTATTGCAATTGATAATCTTCTACATTATTGCAGTTGATAAACACTGTGATGTATTCTTTCTGTTGGTCTCATTAGAACTTTTGGTTGAACATATTTTATGATATGTTTCTGTTTCAATATTACTTTATAATTTATGTCATTGGAATTAGCATGCACTTTCAAAAACTTGAAAAGGAAACGATAGTAATAACTGACATGCTTTCATTGTGTAACATCTTCTCAGAGTAATGAGGTCAATCCACCAACACTTGGGACTTACTGGTAGAGAACCTTTCAGATTCCTGATCTATTTCTTCTCCTTCTTCTCCTCCTCCTTCCTGTCCTTCTTCTTCTTTTAAGATTTATTTATTTATTTTGAGAAAGATCAAGAGAGAGAATGAGCAGCAGGGAGGGACAGAGGGGAGGAAGAGAGAAGCTTAAGCAGACTCTGCACTGAGTCTGGAGCCAGACGCAGGACTTAATCTCACCACCCTAACCAAAATCAAGAGTTGGCCGCTTAACCTACTGAGCCGCCCAGGTTCCCCATGTCTTGTTTATTTCTGAAAGCTCACTGTGTATCATGGATCAACATATGTTGGTTAAATAAATGGATAGTTAGTGAATAAATTGCATCAGTAGTTGATTATCCAGATTTGAGTATGGTAAATAGCTATAGCAAATTTTGATGTCCAAGATTGCTTTTTCTCTTCTAGTTAACTTGATTTTAGGTATCTTATCAACTTCTGTGTTGTCATGGAATACAGAGTAATTTTGAATATAGAAATTTAATACGCTTTAATAGAAGCATATTAAAAGTAAAATTAAAGGAAAATGATGTTCTTTTTTCTAAATTACACATCCATCAGCCTTCTGCATATTCCTTCACATCTGTAGTCTGGCTTTATTCTCAATAAATGGCAGTTCTGGGACTCCCAGTCTAATATCCTCAATGAGGAGCAAGATGATTTTGGGGACAGATATTTTGCTATTACAGTTTTTTATTTGCTTTGTTTAATTTTACTGAAGAAAGTCCAGTTTAAGATTAATTTTAGAATTTGTTGATCATTGATTCCTTAGACATTTATTACTAAAATTAATTTAGAATTTATTATCTTTAATTCCTTAGAATCTAGTGATCTTTGACTTCTTAGATAAAAACTGGTCTTGAGGATCCTGATTTGTATTCCAGGATGTATGTACTCCAAAGCTTTTATTATAATACTCCATGACAGCCAGAATGCAATGAGACAGGGCCTTGCAGGTAAAATTCCAGAACTAAGTGTTATAAGCAGAGTTGCATCTTAGATCCTATACTTTTAAACTTTGTTTTCAAAACTGAGGCCAGTTTTTAGAGGAACTAAATGTATTATCTTGCCATATTACAGCAAATATTTATTTTTATGAAGTATATATTTTGGGTATTTGAAAAGATTGAAGGCAGCATATTTAGGACAAATTTAAATGTTCTCCCGCAGTCTATATTCACAGATGACATGGCCTCTCATTTACACTGGACAACAAATCAAATTATTTGGTTTTATAGCTACATAGGAACTTTGCCACTTAAATGTCTGGTAGCTAACATAATGTATATGGATTTTTATAGTACTCAGAGATAAAAGGCCAACCTTTAAAATCCTGTCTCAATTATCTGTTTACACAAAATAAACATACCTAGTGGCTTAAAACAACAGCCACTTATTTCTCAAGGTGGCATGTTGGCTGGGGTCTGCTGGGTGCTTCTTCTCCACAAGGCGTTGACTGGCTCTGGAGGCCTGTCAGGGCTCTCTTGGGCTGGAATCTGAAGAGAGATAATTCACATCACTTCTCGTTGGTGCTGGCTGTTGATTGAAGGGCCTTGCTTCTCCTCCCTGTGGCTTCTCTTGGTGGCTGGGTTTTGACGTGCATGGCGGCTACACTTCAAGAGGATTTAAGTGGCAGGTACTCATCTTCTTAAGGCCATGTCTAAGAAGCTCTCTTCCGCTGCGTTCCATTGGTCCCATTACCCCATTACAGGAGAGGCCTCTTTAGGAGGAGAGGCGCAGGAGAGGTGGAATCAATTCTACCACTCACTGTGGAAAGTGAATTGGAAGAAAGGAACTGATGGTTGCAAATAATGATAGTTGTATAGCTCGCCTTGTTTCCCCTGATTTTTTGACATCCAGGGAATTCAAGTTAAGTTTTGTGCCACTTAACAGTAACTAGCTTAAGACCCCTCCCACTCTTTTTAGTACTCCTTCTTCTTCTTTTTTTAAATTAATCTCTATGCTCAATGTGGGGCTCAAATTCACAACCCTGAGATCAAGAGTCGCAAGCTCTACTGACTGAGCCAGCCAGGCACCACCCTATTTAATACTTTTGTCTCCATTACTCCTCCTCACAATATGGCTCTTCTGTATTAATTTTTATTTGGTACATTTATGTTGGTAGTCATTACATATTTAAATATATAAACTAAAGATGTTTATATTTTAAAATGTTTTACTTTTAAAAATAGGTAACCCAATCTTAATAATTCAAATACTCAAAGTATAAAATAGATATACTGTGAGAAGTCTCCCTTCCATCCCTGCCTCTGTGTATCGAGTTCCCATCCCCCTATTTCTTGTTGCTCGTGCCAGAGTTTTTTTTAATGCTTATAGAAAAATAAAAAAATATTTATTTTTATTTTCACCCCTCTTTTACTCAAATGGTAGCATGTCAAGTATATTGCTCTGTACATTTTATTTTTCATATAACAATTATGGGAGTTATATTTTATATAAATAATCATGGATGACCTTCCATACAAAAATATATATAAATACATAAAAGATTTTTCTTCCTTTGGGAGTAGGTCAAATATAAACCATAAATTTGTAAATGATGAGCCAACTGTCGGATATCTTCCAAAGATCAATCAAAACCATTTTGTTTCATTTGTTGTGTTGGACCATATATATTACCATTTTCCTTCTTACTCCTCACTGCGGAATTAGCTATACCTTTTCTCTTAGAATCATTGGTCATTCATTTATCGCTTCAGGCTCATCTATTATCTCCCTGCCACAGTTTCTAAGTTAATCCTAAAATATGTAAGAATCATCTTCAAAAGCAAATTGTCTCGGGGCGCCTGGGTGGCTCAGTGGGTTAAGCATCTGCCTTCAGCTCAGGTCAAGATCCCAGGGTCCTGGGGTGGAGTGGGGAGCCTGCTTCTCCCTCTCCTCCCCTCTCTGTGTCTTTCTCAAATAAATAAGTACAATCTCTAAACCCCCCCCCCCCAAACAAAGGTAATTTGTCTCAAATGCCTAATCCTGCTACAGGCATGGTTGCCAGTATGCCTGGAGTAATCCCTAGACTCAAGGAAGGCTAGCCTTTCTTCGCTTGCCCACATTGCTCATGTTTGACTGAGATTTTGCCCAGGCTTCCAATTTGTACTGAAGTTACTCCTTCCTCTGGGGTTGGATTCCTATCCTGAAACCTTCCCCTCTTTGCCAATCATCTTCCTCAAGGATAGAATGTGTCCTTTAATGTTCTCTATCTTCCTAGATGAATATAGTACTAGAATTTGGTTCAAAATAAATTCTCTTGGAATCACACTGTCTACAATCCCTTTCCTTACATTTTGTCACTTCATGGAAACTGGCAGCCACTTCTCAAGTGGTTGATCAGACTCCCAGGATATTGCTGAACCAATTCCAAGTTTGCCATTTATCTGTGGCATCCAGTTTGTACTAACAGTGATTCATATGGGGGATTATCCCTGAATCTCACTCAAGTTCCTTGCTCTCAGTTCTCCATACCCAGTGTCTTTACATTTTGCTTCTTGTTTGCTGCTTAAATCCCAGCAAACCAAGAAGCCAGGCACACCTGATCTCTGATCCATTCAACTTTCAGTGTAGGTTCTGTTCATTACATTTATGAATCAGACAATAGAAATAATATTATTGAATAACCTATTTGAGCAGAATTGATGAAATTAAAAAAACCCACGTGCTTTTACTAAAGTTGTAACCTCCAGAAAGTATTTCGAAGGACAAAATAAGATGAGCACACAGGCACTTTAAAGATCACTGGCCAATGAGTAGTACGTATGATTTAATACTGGTGTACTCTTTCTAGGGTTATAACATTTTGAATTTCACTCCTGTTTCGTGTCTGATTACACTTTCAAAGTTATTCAGTCTATTTCCACTTAAAAAATAGGTGAACCATTATAGAAAAGAATTACCCTGAAACAAAGCTGCTAATCATTTTTTTTCTTTCAGACACCCCAGTCTAAGTACCCCTTCTCTTCATTTGGCAACTTCATGCAAATAGAAACATTTACGTTATTAATTGCAGATAAATATTATGTCAATGGGCTTTTTTAAGTATGTCATCTACTTATTGCACAAGAATAATAACTTTGGTGGGTGCCTGGGTGGCTCAGCTGGTTAAGCGACTGCCTTTAGCTCAGGTCATGATCCTGGAGTCCTGGGATAGAGTCCCACATCAGGCTCCCAGCTCCATGGGGAGTCTGCTTCTCCCTCTGACTTTCTCCCCTCTCATGCTCTCTCTCACTCTATCTCTCTCAAATAAAGAAAATCTTTAAAAAAAAAGAAAAAAGAAAAAAAAGAATAATAACTTTGGGGCAATTGACTGGCTCAGTTGATAGAGCATGTGACTCTTGATTTCAGGATTGTGAGTTCAAGCCCCAAGCTGGGTATAGAGAAACCTAAAAAAGGGGAGGGCAGGAAGAAAAAGAATAATAGCCCTAATTGACAAAATATCTGGTATAATCACAGATAATATTAAATAGGAATCTATTCCACATATAAATTGAGCAATAGACCCCTTAAATCAGATAGTAAGAGTTAAGAATTTCAGTAGACGTAAAATAAAATCACATGCCTTCCGGCTCAGATTCCACAGTATCCTCTACTAATTAATTGCGCAGGAACATGAAGGACAATGTGTATTTTATATAGGGAAGTTGACCTTTTTTAGGCTTTCCCTCAATGTTTACTTAATTGTAGTCAATGTTTTTTTTTTATCATATATGCTATCTTTAGCAAACTCTCTCTCTCTCTTTTTAAAGATTTTATTTATTTATTTGACACAGAGAAAGACAGCAAGAGAGGGAATATGAGCAGGAGGAGTCCAAGAGGGAGAAGCAGGCTTCCCCCTGAGCAGGGAGCCTGATGTGGGACTCGATCCCAGGACCCTAGGATCATGACCTGAGCTGAAGGCAGATGTTTAATGACTGAGCCACCCAGGTGCCCCAGCAAACTCTTTCTTCTAATTATTCAAAGTATGATTTCCCTTTTTATGCCCATTCAAAAGAAAGATGAAAGTGATGTTTCTTAAAAGAAGGCATAGAATAAGCAAAAATGTGTCTGCTTAGTGCTTGAAAGGAAGAAATTTCTTCATTCATGGCATAAAATTAAAATTCAATGAGGAAAATCTGATACAATGATTTGGAGGTAAAAGACATACACTGATTTTCCAAATCTTCAGCTTTTTGTTAGCTCTCTTGTAATTGCTGTTGGAAAGGCACTGTAGCTCTTGGAAGTGCTGGGGGCTAATGCCCTTGTTAGCTGAGAGGCACAGGCATGGCATCAGATGGTGACTGTGAATTAGTTTAGGCAGGTCCCCGCTAGCAGTCTGGGCTGTATTCAGGACTCACTGCATCCCAGTTGGCCTATTCATTCACAGGAAAGTCAGGCACCAAGGGGTGGTGATGCTGGCATGCCAGGAAAATACCTTCAGTGCACAGGACTTTTCCCCGGTAGGTGCTGATTGAGTGCAAAGTTGCAGGCTGTGTTTGGACCACAAAGATGCCGGTCCTCAAAGGAACTCTGCATTTTCTGGGTCCAGCTTCTATAGAAAATCTTGAAGTGTGTGATTGAAATCCAACGTGCGGAAGAGAAATGTCAGACAAAGGTTACATGCAGAGAGGACATTTGGAGAGTGGCCGTGGGCCAGCATAGCTTACAAGTGGAGGCAACTTGGGTTTCCTCCAAGTTCAAGTGTGAGGACTCCACAAATCAGGGTCCGGGTCACCTGCTCTGCCCTTAGGCTGTGCCTGTCACCCTCTCTCAGGTCAAATAAAGAATTATTTTCTTCTATAGGTATTTTACGTGCAACAGATTTTTCCAAAATGCCCACCGTTGTGATGATGGCTGTCATGGGATAGCATAGAAATAGTAGGTGTAGCACCTAATCTTAGGCATCTGGTAAGATTCCCGAAGAGATAGTACAATTAAAAAATATGAGTAAGATAGGTTGTATTGATATATCTAAATGATAAAAAATGGATGGAATATGTATCACAGGAATTTAAAGAAAGATCAGTGTTAGATGATTTTTAAGGTACCAGACTTTGTAGGAAGGATGGGATTTATCTGCGCAGGGAGGGTGAGTAAGTAGAGTGATTGGATGAGTCCCAGCCTTGTTCCATTACCCCCACATCCCCATAGTTCGGCCCACTGATCTTGCCTCCTGCAGACTCAGCCCCAGTCCCATTTCTCAGCCAGCCTAAGTGGGGCATTTCTCAGCTTTTATCTGTTGTAAGGCTCTCAGATCTCCTTTGCTGCTAAAGAGGCCCAGAGTATGAAGACCTGGTACGCCAAGGGCACTCCTTTATTTCAGAGTGCACACACTTTTGTGGATCACTTTGCATCCCCCTTCATCTCTCCAAACAGGTTGAAGCCCTAACCCCTGGTACCTGTGAGAGGGACCTTACTGGGAAATAGGGTCTTTGCAGATGCAATCAAGTTAAGATGAGATCCTACTGGATTAGTGTGGGCCCTACTCCAATGACTGCTATCCATATAAGAAGGACATTTGGACCCAGAGACACACCGAGAGGAAAATGCTTAAGAAGAGACAGAGTCACACAGGGGGAAGGCCATGTGAGGACAGCGGCAGAATCTAGGGGGAGGAAGCTACAAGTCAGCGGTTGCAGGCCACCACTGGAAGTGAGGGGAGAGACAAGGATATTTTCCTAGAGCTGTCAGAGGAAACATAGTCTTGCCAATACCTTGACCTTGGAGTTCTAGTCTTTAGAACTGTAAGAGAATAAATTTCTGTTGTTTTAAGTCCTCCAGTCTATGGTAATTTGTTAGGGCAGCCCTAGGAAACTAATACGCATGGATTTTGAAAACCTTCGAGAGTTTCTTGCAATTTTCTTCCAGCACCTGCTTCCTTTTATTCCCAGGACTTCTTTTTGGTGGCTGTTTCCAATGATCACTTTATATAGCAGGGATGAGGTCAGGGATAATCAAAACAATCCAAACAGTAGACTGGTTAAAGAAATGATAGTTTAGCTCTACAGTATATGCTCTGCAATCACTCAAATGAGGGAGAGAGATAATAGTTCTTATTCTGGAAATGACATGTCTTTGAGTGGGAAAGGCAAGTTACCAAATGGTATGTATGAGACTATTTGTTATTTTAAAATATACCTGAATACAAAGATACATACATTTACATGTGGAAAGGAATAGGTTCAGAGGTAAATAGTGGTTACATCTGGGTAATAGGATATGGGGGATTTCTATATTCTTATCTACTCATATCAATTTTCTTTTTTTTTTTTTTAAGATTTTATTTATTTATTTATTTATTAGGAAAGAGAGAGAGTGAGAGAGAGCATGAGAAGGGAGAAGGTCAGAGTGAGAAGCGGACTCCCCATGGAGCTGGGAGCCCGATGTGGGACTCGATCTTGGAACTCCGGGATCATGACCTGAGCCGAAGGCAGTTGCTCAACCACCGCGCCACCCAGGCGCCCCTACTCATATCAATTTTCTAATCCATCTAAAGAACATTTATTTATTGTAAGATCCAAAGTTATTTATTAAATTATTTGGCGACAAATAAATGCAGTTTATTATACTCAGCTGCCTCTTTAATAGGCTAAGCTTTTCTCTTTGGCTGTTCTAAGCTTAATACTATGCCTTCAGTTGGATTACACTTTATCATCTCCAAGCTAGAAATTCAGAATATCGGTTCCTTTTGTAAAACGGGATCATTTTAATGACCAAAGGAGAAGTATTTAGTGGAGATATACACGTGTATATGTCATTTGCTTTTGCTATTTAAACTCTGAACATTGTGTAACATTTAAACAAAACAAGCTTTGAGCCTTGCTGTTATAGTGAATGTACTCCACCATCTTCTCTCCTCTACGATGTCTTAGAAATCATGACAAAGTCAATTACTCCTTGGGCACTGATCATATGACCTGTTCTTCCTCCAAAACCTGACTTATCATTTCTAAAGCGCCTCCCCCATTACATTTGTAATTTTATTTTTGTGGTTTTATATATAGTTTTAGGATAAAGCCCGAAGATTTGATAAATGTGTAATTTAGCTATTCAGGTTGTGGGGTAATACAAACACTAAGAGCTCTTTGGAAGCAAATAGCCCCAGGTTTAGACCCTAGCTTTGCTGCTTACTAGCTTTACGAGGTGGAAGTCTTCATTTCTCTTAGTTTCCTTTCTACGTGTAGGTATGATAACGAACATACCCTGTAGGGTGGATATTACACGACTAAAAAGACTAGCCTGGGAACTCACGTGAGAAACAGGCGCTACTACAAATCTTTGTAAAAACACTCTGAACTTCATTTTACCAAAGCAGTTAGTCGCCCTTCCCGACTGGTAAAGCAGGGGTGGGGGGGGGGGAGGGAGGAAGAAACTTGTTTGTTGTTGCATTCCCAAGGCAACATACAAGGCTGACTGATGCTTATTTCCAAAAGCTAAACGCATTTTCTTAGGCAGTCTTTTGTCATTTAAGTTATTAAAATCTTCAGACAATTTCTTGGTATTCACATTTCCTTATTGAAAGGAAATTATTTTCTTCCCCTCACCTCGCAAGAAGGGAAATTCACTTCTTTAATAAGAGAGACAGTGCAACACAAGAAAAAAAATGAGATGAGAGTAAAATCTGACGAAAATGCACACTTTATTGGCTTATCTCTAAATATGTTTGTCACACACGTTTTATTTTAGTTTTATAAATTATTTTTAAAAAAAGAAGATTTACTATGAATTAAATATAGTACGTGGACGTTCAAACCTGATAAAACTCATGCGTCTTGGCCACTCTTTTGTTGTCATTTTCGTAGCTGAATAAATATTTCTTTTGTTAACAATTTAGTCCCATTTCATTAAGCAAATTTTGGAAAAACGCCAATAGAGTGTTTTGATTTTATTTTTGTTTTGAATTGAGCTATGAATGCCGCTCAGCATGTACGCCTTTCATTTCCACTCAGGGTTTTCTTGGACAAGGACGACAGGTGCTGGTGGGCAGTGCTTAGTCTGGAGAACGTGCCCCTTTGCTGCATTTGCCCAAATCCAAGGCCACCCATTGCTGCGGGGTTTAAATAAGGAGCAGTGACTTCCCCCATCCGTCATTGGCTGTTGTCTTTTGTTGTCACTGCGAATTGAACCCTTGAAACTTCCATTAGTTTTAGTGGTAACGGTAGAAAAGGAACTGCATGTAAATGATCAAAATGATGTTGGTCCCTTGCATCTGTTGTGTATTGTCTCTCCCAGAAACATCAACGACTGTATTTTAATAAAATAAATAAATTTTTTTTTTGACTGACTTTGATTCTTCCAGGAGGGCCTGTTGGGGTTAATTATATCCTTGTCACTCTGCGAGTCTCCTTCAAGTCCCCGTGATAGTGAGTTTTATGTGTCAATTTGACTGAGCCACAGGTGCCCAGACATTTCATCAAATATTATTCTGGGTGTGCCTGTGAGAATGTTTCTGGATGAGATGAGACGCTAAGTTGGTAGATTGAATAAAGCAGATTGACTGCCCAATGTGGGCGGGCCTCATCCAATCAGTTGAAGACCTGAACAGAACCAAAAGGCCCAATAGGGGGAACTCATTTGAAAGAGGACTTGAAGAGGACTTTGACTGGCTCCATTTTAACCTCAAACTTTCTAGTTAGGTTCTTTCCAGCTTATCTTTTGGCTCAGGAGGAAAGGTTGCTGATGGGAACTGAACCTCCCCCCTCAAGCAATAAGGACTGCCCTGAGCTGGCAAGGCCCTCCCCATGATTGACTCCAAAGCAGTGATCAATTTGACCTTCACTCCCTACCTGCACCAACCCCTCTATTTCTGCTCCCCATTTTCCTTCTATAAACCCGGAAGTACTTTTCGCCTTTTGGAGACAGGCTTTGAGATGTTAGTCTACTGTCTTCCCAGTGTTTGCCTCACTGAAATTATTTCCTTTTTTGTTTTGCTACCATAAGTCTCTCTGCCTTTAGATTTTGTCAGTTGTGAGTGGCCAAATCTGGTATGTTTGGGACCCCTGGAACCAGGTACTCTTGCACCCCTGAGCCCTGCTACAATCTTGCCTGGGTGTCTTGAGCTGGGGCATAAGCTTTTATTTTTTGCCTTTGGACACTGAAACATCGACTTTTTTGGGGTCTGGAGACTGCCTGCTTTCAGACTGGGACTTACACCATCCGCTTGTTGGAGGTCATTGAGAGGATGTGACCTCTGGTTGACCTGTGAGCTGGACCCCAGTTGCTCGGGCCCTCCCCTGCTCTTGGAAAATGTGCTCCCCTACTGTTCCCACAGCTGGAGCCGTTTGCAAGGACACAGCCTTGAGAGAGCAATGGACAGTATACCTATGGATCCAGGGAAGGCCTCTATATAAACTTTTAAGATTCTGGCCGGCTGGTGCAGAGATCAGCGGTCTTGCATGCCCAAGACAAGCCTCAGATGTAAGTTCCCTTGCTCGTTAAACCTGGAGCCTACTGATTGGAGCGGTTGCCCTTTCTTCCTCCACATATGGGGGTGGTTTGCGAATCAACACTGCTCTCTGGCTTCTGAGATCCTTAGCCGCAGACTGAGTTGAATCTCCCCCCAGGATCCCCTGAATCCAGCTTGCCGACTGCAGACCTTGGGACCCTTGGCTTCCATAATCATGTGAGCCAATAGTTCCTTGTCATAAATCTCTTTCCTTTCTGTATGTACAGCTTTTTGGTTCTATTTCCCAGGAGAAACCTGACCGATACAGTTCCTGATGACTGCTGAACCCTAAACCCTCTTTCCTGGGAAAATGGAATGGGGGAAACTGTGACGTCATCCTCCTAAAGCTCTTGGTCAATGTGATGACGATTTAAAGTGTGCCTTCTTCTGGATGGCTAGTTGGCCCTTGTGTTCTTGGTCTGGTAATCCCAACTTTTTATGATGGGATTACTTTTACTTTTAATTTCTTTGAATCGCTTAAGTTTCTCATAGTGCATAGTGAGGTTTGAGGCAGATTGTTCCAAGACAAACATTTAAATCAGATTGGAAAAGTGAGATGCTGCCCCATTAATGAATCACTTAATAAAGTGAATTAGATCTTCAAAAATCAATCAATCAACCAACCAGAGTGGGAAAGGGGTTCCATCAACAATAAAGTGTACTTTTTACACCATTTAGTATGATTATGATGTAAATATCCAGAAGTATTACCTAGCTACGTAGAAAGAGCTTGGCTTTTGGTGTCAGATGGAATTTCAAGTTCAAGTTCTATCACTGATAAGCTTTGTGGTTTTGGGTAATTTATATAATCACCTCAGATCTTCAGTTTTTCACTTGAAAAACTGTGATGATGGTGATGATGATAATTCTCATTCCACACAGGGCACTGGGATTTTATGGGAAAAAGTGAACTAATGAGTGTGAGATTGAATCAGCCAATAGTAGCCATCCTTGAAAGTTTAGCGCAGTTGCTATTTTCTGCCATAAAATCTTCTCTGATCCCGTTTCCTTTTTCTTCCATACCATGTTGGGTATATACTCTCACTTTTCTGATTCTTTAGTTTTTATCTCAATTTTTCTTATGGCAACTTTATTCCTTTATATTAGAATAATTGAGTGTAGGTTTCTGAAGATAGAATTCTTGTCTAAGTCACCCTTTTGCAGCCTAAAATATTTATTAAAAAATTTCTTGTATGTAGTATGTGTTCACAAATGCCTATTGGGGGCTTAAGGAAACCTTCTTCCCAATGAATTTAATAAATGATCAATTCATTGATTTATTCAAAATTTATTTCCTAATAATCTATTTATAAAATTTATGTGTTTTTTTAACAGGATGACTTCCATATTCTTTTAAAAAATGTGTGGACTAGGATAATGTGCATTTTGGGGTTACCTTTTATTACCAATGGAAGGAGGGAAGGGATCCTTCTAGGCTATTTTGTTCTCTGAATGAATCTTTGGAACCTTGCATAATGTTGGGGCCGGGGGAAAGGTCCTCCACAAACTGAAATGGAATGCCTCTTTACCAAGTGAGTTGGAGCACTGTGGGGAATTTTACGTTTTTTTAAAGGGACTAAAGTAATGGGATGTTTCTTGCTCTCATGAGTTTCTGGGACCCTGGGGTTGCCAGTTTATATGTGCTCCTCATGGGAGTACACAACTGATGTAGTGTTTGTCCTGTAAGCTCAGCTGAAGAAGTTTAGCTCTGCAACACTTGGTACCCAAGATGGTCATCCATGCAGGCGGACCACCATTCCAGTTCGCCTGACCTCCAAAGGCATTGATAAGCATGCAGGGGCAGTGAATTCCTGAAAAGACCTTAGATCAGTGGTTCTGAAACTTTAATGACATTAGAATCACCTGGGGTACTTAAAAAAATTCTGATGCACTGGGGAGCACCCTGTACCAATGACACCAGAATGTCTGGGTGTCAATGTCAATGTCCAGCAAAGCCTGGGAATCATTCCCTGCCTTAGACTGTCTCTCTGTTTCTGAGGCTCTTACTCTTTTGTGGGCTACGTTTTTTGTGTTTTTCCTCCAAATACTTAGCGGACATGGACCTTGTTTTATTTCCTGGAATAGCTTTCTTCAAAGCACTTCCGGCCTAATCTATTCCCTATCACCTGTCTGTCTGACCAGTGGGTGCAAGTACTTTTAGACTTTGGTTCTTCCTAGATCTCCTGCCCTGTCTGATCTTGCATTAATTAATTAATTATTTAATTAATTAAAACTTGGTCATATGGAGACATTTTCTAAAATGTAAGAACTGAAGGATGATTCTACTGTATTTACTGAAGTTGGAAGTTTAACATTTGGCCAAGGAATATCTGATACTCCATCAAGTTTCACCAGTGCAGTGGAGTATTTACTTTAGAACAGTGGTTCTTAAACTTGTCTGTGCATATTGGAATCACCTGAGGCTGGGGATGGGGAAATGAGGAATTATTGGTCAAGGGGTACAAACTTCCAGTTCTAAGATTAATAAGTGTTGGGATCTAATATACAGTATGGTGATTATAGTTAATACTGTGTTATATAATTGAAAGATGCTAGGAGGGTAGATCTTAAATGTTCTCATCATACCAAAAAATTTATAATTCTGTGAGGTATGTTAACTAACCTTATTTTGGTAATCATTTCATGATATACACATGTATCAAATCAACATATGGTATCCCTTACACTTACACAATATTATTTGTCAATCCTAACTCAGTAAAGCTGGAAAAAGATCCACATGTAAACCCAGTATAACTCCTACAAGGTAAACATAAAATCTCACAACTAATCGTCTTTCCTCTTTTCCTATTCCCTGAAATATCGCATACGTCTTTCAGTAAAAAATTACTAGGCATCTTAAAGGATTAAAAAAAAAAACCAAAGCAGTGTCAAGAGACAAAGTAGGCAATACAACAAGATTCAGAGGTGGCAGAGATTTTGGAATTTAAAATAACTATGTGATGGTCTCTAACCATAAAAAAAGTGGACAACATGCAAGACCAGATGGGTAAGTTGGGCAGAAAGATGGAGACTCAAAGAATTCAAAAGAAATGCTCTAAGTCAAAAAACTGTAACAGAAATGAGGAATACTTTTGTGGGGCTCGCCACTAAACTGGACAAGGAGTAGGAGAGAATCAGTAAGTTTGAAGATATTTTTTTTTTCTTTTCTTTTCTTTCTTTCTTTCTTTTTTTTTTTTTTTTGGAAGATATTTCAATAGAAACTTCCCAGACTGAGATACAAACAGAAAAAAAAAAGAATGGAAAAATTGAACAGAATATCAAAGGACTGTGGGGAAATTACAAAGAAGATGATTTATGCATGATGGGAATATCAGAAGGAGCAGGAAGAAAAAGCTGCAAAAATATCTGTAATAATAATGGCTGAGAATTTTCAAAATTAATGACAGATCCCTAATCACAGATCGAAAAGCTTGGAGAATACCAGCAGGATAAGTACCAAACAAATCTACACCTAGCCATACTGGATTAATGGGTTTGGATTGGATTAATGTTGCAGAAAACCAAAGTCAAAAAGTATTGAAAATGTATAGAGGAATGAGGATAGACGTTATGCTGGATTTCTTAAAAACTGGAAGTAATCAAGATGTCCTTCAACAGGGGAATTAATGAACAAACTGTGGTATATCCATACAATTGCATGTAAATCAGTAATAAAAAGAAATGAGCTATCAAGCCCCCCAAACACATGGATGGATCAGAAATGAATATTGCTAAGTGAAAGAAGCCTACATACTGAGAAGCTACATACTGTATGACTTTAACCATAGAACATCATTCTGGAATAGACTATTATAGAGTCTTAAAAAAAACAAACAGTTGCCAGGGACTTGGGAGGAGAATGGGTAGGGATGAATAAGTGGTGCAGAGAGAATTTTTAGGGTGATGAAACCATTCGTATCATGCTGTCATAGTGGATCTATGACATGCGTTTGACACTGTCCAATGAAGAGTGATTCCTGATGCACGCTTTGGAGTTAGCAAATAAATTTTTAAAAGTGATTCATTTTTTCATTCAAATAATTCACTAAACATTTACTATGTGCCTTTGTCATGTCACTGCTCCTCTAGGTGCTGGGAATATGGCAAATGTCTCTGCCCCTGTTGATTTTACGTTGTAGTTGAGGAGACAGATGATAAATCAATACATGAATGTGCTAGGTGGCAGTTAGTAAATGCAGGTGAGTGTATAGCGATGGGGGAAGGCTGTACTGTATACAGGGTGTCAGGGAAGGCCTTCCTCTTAAGAGTGGACATATCAGCAGATTTTCAGGGGAGTCTCGTGAGCAAGTCATGTGGGTATCTGAGGGAAGAGATTTTTAAGGAAAACAAATTGGCAGCAGAAGGGACCTAAAGTGGGAGTGTGCCTGGTGTGCTGGAAAAATGGCAAAGAGGCCAGTGTGTGAAGAAGGGGAGGGAGAATGGAGACGGAATGCAGGAAATACAGGGGGTGCAGTATGGGGAGGTGATAGAGGATGATGTTAGGGTTTTGTCTTTGGCTCTGAGTAAGAAGGCAAATCAACGAGGGGGAAATGATATGATCTGGTATGTTTTAAGGAGTTTCTCTAACTTGGGGAGAATAGATTTTTGGAAGGCATGGTCAGAAGCAGGAAAATGCAATAGGTTTCTTTCATCTTTCTTTCTTTTTAAAATCTAGCCAGAAAAGTTGGTTTCGGATTGCTACTGTATTGGATCAATCAGCCTCTATTTTTCAGTAAGGTTGATTCTAGCAGTTTGTATCTTACATTAAGAAACAATTTTGGGGGGGTGGTGCCTGGATGGCTCAGCCACTTAAGCTTCCAATCCTTGATCTCAGGTCAGGTCTTGATCTCGGGGTTGTGAGTTCAAGCCCTGCACTGGGCTTCATCCTGGGTGTGGAGCCTTCTTAAAAACATTTTTTTTTTTTTTAAACTCAACAACTTTAGCATCCAAAGAGTGTAAAGTATTATGTGTCACCAGGCAGAAGGAATACTAAATCTTAGCCAAAATAATGATTTGTGTGTTTTTTGGGAAAGGGAAAATTTTTTTAAAAGATTTTATTTATTTATTTGACAGAGAGAGATGACAAGTAGGCAGGGAGGCAGGGAGAGGGAGGGGGGAAGCAGGCTCCCCACCAAGCAGAGAGCCCAATGCGGGGCTCAATCCCAGGACCCTGAGATCAGTGACTTAACCCACTGAGCCACCCAGGCACCCCTGGGAAAGGAAGATTTCTTAGTGTTTAAATCACCAACATTCTGAATTTCAATTTCTTTGTTTAAAAAAAACTTTGGCTTGGGTTAAATTTACAAGTTCTTTGATATGTAAAATTTTATGAAAGAAAAATGCTTACAATTTTAATTCAATTATCATTGTACAAATTTATGTGGATGCTACAAACACAGATAACAAAGTCAAGAAGATCTTGCTAGTAAAATCCCACTTATGTAATTTCATAGTTTTCTAAAGTGAGATTAAAATGCACTTGATGGGGAGTACCTGGCTGGTTCAGTTGGAAAAGCACGCAACATTTGACCTTGGGATCATGAGTTCTGGCCACATGTTGGGTTTAGAGATTACTAAAAAAGATTAACTTAAAAAAAGATTAAGGAACACCTGGGTGGCTCCGTTGGTTAAGCGTCTGCCTTTGGCTCAGGTCATGATCCTGGGGTCCTGGGATCAAGTCCCACATTGAGCTCCTTGCTCAGCGGGGAGCCTGCTTCACTGTCTGCCATTCTCCCTGCTTGTATTCTCTCTCTCTGACAAATAAATAAAAATCTTAAAAAAAAGCTTAAAATACACTTGATGGGTCTTAATATTCATCACACAGATTAAATATAACAATAATATTTCATTTTATAACCAATTTTAATTTCCCCATCTCCTTTATATAATACTGTATTTGGAATAGCTTTCTTTTCTATCATACATGGTGTATACACATTAGCATACATATTGAAATATATAGATATTGTTTCTAGCAAGATTTAAAACTGCTATTATTGGCCAAACTGTCGTAAAATTGAACTCCAACATGTATATGTTGATATACATAAATCATGTGTATGATACCTGTGTATCATATGATTCACAACATATAAATGATTCAATAGAATAGAAATTAATGTTGCAGGAAAAAAAGTAGCAAATAGAGATGCCTGAGTAGCTCAGTGATTAAGCATCTGCCTTTGGCTCAGGTCATGATCCTGGGGTTCTGGGATTGAGCCCCGCATCGGGCTCCCTGCTCGGTGGCAAGCCTGTTTCTCCTTCTCCTGCTCCCCCTGCTTGTGCTCTCTCTCTCTGTCAAATAAATAAATAAAATCTTAAAAAAAAGTAGAAGATAAATAGGTTATTACTTTTGCTTCTACTGCTGCATTAATCATTTGTTATTAAAACTAAAATTTTAAGCCTTTAATATTCTAATAATATCAGTCATTCACATACACGTATATATTTTTAAAATAACAATACCAACTTATTACTGTCAGTTATTATCTGTGGCTATAAGAAAGTCATATAATCTTTCTAAACCTTTTGTTCCTCATCTAGCAAATAGGAAACTAGTAATTACTATCAAGTTTCCCAATAAATTAAAAATAATATATGTTAACTTCTGGCACAAGCTTAGCACACAAATTTAAAGAACTGTAACTTGTGGACAGATGGTTGATACAAGAATTGGGAATCACAGTAAACTAATTTCAGTGTTTTAAATTTCCAAGACAATACTTACTTTTTGCCTTGTTTATAAGAGAAAAAACTAACTTCAAATAAATGCTTAGTGTCTTAGGTTAACACATTATTTTTCTTTATGATAAACTACAGAGTTTGAGTTGGATTTAGTAACCAGCAAATAACATTTTCTAGGTTTTTAAATACAAATTATTCCATGTCCTTTTTTGTCTAAAGGAAATATATATTTAGATACTTATTTTGCATGGGGATCACAGATTTGGGGAAAAGTTTCTTTGAGAGATAGGATTTTCAATTCTCTGCTTTCCTAGATGTACTATTGGTAAATAGTTTTCTTTTATCTGTTTGCATGTGCTATGCTAGATTTCTGTGGGCAACAATCATGCCTTGAGTGTTTTTTCAGTAACTGCCCCTCAGTGTGCTTTTGATTAGAAATTAGAGACGCAGAGCTGGAAGAGAGTATCTGATGTTCTACTCAATGAAACACCTCTCAAAGGACTTTCGAATCTCGCTTTAACACACCTGTGTATATAAGGGATTTACTCTATTTCTCAGACCGTGATGTCTAGATGACCTCTCAAAAATTGTAACAATCTAATTTTGATTTTCATTTCATAAGTAGTTTATATAATTTTCTACTGCTTGGAGTCTCGTATATTTAATTAAATCTATAATTTTCTATAATTTTTTACTCGCTGATTCTAATTTTTCCTCCCTTGCATTTCAGAGATTTAGATTTGGTTCAGTTTTCGAAAATACTAGCGCTTCAACTATTTAAGGAATCAATTATGGTACCGTGTATGTTGTCTTTTCCAAGGTAAACACCTCCAGCTTCTGTAGTGGTTACCATGATAACACTGGGAAAGATGATAAAGAATATTAAAAAATATTTTTATTTAAGTCCAGCTTATACACAATATTACATTAGTTTCAGGTGTATGGCATAGTGATTCATCTTCTTTATCTGTTATGCTATGCTCACTGCAAGTGTGGCTACCATCTGTTACCATATAATGCTATTATGGTATTAAGTATATTACCTATGTTATGCCATTTATTCCTGTGGCTTATTCATTCCATAACTAGAAACATGTATCTTCCACTCCCCTTCACCTATTTTGCCCATACCCCCTACTACCCTTCCCTCTGGCAACCATCAGTTTGTTCTCTGTACATATAGGTCTGATTATGCTTTTTGTTTTTTTATTCATTGGTTATTTTAGATCCCATATATGAGTGAAATCATATGGTATTTATCTTTCTCAATCTGACTAATTTCAGTTAGCATAAGACCCTCTAGGTCCCTCCATGTTGACAGAATCTGATCCTTTTTTTGTGGTGGCAGAATGTTCCATTATGTGTATATTATATCTTCTTCAAGGTTGAAAAGAGCATTTGCAGATATCACTCACAAAAGTTAATTTAAATGTAGGAGTTGAAATCATAAAACTTCTAGAAGAAAATGTAGGGAAAAACGTTCTTGATACTGATCTTGGCAATGATTTTTTTTTGTATGATATCAAAAGCACAAGCAACAAAAGCAAAAATCAAGTGGGATTATATCAAACTAAAAAGCTTCTGCACAGCAAAATGAACAATCAACAAAATGAAGAAGCAATCTAAGGAATGAGAGAATATATTTGCAAATAGTGTATCTGATAAGGGATTAATATCCTGAACATATAAGGAACACCTGCAACTGAATAGTAAAAATCCAGATAACCCAATTAGGAAATGGGCAAAGGATCCAAATAGCATTTTTTAAAAGAATATATACAGATAGCCAACAGGTACAAGAAAGCATTTTCAACATTATTAAGTCATCAAGGAAATGCAAATCAAAACCACACTGATATCACTTTACACCTATTGGAATGGTGACCAAAAAGACAAGAATGAGCAAGTACTGGTATGGATATGGAGAAAAGGGAACTCTTGTGGGAATGTAAACTAGTTCAGCCACTGGAAAACAGTATGAAACTCCTTGAAAAATTAAAAAATAAATTTACCATATGATTCAGTAATCCCACTTTTGGGTTCTTATCTGAAGGAAATGAAATCATTACCTCAAAGAGATATATCTTAGATAGGTGAACTAAATGTTTCTTTGGTGTAAATTGAGCAGGAAAAACAAAAAGCCTACTTGTTTCCAAAGATTTATCTCCATCTCAGGTTTATCCAACTCCTAAAATTCTTTTTTTTTTTTTTAAGATTTATTTATTTATCAGAGAAAGAGAGAGATAGCGCCATAGCTTTTGAGGTGGGGAGGTAGAGGGACAGGGAGAGAGAGTCTTAAGAAGACTCCACACTGAATGCAGAGCCCCACTTGGGACTCGACCGCATGACCTGCCAACTGAAATTGTTAACCTCCATCATTCTTTAGTTTCAATTATTTCAGTCAGAGATTCTCTCTTAAAACATAACCAACGGTCATAAAATTAGATCCAGCAGCACACATTTACAAACAATAAACAGACTAATCTGACTATTCAACAACCCTAATAATAATGATGATTTATTATTTATTATGTTCTGTGCACTGGGCTAAGTGCTTTTCACTCCATTTATTCCTCATGATAACTGAAGAGTTATTACCATATTAAACAAATGAGGAAGCTGAGACACATGTATTTGTTTTTGAAGTTTTATTTGTTGAAGTAATCTCTATACCCAACATGGGGCTTGAACTCACTACCCCAAGATCAAGAGTCCCATGCTCTCTGACTGAACTAGCCAGGTACCCCCTGAGGCACATGAATTTAAGCAACTTGACCAACCTCTGTTAGCTATACTAAATGGAGAAATCACCAAAATTTAGGTCATCTGACTCTGTAACATAAATGTTTGCTATGGTGACTGTGTTACTTTTGCAGAGAAAAACCTTGACAGGAGGCAAGACAGGGCAGATAGGTATTTCAAGACTAGAAGGACACAAAATAGTTTAGGACACAGGATGCTCTTCAAGATCTGGCAAGGAAGCCAGAAGTGGAAGAGAGCTCTGCAGAGCCAGGATTCAGCAGGGGCAAGCCTAAGTCACACGAATGGTAAGAACTCTAGGAAACAGGGATCTCAATATTTAGATGGTCACCTTGTGGCATAATTGATTAATTTCCAAAATTAAGTAAGCATCAGGGACATGAATATTTCAGTGTTGTAAAGCTTGATATCATATTTAACTGCTCATTTTCTTAGGCTAAAAAGGAAGGCTCTGTTTGACAACATTTTAATTATAAGGATGGCATGATTAATAGTACTGATAAGTGCTAGGTAATTACAGAATTAAGCCCAATATTAGTGTAGGAGAATAGTAAATTTTTAATGCATCGAAGAATAAGAAAGTCTGAAAGAATATTGCATGGCAATTAATTATGGTCAACTTTATATAAGATATGTAACCGCATTAATAGTCCGAGTGTGGTTTACTGTTCACAATTTATGCAGGAGCATCTGAAGGAGGCAGTGGGAGAGCAAACACTGTGTATTCTGCATAAGCTGCCGTAAGATTATACCACAGGCTGGGGGGCTTAACTGACTAGAGTTCTTTCTCTCATAGTCATGACTGCTAGATATCCAAGATCAAGACGTCATGAGACCTTCATTCCTGGCTTGTAAACTTCTGCCTTCTTGTGCTGTCCTCACATGGCCTCTTCTCTGCAAACACATACACACACAGGCACACACACACAGAGCACTGGTATCTTTTTCTCTGATAAGGACACCAGTTCTATTGGATTAGGTCCCCATCCTATGGCCTCATTTAACCTTAATTACTTCCCTACAGGTTCTAGCTCCAAGCATAGTCATATAGGGGTGAGGGCTTCAACAGATGAATTCTGGGGGTTTATAATTCAGTCCATAACACATTGAATCCCACACCGAATTGAAGACTAGCCCAGTGCCCTAGGGCTAGGTGGTCTGCGTTTGAATCCTACTTTTGCAGGGGACAGAGCTCCTGATCCTTCCCTTCTTAAAACATTTTTCCTTGGGCTTCTAACCGTGGATGTAAATAACAGTACCTCTCTCACAGGATTGATGTGAAGATCAAATGACTTATAACATAAAAGGCCCTAGCACGGTGCATGGCTGTGCTTAGTCAGGCTCAGAAAATGTTAGATATTGGTATTGTTGTTGGCTAGGTTTATCTTTTGGAGAAATTATGGGTTACATGCTAAGATTTGAAAAAAAAATCATATAAAGAATGTTACAGGAAGGTGGAATTGACATTAGAGATATTAGAAAGGTCTTATGGCACAAATAATTTACTTAAGGCATAAAGGTCAACTTGTTTACCTCTTTGTTCCTAAGAAGTAGGAATAAATTATCAAAATAAAGGGAGAAAAAAATGGATTTTTTTCATAGCTGCTTGTTGAAAAATGTCAACCTTATAAAGAATTTATAAGGGTGCAATGACAATAGGTTAATTATATCATGAAATATGCAAATGGAGGTCAGTATTTAAAAGCATGAAATTCTTGATAAAATGAACATTTCTTACAGAAGTAGCAAATCAGTAATTATAATTTTCACGAAAGCTCTAAAAATACAACAGATGTAAAAGCAAAACTTTAGAAAAAGAAAAGCATGGTATTATAAAATGATATCTGATTTTGTTCAAGTCTCAGTAGGCCTCTACACAAAGTTAATAACCCCCCGATGAGGGATCTCATAAAGATGTTCCCAGGGTTGAGTTAAATCCCCAGGAAGGAATTATATAAATATATGATATATATAACATATGTGATTATATAAATTATGTACATTTATTAGAAGGAATTCTATTAATTAATCATTAGAGGTTTAGGGTTCAGACTAGGAGAAACTTATTTTTATGCATGAATACCAGTGATATGTTTCTGTTTAACAGATTGTCTCCAAAACTTAGCAGCTTAAAATAATAATAAATACTATTGCATTCGTATAGTTCCTGTGGGTCAGGGATCTGGGAGTGGCTTAGCTGGGTGGGTCTGTCTTGAGATTTTCCACTATGTTTCAGGCAATGTGAAGTCACCTGTAGGCTTGGCTAGGCTTTGGGGATCAGCAAAACCGTTCTCTCTCATGCCTCTGGCCTGCAGCCCTCAGTCGCTTGCTGGCTATTTGCAGGGTGCCTCCGTCTCCTGCACATGGACCTTTCCACAGGGCTGCTAGAGAGTCTACATGACAAAGCAGTTGCCTTGCCCCAGAATGGAGAGAAGAGAATAAGGCAGAGGTGGCAATGTCTTTCATGACTTTACCTTGAAAGTCACACACCGTCACTTCTGCTATTTTTTTATGACAATCAATCACTATGGTATTAATTTAGGAGGTGCAGACAGAGAAGGAAGCAGAAACAGAATTCCTAGATCTCAACAGGGACAGGGTGAGTTTGTGTGTATGGCAAGGGGGACAGCACAGGGGTGGTGACGGAGGGAGTTAGGGGAGGATGGTAGGCAGTTAAAAAAATAAACCACCAGGACAGCAAACCCCACCATTGTCCTTGTTGTCTTACTCCTAATGACCCAGCCAAGTTAAAATGAAATCCTGTGAGTTTTGTGGGTTTTTTTTTTAAAGATTTTATTTATTTGACAAAGAGAGAGAGAGAGCGAGAGAGCGAGAGAGAGAGAGAGAGAGAGTGCAGAAGCAGGGGAGATGTAGGAATAAGGAGAGAGAGAAGCAGGCTCCCCGCAGATCAGGGAGCCTGATGCAGGGGTTGATCCCAGGACCACAGAATCAGGACCTGGGCCAAAGGCAGTCACTTAACCGAGCCAGCCAGGTGCCCCCAAATCCTATGAGTTTAAGGGTCATATCTCTTTTTAGCTTTGTATTAGGCTCACAGTATAGAAAGCCTTCATTCTATAGAGACCCGGACTTTGTGCTAAAATATACTCCCAGGTAAAACCCATTTTTATTTCTTTTATTTTTATTAGTCAGAAAGAACATTTGTGAAAGAAGTTGTTTACTGACAGAAAAGGCAGAAATGTGCTCCTGATTGTGAGTGCAGGTTGATACTCATGAAACAGCTGATTTAGACAAAGTGAATTTCAGGGAAGGTAAATTAGCATTCTCAGTCATGCATTGTAATGATGTCGTGAGGCTTGTGTTGAGCAGTAAGACGGCCTCAGAAAATTCGGATTTTCTCTCTTTGACGTCAGGAGTTCAGCTGAGCCGGAGAGACCTGAGCTGCCAGGTGAAGTGATAGTGATGGTCAAGCCTCTGATTATTTCCTCAATGGTGTGAGCCAGAGGTTAGCCCACAGCAAGTGTCCACCCCCACCCCGTTCCATTTCCGCAGCCTGCAGGAGGAGGCGGGAGGGCCCCTCCCGGCGAGGCCGGCCAGGTAAAGACTTTGTAAGTGCCTGTGGTCACCCTGATAGATGGAACAGATTTCCAGCCGACAGCTGGAAACCTCAACTGTTCTCCTAGTTACAAACCTATTGGATTGTATTTGTCTACTTTTGACTTGGGAAATACGGTCACTGCAATTCTGGCTTTCTAATCGTGTTCCTTTTCTTCTACCTCTGTAAACTTGTAGCTTATATTACTTCATAATATAAAACTGGTAGAGGCTTTTCACTGAGGCACGTATGAGGGAAAACCAAAGGGCTTTATTAACAACTATGAAAAATAAATACTTGTGAAATGTACTAAACTTAGAGCAAACTTTGCCGCTCTAGACCTGGTATTTCCTTCCTGGTCTAGAGCGGTGGACACCCGTAGTCAAATTGGTGAGCATTTGCATTGTGTGTTTGCTTTCCTACATCTCTGAACCTTCTCTGACCTTCCAGAAGAGCAGTGACCTCACATTGCCCCCTTGTTTTCCAAGCTTCGTGTTTCATTTTTCCACATCAGACTGCTTATGAACTACATACTCAAGTAGATGTTCTCACATATTTCTTTTTAGTTTGCCACCTGACAGTCAGCATCCCCTTCAACTCCATCTTAGAGGTTGGTGTTAGAAGGAAAACAACTTGTTCAATGAAGGCATACTTGAATTTTTATGATTAATAGCCTGCCAGGTCTCGTAAGTATGTTTGCATTTTAAATAAATGCAGCAACAAAACAAGTTGACCCAGATTAATCTCTAGATGATAGATTGTGGGCTTTCAGGGAAAGTAATAAAGGAGGCATGGAATTGGAGCCAGATAGGAGAAATGCGTGGGGTGAGAGTAGCTAAGTAGGAAGAACTTTTATATTCCTAAATTCTGTAGTTTAGATGAAGTCCCACTCTACTAGATATGCCGAGCTGTTCTTTTGCTTGAAGACAGACTGAAAAGTTAGACTGAGAAAAATTAATTAAATAGTCTCATCATTCACTGAATTGCTTAGGCCAAAATCCTCAGTACCCATTTTGATTCCTTATTTCATCTCACATACCCTACCTAACTGGTCACCAAACCTGTAGATTTTTACAGTGTATCCAGATCTAATCATGGCTTCTCCTCTCCATGTTTACATTTGGTCCAAGGCCCCATTTTGTGTCACATGACAACCTAACCTTCTATGCTTCCCAGCTCTTCTCAACACAGCCGCCACCACGCTCCCCTCTAAATGAGGTCAGATCAGGTCAACTGTGTCATTCTCCGCTCCTGAGTCCAATGGCTTCCTTCACGCTAAGAAGAAAATCCAAAGTCTGTCTATGCTCTGCTCCCTGGCTATCTCTTAGATCTCATTTCCTACCAGTCTCTTTTCTTCTCACCAAGTTCTAACTCCGACAGCCTTCCTGCCTCAGACATGCCAAGCATTTTCCTATGTCAGGGCATTTCTTTTTGCTGTCCCTTCCTTCCTCTTCCTCTTGGGGGTGGGGGTGGGGGTAGGGGTGGGGGTGGGGGCGGGAGATCTCCTAGATATCCACATGGTTCTTCTCTCAGTTTAGTCAGGTCTTTCCTCAGATACTCCATGCCCAAACACCCTATCTAGCAAAGTTTTGCCTTTGCTATTTCCTTACCCTAATTCATTTTTTTTTTTTCATGGCTATGTATATATGTAGTAGTATGTTTCCCTAGAGAAACAGAACTAATAATTATATCTATCTATCCATCATCTATCTGTCTGTCTATCTCTGATTATCTGACATCTGCAAGCTGGAGACCCAGGAAAGCCAATGGTGTAATTGGGTCCAAGTCCAAAGCCTGAGGACCAGGAGCTCCAAGGGCAGAAGATTGATGTCTCAAGGAAGTAGCTAGGCAGAAAGGGCTGAATTGCAGTCAGGCCCTCAGTGGATTAGATGATGCCCATTCATATTCAGGAAGGCAACCCTCTTCATTGACTCTACCAGTCAAATGCTAATTTCATCTGGAAACACTTTCAGGGACGTACTTACAAAAATGGTCTAGCCAAATATCTGGGTCCTTGTGATCTAGTCAACTTGAGAAATAAAATTAACACACACACACACACACACACACTTCACTCTCTATCTACCTCACTAGAATATATGCTTCATATGGCAAAAGAAATTGTGTTTTATTCATTACTATGTCTCCAGGACCTAGAGCAGTACTTGACATATAATAGCTGTTTAATTAAATATTTGTTAAATACATGAATAATCTTTAAAAAGTAAGCATGTATTCTTTATATATATTTATAAATATTTATTTTATATTTATATTTATATATATTATTTATATATATTTTTATTTTTTAAGATTTTATTTTTAGGTAATCTCTATACCCAATGTTGGACTCGAATTCACAACTCTAAGATCAAGAGTCACGTGCTTTGGGGAGCCTGGGTGGCTCAGTCAGTTGAGTGTCTGACTGTTGATTTTGGCTCAGCTCATGAACTCAGGGTCATGAGATCCAGCCGTGTTTGGGCTCTGTGCTCAGCACGGAGTGTGTATGAGATTCTCTCCCCCTCTCTTTCTGCCTTGCTTCTGTGAGTGCATTACCTAAAATAAATAAATTAATCTTTTTTTTTAAAAAGTCACATGCTTTACTTACTGAGCCAGTTACCCCTTTTTTATATATTTTTGATAAAGAACAATACATCTATTAGATTAATTTTTTTTTTATCCTTGAGGTGAAAACCAGAACCTCATAAGCTAAGGATTACAGAGAAATAAGAAATGACAAAAACCTATCATTCAGGAGCCCATAAATAGAAGGAGATAGAGTATTATTTATTCTGATAATGCCCAGAACCATCACCCATATTTTCCCATTAAAATATACTATAAAATATACTCACATTCTAAGTACACACACATGCACACACACATTAGCATTCTCACACAATAGGCTAAAGTGATTGTTGAAAAAAGTAATATAAGACAAAAGAAAATAATGAAAAATTAAGTAGTAATTGGATATGGTACTTTAATTTCAATCCGAGTTCTGTAATGTTTTTTAAATTCATATAACCATTTTCTGTCTGGATAGAAAAATGTAGTGTCAAATTTATTGAAATATGATTTTGCCATGGTTTCACTCATTTTCCTTAGTACAGTACTTATTTTTCTCACTGTATAAGATCATTTTGGCTCTTTGGGCTATGTTATCGCTCAATGCTATGCTTCATGTGGTCTGGCTGTTCTAAATGCTAGGGGAGCATGAAAATGTTGAATATTTTAGGTTGTGAGCTCATTAAAGCTGTCCTCAGAGGGTTGATCACTGTAAAGGAACAAATTAAGGTAATGGCTAATTTTCTAGAAATCTGGGGAGAGGGTGTAGCCAGGAGAGGAGCTGTCCCTGACATCAGACTCCCCAGGCGGTCCCATTTCCCCAGAGCTATGGCCTGAGTGATTTTAAGAGAGAATGAGGCAGCCCTAAAACACTGGAAACATTATTCCACTCATGCTTGGGCTCAGGCCTACAAGGTAGAAATCCTTTTTTACAGCCTTACCTATTGAAAACCCTAGAAAGGATCGGTTGAAGTGTAGCTGGAGGTTTTAGAGAATTCTGGTGCAATTTCAAAGAAGATTCTTTTTCCTATAAAATTCCCCATTTTAATAGCAAAATTGGTTTATTTCTAACTATATTTCATTTACTTTCTCCCAGGCAACACATAGGACTTTCGATATGATTTGACAAAATTCATCGTTGAGCCACCGATGACCTTTATGTCTCTTATTTTAATGATTTCAAAGTCATTATGAAGGAAAGTGCCAGCAGCTTTGTACATATTTGTTCAAGTCTCTCTGCCACTTCTTTGTTATTTCAACAAAGAGCAAGATGGAACTTTAAAACCAGCCCTGAAAATGGTATATTTGCTCCTTTACTTATTTCAATTTTTTTCCATTTGAATTTTTTTTCCATCTCTGCTTTTTAGTATTATTAAATTCAAATGTAGAATTTCATATTTTGTTGTCCTTCCATTGAATATTTGAATGTGTACTTTTTGTTTTGGGTTGCTATAGTTATAAAGCGAGTCTAGATACCATTTTTCCTGGAAGCCCATAATGTCACATGCCCACAAGAAAGAATCAGAGGAAAATATCAGAAGGTAGGTGGCTGTAAGACAAAATGATCATGACAGTTTTATCAAGATGTTGGAACTTAAGAGAAGCCTTGAGATGTAGCTAATAAGGTGTTGAACTGGAATTCAAACCTGACACTCCTATGTCCAAATGCTGAATTCTTTCCATTATATCTAAGTGAAAAGTAGAGAGTAATTGAGGGGCACATGTTAGGGATGTAGCAGAGAGAAATGATCATCACAAGCCAAGGGTTAAGTGGATATAATTGGGTGTGGACTATGCTGGACACTGTGAAATTATGATATCAAGATTTCAACAACATGTTCATTCAAAATCTGTAACAAATATCTTTTATCCAGGATGATGAGTTTTAGGTTGGTAGTATTTCCAGAATTGGGCTGGGCTGTTGTACGTAGACGCAATTTAAATTCCATGCTTAGAATCCTTCTTGCTTTTTAAAATACTACCATCACCAAAGTCCTGCATTAATAACAAAACCATGTTTCATTGCCATGTTAAGGTCAATGAAACTATGTTACAATCCATCCCAGCTTAGCTGTGTCACCATGCCAACAGGAGGATGTCACCAGGGGTCATTTATAGCCAAGTGAAGAGGACAGATTGGCCCAGTTTGTCCACAAAGGGGACCTAGGGACACAAAAGGGGCACAGGCTATGTTCTCAAAGGATTTACTTTTTTTTTTTTTAGATTTTATTTATTTATTTGAGAGACAGAGAAAGTGTGAGAGAGCATGAGAGGAGAGAAGGTTAGAGGAAGAAGCAGGCTCCCTGTGGAGCTGGGAGCCCGATGTGGGACTCGATCCTGGAACTCAAGGATCATGACCTGAGCCGAAGGCAGTTGTTCAACCAACTGAGCCACCCAGGAGCCCTCAAAGGATTTACTTTTTAGAGAGATGTGGATGGAGGGCTGATAGGAATATTCGGGAAATGTCCTCTCTGGGTGAGTAGCTTGTGTCAGAGGTATAAGCCCTTTGGGAATAAAGAAATGATTGGTATCATGAGGCACTCTTTTGTTCCAGGATCATAAAGCTTTCTGTAAACCTCTTTGGCTCTCTCAGAGTCATCTCTTTGCTCTGGAGTCCTGACAGTCCTTACCTTTTGTCCCTGGCCCATTTCTCAGCCTCCCCTCTGCTAGTCTGGGTCATTTTGACTCCCATTGTCCTTTGGGTGAATCCCGGCTCCTCACCTGGTTAGTGTTCTTTGATGGGTGCCCTGGAGTGTCCGCAGGAGTCACACTGACCTGGTTTCAACACTCTTGATTTATATCTTCTGCAAAGTTACTTTTACCTTCTGGTCTGTTATCTTCATTTCCTCTAAAATGTGGGTTATCATGTCATTTTCAAATTAGCTGAAGAAATAACCAAGAGCAATCATTCAAAGCATAACCTGCTTGTTCCATACTTCAATTCCTTACCAACTGCTTGATTTTAGTCCCTACATACCTTATCCGCTGCCGCATTAAGTCAGAATCAAGGAAGCCAGAGAAAATGTTTATGTAAAAGCAAGAATATGAAAACCAAACAAACCCAGGTCTTTTGAATTCCTGTTCATACTCCTCTTCAACTCTTTCCTCTTGCTACCTATCACTTTTTTATCTTACCCCAGATGTGTCAAGGGTTACCTACTCATCTATGAGTGATACTTCGAAAAATCTCATGGCAACTACAGGCCATATAAATTCCTGTCCCAGCCAACATGTGAGCTTTTTGTAGTGTACACTGAGCTGTGAGGTAAGGCCAGAACCACAGAAGTGTCACCTTCTCTGATGCCAACCATCGGTAGTTTTGGGATTTTGCCATATTGCCAGCTGGTATCCCAGCTGTGGCTGAGGGGGGCAAGAGGGAGAGGTCGGTAGTAGGAGCAGACCAATAATAGACATGATAAATTAACTTATAATATCCCTTTAATACAGATAATATTGTCTACATTTTAAAGATGAGGAAATGGAGTCTTGGCTTAGTTAATTGTGGTCACACCCTGGATTCAAATTCAGGGCTGAGTGACTTCAAAATCCGCTAGGCTAGGGTGTGACTGCACTGCCCCAGTGAGGCCTACTTGGTCTAGGACCTGATCGTCAGCGCAGACCTACCCATTTGCTCTCCGACACTGGCTTGTCCGTTCACTCTGGATGTGGTCATTCTCTTCATCCACTTGCAAACTCTGACCCTGGCTCTCCTGGGCTGCCCTTGACCAAACTGCTCAGCTGAAGAGGGTGCTACTATCTAAAATACAGACATGAAAGAAGCCAGTGGAGTCCCAGATCATGGCCTAGTTGTATTGGCGCTTGGGTGTCTTCCTCAATTTTACTGCATGCGTTAGGGATGGTTATTTGCTCTCGGTGGAAACAGAAATTAAAAGAGAAGTTGGTCTCCCCAAAGTTCCTCCTCTGCCTGCCTTATGTGATGACAACATCACAGGGGGCGCATCTCACCTTCCCCTAGCCAGACTGGATGGCCGTGGCACCAAACCAAGCTTACCCCAAATACCGTAGCAAGTCTGACCCAATGAAGCTGTTATGAAACAGGGGTAAGTGATCCAAGTAGAACTTGGAAAAAGGGGAACCCAAGAGAATTTGACTGGGAGAGAGAACAGATGGGATCACAAAGCCATGACCAAGTTCGAGGGCAGTCAGCCTGTAGGTGGCAGACAAGCCAGCCAGCCATGATTTTATTAGCAGAGATTATACCAGTTGTTAATCATAAAATGTGTATGAGCTTTCTGTTTTGGAGGCTTTAGCATTTACACTCGCTTGGGGACTTATGACTTAGAAGAATGGAAGTTCACTTTTTGTTCTGATATTCTAACTGTTCCTGTATCTAGTATATCGAATCCTATATATTCGTTCCTGTGGCAGAAGTAAATCTGAGTGTTTTCCTGTTACACCCTTGTCAGTAGCAGCCAAGTGTAGAGCACTCATACAAAGTTTTAAAATCACGTGTTGCAGAAATGTGTAGTCTTAAATAGAACTTTTATTTTTTTCTAATTTCAGCCACATTTTAGTGAACCATTCCAAGAAAAAGATTCATTATCTACCCTTTGAGGATGACTATGTTTATGTCATTAAAAATAAGTATGTTCATGGATAAGGAAAGTAATATCTTAATCATTCAACATATATTATTCCTATTGGGCAACATCATGGTGACTTTTAAATAGTTTCTAAGATATGGTGTAACGAACAAATGATTGCATGTTATCTTCAGAGACAATCCAGAAGGCCGTAACACTAGGCATCTGGTTAGTGTATAATACTAAGCATAATCGCAGATACTATTGGGGCAAATGGCAATATGTGGAATATATAAACACAGACGTCGTTACAGAAAGTTGGATAGAATGGAAAAAAATCTAATGAATAGAGGTATGAGAAATTCAGGGATTTTGTGTTTTAGCATAAAGCTGCCCTAAAGGAAAAATAGAACAGATTTTCAGTTTGTCAAACACTTGAGTGGTGTAAAAGCAAAGCCAAAATTTTTCAATCTCAAATAAGCATAAATCCAGTAGAGGGACTAATTATTTTCCACTGGGATGCTTCCTAGTGGAAAGTAGTGGAGAGTAATTTAATTCTTTTTAAAGCTTACTTTAAAAGCAGTATTTTAACCATATATTTTGCTTGTTAGTAGCAGCTTTAATAGCAAGATCTGATTTAAGAGAAAATCAATAATTTCTTCCATGTGTTGTATGGTATTTTGGATTAAAAAACATTTTGTTGAAACAGAGAATCATAGGGGAAGGGAGGGAAAAATGAAATAAGATGAAACCAGAGAAGGAGACAAATGCTATGAGACTCTTAATCTCAGGAAACAAACTGAGGGTTGCTGGAGAGGAGGGGGGTGGGAGGGGTGGGGTGGCGGGTGATGGACATTGGGGAATGTATGTGCTATGGTGAGTACCGTGAACTGTGTAAGACTGATGATTCACAGACCCGTACCCCTGAAACAAATAATACATTATATGTTAATAAAAAATAAAATTAAAAAAAAGTTTTGTTATTTTCTCTCCATAGAAAGAGTGTGAAGTATGACAAGCATCATTATTCTCATTATAAAAAGGAGTAAACAGAGACTAGCCTGTTGGTTTTTGATGACTGACCCAGGTAGGGGAAGCCATCTGAAGACAATAAATTGAGTGATATTCACACACACAAAAATCCAACAAAAAGTCATAAAAATTGGCGTGGTTAAGCAAGTAGACCAAAACCACATCTCTTTGGGGATTAAAGGCCTTGTCAGCTGCTTCTCAGGTCTGGAATCTTGAGCATATACCTCCATTCAGAGGCAGAGCAAGGATCTGCTTCCAATTTTTGATATAAGTAGTGTCAAAAGCCATTTGACCTTAAAAAAATCAGTATTGTCTCCTGTAGCATGTTTTGTTCTTGCCATTAGTCATTCCTGTGATTTATCCACTGAGAGTCAATGTCAAAATAACATCTCAGGAGTGAGAAATGAGGAACATTACACTGTCATCAGCTTCAATGCCTTGCCTTGAATTAACATTCAACTACAGAACTGAATTAGTTTATCTCATTATGCAGTCCCTTATCAGAAGCCCAGTAGAATGGACATGAGGCAAGTTCATCTGGGAAAGGAAGAGGAAGAAAGGCAAAAGTTGGAAGAAAGAGGCATTCTGGAGTGGGCACACTTCACGAGTGTAGGCAGCTTGCTGAATTGTCGGTTAGAATGTGCTAAGCAAAATGATCTGAAATCTGGTAAAACACAGACATGAAGTTCCGTGCTTCTGCCCAGACTTGAATTCCATTTGTGCTTTTCTCAAAAGCTATCATTTTCTTCTATCTTCTGGTAAGGTGAGAAGGAAATAGGAGGTTTATATCAGCCGATAAAGTCTGGGGGCTTCATTTGATAATTTCAAAGGGTATGTTTGGTGGTGGTGATATAGTTGTAATAGTTAAATAGCTGTTTAATTATATCCAGATATAATTAAATGATAAGCAAAATTTAGAAGTATAAACACTTAAGCACAAGGTATTACATACTTTGGTATTTAATAATTACATGCTTCTTGAAATAGTTGATCAAACTTTCACAATAATATCATAAAAAAGGCAACCACATAACCCATGTGGTATTACACATTTCTTAAAATATCCACCAGCAAATGAAACTATTTAACATTAGTGCAAGAATCACTAAAAGGGCAATTTAATTTTTTAACTATAGAATTAAAGTATTTCTTTTATTTTTGCACATATTGCTTGTGTTTTATTCTGAAAATGGTGACAGTTCTAGAACAAATTTTTAACTTACAATTATTCGGCTCAACAGAGAACCAATACTGACATCACACATTCGCTTTCCTCAGTGAGAATGTTGGTATCCAAGAAATAAACAATGTCCAGGATACTTAAAAAAAAAAAAGAATTAAAGTATTTCTGAAACAGTGGAGTGTCTTATAGTGTTTGATGAATATGTGATTCCAGAAACATCTTAGTTAATGGAGAAGGCAACATCCATTCATGTTGATAAATAGAAATGGAGTCAATGGCTTCCAGAATTCCCTTGTTTAATCTTTATTTTATTCTTTTGAAAATTCAGCAAACCTGAACAAACGGCAGTTACATTCACTGCTAGATTTATGAGATATATTTTTATCTCACTGTACAAACTGAATAATATATATATATTTTTAAAGATTTATTTCATTTAATTGAGACAGAGAGAGAGAGAGAGAGAGGGAGAGAGAATGAAAGGGGAGAGGTCAGAGGGAGAAGCAGGGTCCTCTCAGAGCAGGGAGCCCGATGCGGGACTCGATCCCGGGACTCCAGGATCATGACCGGAGCCGAAGGCAGTCGCTCAACCAACTGAGCCACCCAGGCGCCCCCACAAACTGAATAATATCTTAAATGTACATACAACATCACAACCAAAGAGAATCTAGGGATCCTTTAATCCAATCCCATCTTTAATAGAAACACTTCTCCTAGATCTCAATGTTTCCTTTTATGTCAAGGGAACTCAATGTAACTCCTGGATTCTCTTTACTCATTGCAGGAACATTTACTTGATTAGTACATTCAGAAAAGTAACAAGAGTTATATTTTATGTGTTTTTCTATTATATTTGAGAATATTCAGTTCTGCTGGGTGGGAGACAAGAAAAACAAATGAGATAGATGAAACTCCCAGGCTGTGGTAAGTACAAACAGTGAAGTAACTAACCTGTATGACACAGTTAAACCAGATAAACTCAATGGAACATATAAGGGTTGGACACAGATCAAAAAGGATGGAGCAAATGACAGCTGCTTCTAGATAGGAAAGGACTAGAAGGATTGAGTGAACATTAAATATTAAAGCACAGATCATGTCACATCCATAGTGACAACATTATGATCCCTAAATCAGCCACCCGTTGGTGACACCAACCTTGGCCCCAACTATATGCTGATGCAAAAATTCAGAAATAAGTCAGATGACGCTGCAGGTCATTGAGAGCTACAAGTGTGGGTGGGCAAACTTGCCTCTGCCTTCTCCGGTAGAGCAAGTATGCGTTGGCTCCAGGTGCCATCCACCTGTTGGGTCCCTTTGTTCAATCTCAACTTTGTAACCACACCATCCGTAGGGACTGCTGATCCAGCACAGAGAAATAAGACAGATGAACAGTGCATAATCCAGCACGTATTGGAGTGGTCCTCTCAACTACACCATATTGTATCCGGTCTCTTTCCTCTGCTTCTTGCTATATGTTTTAAATTTGATTCAATAAATTGTGTCACATTAATGTGATAGCCATGGTAGCCATTGGTAGCCATGCCCTCCTACTCTGGGATCTAGCTGCTCGGAGAGAGCATCTGTTCTAAGTTTCCCTAGAATTAAGATCTTCTGCAGCAGGGGAGGCTGTTTAACTTGCCCACTACTGTTACCTATGACAGGAAGTCTGTCTAGTCCTGTCCCATTTGATTCTTACAATAGGCTAGATCCCCCATCTTACCTTTCACAGATAGTAAAGATAACATTTTGATCTTTTACCTGTCACTGCTTTATTTGTTTCTCAATTTTTTTTCAGCACCTGGGTACCAAAGAAGAATGCTATTAACTGGACCTTCTCAGAGTCCTCAATCCTCCTCCCTTTAGGGTTGGGGGAGTTGAGGCCCAGGGAGTCCACAGAACATTTAGATTGTTCTTGTTAGGAGGGTGTATATAGTATATTGTATATTATAGGACAATATATACAATACAATATATAAGTATATTGTATATGTATATTATATGTATAATATACATATAATATATGTATATTATAGGACAATAATGGAGGTATGGACTCCTAGGAGGTACCTTCTGTCCCTCAGCTATTTTTCCCATGAACGTTATCAAATTGCAGGCCTGTCTTGTGGTTTTATTCTCTGCATGTGGAAGGCTTTTTTGCCCAAATGTCTAAAAGAGGCATTACCCTGTACTTAATTATCTCCTTCACTCTACCTATGTCCTATGGTTAAGGACAGCCTGAAACCCATGTATCTCTGTCTAGGATTATGGAAACGTGCTTCTCATTAGCTTCTATGGATAATTCTTACTTAGTGATTCCTGGCTGGAGTTAGTACTTAGGCTGAGTCAAACCAGTGCATCGTGTTCTCAGTGGCAGGCAATGTGATCCTTCGACATTGTACTAGAGCTGTGTACTTGCTAGACTTTCCTCCTGGGTCAGCTTCAGGCTGAGATTCCGACATTCTCCTCGTCATTTCTAAGTGTGTGGCGTCAACTAGATTGCTTCCAAAGTCCTGGTTTCCTGACTCAGGGATGTCACCTTTTCTGCCCTTTCTTCATTCTGTTTCTGTCTACTTAAGAAAGTGCTAAGGTATTTTTTAAGATTTTATTTTTAAGTAATCTCTACATCCAACATGGGGCTTGAACTCGCAACCCTGAGACCAAGAATCACCCGTTCTACCAACTGAGCCAGCCAGGAGCCCCAGAAAGTGCTACAATTTTATTTCTGAATTTTATGGGAAAAGATTTCCTGGATAGAATGATTGAAACAGTTCATTCACTGAGGGGCCTAGGTGGCTCAGTTGGTCAAGTGTCTGCCTCTTTTTTTTTTTTTTAAATAATTAATTAATTTTAACATCTTAATTTTATTTTATTTTGTCAGTTCCAAGATTCATTGTTTATGCACCACACCCAGTGCTCCATGCAGTGTCTGCCTCTTGATCTCAACTTCAGGTCTTGATCTGAGGGTTGTGAGCTCAAGCCTCGCATGGGGCTCCATGCTGGGTGTGGAGCCTACTTTAAAAAACAAACAAACAATAAACAGTTCAGTCACTAATAAAAAGGAAACTAGTACCTTACATTTCATTTCAACTGTTACCCACCTTCGACATTATTCAATTTCTTTGCCTTTAGGTAGGTTCATTTTGCTTCAAGATCTGTTGTTAACGTTGAGAATGATGATTGCATTTGGTTTATCCATGATTCCCAGGGCCTAGTACAATTCCTGGGAAATAAGTAGGAAAATATATGATAGTGATTAAGAGCCATTGGAGATAAACTTTTTTTTTTTTTGTCGTTCAGTATTTATTTTCCCTTTCCTCAAATAGCACCCTGATATTTATTTATGGGACCAACTATGGCCAGAACTGGATACAGTCCGGCAGGATTGTCATTCATTGTGCTCCAGATGTGACTGCATGCCCCAAGCTACATCAATCAGACACTCGTTCCCTGCATTTCAGAGATAAAAACAACACTGAAATTTGTTGGTGGTGAGGGGTCACTGAGGCAGCACCTGGTAGAGGGAGATGCCTACCAGCTCTTTTTAAAATTTTAAGGTGAAAATCACAAACATGCAGTTCACCACCTTAAAGGGTGCGATTCAGTGGATTCATGAGGTTCTAGAACCACCATCACTCTACAGTTTCAGAGCTTTTTCATCACCCCAAAAGACAACCCCATAGTCAGTAAGTCCTCACTCCCTCTCATTCCACCAGCTCTTGCCACCAAGACATCAAGATGTCCATTGTTATTTCTGGTCCTTTGGTGTTTCCTTTAATTCCGTGAACTACACCGTATCCTTAAAATAATTCTTTTTTTTACTTAAGTTATTCAAAGTTACTTTCTCTTGCTTGCAACCAACTAATTACCTTTAAGACAAAGCTAAGAGTTTTGGAATCAGAAAATTGTAACCTCAACCGTAAATAGAAATTGTCAGGATTAAGTGAGATAATTCATGTCAGGCAATTTGTGGTCTTAGTGCAGTGTACACACTACATCAATGGGAGGTATTATTATTGCTACTACTACTATTATTATTATTATTATTAAATATTAAATGCACATTTAATGGGTGAATTACTACTCAGTAAAGTATCTCATCTCTCCCATGGCGTGTTTGCAGGTTTGAACTTGGTCAGTTCTAGATATGGGTAGATAAGATGAATAGGTACAAAGACAAGCTATGGAGACATGCATACTGGGCAGAAAGAAGGTGATCAGGTAAATAAATATTCGGAAACCTATTGGTGAGGGTGCAGCGTTTTTCCTTCGTTCCTGATGTTTCTTTGCAAGTGAAGCGATGTCAGTCACTGTTCCCCTCCTGGCCTCTCTCTGTTAGATGACTTTGGGAGCAAAAAGCGGGTATGTAACACACTGATTCTTTCTTCCTTTTTCTCTTTCTTGGAAATGAGTTTCCTGCAGGAAGCGAAGCAAAAGTCCTGCTCTGATTCTAGGGCAAGATCTGGGAGCGTGGAAAACCACAGCGGCCAGAGCTGCTGTGACTTATTTGCTCTTGGTTTCCTTTGGGTTCCTGATGACGACATTGCTTTTTGCATTGTCACTTGGGAGGAAAAAAATCTGTTTCCACCACTGCCAAGATAGGGTAGAGATCACAAAATTGTGAGATGGGCTGAAAAGGAGTGGAGAGAGATAGGATATTAGTTTTCAGTCAGTCACTGGACATGGGAGTGTTTATTTGCTAGAGTGTTGAACCATAAGGAAACATACATTTCCACAATTTAGAAGAGACAGTTGAAGGAACTGTATTCACTGCTTTGCTTAAAAGGACTTGAGTTAATTTAGGAAGCTATCGCCGATAGATTTTGAAGCTTACTCTTTTGATAGTTTGATTTAGAGCCTGTGGGTTAATTCTTCTGCATGGCAAATTTTTAAAAAGTCAGCATAGCTCTTCAGCTGTGATTTCTCAAGCTACCCTATTTTCTTAGCTGAGACAATCATTTGTTAAACTAATGGGAAATAATTGCCTAAGTACATCAGAAGAGACACAATTTCTTCCAGAGTTAATACATGGCTCAGGATTAAGTTTTCTTTGACAGCCCAGTTATCAAGAATTAAGAAGGGAAAAGTCAGAAGAGGAAGCTATTCCCTCAAAAAAGTAGATTTTGCAGGATAGAACCAATATGATGGTTTAACAGTATGGGTCAATATAATAATGTTTGGCATCTTCACAGAAGATTTCTTGAAAAAGAATTCTTTGGCTTGGTAGAAAACATCAGTCTTTTAAGAAGATTTAAAACCCAACAAACATTCAAGGAAAGTAGACAGACGCTGGAGAAAGAAGGTGGATCATAAGTTATTCAGCTAACAATGTTGACATTCAGTGTGAAGATTGGTATGCTACTTGGCATACCAATGCACGCTCATATTGGGGTCAATATAGACTCAGAATACATTAAATATATATTAAATAATACATTGAATAAATTTGTTCAATATACTTAGAATATAGTCATAAGCATAGTTTTATTTCCTTGCAACTGATCTCCATAAGATCATCTTTCTACTGTTTCTCCATGGACACAAATTATGTCATGACTGCACAAAAAGAAAATTTGTTCTTTAAGGCAGTTACAAAGGCAGTACTAATGTTAAAAGATCTATGAATTTCAGTGAAGAAAAAAGAAATGAATGATGTCATTTGGGGTGAATGGTCAAGGGCCAGAGGGGTAGTCAGAAATCATGTTGATTTTCCAGTGTTTTCTTGTCAGCCTGAGGTCATTCTGTCATCTATCCCAGACCCCGGAACCTCCTTGCTGTAACCCACACACACCCTGGGCCAGCCTTGACCACACTTTGGTTTGTGTCCCTCACTATACCTAGAAGCTTCTGAGCACTGGGTCTGTTAAAATCTTGGCTAGCTTTTAGGGGGAAAAAAAAGATGCCTCTTCCATGAAGTCTTCCCTCAGCACCACGGCCAGAATAACTGTTTCTTGCTCTGAGTGGCAAGTTATTTATGCTATTAGGTTACTTACCATATTTCACCCTACTTTGAAGGTATTTGGTTTTCCCCTTTGGCTCTTTCTAGTCTAGGGGTTCCAGGAGGAGAGCATAGTTTCTTCATATTTATATACACCAAAAATTCTTAGTACTAGAATTTATTTATTTATTTATTTATTTGACATACAATGTATTATTTGTTTCAAGGGTACAGGTATGTGATTCATCAGTCTTACACAATTCACGGTGCTCACCGTAGCAATACCCTCCCCAATGTCCATCCCCCAGCCACCCCATCCCTCTCCCCGCCTCCCCTCCAGCAACTCTCAGTTTGCTTCCTGAGATTGAGAGTCTCTTATGGTTTGTCTCCCTCTCTGGTTTCATCTTGTTTCATTTTTCCCTCCCTTCCCCTATGATCCTCTGTCTTGTTTCTCAAATTCTCATATCAGTGAGATCATATGATAATTGTCTTTGATTAACTTATTTTGCTTAGCATAATACCCTCTAGTTCCATCTACCGTTTATTTATTTATTTATTTATTTATTTTAATTTTTTTTTCTTTTTGAATTACCATTTGTTCTAATTTTCACATCTTTATTCTGTTTTTTATATAAATGTCTGCATTGGAGTAAATACAAAATGTTCTTTTTTTTTTCTTCCCAAATTTGTTTATTTTAATTTTTCAGTGTTACAAGATTGATTGTTCATGCACCACACCCAGTGCTCCATGCAGTACGTGCCCTTCTCGATACCCACCACCAGACTCACCCCCCCACCCCCTCCCCTCCAAAACCCTCAGTTTGTTGCTCAGAGTCCACAGTCTCTCCTGGTTCATCGCCTCCGATTTCCCCCCATTCATCCTTCCCTTCCTTCTCACGATGCCCTCCATGATTTTCTTTATACTCCACACGTAAGTGAGACCATAAGATAATTGCCTCTCTCCGCTTGACTTATTTCACTCCGCATAATCTCTTCTAGTCCTGTCCATGTTGATACAAAAGTTGGATATTCATCCTTTCTGATGGAGGCATAATATTCCATTGTATGGATGGACCACATCTTC
>CM052808.1:66287626-66392298 GCA_028533885.1 Nasua narica
CACTTGGGGAGGCTTCCGGGGCATAACTGAGTCTGTCCACTGTGGTTCCGTTTTCAGAGCCTGTTCCTTCTCTAAAGTCACTGTTTGGAACTTGGGCGGAAACTCTTCACTCTCCCTGTTCCCCCAACCTGTGGAGAACGGTACCTTTTGGTTTTATTCCACGTGAACTCAAAATTAATCTCTTAAGCACTCATCTTTGCAGAAGAACATCACCTTAGCCTTTTAAAATGTGTATTCTCGGGGTGCCTGGGTGGCTCAGTTAGTTAAGTGTCTGCCTTTGACTCAGGTCATGATCCCGGGGTCCTGGGGTCAAGCCCGTCTGGCCCCCTGCTCAGCTGCTTCTCCCTTTCCCTAGGTTCCCGCTCCTGCTCTCTCTCTTCTCTCTCTCTTTCAAATAAATAAATAAAATCTTAAATAAAATGTGCATTCTCCCAGTTCTCCTGGGAAGGATTTTAATCCCCAGGTTTTCAGGCTCTAACCGTCTTGAGGATCACCTTATCTTTGGCAGAAAGTACAAGTTTTCCACTGGCCTCGTCTCCTTCGGGGAAGGCGTATTCTGATTCCGGAGGTCCTCTAGGCCCTGCAGCCTCGGGTTATAGAGTTTTTGGCTTAGAGGCTATTCAAATGTACTGCATGAGAATAAAAGGTTATGCAAATGATTTCAAGTGTGCATCCAAACACTTAATTTTTTGATCTCCCACAAAGCGTTTTTTCAGTTCTCATATGAGTTGAATTTTTCAGCTGAATCATTCCATGGACAGGCGGTTACATTTACTTCCTTCATTGCTGATAAGACCCTTGCAACTACAGAAGCTATTGTGCCTACTGCCTGAAGTTATGGATTTCTTTCATTGTTATCTTTGGAGGAGAACAGCCTGTTCATCAGCATTTACTGAGCCCCCACTGGGTGTAATGAGCACTATTCTTGGGAGAGTATAGGGCTGGGGAGTTTGAAAAATGGGAAAGCTATTCAGGCTTTCTTAAATAATTTAGGGTGATCTGAAGAATAAAATCTCAAATGTAAAATGAAAACAAGCAGAATTACTCCTGGACCTGGAGAGGTCTGCCATCAGATTGAAGAAACCAAACCTGGGGTGCAGACCGTAATGAGACGCGTGCCCCGGAGCTAGGCATGCCTCTGGCCCTGTGGAGACAGACTTTTGGAACCATTCGGATTCATGGAGTCCTTAGATGTTACTGTCTGGAGACAGACTTTTGGAACCATTCAGATTCACGGAGTCCTTAGATGTTAGGATATGCGAAAGCACTTTATCAGAATTGAACACTCGGGAGATGGGGAAGAGAACTTCATAGGCTCCTATTGGTGAGACGGAGGGCAAGTTAAGTCCAGGTTTGGGGTTTCTTGCCAGAACTTGAAATATTTTTTTCCCAGTTATTGGCTTGTCCAGTGCTTCTCTATTCAAATGTTCAAGGCCCAAACTTGATGCTTCCCTAGGTTTCTTCCTGACTTTGGACTCCTGTGGATGGAGGATCCTAATCCTTGCCTTTTCTCTTCCCTGTTGGTGGTGGGAATCAGGCTAAGAGGTGAGCCAGAAATGCTTGGCCAAGTAAGTACCTTATTTAGCTTTCAAAGCAAATTTTTGAAAGTGGTTCTCTCATACCCACCATTTCATATAGTAATTATTCCATTAACGAGACTAATTTAATCAATGCCAACTGTAGTTTTAAGTTGTTTTTTTGAAGTGCTTAATATTTGGATTATCTTGGATGATCCTGAAAGATTTTTTTTACTTGCCTAGGGCCCACCAGACTACTTGAAGCACGTTGGGAAATGGATAGTTTCTGAACATGAGGCATATACATAAATTATATGACATTATATTAAATATGATTACAAACAAACTAAAATATCCAGGGGAAGGTGAATTTTGGTAGACTAATTGTATATCTGTGATACTAAATGCAATATTTAATAAATATTTATTGAGTGCTTGCTTTCAAATGGAAAATAAGATAGAGCAAATAAGATAGAGCCCTAGTTAAGAGAGATTTCCAAAAGTTAATTTCTTATATTAGTTTTGCAAGATGTTAATAGGTCTTGCTCAGAGCAGGGGCTCCATGGTGAAATCAGCTTGAATTACTCTGAGATAAATATATCTTTCCTATTAGGACCTCTTGTCACCTATGAAATGTTCTAAAATTGTTTAATCCTTGTGTATGTGTGTATGTGTGTGTGTGTGTTATGTGTGTGTCTGGACCAGAATTCTGCATAATGCACTAAAGCACACGTACAGAGGTGATGATAACGATGTCAGCTGGTAGAGGGAGAGGGAGATGGGTAGAGAAGGAAGGTTTGTCATATTAATGGCAGAGCACTAGAGTGAAGATTCTTGTGGGTTAGAGCCAAATGGTCATCTAGTTCCATTGTCTATGAAGTAAGCCCTATTCTTTGATACTATAAGAGCCAGTTTCCTCTGTCATATATGTGCAAGTATTTATATCTAACAATTATTATATATAATTACATATTATATGTAATTATGTATAACGCCCTATTGTCTCATGTCCTGAACCACATCTACTCTTACCCTGCTTGACTCAACCCTTAGCACAGCTAGCCAGAGCAGGTGTTCTTTCCTTGTAATCCACTGTGATTAATAATTAATCCTAAAATTTCATCATTTAAATAAATTTGGTAATTAAACTTTTATAATTTCTTATGATTTTCAAATATACTCACATTTTCTCTCTTATTTCTCACAACAATCTCTGCAATAAGGTATCGGTTTTGGGGTGCCTGGGTGGCTCAGTGGGTTAAAGCCTCTGTCTTCAGCTTGGGTCATGATCTCAGGGTCCTGGGATCGAGCCCCGCATCGGGCTCTCTGCTCAGCGGGGAGCCTACTTCCTCCTCTCTCTCTCTCTCTGCCTGCCTCTCTGCCTACTTGTGATCCCTCTCTCTGTCAAATAAATATATAAAATCTTTAAAAGAAAAGATAGGTATGGTTTTATTATACTGATTAAGATAGTGTATTTCCCAATCTCTTGAGGGTAGTGATTGCCATTTCAGGCAGAACAAGCATTGACTATGAGGATATTGTAGCCAGTTAGAAACTGGTTCCTAGGCACTCAATGCCCAAGTTCAGTCAACTTTAACCACTTCTGTATTTTTTCCCAAACCCTCCTCCAGGGGTGGACACAGCCCCCAAGTGAGAGCCGGGGACCCTGCAGGCAGAATATGATTGATCTGGAATTCCAATTCAACTGTTCTGACTGCAAAGCTCATTGTCCTTCTGCTACAAAGAAATGTGTTTTTTCTTATCAGGGTTTGATAACCAGATAACAGGTGGACCTGACTGTACCTGAAAATGATTGTTGATTGAATGAATGGATGGTTGAGTAAACATAGATAGGCAGCCCTGGAGGCCAGGTACCAATTTAAAGTTACAAAATTGAAAGGTAGAGGATTTGTTCAAGTCCCTTTTATAAAAGGTCATTTTCAATTGATTTTTGGTAGAGGGAATCTTTTTTTTTTTGTGAAGATGCTGGGGAGAATAGAGGAAATCTTTATGAAACAGTCATATCTATTACAGGGACTGTAACTTGGAATTAAAAACTATAGACTCCATTTATTACTGTTTATATCTTCCTTTATGAAGAAATCTAAGGCGAAGTAGAGAAATCAAGTCTGTAATATTCTCTCTCTCTCTCATTCTTTCTTCAAATAATTTCCATTAGGCATCTTTTATGTACTGGTTATTGAAAGAATGAAAATGCATAAAAGAGAGTGAGATGCAGTTGAGAACTATTAAGTATGCTGTGGAAAATGATCCTGGGTCTCATTACAGGTGATTTAGAAATAGGCAGGAGCTTCTTTTTAAATTTTGGCCTCTCCTAGTCATTGTGTTCCATGAGTTGTTGAAAAACCTAAATCTTACAACTGGAATTCATGTGAAATTATAGCCCGTTGTCTTTTCTTTTTCAAATGCGGTGCTTAACATTTTATATGTACCATGAATGTCATGACCAACCCTCCATCATCCCACCAACCTAAAGAAATTTGCTATCCTGACTTTATTTGGTGTACGGTATATGGATATTCTACATGGCTCTTCTGGCCAAGAATATAGATCATTTGTAATATAAGGGCAGGTTGATACGTGGCATCATGGAGCTAGAGAAGATTTCACATATACACACAAAAAACTGCTAATAGGCAAAGGAATTTCATGGAGAAACCCTAGCAGGGACAGCTGAAAGAAAACATGGGGATGGGGAAGTCTGAAGGGGCATACAAGTACTGGCATTTTATTTTCAGAACAGTTTTTGTGATACAGACTTGTCGGATATAAAATAATTTTATCTCACTATTCAAATTACATTTTAAATTCTGGTTCATCAGACAATGGTTCTTTTGGTACTAATCTCAGTCGTGGATCTGGAGAGCCATTGAATCAGCATTCTTCAGAGACAACTGTGTTTGTAGTACATTTTGTATTTACATTCTAGTTTTGACAGGAAGCTTATGAAGTGCTTTATTCTAGAGATCTCTCTTTTGATGAAATGGCACCAGTATCCACCCAGCTGCCTAAACCTGAAAACAAAGATCATGGTAAGTCTCTCACTGTCCTTTATCCAGTCATCACAGAGACAGATCAATTCCCCCAGAATCCCTCCAATCTTCACTTCTGCCCTCCTCCACCATAGTCCCTGTGCAAGGTGTCTTCATTGTCTATTCACGTGACCGCCTCTTGAGTGACTTCCTAGTAATCACATCCTTGAATCCCCAAAAAGTATTCCTTTCAATATGAAAATCTGATTCATATAATTTTCCTACTCCCAACTTCTTCAGTTGCTCTCTGTCCTAGGACAGGATGTAAACTGTCCTGAAATTGAATTGAAAGGGACATCATGAGCAGGCCCTTCTCACGTGAGCACTTCTTGCTTGCTCCACTCTATCACCAGCCAAACAAAACATCTCATGTTTTTGTCTTCTTCCAAGAGGTCCTCTGACCCTCTTCTCCATCTAGGGAACATGTGCTTATCCTTCAAGTCTCAGCTTCAATTCCCTCTTGAACATTTGAGTCAACACTCCTCAGCAGACTTAGAGACTACGCTCTCTGAAACTTTAATGTTCCTTGAACTTACTTATATTTCATCGTTTATTTTCATACTTGTCCACACAGCAGATGGTGAATTAATTGAAGCAAGAATCTCTATCTTTTCTATTTGAGTCCCCATTATCTGCACTGTGAGGGTTACATAGTATACGCTCAATACCTACTGAGTAAATGGATGGATCGACTGGCTTAATTGCGGCAACTGTTTCACAATGTGCACGTATACTAAGACATTATGTTGTGGGCTTTAAATATACATAATTTTGTGTGCCAAGTATACCTCAATAAACCTGGAAAAAAGAAAGTGTCATCAGTACAAGAGTTACATAAACAGCACTGTCCGGCTGAAGGAAGAACGATTACCAATGCCTCTCCTTGTATTCTAGATTCTGGGAAGAAAGGACATTATTTCTTTTCTTCTTTGCTTGTTTCGAATCTGTCTTTGGGCCTCTGTCCTGTTGGTGGAACCAGACATGATTCCTGTCTCCTTCCCCTCCTTGATTTTGTCTCCCCCTAGTGGCATTTGGTATACATGCGGTCTCTCCTGATAGATTTTCTTGAGGGTTATGTTTGATACACTTTTGCAAACTCCACCATAACAATATGTCACTTAATCTATAACATCCACATTTTTCATCAACTCTGCAGATCAGACCAGAGTTTGACTGATTGTACGTGATAAGCAGTTGAATAGTCATTACTGGTAATACCAATGCCCTGTCATATATGTGTCTATTTCTCAAAAACTATATCCTAAGTCTCATTTTGGCAGTTTCAGGAAAACAACAACAACAGAGTTTTCCAAACATTTTTCCAGCTTTTCTTCTTGAGGAGGAACCGACTGAATTCCTTCTACATCATTGATTTTTCCAGTTCTTAGACCAAGGACCGTACAATTCTGCTCCTCAGGATTTGCAGGTTAATGAAGGATTGGGATATAGGTAGTAAGTATATGGACTCTTTTGAGAAAAACAATTTAGAGAAATCTTTCTAGATACTATGGAAGAACTTTGTCATCTGAATAACTTAGATCTCTCAAGCTCAGCAAGTAGAAAGTAGTAGAACTTGCAAGGTCAAAGTGCCGATTACCTGGGATTCTGTAATTTAATAAGCATGGTCATATCAAAGAAAAACTGTAAACTACGAGTGGCCAGGCCTTCTTGTTTTTAGGTGATAACTTATACAAGTAATTTTTTTTTTACAAAAGTAATCTCTAGGGGCTCAAACTCTTGACTCCAAGATCAAGAGTTGTATGCTCTCACGGCCGAGCCAGCTGGGCGCCCTGGTTCTTAATAATAATAGGTCTCTTCTGAAAATACTGTGGATGAAAGGAAAACATGGAAATTAAATTTTTATTAAAAGCAAAGTTCATAGTCCTCTAAATCCATGAACTGTCCTATACACTGAGGGTAGGGTAGCAGAGACTATAAAAGTGGAGTATAGTAATTTATAAGCAGACCTCTGAAGGAAAGCGAAATGAAGAAACAAAAACAAACCCAACTTTCACACTCTTTCTAATGAGCTTTCTTAGAATTTTTCAATTTATGGTCCAATAGAACTGTTTCCTGAATCTTATGATGAATGTATTGTTCCAGTGATTCTTTTGATCTTTAAGTTATAAAATGTTTGATAAAAAACCATAAGCTTATAGATAACCATATAATCTATAAATAACAAATAGTTCTATCTCTATTTAAAAATATTTATATTTCTTATTTCTATTTAAAAAAATACTTCTATTCGTCACCGCTATTTCTTGTATCATATATATGGGCTAAAACCTCAGTTGCAATGTTGAGTAGATGTGATGACAGCAAGCATATTTTCCTGTTCTTTTAAGGAAAATGTTTCTAGGACGCCTGGGTGGCTCAGTTGATTGAGCAACTGCCTTTGGCTCAGGTCATGATCCCGGAGTCCCGAGATCGAGTCCCACATCGGGCACCCAGCTCCATGGGGAGTCCGCTTCTCACTCTGACCTTCTCCCTTCTTGTGCTCTTTCTCACTCTCTCTCTTTCCTAATAAATAAATAAAATCTTAAAAAAGAAAAAAAATAGGAAATGTTTCTAAGGCTTTAACAACACATTTGGATTTTAATTGATCATCTACATCTGGATGAAAGAAATTCCCTTCAGTTCCTATTTCTTTAGGAGATTGACTCATAAATAGTTGAAATTTATCAGATTTTTTTCATCTCTTGAGATAATCATATGGGTTTTGCTACTTTAATCTGCTGTGTAAATTAAACTAAGAGTAGTGAAACTATCCTTGATATTTTAAAAATTAAAAACAAACTCAAAAAAAGAGGAGATCCTACCTTTTGTAATTATTATTATTTTTTTCTCTACACTCCTGGACTTGGTTTGTAAATATTTATTTCAGATTTTTGTATCAATAGTTACAAGGGGCATGGACCCATCAACTTTAGTATGGAAAGGAAAGGAAAGAAACCATTAGCTCTACCCATAAGCTGTATGAGGGTGGGGTCAGTGAGTCTCTCTGTGAAAGAGGAGTCATCTTCCTCCCCCAAGAGCTCGCTAGGTGCTCCTTGTTGCATCCTGGGCAGTGGGCAGAGGAGAGGGGAAGCTTGAAGCTTCGGGGAGTAGGGTGGAGACAGGGCTGGAGGGGGAAATCACTGGCACGGTGCCCTGTAAATCCTGCGATCCAGAACCAGCCCCTCCTTCAGGAGGGAGGTACGTCACAGGGGAAACTTGTGGTTCTCACGAGGCAGGGGGCAGTTCCTCTGACAGCTGCCAGGGAGAGAGAAAGTGTCTCAGAGTAGACAGGACCCGCGACAACAAAGTTGTCATCTCTCTGAAGTCTGATGGGAGAATGCTGTCAGGCAGGCTGCTTCTCAGGGATCAAAGCTATGGCCCCTTTGAGAATGGCTTGCTTGGTTTAAAAGCTGTCACTTGAGGGGCACCTGAGTGGCTCAGTGGGTTAAGGCCTCTGCCTTCGGCTCAGGTCATGATCTCAAGGTCCTGGGATCGAGCCCCACATCGGGCTCTCTGCTTGGCGGGGAGCCTGCTTCCCCCTCTCCCGCCGCCTGCCTCTCTGCCTACTTGGGATCTCTCTCTCGTCAAATAAATAAATAAATCTTAAAAAAAAAAGCTGTCACTCGAGAGACAATTACGATAGCTTGCCCTCCACCTCACCCAACCTTTCTACGATCTCAGATCAAAACGTCTCCTTTCTCCACTCTGCCAATCTGATATGCACACAGCAAGGGCCATGTATTCCTGAAGCCCGTCCATTACTCAGCAGCTACCTGGATGGAGGGATTGCTCTCCTCACTGAAGGTGACAATGTCCCATTTATTCTATTGAACTAAAAAATGACATTTTACTCTCACAGGGCAAGAAGCTAGCTTAAGCTTCAAATGGTGATTCCTGGCTAGAATTTAAATAAAAAATAAAAGCATAAAATAATGCTATAACAGGCCATCTTCCTCAGGTTCTGTCTCTGGTTATTGCTTGGATTCTTAGCCTAATTCAAGGGCACTGAATTGACTCTATGAATAATTTAATTTCTTGCTTTCCTGCTTAAAAAAAAAAAAAAAAAAGCTTGTAACACAAGTTATCCAACAGAGTCCAAAGACTTACACATAATCGCGACTTATTAATCAGAGAGGCACCTATGAGCTTCAGAGCAGGGCCTGCGTGAGTCAAGTTTTCGGTTTGTGTACATTTGTGAATTTTTAAAAGGAGGAGCTGCACTGCCTTCATTATATTCTTAAGAGATCCCAAATACCAAAAATGTTAAGAACCACTGATCTGGCAGAATGTGTTGGGTTTTTGTTGTTGTTGTTGTTGTTGTTGTTTTGTTGGTTTTGTTTTGTTTTGAAGTATTAGTGTACCCTCTTAGAGAAACCGGAAAATACCCTAAACAGCGACCAGTCTGGTGTCCTGCTTTCTGAGGTCACTTTTTAAACTGTAAGGATTCAAGGGAAACTAAAAACGAAAACTGATAATTGTTTTTTAAAGTTTCATTTTTAGCTTTTATAATGTTGGATATGATACATCCTCTTTGATAAAATGCATTATTGAAAATAGCACGAGAAGATGGGTTACATTGGGTTGTACCTCCACTTCCTGAGGAAATAGATTTTTTTGATTACGGAGCTAAGTGGGCATGTCACCAGTGGTTACCCTAAGTGGAAACAAATTTCCTGAGGAAAATGAGAAACTCTTCAGGGAATTTAATTTTAACGTAATTCTTAGGTATGCAGCTGTGTTCATTTTGCATTAAATGTTGATAATAATTACACTGGCTGTCTTTTTAGCTATTGGAAAATTGAGAAATTATATATTATATAATATATAACAATATAAAAAGAATATGGTAAAAATGGGGAATTTGACACATGGCTTCATTTCATTTTTAAAATGTATGTTAAACCCTACACAAATTTATTTTCTGGATAGGAATTTCTAATAATTATTCACCAATTTTTTATGGATCACGTGCTAAGGCCCCAGGCACACATCTGGCTGCCGAGGCGGGCGGGGGAGGGGGGCGCGGGGTGGGGGGGAATAGAGCTGGGAACAAAAGAGACAAAATCCCTGTTCTCCTGGTGTTTATATCCTAGGGGGAATAAATACAATAGATGAATAAGTCAATAAATACAATGAATAAATAAATATAAAGTTCCACACCACATAAGATTTTGCTGTGAAGCAAAAGAAAATAGGGTAAAGGAAAAGAGAATTATGGCTGTTTAAGATAAGAAGGTCCACTGAAATTTCTATGGGAGGCAACTTGAGGGCATAGTTGGAAATAAAATAAGGATGCGAGTTATGCAAAATATAGAGGAAGAAAGAAGGAAAAAAAAAGAAAAAAGGAAGGGAGAAAGAGTAAGAAAAAAGGAAAGAAGAAAGGAGCACATGCAAAATCTATGAGGACCTCAACTGAAGTACCTTATATGTAATGATCTTAACATTGAATGTGACCCATGTATACTTACAATATTATGCACATACAACACACACCAGAGAGCAGGCATCCAAATCGAACATCTCTTTTAGTTAGGTATTACATTTTTACCAATGCAGCAATTTTGGTAATACTTGAGAATGCCTATTTAGAAATTGCTGTTAGAAACAGTTTATGAACTGCACAATAATATATACTCGGAGTTCATTTTTGACAAAGACCACTTTACCAGCTTGATCACCCACTTTTTTCTTTAGATTTTACTCTGATGGTTTCTGGCTACTTCCAAAAATCAATGTACACTCAGAAGATGGAGGTATGCAAGCAGAAAAAAATGGACTGCTAGCCTGAAGGCCAGCTCTTTTTTTTTTTTAAAGATTGATTTTTATTTATTTTTTATTTGACAGAGAAAGAGAGAGATTATAAGTAGGCAGAGGCAGGCAGAGAGAGAGGGGGAAACAGGCTCCCTGCTGAGCAGAGAGCACAAGCCAGGCGCCCCTAAAGGCCATTTCAACATGACTTTCCAAAAAAGAAAGAGAAAGAAAGAAAAGAGAAGAAAAGAAAAGAAAAAAGAAAAGAAAAGAAAAAAGTAAGAAAAGAAAAGAAAAGAAAGGGGCACCTGGGTGGCTCAGTGGGTTAAAGCTTCTGCCTTCGGCTCAGGTCATGATCTCAACGTCCTGGGATTGAGCCCGACATCGAGCTCTCTGCTTGGCAGGGAGCCTGCTTCCCCCTCTCTCTGTCTGCCTCTCTGCCTACTTGTGATCTCTCTTTTTCTGTCAAATAAATAAATAAAATCTTTAAGAAAAAAAAGAAAAGAAAAGAAAAAGTGAAGGTGGCAACCTTATTTTTTATAGTTTTAAATGTTGATGATAATCCTAATTATATAAATACACACACACATCTAGTGATTTCTAAAGATTCATTTACCTTTTGTGTTTTGTTTTACTGTGTTAAGAACTTGTCCTTTCTCCTTGAATCACAGTGGGACATGCATCATCCTAATTTTTAATGTTGACTCTGATTTTAAAGTGTTGCATTTGATTTCTCGCGTTGGTCGTGCAGCGGCTGCGGGCGGCAGCGGCCCCCCAGCTCGCCTTGGCGGTGTTCCAAGTGAGGGGCTCCCTGGCTTTTCTGGTTTTCACAACAAGCTCGAGATTTTCAAAGCTACACTTTTGAGTAAAAATCCTTATTAAAAGGAAAACATGATTAATAAAAAAAAGATTTGAGCAACTACTTTAAAAAAAGTTTTTAATGAGTATAGTTGACACACAGTGTTACATTAGTTTCAGCTGTACAACATAGTGATGCAACTTCTTAATCCATTACGCTTTCCTCAATGCAAATGTAGCTACCTTCTGTCCCCATACAACACTATTACCATGTCATTGACTATATTCTCCATGTGGTGCCTTTTATCCCCGTGACATACTCATTCTATAACCGGAAGCTCTATCTCCCACTCCCCTTCATGCATTTTGCCCATCTCTTCTTTCCCCCACTTCTGGTTTATTCTCTGTATTTATAGACCTGATTCTGGGTTTTGTTTGTTTATTCACTTGTTTTGTTTTTTAGATTCCACATACAAGTGAAAGTATATGATATTTGCCTTTCTCTGACATATTTCACTTAGCAATATACTTTCTACATCCACCCATGTTATTGCAAATGGCAAGATTTCATTCTTATGGCTGAGTAACAGTCCATTGTGTGTGTGTGTGTGTGTGTGTGTGTGTGTGTACCACATCTTCTTTATCCATTCATCTATTGTTGGATACTTGGGTTACTTCCATATCTTGGTGATTGTAAATAATGCTGCAATAAATATAGGGGTGCATATATCTTTTCAAATTAGTGTTTTCATTTTCTTTGGCTAAATATGCAGCAGTGGAATTATTGGATCATATAATATTTCTATTTTTAATTTTTTGAGGAATCTCCATACTGTTTCCCACAATGGCTATACCAATTTACATTCCCACCAATAGTGCATGACAGTTCATTTTTCTCCACATCCTCACCAACACTTGTTATTTCTTGTGTTTTTTATTTTACCCATTTTAACAGATATAAGGTGATGTCTCCTGTGGTTTTGATTTCCATTTTCCTGACGAGTAATGCTGAGCATCTTCTCATCTGTCTTTTGACTATCTGTATGCCTTCTCTGAGAAGAAAATGTCTGTTCAAGTCCTCTGCCTATTTTACTCGGATTATTTGTGGTTTTGTTTGTTTGTTTGTTTGGGTGTTGAGTTGCATAAATTTATATATTTTGGACATTAACCTCTCATTGAATATATCATTCGAAAATATACTCTCTCATTCAATAGGTTGTCTTTTTGATTTGTTGATACTTTCCTTTGCTATGCAAAAGCTTCTTATGTTGATGTAGTCCCCAAAGTTTCTGTTTTTGTTTCTCTTGCTTTTGGAAGATGTATCTAGAAAAATGTTGCTATTGCCAAGTCAAAGGTGTTACTGTTATTATTTCCTTTAAGAGTTTTATGGTTTCAGGCCTCATATTTAGGTCTTCAATTCATTTTGAGTTTATTTTTGTGTATGATGTTAAAAAGTGGTCCGGTTTCAGTCTTTTGCATGTAGCTTTAGTTTCCCCAGCACCACTTATGGAAGAGATTGTCTTTGCCCTTCATATATTTTTGCCTTCTTTGTGATAGATTAATTGACCATGTAAGAATGGGTGTTTTTCCCTGGGCTCTCCATTCTGTTCCAATGATCTATGTGTTTATTTTTGTGCCAGTACCATACTGTTTTGATTACTCCAGCTCTGTAGATATCTTGAACTCTAGAATTGTGATACCTCCAGCTTTATTCTTCTTTCTCAAGATTACTTTGGTTATTTGGTTCTTTTGTTGTACTAACAAATTTTAGTATTATTTGTTCTAGTTCTATGAAAAATGCTGTTAGTATTTTGAAAGGAATTGCACTGAATCTATAGATTGCTTTGGGAACTATGGACGTTTTGACAATATCAGTTCCTCTAGGCGATAAGCATGGGATATCTTTTCATCTGTTTGTATCATCTTCAATTTCTTTCATCAGTGTTTTGAAGTTGTCAGAGTACCGGTCTTTTACCTCCTTGGTTAAGTTTATTCCTAGGTATTTTATTCTTTTTGGTGCAATAGAAAATGAATTTTTTTCTTAATTTCTCTTTCTGCTACTTTGTTATTGGTGTATGGAAATGCTACCAATTTCTGGGCATTAATTTTATATCCTGCAACTTTACTGAATTAGTTTATTACTTCTAGTAATTTTTTGGTAGAGTCTTGAGGGTTTTTTATATACAGTATCATGTCATCTGCAAATAGTGACAGTTTAACTTCTTCCTTACCAGAATGGATGATTCTTATTTCTTCTTCTTTTTTTTTTAAAGATTTACCTATTTATTTTGAAGGAGAGAGAAAAAAAGAGAGAGAGAGAATGGGGGAGGGGCAGAGAGAGAGGGAGAGAGAGAACCTCTAGCAGACTCCCTAGGGAGCATGGAGCCCGACCAGGGGTTCGGGGGGAGGGTCGGGAGGGCTGGATTCCAAGTCCCCAAGATCATGACCTGAGCTCAGCCCTAGGTGGTTCCTAATATAAATAAAAGATGAAGTATAAGAAAGCACAAAACTGTCAGTCACACATGTTCTTATATGTCTTTATAATGAATTTATTTTTTAGAAAAGAAAAAGCAAGAGTTAAGTATCCTGTAAATATAAAATTTGAGAAACCTACTAACAGGGCTATTCATGTAATTCAATAAATTCAATTTGTTGAAGTATCTTTGTTTTCTATCAAAAACAAGGGGGAATTTTCTTAAGTATTCAAAATTGGATGTAATATCTCGATAAATAGATGCCAAGACTGAAAGAAAAAAAGAAAAAATTAAGGAAACTGTATTAATTCCTAAGACCTATGCCAAATATGATCACTTTTTCTGAGGTTCTGAAGCCCTTTTGGTAAATATACTTCACTAAGGCAGATACTTCATCCTATATTTTAAGTTATCACTCGGGTCCCTCTTTTCCTTCCACATAATCTTGCATCCATCAGCGCTACCAATGGTAGACAGGATTTCAGGATGTTTCTCAAGAGGTTTTTTCCTACACCTTTTAATCAGTTCATGCAAATGAAAATCTAATGCTAGGGACATCACAGGGAGCCTTGCTCACTTGCCTACCATATAAAGTTTTATATACACCCACACACTCTCTCACACACACACTTACATACATATGTATGTATATACTTACACTCAATCCTCATTCTTCATGGATTCCATATTTACAAATTTGCCTACTTGCTAAAATTTATTTGTAACCCTTAAATCAACAATTGGGTGTTTTCATTGTCATTCCTGGACAAGCACAGAGAGGTGAAAAATTTGACTCTTCTGACACACACGTTCTCAGCTAAGGTCAAACAAGGTGACATCCTGCCCTCTTGTTTCGGCTCTTAGACTCTTAGTTCTTTCTGTGGTCCATTTAGTACTGCGTTTTTCACATTTTTGTTCTTTTTTTTTTTTTTTAAGATTTTATTTATTTATTTGACAGAGAGAGATCACAAGTAGGCAGAGAGAGAGGAGAAAGCAGGCTCCTCGCCGAGAGCAGGGCTCGATCCCAGGATCCTGAGGTCATGATCTGAGCCGAAGGCAGAGGCTTAACCCACTGAGCCTCCCAGGCACCTCTCACATTTTTGTTGTATTTATTGGTGGGTTTTTTTCCTGTTTGAAATGGCCCCCAAGTATAGCGCAGAAGTGCTGACTAATGTTTCTGAGCCCAAGAAGGCTGTGATGCGCCTGATGAAGAGAATATGTGTTAGATAAACTTTGTTCAGGTGTGAGTTATAATGCTGTTGTTTGTGGGTTCAATGTTTATGAACCAACAATGTATTATGAAATATGGCATCTTTTAACAGAAACACACACATAAGCCAAACTTGTGTATTGATTGGTTGATGAAAGTGTGACCACTTTCATCAGTAAGGCTTGCAGTAAGCTAACCCAATATTTCCTGTAGGAGTAATGGTTCAGTATTTGCTAAGTCAGTGTTTTTGGAAAATTTATAGAGCATAACTACTACAAATAATGAAAATCTACTCTATGTCTGTTTGTGTGTGTTTGTATACAAATTTATTTACTCACTGTCATTTTCAAGTAATTAATTAAAAACAACTTTACAGTAAACGAAAAATTAATAGGCATCAGAGTAGATACTATAAAAGATGCATCAAGAAGACATTGTTTTTGGGTGGGAGAAAAGAGAAGATATTGATCAAAGGGTACAAACATCCATTTATAAGATGAATAAGTTCAGGCAGCCTAATGTACAGTGGTGAATATTGTTAATAATAATGTATACTTGAAATTTTCTAAGAGAGTAGATCTCAAATGTTCTCACCACAATAAAAAAAAAGGTTAACTATGTGACATCATTGATGTGTTGAAAAGTTTGTGGTAGTTATTTCATAATATATACATATATCAAAACATCACATTGTACACCTTAATTATATATAATTTTTATTTGTTAATCATTACCCCAAAAGACTGGAAAATAAGAAAAGACATTGTTTTTACTTTGAGGTTGAGGAGATATGATTGAGTTTCTTAGAATTTACTCGATGGAAATCGTGTATAGTTAGGAGGCAATTCTCGACCTGAAAGGGGAGCAGAGAGAGTGGAGATGGGCATCCACATAACACCGGGAACTCTGGAGCCATGAATGCCAGGATTAAATCCTGGTTCTGCCACTTTCTGACTGGCTGCCTCTTTCCCAAGCCTGTTTCCTCTTCTTCCTAGGCATACCAGCAGACTCTACAAACATGGCCACACAACTGAGTTCTAGCCAATGGAATGTGAACAGGAGTGTTGTGTACCACTTCCAGAGCTGGCTCATCAAAACCCATCGTTTGCTCATCAAAACCCTTCTTTCCCCATGTGCCAGTTCATGAAGACAAGCACTGTATGGTAGGCAGACTAATAGCCCTCCCAGAGATGTCTAGGTTCTAATCCCCAGAACCCGTGAGTTTGGTAGAGGACATGGCAGAGAGTTGCAGGTGGAATTAGGGTTGCTGATCAGCCAACCTTAAAATAGTGAGATAATCCTGGATTATCTGAGTGGGCCCACTGTAATCACAGGGTCCTCAAATGCAGAAGAGGGAGGCAAAGGGAGAACCAGAGAGATGGCAACATGTGATGGAGTTGGACTGACGTCTAACATCTTCGAAGATGTTAGAGGGCAGTGAGCCAAAGAAAGCGGGTCTAAAAACTGCAAAGGGTCCCAGAAAGGAAAGCAGACCTGCCAACAACCTGATCAAAGCCCAGGGAGACTCATGTCTGAGCTGATCTCCAGATCTGTGAGATATTTATGCTGTTGAAACCCTAAATTCATGGCCATTTGTTACAATAGTAATAGGAAATTAATATATACCACAACCTGGAAAGTCATGTGTTGAAGATGTCAGAGCCATCAAGGGGAGGGAGTATGGGTCCTTGTATCAGCTCTTAGAAGAGAGCAGCAATCAGTCAAAACTTCTACTTTGGACTTGACACGAACAAAAATTAAAATTCTATTGTTTTGGAATTTGTTTTTATGGCGGCCAGTTTTACTCTGATTAAAACAATTTGGCAAGTTGCAAAGCCCCTCATTGTCTTAGTTTCCTCATCTGTAAAATATTACTTGGAGGGTTGGTCTTGCTCACCTCAAATTATAAAAATTAAAATTTATAAATACGAACCTGGGAGACTATAGGTTAGAAATGCTGGCGAAGTGTATGATTGTTGGTATGCTGTTTTTTCCTAGGTTTTCTTAGGTATTTTCCATGCTGCTTTTTGTAATGAGGAAAACCAGGCGTTAATTGCTAGGCTGCTCTGAGTCACTTTGTCTTTTTGATTCTAATACAGTGCCTCAACTCTCTTTCTAGAAAAAGCAGAGACACAGGGTTTCTCCCAGAAGTCTTGGGAGTTTGGGAAATGTTACTTTTTCTTCTTGATCACCTCTGGCCATGCTTTCCCTCCACCCAAGACCTTGCCAATTGCAGGCACTTCCTCCTTGGTACCATCTGGTGTTTGACCATCGCCCAGGTTTTTTGACATTTAAAAGATCACACATACACTAGACTCTTCTGGTGGTTTTTAATACAATTTAAGGCTAAGGTGGGTGATGTATTGCACAGAGTATTATGCAACAAGTGTGCTAAAATTGAATAATATTTGAATCAATATTCAAAGTTTATATATTTAGTTTATATGTCTCCTAAAATAAATTTGCTTGATCATTTTCCTTGACCATCTCCTTGTGAAGAGTCCCAGTTTCTGGTCATCTTGCTGGGCTCCTTCTCTTTATTCCCCTTTCCTCTAATCGTCTTATGTCTCTCTCTCTCAAGCCGTTGGAAGTAGCTCCAATTCCCTCTTGTTGTAGTAAGTCACATAATTTTACTTCTTATTTTATCTCTTTGACTTTTAGATTGTTCATTTTCACCTTTCTTCTTCAAACCCAAAATAGTCATTCTTGATTTGAAATAAAGAGCCATTTATCATAGAGATAAGTAGTGCCATTTACTTAGAATTCCTCTAGTCAATATTGGCTTTGAGTGATTGTTTCATTCTCTCCTATGGAGAATTGAGGGTAGAAATTCATATTTGTATGAAATGACTAATTTTATATGTATCAGTCTGTGATGTTTAATAATTCTGACCAATATGAGATCAGTTTTAGGGATAAATCGTCTTCTCAGTTTAACACATAAGGAAGTTGATGGACATATGGAGGTGGTTATTTGTCTAAAATCACAAAGCCAGCAAGTGGCAGAACTAGACTTTTGGTCACAGGTCCTTGGGTTTCTATGCCAGGATTCTTTGCAATACATGAACCGATACTGACATACATTAATGAGATAAGCTGCATGTAGAAACTGCAAGGGAATAATTGGAAATCGTAGACTTGTTACAGAATTTCAGGTGTTGGCTTCAACCAAAGAAATGAGAAATTTTATGGAAAGGTCACGGGAGAGCTTTATAACTTTTAAACAATTGGATATTGAAGTCTGTAGAGACTAGAAGATGTGGTCTGATTAATAGTCAGCTAAGCTACGATTATGCCTCTGACAGTGGCTCCAAAGTACATTTTGTGAAAGGACATGTTTGTGTTCCGTGACATTAACTTCAAAAGGTTATAGTTGTAGCTGAAAAAACACCTAGCTTCCCTTGGTCAATTTGTGGAATCATCCATAAATTTTACCAAACTCTCCAAAGATCCTACTTTTTGTCTGCAATATCTTTGGGTTTTATAAATATACCATACAAAGTAATTAATTTTTATATGTCTCCTAAAATACTCTTTAAAAATTTGATGATGGGATGAAATATCCTATCATTGTGGCAGACTAGATTATTTCATATTTGTATGAAATTCATATTTGTATGAAATGACTAATTTTAGATGAGTCAGTCTGTGATGTTCAGTAATTCTGACCAATATCAGATCAGTTTCAGAGATAAATCATCTCCCTAAAGATTATCTCCCAACAGGGTGAAGTCAGCCACTAGCTGGTGATACAGTGAACATCAACCAAGCCAGGAATCACCTGGGAGTCACAGTGAGCTTTATGTGGGTCAGCAGAGTGGCTGAGAGCTGAGTGAGGCCTGGTTTAAATCCCTATTATTATCTACCCATACCCTGAGAACAGAGCACAAGACTTCCCTCCACTGGCACCGGGCACCCCATCAGTCTCTCCGAAGACCCAATAGGAAGAGGAGCTTTGGGCTCACTCATTAATCTTGACTCTTGATTCATAAAAGGAAGTTTTTTTTGTATAGCTGAAGGGTATCAAGACATACAAAGTTCACCAGTTATAAAATAAATAACTCCTGGACTGAAAAGTACAATATAAGGAATATAGACAATAATACTATGATAACTTTGTATGGTGACTACACTTACCATGGTGAGCATTGTGTAACGTATAGAATTGTTGAATCACTATGTTGATTCACCTGAAACAACAGGTGTTGAATCACCTGAAACTAATACAACATTGTATATCAGCTAAAGATTTTTATTTAGATAATCTCTACACCCAACATGGGGCTCGAACTCATAACCCTGAGATCAAGAGTTGCGAGATATCCCTGAGATCAACTGAGCCAGTCAGTTTCACTGTATTTCAGTGAAAAAGTTTTTTTGTCATTTAGAAACCCCATTTTTCCTTTCAACAAAATCTGTTTCTTAAGACTGACTTTATGCTTAAGGATGCTATAAGTCAAAGGCTGTAACTGACTTGTCTTTTTTTTTTCTTTTTGGTAACTGACTTATGTGCATTCTTGCTCAAAAGATCCCAGTTCTCCACCAGACTGTGTGTTACCCTAGCTGACAAAGAGGAAAAGGATCATACAGATTCGTTTCAAAAATATTATTTCTATATTACATGTATGTATTTGCATAGCTAGACAATAAATAAACACATACAGGCTTTCTTAACATATGTTGGCATATGGGAAGGAATAACAATAAATCAATTCAGAAGTACACATTTACAAACCTTCAGGATACAATAACTTTAGTCAGGGTTATACGTTAGTGATATATTAGTTAATGGATATATTAACCTGTTAATTCACTAGTAGTTAAAATAAATTGAAAATCTTTTCCTTAATTAAAAAAACAGACAAAGCACAACAAAACAATCCTGGGTCTAGAATTGTCACTGTTTTTCCAGAAAAGAAAATGTGGGGAGGTGAGTTGTTTTATTGCTTCCCTGTAGAGGTTAGCTTTAAGAGGAAATAGGTCGAATCTGTCATGTAATTGCATACATACCGTGGATTTGTTGCAAAGCACCCTAGAGTTGGAGAACTTTCCTCATGGCCTTCTCAACATCTTCTGGAGTGTTTAGCACAAGCAGGGACTGAGAACCTGAAATAAAGCTCTGCAGTAGGGTGGACATGGAAACCTACTAAAAGGAGCTTAAGGAATTTTTAACCTGAAAATATCTACATCTGTATCTTTGTTATTCCCTAGGCTGTTATTTAACAGGGAATAACAATTTTAAAATTTATCTCTAATTTGGAGAATCAGCTGAGTGAGGGGAAATTGATCAATTAGAAATCAATTATTTTAAAACCGTAGACTTAATTCTTCTTAATGTACTATCTTAATAATTATCTTAAATAAATAATGATCCTCTTCAACAATGAATGAAAGTACAACTTTCAATGCCGTTGAAGTCTAATGAGTGTATAAGTGTATGAAATGAGAAAATTGAGCTGATTTCATCGTTTGCTTCCAATTCTGACAGCTAGGAGTCCATAGTGCTGCCAAATGTAGATGTTTTATATCCTCCCTGTTGGGTGAAGTTTGTTTTAAGTGTCAGTGATATTAATTTCATTTAAGACTCGATACCCATAGTTTTAGAATTTTGTTCAAATGTTTGGACTAAAAACAAAATTCCTTTGGAATTTTGTCTTATTAAAGTAGATACAATTATATTCGTTTTGAAATAGCTTATTGATCTGAAACATAGAAGTTTCTAAATATCTATGGTTTGCTTATGGTACACCTTCCAGCCCTAGAGCAGGACTGTTGATTGATCCCTCACTTGTATTTTCAGCTAGCACTTAAGGCAAGGAGTCATATTGGGAAATTTTGCCCCTTTTTGGATGGTTCATCCCGGTTTTTTAATCTTTCCCTGTCTTTCCATTTCCTGTTTTTTTGAAGCTAAGGATTTGCTTGTGTTTTCTGGTTTCTCAGGATTTCCCACTGTATTTGTCAACTTAGGCTGCCATAACAAGATACCACAGCCTGAGTGGCTTAAACAATGGACATTTGTTTTCTCGAAGCTCTGGAGATTAGACATCCAAGATCAAGCTGCTGCAGGACTGGTTTCTGGTGAGACCTCTTCCTGACTTGTGGATGGGTACCTTCCTCTCTGTCTTCACATTGCGTTTTCTTACCTCTCCCTTTCCAGGGAGAGAGAGAAAGAGAGAGAAAGAGCAAGTGAGAGAGAGTGTGTATGGGAGGAAGCATCCTGGCGTCTCTTCCTTTTCTTATAAGAACACCATTCCTTTTGGATTAGGGCCTCACCCTTATGACCTCATTTAATCTTATTTACCCCCGAAAGGTCCTATCTCCAAATACAGTCACATTGAGCATTAGAGTTTCAACATATGAATTTTGGGGGACACAATTCAGTCCGTAACACCCACCATCATTCCATGCTCATGCTCCAAATTATCTTCTGCCTTCACCCTTTCTCAAAATCTAAATGGATTTGTTCCTACTCTTAGGATTATTCTCTTTGCTCATTAAAGGAGTGAGTTTTTAGTGACTACTGGTGGGTAAGACATTAACTGTAGCCTAAGAGAATATATTTGTATTTAAAAAGGAATTTTCCACAAATGCTACCTTATTGCAAGTAAAGTAAATATTGCTACAGGTGGCAATCTTAGCCACACCTAAGTGGAAAACATAAAGGCTTCCAGAACCCTACCACGGATGTCATTCTGTGAGAATGAATTCTCTGACTTACAATGTCTGTAGACTTCTGGTCTGTCAGTGTGCCCATGTTAAAAATGGAAATTACAGAGAGGATGTCTCCAGTTAACTAGACCTTACTGACAACTGGACCTTGCCTTCATTATTTCTGATGCATGATAGGAAATAACTAGTCAAAGATGTTTTCAAGATAGGTGAATCAAAGGATTAAGCATAAACTTTCAAGATCATAGGACAGAAGACGATTCTTGACCTAGTCACCCAGATGAAGGGAGCTTGAAAAGTTGCTACCATCCTAATAACGAGTGTTTGTTACTAAAGTATTCATTAAAATGGAGGATCTTGAGGAACTTTCTAACACCTGGCATCAAAGGATGCTTTGAACTTTTGTTCTTGCTACTGATTTGTCCAGACTGTGTTTGAAATGGTAATATTCTGGTTTCCTTGCTACGTGGTGAACCCTACTAATTCTGGGAGTAGGCTTCCTTAAAAAATAATAATAATTGGCTTTCGGCTCTGCCTGTGGATTTATTCAGAATATAGTTTTGTCTTTGGAAGAGCATTATATTAAGCTTTGAACCCCCAAGTTTTTCAAAAGGACTCCCTTTTACCTCGGAGCCCAGAAATGCATTCACTATTTGGAGAGCTTTCCTTTTGTTCAATTCAGAAACAGTTTGCCTCATAGGTAACGATATCTGTGATTGCTGACAACATATTTCTCATGAACACAACCCACTGGTCACATCTGACTTGGAAGAAAACCACAGTGGCTGTTACTTGCTAGCATCCAGAGAGATTTCTCTGTGCGCCCCATGTTTCCATTTACTGTAAGCACTTCTCCCGCTCCCGTTCACTCTCACTGTTGTCCCAGAGGCCCTACAGTTATTGTTGTGCTTTGTGAGTCTCATGAGCCAAATGGAAGCAAATAATTCTTGAACACACGGAAAATTTCAACGTAACAGATGTATTCTCAGACATTCAAGAAGAATCTTGATGAACTGGGAAGATTTTAGGCAGACAACATGTCTAGTGGTTTAGAGAGCAGATCGCATTGGACTAAAGGTAAGCAAGGGAAGGCTTTCAGAGACTTAGAACACAGGGGAGTCTATTTTGCACCACATCATTAGGGGACCATCCTAGTTGCTTTAGGAAATTTACTTCTATCACCACAAAAATATGTTGAGATGAAGTCCCTATCTTTAGTATCAGAAAAGCTCAGGTTAATATTTTCCATGAGAACACTCTTGTTTGCTGCTTCTGAGATGATAGGTAGGTGCCACTAATATTCACTGAGTCTTTCTGCACCACCAGGTCCCTCCTTGCTAATTTTGTGGGTCATAAGAATAAAGAGGACTTTAAGGAATGAAAAGCAGTGTGCCTAGGCACCCTTGGTAGCTGTCAACGCCTACCATTGCTCTGGAAGATTCTAGTGATGTGGCCAGACCAAAGAGAACTGCCCGCAGTGTTTTCTTGGCTCATACCAGCCTAGAGAGGCTTTGGCTCTGATAATGCGTATCTACCTGATTTCTTTCTGCATTCATTCCAATCCTGGTCCAATAGTTACGTTTGCTTCTGTCTATAAGGGCATTATTATAGAGAATTAAACTGCTAATCAGTGCAACATACCATCTGGAGATTTTGAAAACACAACAAGCAAACAAACAAAAACCTGGCCTCAGACCTCAAGTTGAGGAATGGGGGAGCTGTTTGTTTGCATTTCCTAATCTATTCTCCTGGCATTCTGTTCTGCTCTTTTTCTGTGGAAATCCAACAACAGCTATGTGCAAATCTTATTAATTTGTCACATTTCAGCTCAAGTCTTGTCCAGAATTCACCAGGACCATTAATCTTAAGCTTCTCATGAATGTGATAGATATTTCTGGTTGTCGGCTTCAATGGTCTTTGTCAGAATATGCATTTTCATTATAATGCAAAAATACATTCAATTATCATATTTGCTGGATGCTTTGCACAGTCTGATTTTTTTCAGAAGTAGAATTCTATCATTCCTGTTCAGAGCAAGTGGTTTTATTCCATTTGTGTCTTAACATTACCTTGGCCCTTGAGTAACGGGTACATCAGTTAGAATGCTCTTGGCTATAAGTAACAGAAGATCTGATTATAATTGACTTCAACAGTGTGGGTTGATTATTTTCTTACATAATAGGAAGTCCAGAGGTGAATGTTTTTTGTTTGTTTTAGGCATTCAATCATGTTACCCAGGACCAGATTTCCTTCAGTCTGTAATCTCTGCCATGCACAGTATGTCAGTGATGTCTACACTGAAGGACTCAAGATGACCACAGGGACTACTCTGATCATGTCTGCATAAACTTGTCTTCAAAGTCAGGAAAAAGGGCAGGGTTCAAAGGGGCAGAATGGGGAATTGCCTCTTCTCTGCCATGGGAAATCTTTCGTGATAGACCCCTCTCATCACTTTCTTTTATGTTTGTTGACCATGATTGGATCATATTCTCTCCTCAGCTGAGTAAAAGCTGTGGAGAGGAATATCGAGTATTTTAACTCATCTCGAGAATCTGGCCTTCCTACATGGAGGAAGGACTGAAGATAGCTGTAGGACAGTAGGCCAATGTGGCCTGGCTCTTGGGCAGGCTGACATGACTCCCTGAGGTGCTCTTTAAAGCTGATGGTGGTATTTTCCTGACTGGACCCACCATGTGGAGGAGAGAGGGCCACGTCTTGAAGAAAAAACTTTCGAGTCACTTTATACCAAGTTAAACAAGACCATCCCCATGAAATGCACATCCTTTGTGTGTCTGCTAATTTTAAAGAAGAAATTTAGTTCTTTGAATCTCTTAAAGTGCTGTAGGATTTGTCAGTGTTGATTAATGACTACGTTCTCCTTGGGAGCCAAGTGAGGAGAGTTTTCTGGCAACAAGTTATTTTGGTTTCCTTCTGATTTCTTTTGCTGTTTCTTTATGAAAATTTCTCAGCCTTTTCCTTCTTGTCTGGCCTTTAAATATTCGTGTTCTCTGGGGTTCATTGTGTCCTTGGCACATATCCTTGCTGCTCATCTTCCCTCTCCAATCTTATAGCTATTCTAGCCTAAATGAATCAATGACTTCCAAATTTTTTTTTTAGATTTTTTATTTATTTTATTTTAACAGAGAGAGAACACAAGCAGGCAGAGAGGCAGGCAGAGGCAGAGAGAGGAGCAGGCTCCCCGCTGAGCAAGGAGCCTGATGCGGGACTCGATCCCAAGACACTGGGACCATGACCTGAGCTGAAGGCAGCCGCTCAACCAACTGAGCCACCCAGGCGTCCCGATGATTTCCAAATCTTATCCTCCAGTTTGCATTTCTTATCAAGCAAGCTCCAGATCCCTCTAACCAGTTATTACTGGCTGAGCATTATCAGTGGTTGTCTCATTGATTCTTCAAGCTCAGATGTTTCAGGCTCTATTACCCTCTTCTCCTCTTTGTGCTGACTACCTCCAGTTTGCTTTGCTTCCTTTATTCCTGTGTCCTCAGCTCTCCCTAGCTCTAAGTGTTCTCTTTCACCTTTCACATCGAATCCCTCCCTGATTGTGCCTCCTGATCTTTCTACAGTCAGCTTCCTTCTGTCCATTTCTGTGACACAGCCTGAGTTCAGCCACTTCTCGTGTTTCCCCTTGATTATTCATTGCAGCCCCTCTCCACGAGCACTACAAGCTGCCACCACCCTCCCTTCTAACTCACATTCTTTCCTACTGCAGTCTAAAGTGAAACTAATTATATTGACATTCATATTTGATTAAGAGATTTCCCTTCCTTGAAATTCTCAGATGGCATTACATAAACTTCAGGACAAATATCCCAAACTCTTAGCGCATTAGCATGAGACCTTCAGTGACCTTTAACTTTTGTTGGTTCGCAGATCTCTTCAGGTTTCTGAGGCAAGGTATGAAACTGCTCTGCCTGCTTGTACCAAAGTGCCTCTGGTGATATATGCTGACTTTCTGCTCACAGGCCTGTCTTTGCATTTTTCTGTAGGATCTTTGAAAACATGGTCTGGCCTTTGGAGCTGCAGTACACAATGTGTCTGAAACATAATAGCCATTTCTTTTTTTTTTTTTTTTAATTTTATTTTATTTTTTCAGTGTTCCAAGATTGATTGTTCATGCACCACACCCGGTGCTCCATGGAATACGTGCCCTCCTCAACACCTACCACCAGGCTCACCCATCGCCTCCCCTTCTCCCCTCCAAAACCCTCAATTTGTTGCTCAGAGGCCACAGTCTCTCACGGTTCATCTCCCCCTCCGATTTCCCCCAATTCACCCTTCCTTTCCTTCTCCCAATGTCCTCCATGTTTTTCCTTATGCTCCACAAGTAAGTGAAACCATATGATAACTGACTCTCTTTGCCTGACTTATTTCACTCAGCATATCTCTTCCAATCCCGTCCATGTTGATGCAAAAGTTGGGTATTCATCCTTTCTGATGGAGGCATAATATTTCATTGTATGTATGGACCATATCTTCTTTATCCATTCATCTGTTGAAGGGCATCTTGGTTCTTTCCACAGTTTGGCTATTGTGGACATTGCTGCTATGAACATTGGAGTACATGTGGCCCTTCTTCGTGCTAAATCTGTATCTTTGGGGTAAATACCCAGTAAAGCAATTGCAGGGTCATAGGTTTTAATTTCTTCAGGAATCTATTTTTTTTTTCCTCTAAAGATTTTATTTATTTATTTAACAGAGAGAGACCACAAGCAGGCAGAGAGGCAGGCAGAGGCAGAGAGAGGAGCAGGCTCCCTGCAGAGCAAGGAGCCCAATGTGGGACTCGATCCCAAGACGCTGGGACCATGACCCGAGCCAAAGACAGCTGCCCAACCAACCGAGCCACTCAGGCATCCCAGGAATCTATTTTTAATAGCTCTATTTTTAATTTCTTCAGGAATCTCCACACTGTTTTCCAAAGTGGCTGTATCAACTTGCATTCCCACCAACAGTGTAAGAGGGTTCCCTCTCTCCACATCCTCTCCAACATTTGTTGTTTACTGTCTTGTTGATTTAGGCCATTCTGACTGGACATTCTGTAAGGTGGTATCTCAATGTGGTTTTGATTTGAATCTCCCTGATGGCTAATGATGATGAACATTTTTTCATGTGTCTGTTAGCCATTTGTATGTCTTCTTTGGAGAAGTGTCTGTTCATGTCTTCTGCCCATTTTTTGATGTGAATATCTGTTTTTTGAGTGTTGAGTTTAAGGAATTCTTTATACATCTCAGATATCAGACCTTTATCTGTAGTGTCATTTGCGAATATCTTCTCCCATTCTGTGGGTTGCCTGTTTGTTTTGTTGACTGTTTCCTTTGCTGTGCAGAAGCTTTTTATCTTGATGAAGTCCCAAAAGTTCATTTTCGCTTTTGTTTCCTTTGCCTTTGGAGATGTGTCCTGAAAGAAGTTGCTATGGCCAATGTTGAAGAGGTTACTGCCTATGTTCTCCTCTTGGATTTTAATAGATTCCTGTCTCACATTGAGGTCTTTTATCCATTTTGAGTTTATCTTTGTGTATGGTGTAAGAGAATGGTCAAGTTTCATTCTTCTATATATAGCTGTCCAATTTTCCCAGCACCATTTGTTGAAAAGACTGTCTTTTTTTCCTCTGGATATTTTTTCCTGCTTTGTCAAAGATTATTTGACCATAGTCATAGATAGTCACAGAGTCCATATCTAGGCTCTCTACTCTGTTCCACTTGTCTATGTGTCTGTTTTTGTGCCAGTACCATGCTGTCTTGGTGATCACAGCTTTGTAGTAAAGCTTGATATCAGGCAGTGTGATGCCCCCAGCTTTGTTTTACTTTTTCAACATTTCCTTAGCAATTTGGGGTCTTTTCTGGTTCCATACAAATTTTAGGATTGTTTGTTCCAGCACTTTGAAAAATGCCAGTGGAAATTTGATAAGGATGGCATTGAAGCAATAGATTATTCTGGGCAGTATAGACATTTTACTAATGTTTATTCTTCTGACTCATGAGTATGGAAAGCTTTTCATCTTTTTGTGTCTTCTTCAATTTCTTTAATGAGTGCTCTGTAGTTCCTCGAGTACAGATCCTTTACCTCTTTGGTTAGGTTTATTCCCAGTTATCTTATGGTTCTATGGTACCAAGAATGGGATCAATTCTCTAATTTCCCTTTCCGTATTTTCATTGTTAGTGTATAACATAAAAGCCATTTCAAAGTGTTTGCTGATTGAATAATGTCTGTCCTCTTTCAATGTCTATGTTAATGGACATGTTATACAATGTAGTATAAAATCTTATGTATTAAAGTATTAAAATCTTTCAATGTCTATGTTAATGGACATGTTATACAATGTAGTATAAAATCTTAATATATAGGTCACTTTAGAGACAATGTCTGTATCTTTATTTCAATGGTCCCCCAGGGTCATCCTATAATGGGGATTTTCATTATCTTATTTTCCCCTTCAGTGAAAATATATGAGCATCTGACAGGATTGCAGCCTGACTGTCGAATTTAAAATTTCCATTACCAATCTTTCCAAAATGGAGCAATAATGACTAGGGATTGGCATAGGAAGTGCCCAGAGGAGGACAATTAATGTTCTCCATTCTTGATAATGCTCCATGAAAGGGAGTAACTTCACCTCCATCCTGATTCTCTGTCTTTAAGATACAGAAGTATGGAATGAAGCATGGTGGTTTCCCTTTGTCATTCTTTTAAAGCATTTTCTGTATAAACACATCTCCAGAAGTCCTTTTCTCTTGACAATGCATTCATTGATTATACATTTCACTCCATAAAGGCAACTCTGATTTAAATCATTTTAAGCTATCAGGGAAATTACACTGACAAATTTCCCTTACATTCAGTATCAAGCTGCACTAGATTCTTATGTAAAAATAACCTGAATTCTATCCAGAGGACATCTATATAAATTCTCAAATGGCAAATACAGATTTAAAGAAGATTGTAAATCCACTGCATTTAAATAATTACATGGAAATGTGCACATTGCACATGACAGAATAAAAAAATGAATGGATGGATCGTCACAAGTGAATAGGGAGATGCAGGAGGCTTTTCTTTCTTGCGTCGGTAATGGCTATAATTTCTTGCCAAGCATATTGATTTACACTAATAAGATAGGTACACTTCTTTTATGTATGGGCCCATGATCTGGTTTTTTCAAAATGCCACATGAATGGCTAGTATGAAATTATGAAGGGCACATGCTCCAGAGCTTGATTTCCTGGATCTAAATTCCAGTTCTGTGGTTTGCTAGGGGTGTGAATCTGGGCAAGCCATTCGACCTTTCTGCATTCTGCTTTCCTCTTAAAGTAAATGGTACTTTAGTAATAATAATGGTACTTACCTGAAAGGACTAACATGAGAGTTCAATGAGTCACACTTGTCAAGTGCTTACACCTGTACGTGGCAGCATGAGAGTGGGTAGATTTAAGAGGTGGGGAGGTAGGGGCTCCTGGGTGGCTCAGTGGGTTAAAGCCTCTGCCTTCAGCTCAGGTCATGATCTCCGGGTGCTGGGATCAAGCCCCATATCAGGCTCTCTGCTCAGTGGGGAGTCTGTTTCCTCCTCTCTCTCTGCCTGCCTCTCTGCCTACTTGTGATCTCTCTCTCTCTGTCAAATAAATAAATAAAATCATAAAAAAAAAGAAGTGGGAAGTTGGCCCTCATTGAACAGGACACCCAGTACTCATTGAACACATTCAAGAATGCAAGCATTGTGCACCGACTTTATTGTACCCTATCATTCCATTCCAAACTACGTCTTTATATTAGGCTTTACTTTTTTTTTAAACTTGCATTGGACAGATGAGCAAATTGATGCTTAGTACTTAAATGACTTTTCCCAGCTTAGAAAATGGCTGAGCTGGAATCTGGTCCAATGTCCCCTATTAGGATGGTGAGGAATTTGCATAAGGAAACAGTTCATTTCAATATCTGAAATTAAAAGGCTCTTTATTTTGAAAAATAAACTAATCCAGTAATCTGTAAAAATGACTAATGGTGAAAGAAATTTTTTTAGAAATCATGGTAAGGTGGTAAGAGAAGGTATTTATTTGCGCTCATGTATACTTCCTCTGTTTTTACCTGCCCTGATGGATACTAACTCCTCAGTATGATACAACATACACGTAAAAGCATAATTGCAGAGTTCTCTTTCACTTTCAACCACCAAATACGCAGTTTTCTGGGTCTAATAGAAGGAACAAAAGGGCTGACTGTGGGGCATTTCTAGCTGAAGTGACCTTTACTAGACCCACCTGTATGATAGAAGAATGAGTAATTATTCCTCAGTTTAAGATAACAGAGAAAGAGTGGAGATATAGTTTAAAATTTAGTCTCTTATTTAAATATTGTACTAAATGTATCTTTAATATTTACTTAATATCTTCACGTAAAGAAAAGTCATTAATAATGACCGTGTCTCTAATGGGAAGAATAATTCCACATGGCAAGCACCGTGGAGGGGTTAGTCCTGCCCTTGTACTGTGTAGGTTCTGCTCATAGCACCAGTGATTTATGCTTTATTCTTTTACCTATACATTCCACCCTCTGTGAGGCCCTACTGTGTGATGGTGAGGGCCTACTATGTGCTGGTCTCTGTGTTGTGTGGGCTGAGGAGAACATGGCCAGCCAGGTAGATTGCCTTGCCTCTGGACTGACGGTGTAATGAGGAAGAATAATTAAACAGGCAAAATAATACACATTTGGTCTAAATCATCTGCTTTTCAGTTAATGTCACAATTTCCTGCTAGAATGGTTGAATACTTGCTTTGTTCACCTAAAGAGTCTACTTGAGTTATGTTCTCAGAATTAAGGACTATCTCAAAGGTAAACTTAATTCTTTCTCTGCGAAAGGCTACATTATACTCTCAAGATGTCGTTTTTCCGGGTTTTCCTCCAAGGCCTGAGGTCTCATAAAGGCACCCCACTCGGGAAGGACGTGGGCTTATTTTGCTCTTGGTGGCCATCTTGTTTGACAGAGGTTGTTTGTTCTTTGCAATCCCTCAGCAGGACTCCATTCTTTTTAAGAAACTGCACTTTTTACTTTTTTATATCTATATCCAGGCTGCATCACCCTTCTCATGTTGTGTCCTTTCTAAAGGCACCATTATGCTTTGCTGTTTTCCACCCAAGCCAACTTGTGGCTCAAGGGAATGGCCACCTTCACGCTTTTCATACCAACTCACTCTCCTTTGCTGTACTTATAGTTGGGGCAGGTCCAGCATGAGGGGCACCGGAGTTAGCTGTGGGGTGACAGCAGGGGCAGACTTCTTGGCAGAGCGGGACTGAGCATTTGCCAGCCATCCCACCTGGGATGGGACAACAGCAGTAACAATAAAACTGTGGGGATGGCTGAGTCCCATTTTTGGGATATGACGCAGATGTACAAATACCATGGAGTTTTTGCTCTCTTTACCTTATTTATCAGGTTAGTTATGGTGCCTATATGTGCTAGTCGTAACAATCCCCATTTATTTCTCTTCCTCCAAGCTAGACGTATCATTGAGGGCACCATTTCCCCAAGATATCTGACCAGGGAGCCCTATGTAAGTTATAATAAATCAGAAGAAAGCCCATAGAAGTTACTAAGCTCTCATGCACACTGGAAATGAGGTTAAGGACCAAGAAATATTAAATATTACAACTACATATTGTAATTTGGGGGAAAAAAAGGCCTGGCATTTACTAAAGGTCATCATACAAATGCCTTGCAAAGTGAAGGATCCGTGGGGTTATTAGTGAGTTAATATTCAGATGAAACATCTTCAGCTCATGCAATTTTCAGGCATTCATTTATATGCCAAAAGACTTCCTGAAGGCATGTAACCAAAGGAACCATTGAATACTGGTGTCTCCTAATTGTCCTCTACATATATACATGTCTAGTATTTTTTAACATATATATTTACATATACTTAAATATATGTAGATACATATGTATGTAGATACTTATATATGTAGACACATAAATAGATACATTTAAAATAGTACAGGGGCACCTAGTTGGTTAAGCAACTGCCTTCGGCTCGGGTCATGATCCCGGAGTTCCGGGATCGAGTCCCACATCGGGCTCCCAGCTCCGTGGGGAGTCTGCGTCTCACTCTGACCTTCTCCCTTCTCATGCTCTCTCTCACTCTCTCTCTTTCCTAATAAATAAATAAATAAATAAATAAAGTCTTTAAAAAAATAAATAAAATAGTACAAACAATTCCTAGCATTAACTTTTTAAAGACATTTCTATTAAATAGAACACCTGTTTTTCATGAAACATACTTTGTACTGTACTAATCTAAGGAAATGAGCAGTTGTGTTTATGTTATTTTCTTGTCTTTAAGATGTTCATTTACATTATAAAATGAAAATTATATTTTTGGGTATAATTTTGAAAAATTACTTGGCCTGAGTTCTAGGCATGGCTCTGCCAGAGATCAGCAATGAAATTCTATGGGTTATGTCAATGAACTTACCTGCCTTTCCCTCTCCCTTTTCTGAGATAAATTTTCCTAGCAGCGTTTCTTGCTCAAATAGGCAGTTTCAGGCTGTTCGTTGCCTAGGAAGGCTTACTGAATGCACCAGATATGACCTTGTTACCTCAGAGTGGTCTGGGATGGGATGGTCTACCTCTTATGTGTCCCACGTAGAAGAGATGAGGTATTCCTCAACCTATCTGCCCCCAATTTTGAGAATGCAAATTGGAATTACAGAGAGATTTTCCACTGGTAGTAGATCAGAAAGCAGCCAACATGAAGAATGCAGCCAACCAAGTATGATATGGGATTTATTTGGAGTGAATTTTCAGTGGCTTTCTCTGAGGAATATCACCTTTGAATTCTATTTTTTAGCACAGATTAAATAGTTCCTATTTCCATATCTTCTCATTGCTCTTTTGACTCTTTTTAAAGCTTTTTCTCAATGCCTATTAGCTTGCCCAGGATATTTTGTATGTTGAAATCATTTTAAGGAAGTCAATTTTCACATTCAGTATAAAGTTATCGGATTAAAAAACCCCATAAAATTGGAAGATCTTTCAATTTTCTACCTTATTTGTTATGAGATGAGAACCAGTACTCTAAAAGAACATTGTGGTTACTCTTTTGTTTTTTTAGTGTATCAGTCAACTCAGACTGCCGTAACAAAATACCACAGGCCATGTGGTTCAAACAACAGAAGTGGATTTTTTCTCACAGTTCTGGAGCCTGAAAATTCAAGATTAATGTCCAGCGGGGTCAGTTTCTGGTGAGAGGTCTCTTTCTGGCTTGTAAGACATCTGCCTTCTTGCTGTGTCCTCATGTGCTGGAGAGAGGGAGAGAGAAAGAGTAGAAGAGGAGGAGGAAAAAGAGCTATCCTCTTCTGATAAGGCTACAGTCTTATTGGACTAGGGTCCCACCCTTATGACCTCATTTAACCTAAATTACTTCCTAGAGACCCTATCTTCCAGAGCAGTCGCATTGGGGATTGGGGCTGCAACATATGAATCTGGGGGAAGGGGGACACAATTTAGTCTGTAACAACCGCTAACTTTCCCTCTTGATTAAAAAACATTTCAGCAAGTTACTTTTTAGACCTATTTTTTGGAGTAATTGACATTTAAAAGAAATTGAGACCATCCATCAAACGCTCCTTTCTCACTGACCCTTAAAAAGGCCTCTCTGCCATTATGTAATTCTCTTGAGAGAAGGGACCCGAAGGAGGATGAGAAAAATAATCAAAGAAACAAATCAAGCATGGATTTAAAAGAAAAGCTTTCTATTAGCCTCTTTTCCTTCCTTTTTTCTTTTTTTTAAGCCCAAGAATGACTGATTCACATTTCTCCTGCCCTAATGCTATTTTATTGCATTTCCAGCTGCTAAGTCACGTCTGAGCTGTCGATCTAAGTTTCAAACTTTTAGAGAAAGAACTGTTCCATACTGAGCCATTTCTGCTTGTTTAATTTCATGTAAAGCAATTGCCTTCAAACCCGTGGATGAGGGTATCTGACCTGAAGGGCCCAGACCCCTTGGCTTAACTTTTTATCATGTTGTCCATTGAAGTATCTGAATGGTGGAAAATACTCTCACCGCAGCACCAAGAACGCCTGTTAAGAATTGAGCGGAGGGGGATTCTGATAGGAGTGTTTATGGTACGGAAATCAGAAGAATAAGAAACAGCTTTGGCCTGTTTCCTGAAGCTTCAGTTCCAGAATGGAGTGGGTACAGCCTCGATGCTCTGTGTGTCCCTCTGTGCTGGGGAACTAGAAAAGTCTGAAAATCCCTTGATACATTGTTGCAGTGGTTCCTAAACCCTAGACCTTTGGAACACAGACTTATGGGCCCTACTCCCAGAGTTTCTGGTTCAGTGGGATGAAGCCTGAGAATTGGCATCTCTCCTGGTCCCTGGATAACAGGATACTACTGGTTTGGGGGCTAAGTTTTGCAAATCACTGTCTTACATGGCTCCTCTCTGTGGCAGCTGAGCTGAAATTAAGGGAAATTAGAGAGTAGCCCCAGGCCTGTGGTTCTCAGCCTTGGCTGTTAGTTACATCCCTGGGGGGAACATTTAAATATATTGAGGTCAGAATCTCTGAGATGGGAGTGGGTATTTTTTAGAGCTCCTAGTGTGTCCCTTTGAGATCCTTTTGTCATGTCCTAATTAGAAGTTCCAAATTAACAGAATTGGTTGTGCCTGGACAAGCCCCTACAAGGCAGAAAAGGAGAGACTCAGTGACAGACTCAAAGTAACTTTTAATTGGGGTTTTGCGTAGGCATAACACTGTGAAACCACGAGTCTCACTTCTGTCCTCCAATTTGGAAACCAATGAAAAATTTTCCCCCATTTAGAAATTTGGTGGAAAAGCTCTTCCTGCTTAGAGTCTAAGGATGGGACCACATCTATAAGGAAACCCAATCTTTTGAAGGACTTTCATTTACAGGGAATGTACTTGGCATTTTATTTCATTTTATTTTATTTTTTATTTTTATTTTTTTTGGTATTAGGCATTTTAAATTGCAGAATATATCCTCTAGCATCTGAACTGAGAGGTGAACTTGTCTGTGAGCTATAAAATTTGTGAACTCTTGCTATATCCTAACACTAAGCCTGGGTAAATTGCATTCTGCTCAAGGACAAGTCAACTGAGAAAATCAGATCAAAAGCTCATAAAACTGTCTGTAGCTGAAGAGAAGAACATAACTCTAAGTACTCAAGAGAACATCTTTCCTGCCGAATAGGATTACTACATGGTGAGAAAACAACAACAGCAACAACAACAACCCACAAACATTTAAAATACCTGCCTGAGAGCCCAGTTCGTTTTAGTGCATTGTTATTTGCAATAATAACTAGGCCAAGATAAATAGAGACTGGTTTGTCCTAAGAAAGGGGAAAGAATCTAACAGTCCCAGAAGCAACAAAAGGAAAAACCTGGTATCAGAGGAAATGAAATCATTAACACTGTATTTTCATCTGTATTTTCAAAATTGGATCACACACACACACACACACACACACGAACAAACAAGGAAAATAAAAGCTAGTTTAGGGTTTTGTGGGTTTTTTAAAAATAATGAGAAAGGTAAACTTCTCCATAAATAAAAATAGGACTCAGAGTTGTATGTAACCAATGATAAGAGTGTGAGGTCCCAGGGTGCCTGGGTGGCTCAGTGGGTTAAAGCCTCTGCTTTTGGCTCAGGTCATGATCTCAGGGTCCTGGGATCGAGCCCCGCGTCGGGCTCTCTGCTCAGCGGGAAGCCTGCTTCCCCGCCCCCCCTGCCTGCCTCTCTGCCTGCTTGTGATCCCTCTCTCTCTGTCAAATAAATAAATAAAATCTAAAAAAAAAAAGGAGTTTGCTATCCCAGCAAGTGGCTTGAGGGAGATTCATTTTTAATTATAATCTGTGAATATTGAACTTGCTCTGTCTTCCACTGTCACATCTTAGAGAGCCATACTTGGGTACACAGAACTTCATGGGAGATGCTCTGGTTGGTGAACCTCCCAAGCAGGACACCTGTCTCTGTCCCTGCCTGCATATCTGCCCTCTTGGCAGGATAAATGGGAAACCTCCAGCTTCCCTTAGCCTCACTAGATTGGGAAATCTAGACTTAGAGCCAGTCCTAAGCTACCAGCTACCTGCTTTGAGACCTAAACCCTCACGTGGTCCCTCTTAGCTTTTGTGAGATCCCAGAAGCACCAAGAGAAACAAGAGTTTCCAAAATGACTCAGTTAAATAAATAATGATCCCAAATAATTCCAAAGTGGAGAGAAATGTTTAGTTGGGGAGAGCTACACAATTCCTATTGGTCCCATTAAAAGGCGGGGGCCTTTGCTACCCCAATGGAGTAGAAGGAGCCATCAAAGAGAAGAGTCCTCGGTCTTAGTGTTGGTCAATTGCACACATGTATGTCTGTAGCCTCTTGTGCTAGTGATCAGTGAGGTGGCACTGGGGCCCCAGCAGCCATGTCTGAACTGGATGTGGTGCCAGTGATGGCGAAGGAGGCACCGATGTTCCCCAGAAAGATGATACATAACATTGCACCCCACTGAACCCATGGTGAATTTGGACAGTTCAAGCATTTGAAGGATCATAGAGTATGAAGACCTGCCACACATGGTAGAGGCCTTTGGATTAGCTCTATGTGGAGGGACCTTCACTGTCCACCATTAGCTCCACTGTTTTCTCTAGTCCTCCTACCCCGTCTTCCAAGTACCGATTCATTCCCGTTCTTTGGAACACTTAACCATCTGAGAGAGTACCCGTCCACATCTTCCTTTCTCATGCCTTGCAAGCTCTGTCATCTCTGACTAGGAGAGGACATGATGGAAGGCTTTCTTTCACCAGGACTCTATTATCAGAGCTGGTGAGCTCATGGATCAGGAGGGGGAAGGAGATCTCAAAGGCACCAATTCCATTTAGATTCCTTCCCCAGGATGGCATCAGACACTTCTCCCTTTGATTAAGGCAAACATGGCTTATCAACTTGAGTATATTAAACGTCTTTCGTTTTAGGCAGCTGACACCAATCAGGCCTGGAAGAAAGAGAAACCGGGCAACCCCAGCTGTTTATTTGACAGGAACTGCTAGATTGTCTCAGCCAGGTACTTCCACTGAATACATAGATTCTTAACCATTTTCCTCATTTTTGTGTCACCCCTCTGAGGTTTCACATCTAAGGAGAGAATGTTCAAATGGCTGAACGTGAGTCCTGTGGCTAACCTTGGACCAGGGCAGCAAAAGGAAGGGTCTGGCGGGAGAGACCCCTGAGGTCCCATCAGTTTTAGATGGCAGCTCAGGGCTCTTAACCTGTACAATCTTACCAAGTCTTTGTGTGACAAAAAAGACTGCATTTTCCATATAGAAAGTGAAAGGCCTTCCGGGAGGAGTAATAGGTGCTGAGTGGCCCTAAAATGACAATTGATTTCTAGAAGAAGAGCTAATTTTCTCCTAATGACAACACAGCTTATGCTCATCTGAGAAAAGCATATTCCTTTTATACTATAATATAGACCCTATTTCTTGCAAAATTATAACTTCTTTATTGTGTTAAAGAAGATTTTGCCTTCTTGGGTCCTTTTTCATCATAGAGGGCTCTTCATAAACCTTTTATTATCATTTCAAATCTGTACAAAATTTCTCAGCTTCTGATCCTTTGATGTTCTCGAGTAGGGAGAGAAGACAGGAAAAAGGATGGGGGAGGGAGCAACAACCTCCTTTGACCCCAGAGTGAGGTAATGTCCTACGTGTGAACTAAACTGTTCATGTCAATGATGTCCTTTTATTGCCTATAGGGATTTATTTCTTCATTTCTCAGCCATCTCAAAAGTTTTCTTCCCTGTATATTTCTTCCCTCTATATTTACTAGTAGTTTTCCTACCAATTTTCAGACAGTTTTATTATTAAAATTGTTAATATTTAGAACTACAGTCAGTCTGGTGAATAAGGGAAATCAAATAATGATCAGTCTTCTAGGAGACCAGGCCTCATCAATTTAAGTGCAAAGAGTAAGCACATAATTTATTGTCCAAATCAGAACAATTTTAAAAGTAAAAGAGAACACATTAAAAATTAGATTATGCCCATGGTTTTTGACTGGGAGTCCACACAAAATTTTGAATGACTTCTCTTTCTTTTTTTTACTTCTGACTCTATAAACTCCAAGGAGGTTAAGAATATTTATGATATCTTTCATAAAAGCATAAGCCCATTCAATTTCTCTTTCATGTTGAATCTTGCCAGATCCAATTTTATGTCTGTATTTTTAGTTGCTTTCTACTTCCTTAATTTAGTTTAGATATACATAAATTTTAAGCACATGATTTTTTAATTTTATCCCCTCATCCCTTCCCATCTATAGTTTCCTGCCATTTTAATTTTCCATCTCCATATTAGTGGAGAGGCAGGTGCACTGAAATGTGAATCAGAAAACATGAATACATTTAACTCTGTGAACTTGTTCAATCATTTTAGCTTGCTAACCTCAATTTCCTTATTTGTTGAAAGAGATGTCAATAATTGCTTAGCCTACCTCGTTTTTAAAAGAACAACAAAATATTGGGGCACCTGGGTCACTTACTTTGTTAATTGTCTGATTCTTGATTTCAGCTCAGGTCTTGATCCCAGGGTCATGAATTCAACCCCCGCATTGGGAAATTAAATAAATAAATAAATGCGAAACACAAGAGAAAATAAAAATCATAATATGTTAATCATATTATCAATATAATCATAATATTATAATCATGTCATATACTATAGTAACTAATGCTTCAACACTTAGCACGTTCTAGGCAGAGGTGATAGTTAACCATGTTTTAAAGTTATCAAACTCCTGTACTGATTGGTAAAAGCCGCTGTTACTCACCACCATGGCCAACCTTTTCCTTTCCCTGGATTCTGGACCTCTTTTCTAGTCCAGCAACAACCACAACAAAAGCAATGGATGGAACATTTGGCAGTCGTAGCGCCCCATTCCAATATTACATTCTGATTGGTTGGCAACTAGACAACTCAGGCCCCCAGAGTTCTGTATTTGAGGTGCCTTCACTGGTTCTCCCATCCCTCTCTTCTCAGAGGACTGGCTGAGATCTTTCACATGCACTTGAACTGTCCTTGATTGGCCTTGTGCCATGGTGGTATGGCTGACATACAGAGGTTGTGACTATCTGCCTCTGGCCAAAGCTTTCCCTCTTCTGGTTGTATGTGAGAACTTCAACCATCATGGGATTTGGTTTGTGATAGTCTGTAGGAGAAACAGGGAACTCCTGGAGAGGCTATTATGGGGTCTACTTCAGACATTGACCAGGTGCTACTGGCTCTGTTGGCACAGTAGGTATCCCTGCAACAAGATGGAGAATGCAACAAAGGCGGGGCCTTTGGCAGACACTTTGGAATAGGGAGTATCCAGAGTATGGGTGACCTTTTCACTCTCTGTTTGATTTTTAGTTCCACTTAATGGTATAAATCCTTTTTTTTTAAGAGGATTTAAAAAAAGATTTTATTTATTTATTTGACAGAGAGAGAGATCACAAGTAGGCAGAGAGGCGGGCAGAGAGAGAGGGGGAAGCAGGCTCCCTGTTGAGCAGAGGGCCCCATACGGGGCTTGATCCCAGCACCCTGGGATCATGACCTGAGTGGAAGGCAGATGCTTTAACCTACTGAGCCACCCAGGTGCCCCAATGGTACAAATCCTTTAAAACACACTGAATGTCCACTTATGATAACATTAAATATTAACTTTAGTAATTACTATCAAATGGACCATTCCTCTGAAAATATTTAAGGGTTATATAAAAACAGAATTATTATTCATTACCAGTAATAAGGGTTACTGGCTCATAAAGCAATCACTTAATTCTTTCAGTGTTCACAGTTAGTGTTTAAAGAAACTTTGATTCATTTTTACTGGGACAAAGGACTAGTGAAATTTCAACTTACCCGTTTTTGTTAGAGCACTCTCTTAAACATCTCAAGCATGTTTGTAAGATTAAAATCTATTTTTTTTTAGTGTCCACAATGTATTTGCTATTAGTGGAAAAGGGGTTTTAGAATATGGGGATAGGTGTCCTACCAAAAGTATAATTATTGTCACTGAAAATGAATTGCGATAAGAAAAATGCACCAGTTTGGTGGTCTGGTTCTAGTGTTTTTACCACCACTTACTAGTTATTTGACTAGTGAATAATGTGACTAGAAAATAATCATTCTAGTATTATTTTAGTTTAGCTTTATTACCTATAAAGGTAATATGATCACATTGTCATGGTAACTGGAAAGAAGTCTTAAATAACTGAATGTTCTACTTAAAATTCTATATCTAATACTGCTTTTGTTCGACAAGGTCTGTAGCAGGCTGTTAGCTTTAGGATGAACCAATAAATCGCCAGTATAGTATAGACTCTAAAACAAATAAAAGGAATATCTCCACCAAAGAAATATATTATCCCAATTTTAAATATGTAGTTTGTGTTGAAAAATTCGTCACAGAGAAGATAAATAAGGTCACTGTGATTGCTTTTACAAAGAAATATTTTACTGCTAAAAGGTATTATTATTCCAATGACATAAAACCAATAGATTGTGTTTTAAGTTACATACTATGTTCAATTTCAATGTGACAGTCTCATGTGATTTTAAGTGTGGCAAATGGAATTAATAGTCACATATTTGTTTATAAGTTGTCCTTTATATTTAGTAATATGAATGATGAAAATTATGGCAGGCCCACGTGGAATTAATTTATGCATATTGCATATTCCCCAGTTATTCCAACGTATCTCACAATCTAAAGTAGCTACCAAAAGATACCTCACCATATCAAATAGAGTATTCATTAAAATATAGTACTGATTGTTATGTGTTTCCTTTATTAGTTCAAATTTCAAGTGTCTAGATATCTACATACAAAATAATGAATTTGGGTCCTTCCTTCATATCATATAGAAAAATTAAATGAATCAAAGACCTAAACATTAGGGTCCAAACTATAAAACTCCTAGAGGAGAACATACAGGAATTAATATTAATAAAAAATCACTGGATTTGGCAATGGTTTTTTACCTATGACACCAACAGCACAAGCAACCAAATGGAAAAAAAATAAACTGGACCTCATCAAACTTAAGAATTTTGTGCATCAAAGGACACTATCAAGAAAGTGACAAAACAGTCTATGAAATAGGAAAAATATTTTCAAATCATACATCTGATAAGGGTCTGGCACCCAGTCTATACAAAGAAGCTCTGCAATTCAACAACAAAAAGACAATCTAATTCAAAAAAATGGGCTGAGAGCTTGGATAGACATTTCTCCTAAGAGCATGTAAAATAGCCAACAGGCACATGAAAAGACATGCAACATCATCAGTCATAAGCAAATCAAAACCGTGGTGAGATATCACCTTATTCCTATTGGGATGGCTGTCACCAAAAGAGGGGAAATAAGTAGCAAGGATATAGAGAAATTGGAGTTAGAACATCTGTGCATAAATGAGGGAAATGTTAAATGGCACAACCACTGTGAAAAATGGCTTGGTGTTTCCTCCAAAGGCTAAACATAGAATTACCACAAGACCCAGCAATTCTACATCTAGGGACATACCCCAAAGAATTGAAAACAGGTGTTCAAAACAAAAACTTGTGGGATGCCTGGGTGGCTCAGTCAGTTAAGCGTCCGCCTTCAGCTCAGGTCATGATCCCAGTGTCCTGGGATCCAGTCCCAGGTCCGGCTCGCCTGCTTCCCCCTCTGCCTGCTGCTCCCTCTGCTTTGCTCTCTCTCTCTCTCTGACAAATAAATAAACAAAATCTTAAAATAAAACAAAAACTAAAACTTGCATATGAATGTTTATAGTGGCACTAATTCACAACAGCTAAAAGGTACCCTTCACCCAGCTCTGCCATAATCTAAAAAAATGTTTAAGTGACCAAGTTAAAAAGTATGAAATTTGATGTAGCCCTTCAAAATTGTAGCCCCTCAAAATCTCTGACCTCATTTTTGCACAAAATTTGCAGATAAATCTCAATTATTTGATCTCCGTTTATTTGATACATTGATTAGTCCAGATTTTTGGCAAGTGAGAAGGGATCCGGGATCCATTGACCTGTATGTGAAAAAATTATTAAACCTTCATGAAATGGAACCCCAGAGGTTCAGATAATGATGTTCCACTTTGTAAAAATTTCTTCTCGATGAATTATATGTAGTCACGATCTCCACCGCGTTTTCTTGTGAATTTCTTTTTTTTAAATTCAATTTTATTTTTTCAGTGTTCCAAGATTCATTGTTCATGCACCACACCCAGTGCTCCATGCCCTTCTTAATGCCCACCTCCAGGCTCACCCAACCCCTCCTCCCCCGCAAAACCCTCAGTTTGTTTCTCAGACTCTCATGCTTCATCTCCCGCTCTGATTTATCCCAATTCACTTTTCCTTTTCTTCTCCTAATGTCTGCCATATTTTTCCTTATGCTCCACATGTAAGTGAAACCATATGATAATCGTGAATTTCTTAAGAATTTCGGGAGCTATGGCATAGGAGGGGAATTTGGTATGTTTGTTTTTGAAGAATTTTCCTAGGTTTCTGTACAGAACTTGAAACTTTGCCACACCTTTCATAGATCAATGGCTGGGAGAAGGAGGCTATTTCCCATATTGTTTGAGTGAACAAGATGATCATGTTGTCTTCAATACAATTTTAAAATTATTTTTATTTAATTTAACCTTTGATTAGTTAATAAGGCACATTGTCAAAATACAAAAGTTATCAGAAGGTCTCTCAGTGACTCAGTTCTCCCAAATCTTGGGTATCCAAGATTTCATTTCAGCACACTTTACAGTGAGTAGGTATCACTTTTACACAAAAGTAGATATCACTTTTACACAAAAGAGGTCAATGGGAGCTATTACATAACACTACTCTGTCCTTAAAAAAATTAATAAATTTTTTAATAGATTGTTATATACCAGGTTTTATAGGTCTGCCTCACTAAAGGAAAAGGGAGGAGGGGGGAGAAAAGGCAACACTGAACCTGAAGATTTATTTAAATCTCAGCATATTTGGATTGATTGCAAATGTTACTTTTGCCCCTGAATTGTCAAGGCTGAATATCACTGTGCTCTCCCTGTAACATCGTATGACATTTTGAGTACCTTTTGTTCTTGGATTAAACGTTTGAATTTCTGAATAATTTACTGTAAAATTGTGACAGATGTTTCTTCCAACTCATATTGATATATTCTTTGCATAATTATGTGATTGTGGTTTGAGATTCAGATTCTGTCATACGAAGTCAAAATAAGCATCAGGTCACAAATTCTCTTGTTTCTATGGTGCTGGCTTAATCAACTCCAACTTTTTATCTTAAATGATGGACTTTTTGGCACTTCGTAGCTCTGGTCTTATCAGATATATTCGGAGAAATTGAAACAAGAAAAACAAGAAAAGACTTTTAAAGTTAGCTTTTTAAAAATAGTGTTAAATTTTTTTTTTAAATGCATATGATTCAAACACATATTTCGGAGCTTTCATTCTGTCCTAAACTAACATTCATTTTTTTTTTTTTTTTTTTAAAGATTTTATTTATTTATTTGACAGAGTGAGATCACAATTAGGCAGAGAGGCAGGCAGAGAGAGAGGGGGAAGCAGGCTCCCTGTTGAGCAGAGAGCCCGATGTGGGGCTCGATCCCAGGACCCTGGGATCATGACCCGAGCCAAAGGCAGAGGCCTAACCACTGAGCCACCCAGGCGCCCCACTAACATTCATTTTTGAAATTTTTATTATAAATGGCATGGCTGCATAGAATACTAATACTTTTGTTCTGATCCAAGCGCTTAATTTTAAAGTTTAAAACATTAGCTAATAGCCAAAAACCTGTGAAATAGGAAAGTGGCAAAATACCCTAAGCCATTTTTCTTTAAAGAAGTAATGTTCAAAGTCAAGGATAACTTCAGTTTCTCATAAATCTCTTAACACACTTTGGGTTTTATTTGCATACCTAGAAAAAAAATCAGAACTTTACTTTGTAAAAAATAAAAAACAATGCCTGAAATTTAATAAAGTGATGTAAGTGAGAATACAGGAGAGTGCAGTCCTTCAGGGTACAAACTGACTACTGTAAATGAGATCCTGCAAGTTATCTTGAGGCTCTTTTGTTGATTTACATATTAATATTTTTGTAACTGAATGCAATTTAATTTATCATGCTTTTATTGAAAAGTATTTTTAAGAAGATGGCATAATTTATAACTAAATGATAACTTAAGAAATGTTTTATCGTAATTCATATCATAATTCTACAATTGTTCCTTAAATATAGAGAAATCAGTTAGTCTTGGTAAAATGAACCAACTTCCTAACTATGGTTTAATTTTCCCATTTTTTATAGTTACTGGTGCTGGGCAGAGTCATGCAAACAAAAACATAAACGAAAGATTTCTAATTTTAAATAATAACAAGAGCTAACTTTAATTGAACACTTGCTATTGGCCAGACACTGTTCTTGATCATTTACATGTAACAGTGCCTTTAAAACATGTATTAAGGCTTTGCTAGGCTATCATAACAAAGTACCACCAACTGGATGGATGACTCAAAAGACAGAAATGTATTTCTTACAATTCTGGAGGCTGGAAGTCCAAGATCAAGGTATCAGCAGGACTGATTCTGTCTAAAGGCTTTGAGAAAGAATCTGCTCCATGACTGTCCCCTAGCTTCTGGAGGATTGTGAGCAATCTTTTGCGTTCCTTGGCTTGTTGAAACCTCATCCTGACCTCTTCCTTAATCTTTACTTGTTTTCTCTCCATGTGACCCTCTTCAAATTTCTCCCTATAAAAGAACAACAATCAGGGACTCCTGGGTGGCTCAGTTGGTTAAGCATCTGACTTTTGATTTTGGCTTAGGTCATGATCTCAGGGTCGTGGGATCGAACTCTGGGTCAGGCACTGACTGCACTTAGTGGAGTCTGCTTTTCTGTCTCTCCTTCTCCCTCTGCCCCTCACTGCACATTCTCTCTCTCTCATATAAATAAATAAACCTCAAAAAAAAATTATATTGGATTAGGGTCCACCTGACTCTAATATGACCTCATCTAAACTAATTATATCTGCCATAACGATTTTTCCAAATAGGGTAAGTTCTGAGATTATAGGGATTAGGGCTTCACCATATGAATTTTGGAGGGACAATTGAATGTACAACAGTCAACCCAACCCTATAAAGCATGAGCTAATGTTATCTCCAATAATTAGATGAGAAAACTGAAGCAGAGAGAGGTTCAGTTAAGTAACTGAGTCTTGAGTCAGGTAGATAGATAAGATAATCCTACCAAAAGAAAGTGACAGAGCTGGGATTTAAATGAAGCCAGCTGAACTCCAGAGTATATACAATTTTTTTTTCTAGTTTATTTTTCCTTTAATGTATTTCGGGATATATTTTATTAATTTTCACATTTTGTCTCAATATTCAAATATGAGTTTATTTTATCTAAGGCCAATTAGTGTCACTAGAGCACTGAATTTTCTTACCTTAGTGACTTTCAGAGTCTACTCTCTACCACTAACTACCATAATCTCTCATGTTACCAACAATTTATGGCAGGCTAACTTTACTCATGATTTGGGTAACAATGGCCTTTATTTTATTTACTATTTTTAATTTTTTTAAAGATTTATTTATTTATTTTAGAGAGAGGGAGCACACATGTATGCCAGAGCAGGGGGAGGGGCAGAAGGAGAGAGTCTTCCAGCAGACTCCCCACTGAGCTTGGAGCCTGATGTGGGGCTTAATCCCAGGACCCATGAGGTCATGACCTGAGCTGAAACCAGGAGTAGGAAGCTTAACTGACTGAGCCACCCAGGCACCCCTACAGCCTTTATTTTAGATGCCTAATCTACTCATTTATCTAAAATATCTATAATCAAGTTAATATAAAAATATTCAAATGTTTGAAGCTTTCATCAAATCCATACTCTGATCATGTTATGTGTGTGTTGTCTCTAAAGCACAATTTTGAAAAGAAACAAAGAACAGGGGACTCTGGGTGGCTCAGTCAGTTGAGTGACTGCCTTCAGCTCAGGTCATCATCTTGGGGGTCCTGTGATAGAGCTTTGAGTTTTGTTCCCTGCTGAGTGGTGAGTCTACTTCTCCCTCTCTCTCTGCCCCTTCCCCGCTTGTGTTCTTTCTCTCATTCTCTCTCTCTAAAATAAATAAATAAAATCTGAAAAAAAAGAAACAAAGAACAAATACTATCTAAATTCTTCTGCTCCTTCTACTATCATATGTGAAAGAAAATTCACATTAATCTTCCAAGAAGGAGAAGGTAGCTGAGTCTCACCCCATAAGGAAACAGTCCTTCTGCACATACTATAGAGATGGGGAACTCAGTTGTCTGTATTCTGACCTAAATTGTCACAAGTACAGAGGGGAAGTACCTTGTGGAGTTGTTTTGAATTCTTGGAAAATACACTGAATAGTATTTTGGCAGGAAAAATGCTCCTCCTACTTCCCAGGTTGTTGCCCTTGTCTGCATGGTCCAAGTTGGGTCAACTTGGATGCTTTTTACTAGGGAAAAAGAGAAAACAGGTATTGAGAAATGAATTGCAGACAGTTTCTGCCACAAATGGGTAAAAGTAGGCAATACAATTTGACAATAAAAGAGTACTCTTTACATTGAATAGTAGGAAATGGAAACATTTAATCTGCCCTTTATAGAAGAGAATAAAAAATAGTGAAACTTTCATTTACACATGAAAGTAGAGATAGTGGTATAAAAAACCCATGTATCCCTCAACTATCTTTGAAGAATGATTATTAATTCTGATACGAGTTCAACTTTACCCCTTTGGACTTTATTCAAGTTCCACTTCTCCCCACCAATTGTTTTGGAACAAATCCCAGGCATCATATAATTTTATTCATAAATATATAGTATGTATTTTCAAAAGAGAGAGACATTTAAAAATACAATTGTAATATCATTGTCACATTTTAAAAAGTTAATGATAATACTTTAATATCATCAAATATCTAGTCAGTGTTCCGATTTCTCTGATAGTCTCATAAATGTTTTTCTCCTAACTTTTTTCTTGTTTTTCTTATTGTTCAAAATACGATCCAGGTTAGGTGGCTATATCTTAATTGTCTTTTATTCTATAATATTTTCTTCCATTTCTCCCCCCCCATTTCTTTGTTGAAAGTGTTATTTGATGTAGAATTTCTTATATTCTGTTTTTTTCTGATAACATCCCCATGTGTTACTCAACGTATCTTTCTCTTCTTTATGTTTTCTTAAATTAGTGGCACATGGCACTTGATTGGTTTTTTACTGTGATGTTAGCAGTTATTGATGATAATTGCCTAGATGTATGAGTTACTAGATATTGAAAAATGATATTCTAATTCCATCATTCTTCATTGATTAACTAGACTACTTCTATAGAGAAGTACTTATATGAATAAGTACAATATATAAGTACTTATATACATAAAGAAGTGTCTTCTATTAATCTTTTGAGTATCCTGAATTACATTTTACCTATGAAAGATTCGTGATTTTTCCCCTGTAATGGCCAGCTTGGAAAATAATGAGTTGGTTTTCTAACCTCTTCTAAAGTAATTGAGATTTTCTCCCTTCTATTTGGAGTATCACTACAGACTCATGGATTTAAGTATATTTGATCTTTAAATCCATTGGAGATATTAAGTTTACAGATGCTCAATTTTCCCCATATTTTGACAGCAAAGAGTCTTAACTTGTTTCAGAGTCCTACAGATACCTTAGTAGTCCTTAATAGCTTCTTGGCTTCTTGACATGACAAAATGTTCCAGACTTACCTTGTATACTCTCTATTCCTCATTTGAAAATAAGGTAATAAATGGGATCCAACTTTTTGTATTTTAACGTCTGTAATACTCCACCTGTTTCTTATTAAATGTCTCATAATGTATTTTTCTACATTATTTTAATATTTACATAGTAGTTCCCTTGTATGGCATAATTTATTTAAATAGATCCTCTGATTATCTCTAATCCATAATTATCAGAATTATGAAGATGAATACCCATGTAGCTGTATATTTTCCTACATGGGTGTATTATTATTCTGATAATAAAATCAGTACTTCTTTAATTGCTGAGGCAAACAGATGGACATTTTCAAGAGTTTGTTACCTATTACCACCATTTTCCAGAATATGTGCATTAATTTGCATGTCAACCAACAATATTTGAGTGCCATTTTCTATCATATGGGTCATTTTCATTCAAGAATTGTGGCCAATTGGATAGATAAAAATTGCACTCTATCACTAATCAAGTTGAAAAAATTTTTGTTGCCCTTTGAACATTTGATTTAGTCTTTTGAACTATCACTTCGTACCCCTTGCTTTCCTCTGTACTGATTTATTCTTTTTAGGGTTATGTAAGAGCCCTTAATATGTTAACTCTTGGTCTGTTTTGTGGTTTGCTAATATTCTCCCCAATTTGTCATTTTATTTTTCATAATTGTGACATCTAATAATTTTAAATGTTGATATCCATATTTATGAAATTTTACTTTTATTGTTTTTGTCTTTTGTTTCCAACCTAAAAAGACCTTCCCAGCCTAGCATAGTTGTTCATAATTGAGCCACTTCTTTCAAAGTAATGCATTTGCAATGGCATCTACCTTATACTGTTAATACCTAAAGATAGCTATATTATTTCTCTTTATGTGGCATACTATAAATACAGGGTCTTTTAACACAACTCAGAATAATCACCATTCAGATATATAAAACCCAGGTATTTTATGGGTACAAAAGAAAACTTTTCTATCCCTAAAGAAAAGTTACTGAAAAACTTTCCTTCAGGCATGGAAAGTTACAGAGAATACGATCATTTGCCTTAATTTTTTTTTCTGCTGGAATACTCCTAAGGACGGAGGAAAGTGATTAAGTCCCCCCAGAGTAAATGATAGTAGAGCTTGAGGCAGGTATAATATACAAATGATTCTTTTAATTTTTGTTTTAAAGTGTAAACACTAAAGCAAAGTTTGCCTTCCACTACCAAACAAACCTGTTTGTGATTTTTAGAAGTCGGATTTATTGAGGTATAATTTACATACAGAACATATTACCCTCTCAAGTTGTATAGTTATATGAATTTTGACAAATGTATATAGTCATGCATTATCACCACAATCAGGACGTAGAATATTTCTATCATTCCAACAGCTTCCGTTGTGTCCCTTATAGATAATACTCTATCCTCCCTTCCAGCCCGTGGAAGCACTGACCTGATTTCTGTCCCTGTAGCATTGCCTTTTCCTGGCATGTAAATGAAATCCTGTAGTGTTTAGCTTTTTATGTCAGCTTTAATTATTATTTAATAATTTATGTCAGCATAAATTATTTTGAGATTCATCAATGTTGTTGTAAGTATCAGTACTTATTTTTTTTTGGTGAGTGGTGTTTCATTACACAGTTTGTCTATCCATCCATATCCCACCGACATTTGAGTTGTTCCTGGTTAGAGCTATTATGAATGAAGATACTCTGAATATTTGTGTATACATCTCTGTTTTGGACATATATTTTTACTTGTCTTGGTTAAACATCAGGGGTAAGATTGTGATTAGTACGATGACTATATGTTTAACTAGAAAAAAATGCCAGATTGTTTTCCAAAATAGCTGTACCATTTTGGGTTCTTATGTGCTATCTGTGAAAGTTACAGTTGTCCACATCCTTGCCTGTCATATTTTAAAGTTTCAGCTGTTCTAATAGGCGTATAGTCCCATCTCATTGTGCTTTTAGTTTGCATTTTCCTAATAACTAGTGATATGAATATCAGTTTTTAATGCTATGCCATCTGTATCTTTCTTTCTTTTTTTTAAATTAACATATAATGTACTATTTGCTTCAGGGGTACAGGTCTGTGAATCATCAGTCCTAAACAGTTCACAGCCCTCACCATAGCTCACACATACTTTCCCCGATGTCCATAAGCCAGCCACCCTATCCCTCCCCCGACCTTCAGCAACCCTTAGTTTGTTTCCTGAGATTTAGAGTCTCTTATGGTTTGTCTTCCTCCCTAGTCCCATCTTGTTTCATTTTTTCCCTCCCTTCCCCCCACAACTCCCTGCCCTGCCTCTCAAATTCCTCATATCAGAGAGATCATATGACAATTATCTTTCTCCGATTGACTTATTTCACTTAGCATAATACCCTCTAGATCCATCCACATCCACTTCATTGCAAATGACAAGATTTTGGGTTTTCTGATGACTGTATAGTATTCCATTTTATGTATATATACATGTGTGTGTATATATATACATCTTCTTTATCCATTCATCTATTGATGTACATCTAGGTTTTTTCCATAGTTTGGCTATTGTGGACATTGCTGCTATAAACATTCGGGTGCACGTGCCTCTTCAGATCACTACTTTGGATCACATTGGTATCTTTAGGGTAAATACCCAGTATTACAATATGTTATTTATTTCTATTGAGATGTTTTCTTATTATTGACTTGTGACTTTACTTATTTTATCTTCTTTATTTAAAGAGTTTATTTTATTTTAAGTAATCTCCACACCCAATGTGGGACTTGAACTCACAAGCCTGAGATCAAGAGTCGCGTGCTCTACTGATTGAGCCAGCTAGGCACCACCAGTTATTTATTTTAGATACAACCCCCTTACTATGTATATGTTTTGCAAATATTTTATTCTATTCTGTGACTTAGATTTATATTTCCTTAATGGTATCATTCAAAGGGGAGACATTTAAATTGTTTTCAATAAACTTTTGATTTTGGAATTCAACCTTTTGGAATAAGGAAATAATGAAATTCCATAGCTAGTACTATGCGTGTGTGTGTGTTTGTGTGTGTGTTTTAGAGAGGAAAGGTGCCGATGGGGCAGAGAGAGAATCTTAAGCAAGTTCCATGCTCATGCAGAGCTGGACATGGGGCTTGATCTCACAACCCTGAGATCATGACCTGAGCCAAACTCAGGTGTTAGATGCTTTTTTTTTTTTTTAAGATTTTATTTATTTATTTGACAGAGAAAGAGAGAGATCACAAGTAGGCAGAGAGGCAGGCAGAGAGAGAAAGAGGGAAGCAGGCTCCCGGCCGAGCAGAGAGCCCGATGCGGGGCTCGATCCCAGGACACTGAGATCATGACTTGAGCTGAAAGAAGAGGCTTTAACCCACTGAGCCACCCAGGCGCCCCCAGGCGTTGGTTGCTTAATCCACTGAACCACCCAGCCATTTCTTGTACTATCTTTGTTTGATTCACAAACCCCACCTGTATTTGGCTGTTTCTGTTTTTCTGTCCCATGCTGTTTTAGGGAATTGAGCACTCTTCATCGAGCATCTAACATCAACTAGTTAAGCAGAGCCAGCTCTACTGAGCACTTTGGATGAAATGTGTGGCCGAAAAGTCCAGGCCTGTGTCATTCCCCGTCTTTCTCTCTCTCTTTTTTTCTTCCTAACTTCCTAACTAGATACAAATAGTACTTTAAGTAGAGGTAGGACTAGTTGCTGGGGGAGGTTTCATTGCATAAATACGTGGCTTGTGGCATTGACCAGGATCTTGACAACAAGGCCCGATGGAAGAATTATGTCTGGGTTCAGTGAGTGTTTTCATATTATTCCTTCCCCTCCCCCGCCAAGACTATCCCTTCATCATCTTACCAGATAAGGCTGAAGAGACGCCAGCATTTGGTAGAAGACGGGGACATTTTGGGCATGGCATCTGCTAGGCACACAACCCGACAAGATGAAGTAAGACCTATTACCCCCAAATTGACTCCAAATTCTCTGGGAGGTTCAATAAGTTAAGGAAATCTGAGAAGAGATATTGAATTTATAACAGTAAGTACTTTTTTTTTTAATTTTTTTTAAGATTTTTTATTTATTTATTAGAGAGAGAGAGACTGCGAATGAGAGGGGAGAAGGTCAGAGGGAGAAGCAGACTTCCCGCAGAGCCGGGAGTCCGATATGGGACTCGATCCCGGGACTCCGGGATCATGACCTGAGCCGAAGGCAGTCGCTCAACCAACTGAGCCACCCAGGCGCTCAACAGTAAGTACTTTTAAAGGAGGGTATCTGGTCATATTTTTTAAAACTATTATTTCAAGAACAGCTGAAATTTTTCTTATTTATTGCAAGTTATAGAACACTAAAACTTCAAACTTATTATTGAAGGGAAAAAATTTTCTGAATAATGGCTATCAGAGGCAATATTAATCTGTTTCAGAAAAGGAAAGAGTAGCTCTGGGATTCTAGGTAACAAATGATTATTTTCCATATTGTTTTGGTCTGTTCTCTAAGTTTCACCTTTAATAGGAGGAACTTTTGTCTTTATTAGCAGACTAAGTTAAAGTAGAAATTGTACTTTTTTTTTAATTGAAGTACAGCTGATACACAATGTTACATTGGTTTTAGACTCAGAACATAGTGATTTGACAACTGTGTATGTTATGCTGTGCTCACGCCAAGTGTGGCTACCATCTGTCATCATATAATGTGGTTATAGTTAAAATACCATTGGTTGTCTTCTCTATGCTGTACCTTTTATCCCTGTGACAACTCATTCCATGACTGGAAATCCAGACCCCTTACTCCGCTTCACCCATTTCACCCATCCCCCCACTCTCTCCCTTCTGGCAACCCTCTGTTTTCTACAGCAATTTTACTTTTTGACCCTAAGTGACTCTGATTTTCTACAGGTTTAGTTTTAATTGATTTGTTCAGCAAGAAAAGGAAAACTTTAGCTGATGCATGACATTCATCACTAAAAAGCTATTTTTGAATACAATAATCAAGTTAGGTTCAATCTGCCCATTTTATTTTATTTACTAGAAGATCTGTGTTAAATTATAAATCCGATGTTTGAATCATAATCTTGAAACCATTGAATTATTGGTGAGTTTATTACATTTATGTTTTCTTTTAAAGCTCATTCTTTTGGGTATACTTTAGAGGCTATTACAGATTTCTGCTTTAGTAAGCATTTCTTATGTTCATTAAGATTTACTTTAAAATGGTCTTTCCTTTATTGCTTTTATGCATGCTAGGACAGTAACAGAATCATCTCTGTAAGGTTGTCTCAGTATAGATCAGCTCAGTGGGTGACTTCAGCAACTATTTTTAAATGAAGATCATGGAGGTTCATAGGTATAGGCCATTAGTTAGAAAAACTCAAGAAATTTAGGAAAACACCAGATTGAGCTTTAACCATCATTTTGTTGTCAGAGTAATAATAGACAGCTGTAAGTAATAGCTGTAATAAATAAAATCTTTACTTCATCTTTATCCATTCACTAATTTTGTATCCATTTGATGTCATTACAATGGGAAATAATAAAAAGTATAAGATAATACTACTGCCCTTAAAGTATATGTTTGAGGATGAGATAAGAAATGTTTGCCAATAAGTTGAATTATGAAATGGGAAATGATGGCGTTCCATTAAAGAGCTTCATAGAGATTATGTATCTGTGAGGAAATGCTAGGTTATGCTGACATAACAACAGCCCCAAATCTTAAAGGTCCATAATGACATGCTTATTTTTGATGAACATTATGTGCTCATCATGGGTCCACTGGGGGCTTTGTTCTGTATTTCCTCACTCTTGGGACCAACCTAAGGGAGTTTCCACCCTGAGGAATGTGACTGGTGTTCAGCAAGGTAAATGGTGAGGGTGGGAAAACACGAAAATTTCGCACTGGCTTTTACAGTCTTCTGCCCACATTCCACTGGGTCAAAATAATTTACTTGGCCAGTCTGACTTCACAGGGATTAACAAGTGGGATTATAGCATCTGCCCAGAAGCAGGAGAACTAGAATATATGTGTCATCTCTAACAACTACAACAAAGAAGAATTGTGTCTTACTAGGAAGACCAAGGAGGGCTTCATGGAGGAGGTGACATTTGAGTCAGATAATTATTGATGAGTAGAATGTTAGCATCTGGGATTAAAATACTTTGTGCAAATAATAAATCTTGTGAAGCTAACCAAAATTTGAAAACAAAGCTACCTGAACATAGTTGGCTCTTTTTGTGACTTATTTCAGCATGACATTACAGTCAAAAGAATCATTAGCCTTTCATAATATTGACAAAATCCTGAAGCCATTGTGTGGCACAAGAGTGGGGATCCCCTCAAAATACATATGGGAAAACTTAAAATTCTTTCTCCCTTTCTCTCACAGTAGCTCAAAGAGCATAGAGACTGCTTCCAGAATGTCTGCTGCTTCCCCCTCATCAAACTCAACCTAGCTCTCCCCAGACTGATTCCACGTGGGGTCAGACTAATTCTACACTGCTGTGATCATTCTACCTTTTCTGTTACAGAATTCCGTTCTCTCTTCCTGAGCTGTTCTCCTCATTCTAGTGCAGCTAAATCTAGCCTTTCTGGACTTTTTTTCAGCTCTTCTGGCTATTGGTTTTGCAGACACACACACAACAAAAAACACCCAGTGCATTAGTCTCCCAAGCAACAGATGCTATTTTCTCTTTGAAGGTGAGTAGAAGAGAAGGCTATAAATACATATACACTGATATCTTTGTCTATTTTACCCAAAGTCATGTGTGTGACTATGTTGTGTTCACAGAAACATGGCTCTTAGAGCCAGAGAGAATCTCAGGTTAGCGGCTGGTCTTGCTTCTTGCTTCAGGTCCTTCAGTAATTAGTATTCCCATGTTGTGTGAGACTTGAGGAAGTTGTGTGGTATATAAGGGTCATAGACTGATGGTGAAGAACATGGATAAACACCTAGTTATTGACACTCTGATGTGTGCTTTTCAACCATCCTACACTACCTGAAACTTCGCCATTCTGGCTGTTCTGTATTATTAACCTCCAAGAATTAAATGTCAATAGACTTCAATTTAATATCTAAATATTTAAAGCCTACCAAATTCTGAACCCTTGACTCAGTACTAGAGATTTATTTATTTATTTTTTACAGTTTCGGTTTGGGTTTTTTTTTCTCCAAATACGTTTATTTTATTTTTTCAGTGTTACAAGATTCATTGTTCATGTACCACACCCAGTGCTCCACGCAATACGTGCCCCCCTCAATACCCACCACCAGGCTCGCCCAACCTCCCACTTCCACCACTCCAAAACCCTCAGTTTGTTGCTTAGAGTCCACAATCTCTCATGGTTCAGCTCCCCCTGCGATTTCCCTCCATTCACCCCTCTTTTCCTTCTCACAATGCCCTCCATGTTTTTCCTTATGCTCCACACATAAGTGAGACCATAAGATAATTGACTCTCTCCGCTTGACTTATTTCACTCAGCATAATCTCTTCCAGTCCCATCCATGTTGATACAAAAGTTGGGTATTCATCCTTTCTGACGGAGGTATAATATTCCATTATTTATAGGTACTGTATCTTCTTTATCCATTCATCTGTTGAAGGGCATCTTGGTTCTTTCCACAGTTCGGCAATTGTGGCCATTGCTGCTGTGAACATTGGGGTACATGTGGCCCCTCTTTGTACTGCATCCGGTTCTTTGGAGTAAATACCCGTAGAACAATTGCAGGATCATAGGGTAGCTCTATTTTTAATTTCTTGAGGAATCTCCACACTGTTTTCCAAAGTGGCTGCACCAATTTGCATTCCCACCAACAGTGTAAGAGGGTTCCCCTCTCTCTGCATCCTCTCCAACATTCGTTGTTTACTGTCTTGTTGATTTTGGCCATTCTGACTGGTGTAAGGTGGTATCTCAGTGTGGTTTTGAGTCTCCTGATGGCTCAAGATGATGAACATTTTTTCATGTGTCTGTTAGCCATTTGTATGTCTTCTTTGGAGAAGTGTCTGTTCATGTCTTCTGCCCATTTTTTGATGTGATTATCTGTTTTGTGAGTGTTGAGTTTTAAAAAGTTACTTTTTACACAGTCCCAACATTCAAGGTGTTCACAACCCAGTGAAGAGACAAATGCTCACTATTCTCACACGATCTAGTGAGTGGGTGACTAGAGGATGAACAAAACGGAATGTGAATGGAATGGAACTGGGAGCCGAGATTCTGTCTGAATGTTAAGTAGCAGCCACAACAGTGTTGTGTAGCATTTTTGAAATATGCAAAGAGGGCTCTGGGGGTAGCAGTTAGAAGATCCTGTTTTAGGTCTTGAAAATGTCACCCTCTCAGCAAAAGCATTATGCATTTTACCATTTTAAGCAAATCTTGTAACTCTTCTGCTATTTGGTTTCTTCATCAGTAACATAGGAGGGTGAGACGGGATTATTTCGGAAGGACCTTCCATAGCATGACAGCATTTTCAATGAAAAGAAATATTTGAGTTCATCACTAAATTCCTCATTCTGAAAATGAGATTCTGAGAGGTAAGAAGGTCGATTTGCCCAACATCTCGGCTTTTGTTGACAGCCAGCCTAGTAGCTCTTCTCTTTACCCAGCTGCTGCCTCACTCAAAACGAATAGGATTTTATTCATTAAAAACAGGCTTCTTAAGAGCAGGTGCTCAAAAACTATTAACAGGAAGTCCAAGTTAAATTTCCTTTCTGAAAATATTGAAAATACATTATTTTAAAAGCATAATAACCAATGAAATAAGGCAAAAAAAGAAAAGGAAAGAAAAGGCATTCAAATGGGAAAGGAAGACATAATGACGTCTGACATGATTTACTATGTCAAAAACCCTAATGTGTGTAAAAAAGAAGCTCCTAGAAGCAGAAGTGAGCTATGCAAATAACTTCAGTGTTTCCATACAGCAGTGCAGAAATTTTGTCGGAGGAAGATGTGGTTTTAGCTATTAACTCCTCAATGATGGCTTTCCTGTCATAATGGCAACTTGGCGTGACAGTTTGGGATGTTTGCCCTTTGCCAACTCTAGCGAATACATTCAGAAACCGTGTCCAAGTGGCTTCACTCCCTGTTTTGGAAACTATCAAGTACAGGTACTAAGAGTCAGTCACTAGATACGGATTTTTAAAATGACTTAGTTTTTCAATCAAGTCAACAGATGTATAATATGTACATGTAGCATCAGAAATGATGCAAGGCTCAGATATGAGATTAGAAGGTGAAAGGGAGCGGTGCCTGGGTGGCTCAGTCAGTTAAGGGTCTGCCCTCAGCACAGGTCATGATCCCTGGGTCCTGGGGTCCTGGGATCCTGGGATCAAGCCCCCGCATGGGGTTCCCTACTCAGCGGGGAGCCTGCTTCTCCCTCTTTTTCCCTCTCACTCTGTCCCTTCCCACCCCCACCCCCATTTGTGCTCTCTCTCTCAAATAAATAAATAAAATCTTAGAAATAAAATAAAAATAAAAGGTGAAGGGGGTAATGTCTATCCTACTGCCCCTCCCCCAAATTCAATAGTTAATATCTTACATTCTTGCTGAGGCTATAGAGCCCACATATAAGAACAAGTAGGAAATGATCATAAAAACAGTAAGTACAGTTTTGAGCATGGAAACATTTGCTGAAAATGGTGTTAATCATACCTACCCCCAAGGTTAATTATGGAAATTCAATGACATTTATGTAAAATCGCTGTTTAAATTGTGAAGAGCCCTGCAAATGTCTGATGATTTCATCATTTTTAAGGCCATTACTATAATAATGGAAAAAGAGCACAGAAGTTGGTGTTATGCAGGGTTAGCGGAGTCTGGCTTGCCGGGGAGAGGGAATCCTCACAGCTTATTCATTTCTCTGCTCCTCGGGTCCCTCACAAGGAGAATGATGATAGCCTTTTTTTTTTTTTTGGTTGTTCCGATGAAGAAATGAGCTGCTCTGCATTTGATCTCTTGTTCGGAATCTTGCACAGAGCACTTCAGGAAATGTGAGCTTCTTTCTCTCACTGGTTATTGTAAACAGCCCTCACTCAATTATCACTGACCTGTTCCCGTCCCTCTTCTCTGCTTCGTTTCTAACCAGTTTGCTCTGGAGGTAAGCAGGCTAGCCTGCTAAACAGTCATGGGGAAAACTACCTCAAGGTCTTTTTGGAAAAGAGCAGGATATTAAAAAAAAAAAGAGAGAGAGAGCCCCAAGATTCACCCAGCCCTTGCATTTCTCTCTCCCCTCCTCAGAGAGGAGCAGGGAACTCCCCTCTCCCTCTGACAGGGGCTCAGCCTGGTTTACCTTTCCAATGGGGCCCCAGCTGCCTACTGCTTTCTTATTTGAGCCCCTGGGCAAATTCTTAAATTTCCACCTTGTAATGATCTGACTTTAGGATTAGTGGGTAAGGAAAACAGAGGTACAGGTTAGCTGCAGAAGGAAAATCGCACAGCATATTGTCATGTATAGCGTTAGGCATCTGAGCACACTTTATTTTAAATGTAAAACAAATGAGAAATGATACTATGCTGGCCAGGGGGTCTTGGTTACAAGAGGACTTTTGAGTCCCTTCCTTCCTTCCTTCCTTCCTTCCTTCCTTCCTTCCTTCCTTCCTTCCTTCCTTCCTTCCTTCCTTCCTTCCTTCCTTCCTTCTCTCCTTCCAAGATTTTATTTATTTATTTGACACAGAGAGAAAGAGAAAGTACAAGCAGGGGGAGCAGCAGGAGGAGAGGGAAAAGCAGGCTCCCCGCTGAGCAGGGAGCCCCACACTTAACCAACTGAGCCACCCAGGCTCCCCAGGGGACTTTTGATTTCTGAACATTAGTTAATTGTGCTTCTCCTTAAGTAAGATACCATATTTAAACAATTGCTGGTTGGAGTTTTGCTTCTCTGCCCATGTCTTAGGAATCCGTGAAAGGCGGATCTCAGTTCTGATCAACCATTTTGGGAGCTGGCTCTGTTTCCCTGATGAGAGCAGCAGGCACGTGGGGGGCAGGGATGGTGGGTCTGAGACCTTGCAGACGTGCTGGGGTGACTGCAGTTGATAGAACACCCCCTTTGAGATGGCCGCTTGCATATTCTTCCTCCTCTTCTCAACCCACCTCTGACTAAAAACTTGGACGGCGGTCCTAGTGGTCTTGGAGGAGTCAGTAATATTGCCTTTAGGGAGAAAATGGGACCCACTCCTTCTGGGCTCACTAAACCAGTATGTGGGACTCACTCCCTTTTTAAAATACCGTGCATGGAAAGTGTTCCAGTTGGTAATTAAGTATAGCTGAATTGGGGAAAATTAAAACTTAACAGGTTTTCCATGTCATTGTTTAAAATTTTAGGGTGGCTTTTCATTTAATTCACTATTTCACACTCTTCCACACCAAACAGCAGCCAAGCCTAATGCTACACACACTTCTGTCTCTTAGTCTGGAAGTTTCTGGAAAGATTTACAGAGAGGGAAGCCTACAAACCACAATCAAGGGAAGGGTTGTGTAGCTGACAGGCTGCCTTTGTGATAAAGAAATCCTTTTAAGTTCTCTATTTTTCCGATTTAATGAAAGAAATCAGCAAATGTTTATTTCGTTTGTGTCTCAATGCCTGCATCAACTTTCCCCAGCATGAAGGGTCTAAGGGAAATGATGGTGCCAGGATCAAGGGAAAGGAATGTCATTACTGAAATAAAATTAAATCGCAAGAAATTGACTCGTTCTCTAAAGCCTTTGAAAGTGCTCAGAAAAAAAAAAAAAAAAAAGACAGAAAGAAAGAAAAAGAAAGTGCCCAGAAGTTTAAGCATCTTGACGAACATTTCTACCAGCTTTCTCTTTTTTCTCTAACCAAACGTTATTTAAATTTTAAATGAAACTCATTCACTTGTGTTGTTCTTTAAAGTTTGTTTTGGGTATCACACTATATAGCAAGAGCCTGCTCATTTTCTTTAAAGGGCGTATTTACGTTCATTGGTGAGGTATCACAGAAAATAGGGATCACAGCTGCTTTTTACCTTGGGGTTACATGGATCTGTGTGAGGTAGTCGCAAACCTACCACTAATACATAAATTGTCATTTCTATAGGAAAGTGTGAATCTAGTCCCTAACAGCTGACCCTCTGGCAAATTTAGGACATGGACCAAATATTGAAGTCTCAAGGTGATGCATTTTCATTTTCCTTCCTCCTCCGCTCCCTTCACCCCTTCCTCCCCCCACCCCCCCAATCTACCTGCATCCCTAGCTCCTACCTTCTACCTATCTCTATCCATTAGCTAGCTATCTGGCTTTCTTCATCATTATCTGTTCTCCCAGGTTCTCTCTTCCACTTGGGTTCTAGATAGTCTTCGCTACTTTTTAAGGCAAATAGCTTCTGTGTCTCTCCTTTTAACCATTAGATGGAAGACCAAAACTTTTACCTTTTAACTGTAATTTCTTTTGTATCTTTTTAATCTCTGAATTTCTTAACCACTGCCTTCTTTATTCTTCTTCTCATCCCTGCCTTCAACGACTCTAGACAAATAGAGAGGCCATTTCTCTATTGTTCTTCTTTATATTTATTTGGCATACAGCAATGCTCCTCATTTTCTTCTTATTTCTTTAAGGATTTTTTTTTTTGGTCATTTCTTTTGGAAACTTAAAACATTATCCAATATTTCTTCCTGTTTCTGTGGGTCATTCTTTGACAACTTTGCTTTTTCTTCTTTTTCTCCCCACCCCCTAACTCCAGCTGTGAGTTCAATGTCCTCTTTTACTGTATAAGACAGGTCACCTGCTAGCTTGGTGGTGCAGACCACAGGATCTAGCATTGGAAGGACCAGTGTTTGGATACTGGATCTTTGACCTTGGGCAAGTTATTTGACCTCTTCAGTCTAGTTTCCCCATCTGTAAAAAAAGGTCCAGTAATATCTGTGTCTTTAGTAGAGAGTAGCTGTAAGGCTTAAATCAGATCCAGTAAGAGTGCTAAGCATAGGTAGTAAGGATTCAGTGAAAGAGACATTTAGTGTCCTTTGGAAGATTCCTTCTTTGCTTCAAATATCATCATCCCTGGTAATAACCCCCAGACTTAATCCAGATATCATCAGCTCTGATGTCTAAGCTCAGTCCTGGAGCTTCCAGTGCCTCTAGCAGGCTCCATGCAGATGATGGAGAAAAATCAACATGCCCAAGCTAGTGTAATCAGGGGTCCTGGAGAACCCTGACTGATGCAGTATCACCATAAGAATTCTGGTATAACATCGTTGTGGGGGTTGACATTTTCAAACAAACACCACTTTATAAAGAGATGGTCTCTGTTTGGTCTTTAGAGTGTTCCCTCAAGTAGTAGAAACTTTACTACTTTAAATATAAATCTGACAGTTGCAACTTGATTAGAATGCAGTTGTTTGACTCTAGAGTTAAGACCCTTTTTGAAAATTAAAAGTATTCACATTATAATTTTAAAGACTTTTGGGTTACTTAAGTTTGAGCCACCTGTGTCCATGTATATAGGAAAGAGAGAGATATAAATACATACACACAAACACATGTATATAGATCTCTTATTTATTCCAGAGACTTATTTCAAGGAATTGGCTTTGGTAATATGTAATTATAAAGGCTGGTAAGTGGAAAGTCTGTAGCATAGGCTGGTAGGCTGGAAATTGAGATAGAATTGGAGGCTGCCATCTTGAGTCAGAAGATCTTCCTTCCCAGAATATCTTAGGGAAACCTTGGTTTTGTTTTTCAGGCCTTCTGACTGATCAGACGTGGCCTTCTCACATTACTGAAAATAATCTACTGAGAATAATCATTGAAGTCAACTGACTGTAGAAGTTTACCACACCTGCAAAATACCTTCCCAGCAACACCTGGATTAGTGTTTGATTGAACCTGGTACTGTGGTCCAAGCTGACACGTGCAATGGACCATCACAGACACCAACAAATATTCTCCAGGAACCAACTCTACTTTCCAATTTTTACATTTCAAAAACTTGAGAATTCTTGATTTAAGATTCTAGGTTAAATAATTCATTGCATGCTCTTTTTTTTTTTTTTTTTCATCCTCACATGTTTCTGGATTTATTCACTGCCACAGACACATATTAGGTGACTCTGGTAGACGAGGCCCTGGGAAGGTCTAAGGAGGCACAGGTCAATGGACCCCTGCCTCTTTCCCAGAAGGCTCTCCGCCATCACCCTGGTGTAGGCTCCCAGCCCCTCATGGCATGACTATTACAATAAAACCATTCAATTTGATATTCCCTCTCCCTTGCATTCACCTTTTCTGCTGTTTTCGGGAAGGACTGCCTAATTCAACAGGCTACCAAAGATCAGCATTAGTGTGTACATGATTGATTTGAACCATCATTCCTTTCTTGGCCTGACAGAGACCACTCCATGTGAGGGAGTCAACCTACATGCTCACAGGAACACAAACACACACTTGCTTATCTGTTTAAATACATATTTATACTCAAAGCATTTATTTATACCGGATTTATATTCCATTTGTATTCACATATATGAGAGTATTATTGAAATACAAAGTAAATTTGCTCAAAGCAATTTAACAGTAAACATAAATTCTCATTTACATGTCGCTATCCTAGCTTTCTTTCAGTCCTCCAAGATCGACTGGTGGTTCCTAAACCCATAGACCTACATATGAAAGAATTAATTTTTAAATGAATGAATGAATATGACACTTCATCTGGAAATCTTTCTCAATTTGTCTCTGAGTCTGAGTAGTTTTCCACTACCATTTCTAAGTCCAAATATCAATTCAGTCTTCCTATGGGGCTAATTTACAAGAGGAAAAATGAGGAACAGCAGGGTTATTACAAGCAGCAGAAGCAATTTACTTACCTAACTATTGCTTAGGGCAGGAGGAAAAGCCAAGCCAAAACAGTCTGTGCTTTTGCATAGCAATATGGCGATCAGAATATCAGCCTGGTGCCCCAAATTAAAAAGTGGGGAAGAAATAAAACAGGGTAAAAAGACAAACAAAGGAAAAGCTGAAACTATGTAGCATCTTCAAGACAAGTATCAGGATAAAATAGCTCTTGACTCAGCAATATCCTATTCAGCTGATGGTTTTTCCTTAAAAAATTTTTTTGGGGGGGTTGCCTGGGTGGCTTAGTGGGTTAAAGCCTCTGCCATCAGCTCAGGTCATGATCTCAGGGTCCTGGGATCGAGCCCCACATCAGACTCTCTGCTCAGCAGGGAGCCTGCTTCCCTCTCTCTTTCTGCCTGCCTCTCTGCCTACTTGTGATCTCTCTCTGCCAATAAATAAATAAATAAATAAATAAATAAATAAATAAAATCTTAAAAAATATATATTTTTGCTACAGTGATAAAATAATACAACAACTAGTTTTTTTCCCTCCATTTAATATCTAGCTCCTTGGTAATATGGACTGTCTTAATCAAGAGAAAATGTTAATAAAAAATAATTTCTTCTATGCCCATCTCTTTTTCTCCCTAAGGACGTTGATTCCATTAATCTGATACCTACGAATGGTATAATCATGAATGCTTGCAAGGGCTTGCAGAACTCTAATATATATTGATGTAAGACTTTTGCATATTAGACAATTAGCAGGCATGTATTATTTCCATATCATGGGAATGAATGGTGTGACTACTTGAGAGTAGTTACAATAAATTTTTTATAATACTAATTTTTTTTAATGATTCTGGGCAAAAAATTTTTGTAGTCATTGTCGATATAGATTATTTCTTATTATTTGAGTTCATGGAGAGCTTAAACAAGATGGGCTATCTCACAGTTTCTGTCTTGCACCAAGTAATAGTCTAAGTTTCTTTTCCTTTTTTAAAATTTTTTTGAGAGAGGGAGAGAGAGAGACAGAGTGCATATGTGAGTCGAAGGGAGGGATAGAAGGAGACGGAGAGAAAGAATCTTAAGCAGACTCCGTGCCCAATGCAAAACCTGACACTGGACTTGATCCCACAGCCCTGAGATCACAACCTGAGTGGAAATCAAGAATTGGACGCTTAACCGACTGAGCCACCCAGGTGCCCCAATATTCTTTCAGATAACTCAACCATCCATCAAAGCTAGATGTTATTAAGCTAAAAATTAATGATTGGAGGGATGAAAGAGATGGGAATCATACCTAAAAGGCTGCCTTTAGCTCTTTCCTGGCAATTTTATATATACCTTATGGTTATTATTATTATTTTTTTAATTTGGAGTTCTGCTTCAGCTTCTAAGATCTTTTAGCTGGGACTGTATTTTTTAAAAAATATTCATCACTATAAAATTAAATGACTGAAAAGTTATTTGGAGGCAATAATAATAGAGTTGTAGTAGTTACAAATCTCAATCCACAAACTAAGTTGGAAAAGCATATGGTGAAATGTTCTTTAAATAAACCCACTGCATTGGTTCTATTTCTCAAGACCACTCTAAGGTCCTGGGGCTGGGGTGGGAGCAAAAGTTGAGGGAGGTGTTCCAGGTCCCTACTGATCATTGATGAGACACCTCCATTTTCCTCTTGTTGAGTGCTGTTGGGTTTTGTGGCACTGCCTGTCTTGGGACAAGCGGCCATCTTTGGCATGTCTGGGAACCTACTGCCCAGTGTTGGTTCCCAGTAGGTGTCCCATAGACCCACACCAAGGAGGCGAGACAACCCATGGGGGCTGTGGCTGGACACAGAGCACAAGCCCAACATGCTGCTCTCCAGAGGCTTCCATTCCCTTTGGAGCCTCAGACCAGGATGCCCTTGCAGCCCCGGGAGCATCTCTTCTCACTGTGCCTCTGGTACCCTCCATCTCCTCTCCAAAAGGCTGAGACTTTAAAAAAAGAATTTTTCAAAGGATTTAGACTTAAAAAAACCAGTGCATTCTAGAAGCTTGGACACAAGAAATTAAAAAAGCCAAGCTACCTTGAAGTAAGTGAAGATGTAAGGGAAAAACGATTCATTCATTAATATTAAGCAAATTACCACTTCATTGAATCCTCGTGTCAACAAATTATCCTGCCAGAAGGTTTTCTATCTGTATGTAAAAAGCGAAGAGAGAGTTTTGTGATTTTTTTTTTTTACACTCAAACTAAGGCATTTTATTAGCTGGCTTTACACCTTAAATAATGCCTTGGTTACCAGTGATTTTTTTTTTTAACACTTCCAGGGTCTCTTTTTGGGTTTCGGTTTTTTCTTTTATTTTCCTTAACATCGTCAGCCCTATGACTCTGAGCTGATGTTAGAACAAGAGAAAAAAAAACCATCTTTCAGTATGTTAAACAGATGCTTCTTTTTTTTAAATTTAAAATCAGTTAATTAACACATAGTATATTACTAATTCCAGAGGTAGAAATTAATCATTCGTCAGTTGCATGTCAAACACACCCAGTGCCCATGATATCACGTGCCCTCCTTAATGCCCATCACCCAGGGACCCCATGCCCCCAACCCCCGCCCCTCCAGCAACCCTCAGTTTGTTTCCCAGAGTTAAGAGTCTCTTATGGTTTGTCTCTCACTCTGATTTTTTCCTTCCAGTCCCCTCTGTTCATCTAAACAGATGCTTCTGTTCAAATTAGGAATCGAGGGAAAGCAAGCACAAATAAATAAATACCCTTGTGATATAGATACCGTAGTTGAGCCCATAAGGGGTGTAAAAATCCCTGAACCATAGACACAAGAGAAGCGAAGATAAAATGTTACGATGGTTGTGATGCTGAAGGGGAGGAGGAAGTGTCATAACATCACAGGGGGGACAGGTGCGGACGCAGGAGGTTTATGATTTCAGGTTGTATTTGAATGCTTGGTCACTAGAGCCCAGGGCAGTGTTCTCCCTTTAGAAATGACCTCCAAGTAAACAGAGTCACCTTATCCTACATCACAGGAGGGACACGGGGGTCCGTACTGCATATAAAGTTAATTTCCAAGCAGTGTTCTCCCTTGGTGCTCATTGTTGCCCCCTGGGTTGGCTGTGGTTTTACCTCTCCAACTGCCCATTCGCTTCTGTTTCCACGACTGCTTTCCAGTTGATGAACTTCTCTCATTCTGAATCCCCTGTTTGCCTTGCTTTCTTCTCTCTTATTTCAGTAACGACCTCATTCATTTTATAGTAACCAGTCTTGTCCCTTTGAATCTATGTTCCACATGATGACTGCAGTAATATTTCTAAATTTTAAATTTCAAAGTACGGTTTGCTCACAATATTTGTACGACTCCCTTGTGCCTACAGGATGAAGCCAAAGCTCTTTTATATGCTATTCAAAGCCCTTCACAGTCTGGCCCCTCTCTAGAGCCTCTCCTCTCTCTTCCAGGCCTGCGACTGAGTCATCATGAACTCTTTTAAATTCTCCCCACACACTGCGCATTTGCACATGTTCTTACCTCTTCCTAGAATGCATGTCTCCTTCTTGTCTGCCTGGAAATCCCTATTGATCATCCAAACCCTGTTCAGGCATTATCTTTTATATGAAGTGCTCCCTGTCTTTTAGACGGTGTTCATAGCCTTTTCTACTGTCCCACTTCTATATTTTATACAGACTTTCTTTTTTGTCCATTACACAGAACAGTTTTATTTGCTTATAAGTCTGTCCTCCTGGTAAGGACTCTGAGAGCAGAGACCGTGTCCTTCTCAGCATGGTGCTGGGCAGATGGTAGACACTGGACTAAACTTCAGTACCTACTCTGCGCCTAACCGAATCCCAAGCAGAAAATCATGGAGATTGGCCAAGACTCCTGTCTCCCTTGTGACTCAAGACCTGGTTTATGCTAGCAATCAGACCTGGGAGGTCTGGACTGGCATTCATTTCTAATTCCAACACTCCTCCTCCCGTCTTGCAAATGTACACGGGCTGAGGACAGGGATAGACAATTCTCTCCCCAGAATTCCTTGCATGTTGGGGATTAGAGCTGTTCCTCCTCTCCTCTTACTTGTTGTGAATGTCCTCCTGTGGACACCAACACTTCACAGAAATGGATACCACTGTCTTTAGCCCCAGCTGTTTCAAATGTTATTTTCATGTAGATTCGAGCCTGATCTGTCTTGTATCTATGGCTGTACTTCTCTGCATGAGTCTCCTGTCCATTTTTGGGCAGAGCATTGCTGTGTGGGCTTTGCAAGGTGGTCTTGTGTTGTCTATCACTTACATAAAAGTGGCGGGGAGATTTTGCAGCAGGCTGTTCACTACGAGTTTTGTGCTCAATGGGCTTCTTCCCCAGGGTCGTGTAAGTAGAGTCCACAATCTAATTCTGCTCAGGGTAGAAGACCTGTCATGATTCTTGCCAGCCTGGGTTCGGTTCTTTCTTTGTTCCTCCTAAATTCTAGAAGTTCTGCTTATGCTGCACTTTGCCTTGTCAAATTACCCTACTTGTCCAGTTCATGCTTTTGGTAGCACCATGGACTTCTGGACTTATCCTTAGCCATCGTTTAATTTTCTATTCATTTTTTAAGATTGTATTTATTTATTTGAGAGAGCGAGAGTGCATGAGCAGGGGGAGGGGCAGAGGCAGAGGGAGAAGCAGACTCCCCACCGAGCACAGAGCTGGACACAGGGTTCGAACCCAGGACCCTAAGATCATGAACTGAGCAGAAGTCAGTTGCTTAACTGACTGAGCCACCCAGGCACCGCAATAATTTCATTTTCTAATTTCCCAAGATCTTTATAGAAGTTTATTTGAGGGGCGCCTGGGTGGCTCAGTTGGTTAAGCATCTGCCTTCAACTCAGGTCATGATCCTAGGGTCCTGGGATGACGTCCTACATCAGGCTCCCTGCTTAGCAGGGAGCCTACTTCTCCCTCTCCTCTCCCCTTGTGCTCTCTGTCACCATCTCTGTCTCTCTCTCTCTCTCTCAAATAAAAAATCTTACAAAAAAAGTTTATTTGATATACCCAAGAAAATGGTATAACTGTTCAAGGTGTCAGCACTTACAGATGAAACATGTAACTTCAAAAAAGTCTCCCATGCCCTACCCAACTGAGAGTCTACTGGTGGGAATATTGAGTGGGATGAGCAGATGTTGGGTAGCAATTTTTGTTTTCCTCATAGGAAGGGAACTTCTAATTACTCGAATGTTTTTTTTATTAACATATAATATATTATTTGCCCCAGGGTACATGTCTGTGAATCATCAGGCTTACACATTTCACAGCACTCACCATAGCACATACCCTCCCCCATGTCCATAACCCAGCCACCCTATCCCTACCCCCCCACCTCCCACCCCACCTCCCAGCCACCCTTAGTTTGTTTCATGAGCTTAGGAGTCTCTTATGGTTTATCCAATAACTTGAATGTTATATAAAATAAACCACTGTCCCCCCAAACGTGTTTATGTCATGGCACCAATAGAAAATGACATTATTTGCATAGAACAATGGTGTAATCAGATGAAACTGCTCAAGGATATAAGGAATTGACCCGGTGCCCTGGCCACTGTGGTCCAGGGATGTGTGGTGGCTGAATGAGGTATATCTCAGCACACCTGTAACCACCTCAGTTGGAAGGCTTTCCATTAACCATACCTGCGCCACACTGTGTTAGGAAAGTCATTATTGGGACCGTTATCTTTACCTGTTTTGAAGTGGAATGGGAGGAAGCTGCAATACTTATTGCTCCCTGATATTCTAGTGGGATACAGAGATTCCTGAAAATGGCCTCATGTGCTCTGTGAAAGCCAGTCTAGGTCTATAACAAATGACTCCTTTACCATTCCCGCTGTTGTCAATAGCTTGATAATTTTGGGTTTGGGCATTTTAAAGAAATCTTCATTAGTTTTCTTAGAGCCAGAGATAGCATATTATCTCATTTGTATATTTTCAGGAGAAAGATTACAAAGTCTGTCTAATGGAGAGTAAGTATGATTAACCTTGAAAAGAGAAAAGTCTGCAGCAAGATTTTATTCTGGAGCAAGGTCATCTCTGAAAGACTATCATGTAATGAAGGGCACCAAATTCTTATGTAATCCTTTCGAAAGCTGAGCCAGAACCAATAGTTTGAATTTTTATCCAGAGAAATATTCTAGGCTCTATATTTTTTAAAAAGAATAAAAATAAATTGGGAAAAAATAGGTTGTCTGGGAAAGAGTGGGCACTCCTTTTTCCGAAATATTTGTAAAGATGGTATAATCATCTTTGGAAGACAATTTGTGTTTTTTGAAAAAGAGCCTGCTTCGAACATGTGTTTGGTTGATGTATATGGGATATAATTCAATAATTTCATCTGTTGTCATCTTAGTTTGGTGTATTCAACATGTTATATTGGTTGCTGATTGACAGTGAGTTGTCTCATGTTCTATTTTCTAAAGTATCTTTTTGAAAATATTTAGGGAATCAGTTAGTGTTCCTAAAGTTCACAGGTCTTAGTGTGAAAAGATTTATTGTGAGGAAAAAGACTGGTTTGTAGTGACCAGAAACTAGATAAAATAACCTGAAAAAGATGAGCCATAGCAGATATATTTTTTAAAATGAAGAAAAGCAAAGAGCTTTGTTAGTTACATATTGGCCAGAGGGAATGAGGAGAGGAAACACATATTTATTTAAAAATTATATTTGTATGATTTTTTTCAGATGTCAGAAGTTATCTTCAGCTTGAGTTATTGAACATAAAGCTATTGATTGAATGCCCTGAAGGAGCAACAAAAATCTCAGTATTCAGGGAAATAAGTGAGCTGCACTGAGTGATCAGTAATTTTAAGTATGTGCACAAGACGATGCAGCCTTATAGATTAGGGACTTTGTCTCTCCTGTTTAGCTATGCATTTCTGAAGCCTAGCATAAGGTTTGTGTGAAAGAATTATCCAAAAGTGTTTGTTAGATGGATGAACACACGTTGTGCCAATGGGCCCAGAATAACCAAGAGGGTCCCCAGTAATTTCTACAATTTCAATAATTTCCATAACTTATGTAGCTTCTTGTCTTCAGCATAAATATTCTCTCCGAGTTCCCACTCAAGTTATGTCTTTTCCTTGATATCTTCCCTGACTATTCGAATACTCATTGACCTCATTCTTTGAACATTTACAGACCTTGTGGCTGGGATCGTGTTATTAACTTCATCATATAATTATGTCTCTGATTCATGTTTGTCTTGCACCCAGAACTAAATGATCACTGCCCTGATGCTAATAATTACATCTCAACGCTCCGCCATTCACCCTACGCCAACGCTGTGAGTAAACGCTTACTAAGTGTGTGTTTATTAGATGCCATTCAGAACCTGGCGTATTTGGCAAAAGCGTAGATGTGAGAAACCCCCACTAATTCACAATCGCTTCATTACCAGGCTTGCCACAGAGATTTAATGGATTCTTAGTGTGGAGGGAGGAGAAAAGGGTGGGGAGATGAGAAAGCAAATGATGTTGGGTCCTCCGCAGAAATCGCTTGTAGCTTAAATCTGCTCCTGGTAGATCTGAAATAAATAATAAATAATAATAAATAAATAATCCTCTTCCTGGAGCGCCTAGGTGGCTCAGTTGGCTGAGCGACTCATTCCTGTTTTTAGCTCAGGTCATGTTCTCATGGGTCCTGGGATCCAGCCCCAAGTCATGCTCTGTGCTTAGGGGGAGTCTGCTTGAAGATTCTCTCTCCCTCTTCCTCTGCCCCTCCCCCCACTGGCACTAGTGCTCTTCCTCCCCAAATAAATAAATAAATCTTAAAAAAATAATCTTCTTCCCTCCAATATTACCCCCCCAAGAGCTTGGAAGTTGACCATATTTAGAGTATCAACTTGTCATTGAACTAAGGTAAGTTACAGATGGAGACTGACCCAGAGGGAGTTGTCACTCAAAGTATCTTTATTTGCAGCAAATAAGAAGATTGTGGGGAATGATTTCCAAAGACAAGCGCCCCCCCCCCCCCCACCAAGCCAGAGTGAGCAGATTCTTTTATTTAGGGTTTAGGATGAATATTCAGAAAGTGGAGCTTTTTCATTGCATGTAAAGGTCGGCATAACATTGTGCAGGTGTGTTTAGAACTCAGGCCTATACTTGCTTTGCCTGTTATGTTGATGAAGCTCTTGATCCTCTGAGGCCAGAGACTTGAATATTATAATGAAGAAGAGATAACCGCTGGATTTGGGGGCCTGCTCCAATGACAAGTTATAAATTGGATGGGGTCTTGGGCTCCTCTCAGGTGGGGCATGTAGAACCTTGCTTGTTCTCAGGCTAGAGCCCAATCAGTTAGCCTGAGTCCAGTCTTCTGCAGAGACTGTTAGTGTATTTGCTAGTGGGGTCTGAAAAGACACAATAGATGATTAGGGAGAAACAGTTCTCTGAAAAACCAAGCTTTAAATTTTCTGCTAGTTTTAACCTCATTAATGCGATGAGGCACGGATTCAGTCTTGCCAAGTATGTGAGTTAGGTCAATCTTGACTTTTGAAACAGCACTGGGAATTTTACCACTGATTTATTGTTTCTGATATGGTTAGGTTGTTTCCTAGATGGTTGGTTTTTGCATTTCCTTTGTTCCCTTAAAATCTTTACTGAGGTTTTGCATTTCTTTGTAATTCTAACACCTCCTAGCAAGTTCTGCCAGAAGGGTACTAGGGCCAGTAAGCCTGTGGGGCATAGATCATGAAAATAGCTGGGGGCTAAAAAGGATTTGTGTCCAGAAAGTTGTCTCATCTTCCTTTTCCTGGAGCCCCCTAAATCTTTCTGCTTACCAAGTCTACCCAAGATGATTGGGCATCTTGAAGTGTCTGCCAGTTCACGGTCACAGTCATCCAAGTGGGAGTGTGGGTGTTCCTGACTGATGAAAACAGCCCCAGGCAAGAGACTAAATAAGGAAAGAGGATACTCCAGGCTTACTTTGCTTTTCTTAGGTCTGTGTGAGCTTCTCTCCCAGAGGCTGGTTTTACTCCAGTAGTAAACTGGGACTACTTTTCCAGAGAAAATATACTTTAGTAATTTAATATGCTTTCTTTCTAGGGAAGTTTCTATGACGGTGTCTGCATCATAATTATTGCTCTACTGTTTTTAAGAATATATAAAAAGTAGATTTAGTGACATTATTAAGTGACAGTAAATCAGGGGTATAAAACAGAATGCACAGTATGATTCCAAACTGAGCCTCCCTCCCTCCTTCCCTCCCGATACATATCAATATGTACATACACTGATTTACTCTTATGTGTTTTTATGTAGACAAAACCAGAAAAGACATGCAGCAAACTTCATCAGTGATTTGATGCTTATCATACATTCCCCCCTCCGTGTTCTGCATGCTTTTCATGTTTTTAATCAGAAGAATAACACTTCTTTTATTTTTAAGGATTTTATTTTTTTATTAGAAAGAGATAGTGAGAAAGGGCACGAGTATGGGAGGCGGGGCAAAGGGAGAAGCAGAGTCCTCGCTGAGCGGGGAGCTCAACATTGGGCTTGATCCCAGGACCTTGGGGATCATGATCGCAGCCGAAGGCACACACTTAACCTACTGAGCCATCCAGGCATCCTGAAAAACAACACTTTCCAAAAGTAAATCTGTCAGCAGGGTAGTAGGGTTAGGGATAAACCCAAACTGCAATTCCTCTTGCTTTTCAGATGCAAAATCTAGAAGTAGAGCCAGGATCATCACCAAAAGGCAGGAGAGAACAGGGGGTGGCTACCTGGGGTCTCCAAAGCTCTGCTGTAATCATCTCAGACCCATTCTTCGGGTTCAGTAAAGAGAGCAGCAACTGAGAGACAAAAGACATGAACTGTTTAGGAGTAAGTTTGGAAGCACAGAAGTTGGGGAGGTAGGAAGTCCTTGCTCTGTGTTTTCTCGTCTTCCAGGGACTTCATCATTTGGTGGAGGCAGTGGACGCTTGAATGCCTCATAGACATTTTCAGACCTGCCATTCAGCTCAAAGAATTCAAAAGAGTGAGGGAAACTGAGATAGAAGTCAAAACTCTTGGAACAGAGAGTGTGAGGGGCTGGGAGAACACCGGTGTCCAGAAGCCACTGACACAAGCAGGTGCCCACCACAGAGGCAGGAAAAGCACAAATGATGACAAGGTCTCAGTAGACTGTTGGCGTTGGTGGTGTTGGCGTTGCTTTCACTTCCTTTCAGGACTCCCTTATGTGCTACTTCTCCCAAGAGTCATTCACCTTTCACAGAACATTTCTGTGATTGTCGTTCTCTAGTGTGTGATCTGGCCTGTTCTTTTGTTAGCTAGCCCTGAGTTGGATGCTATTGCTTCTGTGGAAATCCTGCTCACTGGTTTTAATTCCCTGTAAGTTCTCTTCCATATGATAAGGCTTTATCACTTGTGGATGACTTCGTGGTCCATGCACCCTAATCTCATCTTTCTCCTCCCTGACTTGTATCTGCTATCAAAGCTGTAAAGGCTCACCTCTTGCTTTTCCAGTTTTTCTTGCAGTTATGAGTGTCTTTTGCTACAGCTGTTGCCAATGAGACACATGGGGAAGTCTATGGTATCTGGAAACCACAGGGAATGGCCTCAATATGAAGATATTGACCCCGAAAGTCTTGACTACTGAACCAATGCAGACAACTACCTACTTCTGACTTTTTCATATTAAAAAAAAAAAGATCTTTTGTTTGTGTTTAAACCACTATATTGAGGTTTTTCTTTTACTTGCAGGCAAATACAACAGTAACTTTTGGAGTTTTACTCTTCAAAACCCAACATTTCCTTTTGTACAGGAAACTACTGAGTCCTGCCCTTCTTCACTGACAGCCCCTAGGGCTTTTCAGCTTGTGTGGAAACATGTCCTTTTCTTTGCCTGCAGAGTCTTCTCACCTGACCAGACTCAACTCATCCTTCGCATCTTTCTTTAATGCAGACCCCAGCCAGAAACACCTTTTGATTTCTTACACTGAACTCCACAATGGCTTTCTCAAGCGCTTCTCCTATTCTTCTCCTTTTCCCATTCTACCATGATGTGCAGATATTCGTATATTTCTCTTACCCTTCCTTATTCACTACCCTGATAAGATGGAAGCTGTTTTAAAGCTGATTTCTACACCATATCTTTTGGTAGCTAGGCTTGCTAAGAGAAAGTACTATTAGTTTCAATTCAGGAAATACTTATCATCTCGTTTCCTTTTCCATAGCTTAATATCAGTTAAAGTTTATGCTGGTATCTTAAAGATTTTCAGGAAAGCCAACACTAGCCTACTTCAGTGAAAGTCTTGGGGGTAGCACGCCCTGGAGAAAGAAAGACCAACTACCTATTGGCTTACTCAAATGTCAGTCTCTAGCAGCAATAGTTATAAAAAACATACATTAGTATCTGGAGACTTAACCAAACTTTGGAAGAAATGTTTTGTAGATGAGATCATATTAATCAATGCTCCAGAGCTATTTGAATTTTAGAACAGAAAGCATGGAGTGGAGCACAATCAGGATTGTAGGATTCTAGGCACTCTTCCCTGGGGCAAGGGCACTTCATTGAGGCTCATACCTCCTCTGCTTACATGGGAGCCTCTGGCTTGAACACAGGGCCTAAGAGCTGAGGGTTTTGATATTTTTCTGAGAATGGATTTAAGGGTATCTGAGAAATCTGATTTTGGGCTGTTCAATTATGTTTAGCTTTCGTTGTTGTTTTTAAAGGGAAAAGCATCTTATTTATTACAGAGTTACAGTGGGTTCTGAGAATGCCTTAGATGTATTTATTTGTTTATTTATTTTTTAGTAATTTCTTTTATTATAGTAAGAACACTTAACATGAGATCTAAATTCTTTAAAACAATTTTTAACAAAATTTTAAGGCAACGATACTGTATTACTGACTATATACAGGTACGGGTTTGTATAGTGTGTCTCTCAAACTAATTCATTTTGCCCAACTGAAACTTTATGCTGGTTTATTAGCGACTGGCCCTTTCCTCCACCCCCAGCCCCTCCCAACCACCACTCCACTCTTTGGTGCTGTGAATTTGACTATTTTGGGTACCACATGTAAGTGAGGTCATGCACTATTTGTCTTTCTGTGACAGGCTTATTTCACTTAGCATGTAGTTTAGTTTGAGATTACAACATTTTATGGGAAATTGAAATTTTTGTGTGTGCTCAAAGTCGTATTAAAGGGCCTCTCACTACAATAGTGTTTTGCTTTGCTTTATTTGGGTGTGGGTTTTTTTTGTTTTTTTTTTTTTTTTAAATTTCTTTCCCTTTTTTTTTTAACCTCATGCTCTTGCCTGATAAATTATGGAATGAATAGAACATCTCCCTCATCTCCCTAACTCGTGATAGGCACTGTGCTGAGTGTTGTACAAGCATCATTTCACTGAATTCTCACAGGGTCGACATGACTATGTACCATTATCCCTAATTACATATGAAGAAATTGAGATTGGGAATCCACCATGTAATGAGGCTAGTAAATGGGAAGGTCAGTATCTGAAAACACATCTTTTTTTTCTCTCTCCTTTTCAAAACTCACAATCTTTTTTTCTCTAAGAAAAAGGTGGTAAACACTCATTTGGTTACTAAGGTGAGAAATTTGCACATATTTTCTTTCAAATGCAGGTTTTCATAGCATCTCTTTTTATTTAACATTTTACTCTGAGCAGCATTTTACTGAGTATCTAAATATAGACTAAATACTTGATTTTATAAGGGATTTATACAATCCCTTTATTTAAAAAGTGTTAATCAATTTGATTCTTTTCTTCTGGGAACTACATAGATAATTTCAAGGATAAGCCTTCAATATCATCAGAACGTAATTAAACTGATTTCTCCTTTCTCCAAGTATTTTTATTGAGCCATTATAATTAATATTGGGATAAAAGAAAGAAAGTGTGCTTAAAGAGAAGCAGGGAGAGATGGGCAGTAAGCAAACTGGTATCAGTATGAAGGGAGAGGCTCTGCTGAGTTCTGATGGGTTTGGGTAAGTGTCACTAAGGTTTGAATATATTTTTTTTTTTTATTTGAGCAGAGAGGAGGGGCAGAGGGAGCAGGGGGGAGGGGCAGAGGGAGAGGAAGAAGCAGACTCCTTGCTGAGTGGAGAGCCTGATGCGGGGCTTGAACCCAGGACCCGGGGATCATGACCTGAGCTGAAGGCAGATCCCAAACCAAGTGAGCCACCCAGGCACAAAGTTTGAATATTAAGTCTGAGCTGATTGGAAAACCAGCTAATAAATTTTATAGTGGGATTTCCTGTGAAGCCTTGGGGCAGAAAGCTCCCTGATATGCACAATTGTTGTTTCTCTGTGGTTTTTAAGCACTCATTTTAACATTCTTAACCCAAACTAGTAGAATTTGTAAGTTTTTTTTTTAAGTAAAAGCTTCCCCAAAGAAGATATACAGATGGCAAGTAAGCACATTAAACGATGTCCCACATCATGTGCCATCAGAGGAATGCAAATGAGAATGAGATACCACTACACACCTATTAGAATGACCAAATCTGGAACACTGACAACACCAAATGCTAGAGAGAATGGAAAGCAACAGGAACTTTCATTCATTTCTGGTGCAGATGCAAAATGGTACCATCACTTTGGAAACCAGTTTGGCTATTTCTTACAAAACTAATATACTCTTACCATATGACCCAGCAATTGTCCCCCTTTGTATTTACCCAAAGAGTTGAAAACTTATGTCCACACAAAAATATACATGTGGATGTTTACAGCAGCTTTATTTATCATCATTGACAAAACTTGGAAGCAACTAAGATGTCCTCCAATAGGTGAATGGTTAAATAAACTAGGTACATCCAGACAGTAGATTATTATTCAGTGCTGAAAAGAAATAAGCTAACGAGCTATGAAAAGACCCGGAGGAAATGGAAATGCATATATTAAGTGAAAGAAGCCAATCTGAAAAGGCTACCTACTCTTAGGGGCGCCTGGGTGGCTCAGTTGGTTAAGCGACTGCTTTCAGCTCAGGTCATGATCCCGGAGTCCCGGGATCGAGTCCCGTATCAGACTCCCAGCTCTGTGGGAAGTCTGCTTCTCCCTCTGACTTTCTCCCCTCTCATTCTCAGTCTCTCTCTCTCTAGTAAATAAATAAAATCTTAAAAAAAAAAATGTTTAATAAAAAAAAAAAGAAAAGGCTACCTACTCTTATATTCCAACTACAGGACGTTCTAGGAAAGGCAAAACTATGGAGACAGTAAAGAAATCAGTGCTTTCTATAGGTTTGAGGGGAGGAAGAGGTGAGTAGGTGGAGCACAGAGGATATTGAGAGCAGTGAAACTACTCCATACAATACGATAATGGTGGATACAGTCCATTATGAATTTGTCTGCATAGATGGAATCCTATACTTGTGTAAAATATACCATACAAAAAGTGAACCGTAAACTGTCGACTCTGAATGATTATGATTTGTCAGGGTAGGTTTATCAGTTGTAACAGATATACCACTCTGATGAGGGATGTTGATAATGGGGGGATTATTTATGCATGGAGGTAAGTGGTAAGTGGTATATGGGAGGTAAGTGGTATCTGCTCAGTTTTGCTGCGAACTTAACACTGCTTTAAAAAATTATGTCTATTAAAAGATAAAAAGTTACTGGTGTGATATATCACAGAATGTGATATTCTAAAAAATTAAACAAATATAATATTCAAACACATGAAACACATGAAACTAATACAGAAGAATTTTAATTCGCTGCCCAATTATTTTGAAAATGGTTTAAATTAATCTGTGCGGGAATTAACAAATGTAAAAGTAGTTTCATGGATTATTTTATCAGTTCCATAGACCTTGACAATTGTTATTTTCAACTTTGACTTATTTTTACCCATGTAAGCATTGCATATGAATAAATCACGATAGATAGAATTGTTGTTGTGTCATCTCTTTATTGGTATCAGGTGCTGGTTTATTTTTTTTAAATTCTCTAATTAGATGTGTAAACACAGCCTATTTGAGTCAGTTGGGAAGTGTTAACACAGAAACATCACCACGTGGCTTCATGGTTTATGTATGTTTAATACCCGTAATTTAGGACGATAATGAATACAGATGAGATTGTTGCTTTGGCCTGGAGATATTCATCTGATAGGAATAGCCATTGGAACTGCAACAGTGTAAAATTAAAGTCTTAGACTTAAGAGTCGGGACTGATAGAAGCATAATCATTGAGAGTTTAGAAGACAGATTTTCTGGTTTGCTTTTCAAATATTTGTAAATATCAAGTATTATGGGAAAAGGTATTCTTAGAATAGTAAACTTATGTGAAAGTGTTTTTTATTATTTTATATAACATAGGCAGTATATTCATGGGATTTTAAGAGATAGTAACCTGAAAAACTAGGTAAACAATTATATATAAATAGATAGGAAAAAAATCTAGCCATTGACTACCTAATCTTTCAGAGTCCTGTAATACCAAGTATTTATAGGTAAGCCACAAGTTTCTAAATAAAATGGTTATTACACACACACACACATACACACACAAATAAATATTTTATATGTATGCATATCATATATATTTCTTACCAGCTGATGTTTTGAACCCCCAACATATCTATGTCTACCTTTGGTATGTATATATAAAATGTATTCACATATTATACGTATGTATATAAATTATCTACATGTTCTACTATACTAATATGTTTTTAAAAACATATACACGTATAGATATTTAAAAAGTATAAGATAAAAATAACCCCCCTAATATTTAACTTCTTTTTCATTCATTTTTGATGTAACGTCATTTTCCTGCCACTAAAATTTTATTAATGATGTTCTACTGGCTTACTTTTTAAACTGTTTTGCTCATGGTGTTATCCTCATACTAATAGTATGAGGTAGTGTGATAGTATCCCCATACTATCCTCATATCCTATACTCATGGGCTATTAGCTGAAGATAGAATATAAACTCAGTGTGAGGCTTATCATTAGATATAATGGATGCAAATTCATACTTTCAGTAGTATTCTCGATAATTTCAGTTTGGGGATCTTATCCGATCTCATTAGATCATTGTTATTTTTATTCTCAAGTGGAAGTAATATCTTGTTTTACTTGTAAGAAATAAGTTTTGACATTTTTTGTTGTTTTCATGTACTTTAATAATAAATATTATAGGTCACCTATGGTTTCCTGTAGGGATATTTTAAGGATACGTTTCCATATTGCAAGGGTTATTTGAGTTCAAAGAGTTGAAATAATATATTCTATAAAAACTCTTAACCAGAAGCCCACCTTGTAATACTCTGATGAGTAATGACCTTCAGTGCCTCCTTCTAGTAGAACTGTCACTCTGCCCTTGGACTTTGTTGTCCTTGAAGTTTGCTCTATGACATGTCAATCCGTATAGTAAATGTTAGTAAATATGTACATTCTTTTTTTAAGAGAAGCATTTTTTAAAATTATTTATTTATTTGACAGAGAGAGAGAGAGAGATCACAAGTAGGCATAGAGAGAGGGAGAAGCAGTCTCCCCTCTGAGCGGAGAGCCCTATGTGGGACTCAATCCCAGGACCCTGAGATCATGACCTGAACCGAAGGCAAAGGCTTTAACCCACTGAGCCACCCAGGCGCCCCAAGAGAAGCATTTTTTAATAAAGTCGAAATACTGTAGTCCCCTACCAACTGCACTCATAATAGGCGTCAGACTTTTGTATGCTCTCTAAAACAATGGAAGACAAGAGTCAGAACACAAGAAAGCATGTTTTTAGGCCCTAGTGGTCAGGGGAGAGTGTGAACCCATGCCCTTGCTACCACAAATTATGCATTCGAGTTTCCCACATTTGAGGAAATTGCAGGGGGTAGCACATCTGGAGCGCAATGGCTAAGCCTCGCCCTGGGAAAAGCACCTTTGTGATCAAGTAAATGTTACATTTTATCTTAATTTTAGATGAATATACTAATAAAGTACTAGTTTTCCCTGAACTCCAGTGGATCATCGTGGCAAATCCTGGTGGGAACATGCCTGCCGTCACTTTGGATGCCCCTGGTAAATACACAATGGCAAGTGAATTAGCTCTCCAGGAAAAGACAGGTATTTGGGCTGCTTCTGTGCAAATAGCATCTTTAATCTATAAATTTTTCTTTTCTAAATAGAGGCACACTTAAACATTTGTGACCTAGACAGTCTCATCTGGAGTAAGCCTAGTACATTGAACACATAGATTGAGCAGTGCTCGGATGAATAGCTCCATAATTAGACAGAGGAGGGGAAGAACAGAGGGTAATGATGACTCAGCTGGATTCCTAGTTGTATACTCTGTGCATTTCCATTGTGTAGAGTTCTACTACTCTAGTTCAATTCTCCAGTCTATTTGGATTTCCTAAATATTTAGCTCCAGTTCTGTCCTTTCTGGATTCCAAAGGCACATGAAATTTTGAAGTTTAAAGGTACCTAGAATATAAATGATCCAAGACCTCTCAACAAATGTTTTAGAGATGGAAGCCCAGTTTCCGGGTTTTCACTTGTAACATGGGCTGCCTATTCCTACCCAAAGCTAGGTGAAATGGTTTCCTCTCATTATGGCTCCTAACCTTTTTAAGGTCAAATATTCACAGGTTTTCAGTTGTAATAAACATGACAAAGAATTGTCAATACACTGCTGAATTCCTTCGAACATCCTATGATCTACTTTGCCAGTTTTTTCTAAAATTTGAAATATATGTGAAATAAGTATGAAACAACGATCAAAAATACTCCATGTGTTTTGGTGCTGCATAAAGTGATTCTGTTAGCCCCTTTGATTTGACCCTTGTACCACTAATAATGTAGACTAGAAGTACAATCAATTTTTGCAGCAGGTAGAATATGATGATTGTACATAATGCATTCATCCACCCAACAGGCCTACTGTCCCTATTTTAAGAACTTTCATAAGCATTTCTGCTAAGAGGCATCACTCATTTATTTGAGCATCTGTCCTTTGAAAAGAATGGAATCCCAGGGTTTTTTTCTGGTGTGTGTGTGTGTGTGTGTTTAAAGATTTTATTTATTTATTTGACACAGGAGAGAGATCACAAGTAGGCAGAGAGGCAGGCAGAGAGAGGGAGAAGCAGGCTCCCGGCTGAGCAGAGAGCCCTATGCGGGACTTGATCCTAGGACCCTGAGATCATATCTGAGCCAAAGGCAGAGGCTTTAACCCACTGAGCCACCCAGGAGCCCCTTGTTTGTTTGTGTTTTTAACCATCACTCTATCAGTGTGTTTTCTTATAGACAGAGACCATAAATTATCTATCATTGGATTTGCCAGGGTATGTGATGTAAATTTTGTATAATAGATATTTAATTTGTTTGGATTTGGTGGCCAAAGTAATACAAAATTATGTTGTAGCAGGACTATCCTTTTAAACTTGAAATGAGGTAAGGCTGGCATGTGTTACTAAAGAAAGAAAGAGGAAATGTTAAATGACAGAGAACATGGGAAGAGATTGTCATAATGCCGGCACAGAAAGGTGAAGAATTAATGCCCAAACTATAGGGAAATGTCCAATGATGAACAACTAGTCTTAATAGTTTGGTATGTTCTGACATTTTGGTTGGGAAGGACTTGTCTATATGGTCCTTAGAGATTATTGAATATTAGGATTAGTATTAGCATCTCTAGCATTAAGATTAGCCTGTGCAAAAATCACTAATTTTGATTATAATTACCACCAGAAGAATCACTCTCCTGCTCTCCAGCCCCTGCATATACATGTAACTCTACATTTCTCTTCCTTGGTATCTGTCAAGTTGAAGACACTCCATGAGCCTTGTGATAACATGAGCTTTGTCAGCTGTTTGCATTTTAGAGTGAATGAAATTGTTTGATCATCTTCTGAAGTAGCCTTTAATCTATGACCCTCTAATTGTCCTTAGGAGTGGCCTGGAGAGGGCATGTGTTATGGGAATTTGTGGCTTCTATAAGACAAACCTTGTGGGATTAATCATTCTGCCTGGGGCCATCTTGTCTTTTAGAAACCTCCAGACTGGTTAGGAACTCTGAATGATTTCTTCTTGCCTGTGTTTCAGAAAGAGGCCTGATGCTTTAAAATAATAGAAACAGGGATATAAACCTTACCCAAACGTTTCAAATAAACTACAAAATATAACAGAAACAGTAACATTGTTCTACTTAAAGGGATGGCTTTCCAAAAGATAAATGTAGCTTTGCCTCCACCTGTGTGTGATGCTGGGGCTCACTGGTTGGCAGCAGGATGTGGATATTCGAGGACCAAATAGGCTGGATTTGCTGTAGAGAGATCATAATCAAATAATGTAAAGGGGGAGTAAATTAGGGATTCCGTCTATCAGATCACAACATAGGGTAATTGGGGCCTTCTTGATAATCCATCTTTTTGTCATTGTTGAACTTGAGAGAGAGCATTGGTTTGCTGCTACTGGGAAATCGGCCTCCTGGCCTAGAGTCTCAAAAATTTGCCAGTCTTCTGTTTTGAGGCAATTTTAATACTCCAGATTTGGCCAGTAAAGACCATTCCTTAATTTCTTTGTTGTTAATTCCGTATTTGTTAAATGTTTACTGTTAAGCTAGCCACATTAAGTACTTTTTTTTTTTTTTTTTAAGTAAGCTCAATGCCCAACTATAGGGCTTGAACTCAGGTCCCTGAGACATGACCCCAAGATCAAGAGTTGCGTGCTCTACTGACTGAACCAGCCAGGTGCCCAAGTACAGTTTAAATACAAGCAGAAGTCACATGGTAGGACCCATACACCTCCTTTAAGGCTTAGCTTTAGTCCCCATTCCATCTCATGATTATGGATTCACTTGCTCAATTATATTAAGGTTCTTATGTTTATACCATCATTCTCAAAAGGGTTGCATTTGTTGAACTCTTATCTTATTCTCACATAGTTCCAACACTAATCTCATGGGGTAGAGATCAGTATTGTCATTAATATTTACCACCATTATTATTACTATATGAAGCTACTTAGGCCCAGAAGTACTACCTCATTTGTCCCAATCTCAGACAGTCACTGTGTTACAGAGTCAGGAATGTACTGAATCTCTTTAGAGCCCATGCCCTGTGCCATTGTATATAGGTTTCATAGGGGTTTGCTGGGAAAAAATAATGGCAACAGATACATTTTCTTCTAAAATACATGTTAAAAATTAGGTTGTCTTGATTGTTATTGTAGCACTATGATTATCCATATGCCTTTAAGAAATGACAGGGCTCACTCCCTACCACATCCCCAAATCTGGGCAAGGGGTTTGGGAGATCATGTCAAGTATGAATGAATGATGTTAAGTTTGACTTTGAGAACACATGCAGGTACTATATTTGATTCTATAACATTCGAGATGATACATTTGATTATACTAATCAATGTTAATGTGTATTGTCTTATAAATTAGTATTTGTTTTTGTATTAAACTCTTATGAAATCCTTTTGGCTTAGCATAGTGAACTTTTTACCATGTACTATAGTCAAACTACTTCAGGAAACTTTGGTCTATGATGTATATTCTCTCATATGATTATTCATCAATCAACATGTATTTTTTAAGAATCTAATATGTGTTTATAGCTACATAGGATGCTCAGGAGGGTGAAAATCTCCTGTTTTGCTGGGAGCTGCAGACATTGTTTTCCACTTGTCTTTCACCTCTATAGTTTTCTTCCCTCTTTGAGTGCAGAAATGGTATCTTCTATTGATTTATATTCCGTAGCAATGGAGAGCATAGTTTTGAGAATACAGTGAACATAGGACAATATATTCCTCCTAATAAAGAGCTAAAATAAACAGAAATCAATCTATTAACTTTTTAATTTTTCAGGCATTTGTTCAGCATGACTACGAAAATGAGTTTTCAGCCACATTGAAGTATTTTAATTAAGTCTGTCTCTTCACTCCAGCCAGGTTGATAGTTCTTCCTAAATTGACTGATTCCAGTTACTAATGTGTAGCCACTCTTGGTGGCATTTTAATTTAGAATTCTTTTCTAGAATTTTTACCAAGTCACCAAGACTTACATCCCAACTGCTTATTGCTTTTTTACTGCTATCATGTCTCCTTCCCCAACAGATAGTGGGGAATCTTAGAAATAAACTACCTGCAGTTTGCTTTTTACATTGTTCATTATGTTTTCCAAGTCATTTGCTCTACTGATGAATTTGTTAGAATGTTTTTCATCCTTGACAAATGATAAATTACAGCTTAATGATCCCTCCTTAAGGTCTCAGCTTAATACACTATAATGGTAAAAAAAAAAAAAAAAGAATAACAGTAAGAGTGAACATTTGAGGGTGAGAGGGAACAGAGCTGTTTTCTAAAATTGTTCCATGTGAGTCATTAGAACTGATCTTTAACTGAACTCCCTAACATGGAGACCATAAAAACAGGGGTTTTAGAATTAAAAACAAAACAAAACAAAAACCAGTTTCAATGAAGCAACTTTTAAGGTTGATTTGGTTTAAGTACGTCTGTTGGATCTAAAGAATGAAGAGTCATCACCAAAACCACTTTAATTGGATGTAATAAGCACAAAAAGATTTCCCAGAAAGATGTTGGTTAGTTCATATATTCCAAGGGGGAATTGGTCAGGCTTCAAAAACGGCAAAGGTGTCTCCAGGTGTCTCCGGGTGTCCAGCACAGGTGTCTCCAGTACCATCATGGTTTGCCATGTCTCCTTTCTGTATATAAAGATCTGGTTCTTTTAAGCAACTTTTCTAGATGACAATGGAAATGCCCAGGAACAGACTCATTAGATTATAACTCCGTGGTCAGAGGGGACAGGACTATCTTTCTCCAGCTCAGAGTCAAAAACTCCTGGGAAGAAACCCCCCTTGGCTTGGCTGAGGTCATGTGACCTGCCTTTATTGAGCAATCTTGGAGAGCTGGGGCTTAAAGTACAGGCTCTTGTATTGGGTTGCCTGCTTACAACTCTGTGACCTTGGCAAGGTTACTTAACTATCCTGCACCTTGATTTCCTTCTCTGTAAAATGGGGATAATTAATAAGCATTTAAAATGAGGTGAGTATTACCTAAAGGCCAGGGTGAGAGAGGTTCTTGATTGGGTCCCACATTGAAAAGGGCTCTTAGGGACTGAATCTTGTTCCTTTCAAATTCATATGTAGAAGCCCTAACTCTGTTTTCAGAATGTGACTGTTTGGAGATGGGGGTCTTTCAAGAGGTGATTCAGTTCAAATGAGACCATTAGAATGGGCCAAAATCCAGCTAATGGTGTCCTTTCAAAAGGAGGATATTTGGACACACAGTGAGATAGCGGGGTGCCACTGTGTAGAGGAAAGACGATGCCTCTTCCCTGACCAGGTGGAATGGCTACTTTGCTTCACATTGGATGCCCCAAAGCAGGTGACTTGGCAGTCTGGGTTCCCCAGGTGACAGTGCTACCTCTCCCTATCCTTCTGCTACAGTGATTTGGTTACGAGAGACTCTTAGAATGGTCTGGAAATCCCAAATAGGAAATGTGAGATACAAGGAAAGAGAATCTGTGCATCTCTTTTCCCTGGGTACCTGTTCAGTCCTCTAACTTGGGTTTGAGTATGTCCTTCCACCTTGGACAGAGGCTTTCTTTATAAACTTAAAATTAGGTGTAAAAAAATGTAGCTTCTATTTTTACTCTTGCCCCAAAATGTTAGGGATAATATGAGTTGATACATGTTAATATATGCTTGTGGTTGGCCCATAATACATTCAAGAATTTTTATGACTTGTATTATTGTGGTATCCGGACCAGGGTTGGAGGTCTATGACTGACACCTCTTCAACTGTCTGTTCTTCTCTATGGCACCGGAGTTGGTTGTTGTGACTAGCAATCTTCACCCGAACTGTATGGATTACAGAGTAACGTTCTACAGGACTGTGGACAATCCCGTTAGAAAAAAAATAGGTTACCAATTGCAGAAAGGTCCCTCGTTTCCTCAAAATTGTTCCCCAATATTTATATATTTTATTATTTTTAAACAATATTTTATATCCTTATATATTGTCTCTCTTTCTTGTATGGAAATGATATTATCTTTGTTTATTCCCATTTCATATGGAATTATTAATAATAAGCACCCAAAGGTAATGCATAGCCTCAAAATTTATGTTACATTATAAATGTACTTGAAACCAAAATGTGGAGATGTGAGGCAGGGTAAGGTAAAATAAACGATCCAACTTGCTGTAATTCTACTTCATTTTCACAAAGCAATGTTAAGTGTTTTTTAAGTGGAGAAAAGTGTTTCATAATCTAGGTTAAATTCTCTGAAGTATCTTCACCACCCTAAACTTCTACGGAAGCAAATAAAAAGAGAAACAGTTTTATGGAAAGCAGAACAAAGCTATTCTTCCTAATAAAAAGAGCAGGAACATAGACAATTTTCGTGTCATTCACATTACATTCACTTCTGTCCTGCCTTGCTGGCTGCTGTGGCTGATCCCTGAGGGGTGTGTCAGGTGGGGAAGGGGAAGGGCTGGGCAACATTTAAATTTAGTCTGCAGTCTAAAAATAGATGATGAAACTATAGATTGGGCTTTGGTAATTTATAAGAAGCATTTTATTTTAGGCTGAAAGGAAATAGTTCTTATCGCCCCTGTCAAAATTGCCCTGCAAAAAAAAAAAAAAAAAAAAACAAAACTTTTGTACTTTAATCTGACATTTTATTTTTTAAGAGTATTTTGAAACTGACTCAACTTCTAGTAGTACAGTTTTAAACAGATCGCTTGTGTAAACCGGCATGGTTCAGTGACATTTGTTCTTTCATCTTAAGTGTTGGAGTGAACGGCAAGAACACTTGAGAGGTCAAGATTGTTAGTGTCATAGAATTGATAATTGAGTGTATCTTTACAAATTATAGCCTTAGTGATCCACCGACTTATATAGATCCTACCGGTAGAATTTTGAGGCTTTGTTTTAGTCTACTACAAGCTTTACGGAGAGTTTGTGGGGAGAAATAAATAATATTAATGGAAAGATTATCATAACAAATTTGTGATTGTGTTATAATAGTATTAAAGACAACAATTCTTCCATTCAAAAATACTTATTGGAGGGTCCACTCAGTGACAACCATTGTACTAGGAGATGATAATCAAAACCAGGCTTAAAAAAAAACAGGCTTGATCTCTGCTTTCATAGCATTAATGGCCTCGTGAGAGAATCAGCATTAATTTAACACAGTATTTGTGACACCTGTTACAAAATTCATGTTGATATTAGTGCCTACACGGTGGCTACTGGATATAGACAGATGGTCCCAGTAACGTTTCCCTGAGAAAGTGGTGCCGGAGCTTAGGTCTCGGGGTGAGAAGGAATTAACTGAGCAAAGAGCTTTCCACGGCATAAGGAAGAGCATAGAGCAAACAGCTCAGCAAATAGGGCAGGAGGCTGAGGTAATAACGGGAATCATGATGTTATTTGAGGCTGGATAATTCCTTTTGAAAGATTGTTAGACTTTGGGAGTGAAAAATGTCTGTATGAAGTGATGCAATTTGCTGCACATTCTGCAGCTTATAATTGTAATGTTAAGTGCATAAAGGAGTGATATATTAGATGTGCTAGTTTTTAAAATGGCTCTCTCTCTGCCAAATAATTATATTACAGTGTTTGCATAGATGTCTGCAGGATCTATGTGATTCATTGAACCAAATGATTAATGCTTTTGGAACAAAAGTCCATGGAATGTTTTTTTCCATGTAATGATATATGAGGTCCATTGAAAGCCATAGAATATTAGTTTTAGAAGGGATTATAGGGATCCCTTAGCTCTATCTTTTCTTAGAGAAACCAAGGTGGAGAGAAAGGAGCATTTTCCATGGTTTCACATCGACTTAGTTACAGAGCTGATATTAAAATATAAGTTTCTTACTCCGAGCAACAAACTGAGGGTTTTGGAGGGGAGAGGGTGGGGGGTTGGGAGAGCCTGGTGTTGGGTATTGAGGAGGGCATGTATTGCATCGAGCACTGGGTGTGGTACATGAACAATTAATCTTGTAACACTGAAAAAATAAAATAAACGTATTTGGGGAAAAAAAGAATGACGAAAGTAAAGAAAAAAATATATAAATTTCTTAATTTTTATTCCTTTGCTTTCATTCATCACACAGGTTGCAATTACAGTGTTACCTATTTTAGATTACTCACAGAAATAATGTTTTTCCCTATTTTTCCACTTCTGCCTCCAAAAGAACATCACAGGTGTGAAAACAGTTTAACACACATTGGTTCTGTTAATGTTAACAATACTTAATATCATTGTGGCAGAGATCCAAATGGACAAAAGAGATTTTGAATATAGCTTGCTGAGATATAGAATAAGTATTTCGTACACATGGAAATCCTTTAAAACTAGCCTTGCAAAAAAAAAACAAACAGAACTAGCCTTGAAAGCAGAATGAGCTGGGGTGGGAGTTGCCACCAATTATTTCGGGCGTTTGATGGGAAGGTACAGAAAATGAATCATCTCCATAAAAATATACTTAAGGACACCTCAACTTTGATTCTTTTTAAAGGTCACATTCTTGCCTTGCACTCACACATACATCCTCTCACAAGAACACATAAAACATCTTTCCATCATGCCTCTTTCATTTTTTTTTTTAAGATTTTATTTATTTATTTGACGGGGAGAGACACAGGGAGAAAGGGAACACAAGCAGGGGGAGTGGGAGAGGGAGAAGCAGGTTCCCTGCTGAGCAGGGAGCCGGATGTGGGCTCCATCCCAGAACTCTGGGATCATGACCTGAGCCGAAGGCAAATTCTTAACAATTGAGCCACCCAGGTGCCCCCATCATGCCTCTTTCAAATCGGTGATATGATGGCTAAACTTGAGCTGAAGAGTACTCAATCGTGTATAACAAATCTACCTTCTTGTATGAATAGAAGATACTCAGTGCTATGCTTAATAAGATAGTATGGGAATTTCAAGTTCTTCATTGTTTACTTTTAGAAAGGTTACAACTTATTCTATTTTTTGTTTGTTTTCTTTGTTTTTTTTTTCTTTGTTTTTTTTTTCTTGAAGGGGAAAGGGAATGTCTTCAAATACTGAAATTAGACATGATGGGAGAAGCCACTGGAGGATTTTACTGGTCTAAGAATCATTTCCACAAATGAAGCACTTGCGTGTTTTCTGTTTTCTTTAATTATGAGGATTGTCTTCTATGCCCTTCACTGCAAATGCAGGATCTTGGTGAGATCATCTGTTTAAAGCATTGCTGCTCCCAGCTGGGGTTGAGGGGCCCCTCTTTATGACCTTCTTTCCTGCTTTCAGTCTCTGGAAGGACTCTGTGATATTGATCACAGTGCTACAGTGGGATTTTAAATTGATCCATTGAACTATAAGACCAGGAACCAATTCTAAGCAGAATTCTGTGTTATGCCTAGAGCACTTTACGAAGCTTTCTTGTATCCTCCTAATACTACTTAAATGTATTTTTCTTTCTATGATAAAAATACGTCATTGTCTCTCTTGAGAATAGAAACTGTGCATCATATATTTTCATGCCCACAATACCAACATATCAAGTTAATTTCAATGAAATATATGATCCAAATTTCAAAAGTTGACTTAAAAACAAACTTACAGAACAAATCACATGTGTGCATGCATAGCATGACACCATACGGTCAATCAGCATTCTATAAAAATATATAAATACAACTGTATGTGTGTGCATTTGAGTTTTGCAAATGAAAATGTATTATTCCTAAAATACCTATATTTATATATTCATGTTGGCAAAGATATGAAGCAAAACATTCAGTTAGTGCTTACAAATTAATGCTACTTGAATTAAGATATTATTTTAATTCTTTACTTTACCACTCATATCCTTAATTTTCTTGGGTTCCTTTAGGAAATGCATTGTTTCATCTGCAGCAACATGAAGGTGGTAAACTTTACAACAATGATAGAAGATATTTAGCTCAGAGCAAGAGTAAGTAAATTTGACTTTAGTAATCACGGAACCCCAAATCCTATCTATGTATCCTATTCGTGTTTTCCTGAATTTGTCTCTAATAAAAATTCCTAAATTAAAGGATGTGGAGATGGCTTCCTTCATTATTTCATCCAGTATTTGCTGAGCACCATCTTATTCCAAGCACTGTCTTAAACTCTGAGTACATAAGGACGAGCCAGCCCCATTGCCTCCTCTCAAGTAACTCTTTAAGAAACTCATCTTGCAGATGTAATTGTAGAAGCTTTTGTGTACGTGCGCGCTCGCAGTGGAAGGTGTACGTGCGCCTGCGCGCAGGTGTGCGTGCAGGCGTGCGCGTGCGCACGTGTCGGAGCGCGTGTGTGGCGCTCTGGTGTGTTGCTAATTGTGAGTGTTCTCGTAGCAGTTTTTAGTGCAGATGTATCCCAGGGAGAAGGATTTCTGAGATTTCTGACTCTACAGTAACTAATTGGAGTGACCATAACGACGCAATTTTGGGAAATGGAAGGTATTTGGGTTTTGAAGCCGCTGAGACCTTGGTTGAAATCTCCCATCTGGGGAATCTTCAGATCTGAACCTCTTCCTCCCGGTGATGTGACAAGGACGAGATAACTTAGGTAAAGTGTGGTACGAGATTAGCACGTAATAGTTGCCTTCGATTCGTTAGAATACAATTGTAAATGACTACTGTCAGCATTTTGACTTGGGAGAGCCAGCCTGACATTATGGTCAAGAGCCCCATTCAGGAGCCAGCATCCCTGGGTTCTAATTCAGACCCAACCATGCTCCAGTTTATTTGATCTTGGAGAATCGATCTGGGCTAGTGTTTTCTCACCGGTGTTATCAATGACGAGTTAATGACAATGTTAAAAATAGACTGCTAAGAATAGGTCCTGGCACATGCTGAGTACTATATGAATATTTGTTAAAATTAGATATACTTGCTTTATTTGATTCTATAGAATCCACTTTATATTGATTATATTAGCTATCAACTTTCAAGGTTTGGGAGGGAATTTTAGCAGCTTCTCAATGAATTGACAATATCAAAACAAATTGCTGACTCGATTATCTCTAGGCATGTTTGATATGTCTCTTAGTAGTAACGGTTACTATCTGGACTGAAAATGTTTTGCAGAAATTTACTTTCATTCTTATTTTGAGTACTATTTTTTCTTTTTTTCTTCTTCTTTTTTAAGATTTTATTTATTTATTTGACAGAGAGGAGAGAGATCACAAGTAGGCAGAGAGGCAGGCAGAAAGAGAGGGGGAAGCAGGCTCCCTGCTGAGCAGAGAGCCTTATGTGGGGCTGGATCCCAGGAGCCTGAGATCATGACCTGAGCCGAAGGCAGAGCCTTTAACCCACTGAGCCACCCAGGCACCCCTTATTACTATTTTTGTCAGTTAAATGATTTCAAGCTTATATTTAAAAAAAGGATTCACAAAGAGATGATTTTAGTTTAGAGATGTTTAGAGGTGATTTATCTCAAACATCACCTCTCATTGTTGGTTAATAAAATTCTGGGGCTATTAATTGACTGGTTGGCCACTCTGGAAACATCTGGAGGTGAGAGATGTTAAAGTTATGGTAAAAATGTGACTTTAAAAATTACTGTGGTGGATGCCAGGATTTTTTTTAACCTCTATTGGGCACTACCGCCGATACTGTTGGGTTGTACATAGTTTCACAGGCAGAATCACCAGTATGACTCACATGAAATTAGCAATGGCATTTTTCAGTTAAGAACTCACATCTATCATCATGTTGTTGGAGAACCAGCTGTTGTAATTGTTAAGTTTCTGAAGTTATTTAGTAGTGTAACAGCAATTCTGTTTGGAATGTCACTAAAGTCTAGGAGATTCTTATCTGTTAGTGTTGGTAATGCAAATGTCAAATGCCTAATTTATATTTGTGTTTTTTCCTCCAAAGACTTTAGAGATATTTTGGAAAGCATCAGTAAATTGTCATATATTCTGTTATAAGAAACATTTGGGAGGCGCCTACATGGCTCAGTCGATTAAGCTTCTGCCTTTGGCTTGGGTCATGATCTCAGAGTCCTGGGATCCAGCCCCTCATGAAGCTCCCTGCTCAGCGGGGAGCCTGCTTCTCCCTCTGACTGTCACTCCTCCTGCTTGTGTTCTCACTCTCTCTTGGACAAATAAATAAAAAAAATCTTTAAAAAAATTGGAAAAGAATACTTATGATATTCATTGTTCTTTTGAAATTCTTGTAGATTGTCTAGTTTCTAACAATTCATTTGCTATTTTACTAATTTTGTCTCTAACCTCACTACTTTTTGAATGATACTGATAACTAATTAGGGGTGCCAGAAAGAAATACAGATGTCCATTCATTCAGCTTGATTTCAGATTAGCAATAAGTAAGTAATCATACTATATAATTTTTTGTTGTTTACCTGAAATCAAAATTGAACTGGGAGTCAAACACTTTTTTAAAAACTAGTCCTAGAAATCCTATAACTGATGTTATAAGTCCAAGAGGAAAACTTTGAAGTCTGTGGTTTGAAAGTTTAAAATCCATTTTAGAAAGAGATTACTATTACTATTACTACTACTACTACTACTACTACTACTATTACTAGTACTTCTGTGAAATATCCTTGATGCCTCCAGGAAGATTCAGCTTTCTCTTTAGCTTCCACAGCCTGGAATGTGCCTATATAATGGCATGCATCACAGAGTATTACCATTTCTCTTCACAGCTTCTCTTGTATGCTAGCCTATGAAAGCAGGGGCTCTGTTTTAGTCATCTTGGAGTCACCAGAATGTAGCTCTGTAACTGACAGATAAAAAAGATAATTGTTAATGCATACCAGAGGCTTTCTGGTGCCCAGCCTCCAGTCTCCAACTGAGGTCCAGACCAGTGGACATCTGAGGGACCTCAGATTGTCCATATCAGTGTATCCAAAACTTAATTTGTCATCTTTCCATAAGGTCTGATACCATTTTTCTGCTTCCTATTCTGGTTAATGGCAGCACCATTCATCCAAGTCAGCCAAGCGACCCGTGGAAGTCTTGCTAGGTATATTCCTTTCCATTCCTTCTTTCTGCATCTCTTCAGTACATGAGATCCTAAAGGCTCTACTTTAATATCTCTTGTATATAGTCCTCATTCCCAACCTCAGTGCAAAATAATAGGGAAGCATAGCAGTACCAAAGACAAAGTAGAACTGAAATTCGGAAATAGTAAATGACTAGGATGCCTGAGTGGCTCATTCGCTTGAGTGTCTGACTCTTGATTTCAGCTCAGGTCATGATCTCAGGGTTGTGGGATCAGGCCTCTGGGGTCCCACACTCAGTGGGGAGTCTGCTTGAGATTCTCTCTCTCTCTCTCTCTCCAAAATAATAAATAAATCTTAAAAAAAAGAAATAGTAAATGACTTATGAATACAAACATCTTTAAGTTCAACATCTGTATGAAATCCTAACACAGCCCCCCAAATATCTGATACCTGAGTTTTAGAAGAAAGTAGTCTATTACATCTGCAATAGTAGAATTTTTGGTTAACTCTAAAATGCTATGTAAAAGGACATAATTTTATTTATGGTGATTGCTCCTATGAAATAATTCAGTATAAATGATCTACTTCATATGTGTTTTTATAAATATTCTGAGTAGTTTTTATTTACCTTCTTCTTTACTTCCCTTCTCTCTCTCTCTCTCCCCTCCTCCTGAGGAACTCCAGACAGCTTGAGACTCAGACAGGGTTATGTGACTCATTCTCAGCCACCCAAGTGCTGGCAGTGTCCAGAATGGTTGGGTCTTCTTCAACCTAAGCCTTTGCTTTTCCAAATGTGTGCTTGGAAATTGCCTGCTTTTTAAGTCCTAAGTATACTTACTGGTCCGTGTATAACCTTTAAGAAGAATATTATCATCTGTGTTTTAAAAGATCAGTTTAATAATTATATGGTCTTAAGTAGACACACACACACACACACACAACAGTCTCTTCTAATATCTAGTCTGAAAAGTGTGGTATATGTGGGCAAGAGAAACTACATTATTTGCATTGTTTTCTGCTTATTAGCTAGCAGTTTTTTGGGCAGAATGGTAGATTTAGAATGAAGAAGAATGGAACTTATACTCTAGTTTAGCTACTTTTTGGGTATTTGGTGTTACATAAATTATTTGGCCTCTCTAGTCCTCATCTTATTTATAAAGTGGGAAAAATAAGACCTATTTCCATGTTTACTCTGTACCCAGCATTATGGGTTTACCTTCCTTTTGCCATACCTTAAATGTTAGAAAACAAATGATTTACTTATATGAATAAACCCACATTGTTTTCTTAGTTTAGCCTACGTTTTTTTTTTTAATTTCTCATTAAAATTATCTTTTAAAAAAGTACATGGCCAAATATAACTGGTTAATTTGAATGCAAACATCTAGGCTATACAGAGTAGGCACTGAAATATCGGTCTCTGAAAATTTTATAGCATTTTAGTGTGGTATATACTAAAAATGTTTTAACAACTCAATTGAGTGTATCATTATCACATTAGAGTACATTTATAAATTTCCTGAAAGAAGTTCTACAGATCCAGGCTGTGTGCTCATCACAGACTAGTAGAATAATTGTATTTGAATAATTAACTTCATGAACAGAATTAATTATTCTTTTTCCATTTTTGCTAAATTAATCTTTGCAAATTAGGATTCTGTGTGTCAGAAGCTTTGTAAAGTGCAAACGTTGATTTACTTCAGCAGGCTGGACAGAGAAATGCCTCAGAGAATGAGAGCTTCCACATAAATATATTTCTAGCTAATTAAACCTCTGGAATATTTGCATTTCTGAGATTATGAGTGAGGGTAAGAATCTTTAAAAACATACCATGACAAATTCAATACATACCAAAAAGGTTTAAACTACAATGCACTATCTTTGGCCATACTATATAGCTCAAGAAATAAAACTTTACCAACTAGTTGGAACTAACTCTCCGTCCAAAATTTGGAGTTTATGTAAGATACCTTGGAATAAACCTAACCAAAGAGGTGAAGGATATATACTCTAGAAACTATAGAACACTTATGAAAGAAATTGAAGAAGACACAAAAAGATGGAAAAACATTCCATGCTCATGGATCAGAAGAATAAACACTGTTAAAATTTCTATGCTGCCCAGAGCAATCCATACTTTCAGTGCCATCCGAATCAAAATACCAATGGCATTTTTCAAAGTGCTGGAACAAGCAATCCTAAAATTTGTATGGAACCAGAAAAGACCCTGAATTGCTAAGGAAAAGTTGAAAAAGAAAAACAAAGCTGGGGGCATCACACTGGCTGATATCAAGCTTTACTACAAAGCTGTGATCACCAAGACAGCATGGTACTGACACAAAACAGACACATAGATCAGTGGAACAGAATAAAGAGCCCATATCTGGACCCTTAACTCTATGGTCAGATAATCTTTGACAAAGCAGGAAAAAATATCCAATGGAAGAAAAAGACAGTCTCTTCAATAAATGGTGCTGGGAAAATTGGACAGCTATATACAGAAGAAGGAAACTGGACCATTCTCTTACACTGTACACAAAGATAAATTCTAGATGGATGAAAGACCTCAGTGTGAGACAGGAATCCATCAAATTGCTAGAAGAGAACATAGGCAGTAACCTCTTTGACATCAGCCACAGCAACTTCTTTCAAGACTAAAGGCAAGGGAAACAAAAGCAAAAATGAACTGTTGGGACTTCATCAAGATAAAAAGCTTCTGCACAGCAAAGGAAACAGTCAACAAAACAAAACAAAGAGGCAACCCACAGAATGGTAGAATATTTTGTGAATGACACTACAGATAAAGGACTAATATCCAAGATCTGTGAAGAACTTCTCAAGCTTAATACCCAAAAAACAAATAATCATGTCAAAAAATGGGCAAAAGACATGAACAGACACTTCTCCAAAGAAGACATACATATAGCTAATGGACACATGAAAAAATGTTCAACATCATTAGCCATCAGGGAAATCCAAATCAAAACCACATTGAGATACCACCTTCACCAGTTAGAATGGCCAAAATTGACAAGACAAGAAACAACAAATGTTGGAGAGGAAGTGGAGAAAGGGGAACCCTCTTACACTGTTGGTGGGAATGCAAGTTGATATAGCTACTTTGGTAAACAGTGTGGAGGTTCCTCAAAAAGTTAAAAATAGAGGTACCCTATGACCCAGCAATTGTACTACTGGGCATTTACCCTAAAGATACAAATGTAGTGAAAAGAAAGGCCACATACACCCCAATGTTCATAGCAGCAATGTCCACAATAGCCAAGCTGGGGAAAGAGCCGAGATCCCCTTCAACAGACAAATGAATAAAGAAGATGTGGTCCATATACACAATGGAGTATTACTCTGCCATCAGAAATGATGCATACCCAATTTTTGCATCAACATGGATAGGACTGGAGGAGGTTTATGCTAAGTGAATAAGTCAAGCAGAAAAAGCAAATTATCATATAGTTTCACTTGTTTGTGAAACATAAGAAATAGTATGGAGGATATTAGAAGACAGGGAAAAATGAAGGGGCGGAAATTGGAGGGGGAGAAGAACCATGAGAGACTATAGACTCGGGGAAACAAACTGAGGATTTTAAAGGTGAGTGGGTGGGGAGATGGGTATTAATGAGGGCACGATTGCATGGGGCACTGGGTGTTACAATGAATCAAGGAACACTACATCAAAAACTAATGATGGTGACTAACATAACATAACATAACATAACATAACATAACATAACATAACATAATAAAAAACCCCCAAAACAAAAATCAAAACAAAATTTGGAGTTTAATGTGCCATGTATTCTTTCTTAAATAGGCTTTTATTACATATATTTGCTTCCTAAGTGAAATATGCAACCTAGATTTACATGTTTTAAAAATTTATGTAAATAATATATTTTGTTTATGCCTATGTTCCTTTTTCTTTACTTCTCAATATTACTTCATTGAGATCCATCTTTGTTGATACATATAACTCTAGTTCATTTATGTATTTTTGCTGCTATTATAAGTTTACCATTATTCAGTTGATAGATAATTAAGTTGTTTTCAGGTTTTTTTTTTGAGTTACAAAAATTGCTGCCATGGACATACTTGTACATATGTATGACTTTTTTTTTATTTTTTGACTTCTGTTAGTCATACACATATGAATGGGATTTCTGGGGCCTATTTATATACCTTTATAAGACACTGCAGCACTCCTTACTAGTATGATTGTATTAACTTACACTGGCCAGCAATGTATAGGACTTCCTTTTAGAGGGGCACCCAACTGACTCAGTTTGTAGAGCATGTGACTCTTGATCTTGGCGTTGTAAATTCAAGCCACATGTTAGTTGTAGAGATTATTTAAAAATGAAAATCTTTAGGGACAGCTGGGTGGCTCAGTTGGTTAAGCAACTGCCTTCAGCTCAGGTTGTGATCCCAGAGTCACAGGATCGAGTCCCACATCCGGCTCCCAGCTCTGTGGGAATCTGCTTCTCCCTCTGATGTTCTCACTCTCTCTATCTCTTAAATAAATAAATAAGTAAAATCTTAAAAAAAATAATCTTTTAAAAAATTCCCTTTGTTTCACATCCTGTCTAAATCATGCTTTAATATGACTTCTGTGTGCGCAGTAGGATCAACTAGTGGCTTAATTTGCATTTCTCAGATTGCTAATGACTTTAAGATTTTTAATTTGTTTTTACTGGTCATTTGCAATTTTTCTTCTTGTGAGTAGCTTTCAAAAAATATCTTCAAATTACTTTGTGATGGCTAATTTTATGTGTCAAGTTGACTAGGCTGAAGGATGCCTAGAAAGCTGGTAAACATGATTTCTGGGCAATATGGAACTCTTTTTTGGCTTACATATATGTGTGTGTTGTAATTTTCATATATTTGACTATAATTGAGTTTCAGAAACTCATTATATATAAAAGCCTTTTATTCCTCCAAAAAAGTAATTCTTTTTGTTGATTTATGTGGACCCTTGGATATTTCTAGGTGGAGTCATTTTTCTTATTATTCAACTGTCATTTATAAAACTTTGAATCAAAAATGGAATCTTACTTTTCTTTGGTTGTTCTTACATTTTCTTCCTTTATAAGATCTTTAGTTGGATATCAAATTGCTTTAAAAAGTGATCTTGGTAAATATGTTAAAATTAGATCTTTTTTTCCCCCCAGCAAGGCTCATGGAGGAAATTTTAACGAACACTAAAGTTTTATTTTTAAGATAAATGCACATTCCTTGGCTAAGATGTATTTTTAAAAATTGTCCATTGTAACCTTCAACCTCCCATCATTTGACTAAACTTTGACAGGTTTCTTCCTGACTATAGGCCTCTGACCCTTTTTCTCTCTTTAGAACATTTCTTTAGGAAACTTGTACTAAATTCTTTCTCTGCCTCCTTTAAATGGATAACTTTTAAAAACCTTTTGCCAGAGGAATGTCTTTTTCAGGGACCTGGGAACCATTCCTTTTCTTTTTCTTTTTTCTTTTTTTTTTAAGATTTATTATTTAAAAAAACTTTTTTTTTAGATTTTTATTTATTTATTTGACAGAGAGAGAGATCACAAGTAGGCACAGAGGCAGGCAGAGAGAGAGGGAGAAGCAGGCTCCCTGCTGAACAGAGAGCCCGATGCGGGGCTCGATCCCAGGACCCTGAGATCATGACCTGAGCCGAAGGCAGAGGCTTTAACCCACTGAGCCACCCAGGTGCCCCCGGGAACCATTATTTTTCAATGTAATCTTGCCAGGGGCATCTGGGTGGCTCAGTTGGTTAAGCATCTGACTCTAGATTTCATCTCAGGGTTGTGAGGTCAAGCCCCACCTTGGGCTCTGTGTGCCTGGAGCCTACTTAAGATTCTCTTTCCCTGGGGCACCTGGGTGGCTCAGTGGGTTAAAGCCTCTACCTTCGACTCAGGTCATGATCTCAGGGTCCTGGGATCGAGCCCCACATCGGGATCGAGCCCCGCAACGGGATCTCTGCTCGGCGGGGAGCCTGCTTTCCTCTCTCTCTCTGCCTACTTGTGATCTCTGTCTGTCAAATAAATAAATAAAATCTTCAAAAAAAAAAAAAAAGATTCTCTTTCCCTCTCTCTCAGGCCCCTACCCCCACCCCAGAGCTCATGTGTGCTCTCTCTTAAAAAAAAAAAAAGTGTGTGTGTGTGTGTATGTACACACACATATATACATAATCTCAATATTCCATGTTGTAAAACCATAAAGATAGGAGAAAGTTTACTTTTTCTTTATTGCCTGGATCAGCTACCTTTTCTCCAGTCACCTTATCTTTATTTTAAACCCTCCATTCCCATAGTTACATCTTTGGATCTTGTCATCAACAGTAATTGCTCTACTTCCAAAATGGTAATTCAGTCGTCTTGCTCCCTGACCATATCTCTCTATTTCTGACTTGCTTGCCCAAACAACCCCGTTGCTGTCATCCTCCAGCCTTTTTGAGCCATTAGACTATTGACCTGTCCTCCCAATTTCTCTGTTACCTACTTTCTTCATTTCTCTCCTAATCTAGGTTAGACATTATGACCTAGGATTGCAATATTACTCTTGTCCCTTTTCCCATTTATCTGACAAAACTCTAATCCTGGATGAATTTAGCTATTTGTTTTTTTCTATGCCTTAGTAAGTTGCCATTTTCTGAGTATTTCTGGAGAAAGTCACATAAAAGAGAATATTAGTTCCAATATATTCAAGTTCCACTCACTTCCAATGGGCTCTTTGTATTGCTTGGCAAACCGACGGAATCATTGTATTCTCCAATTTTCAAAATCACAATTTCAAATTTTCTTTACCCTCTTGAATATTTGAAATCCTATAATCCTTAGTAATTTACCTTACTCTATTTTTCAGAGAAAATGGAAGGCATCAGATAGAAACTCCTTTATTCTCCATATCAAGTATACATATTACCTACACATGTATTCACTCTCTCCTTACCATCTGCTACATTATGCTAGTTTGAATATGCAAGTCATGAACCTGGACTATTTTTTAATCAACTTTATTAAAGTAAAACTGATAAAAAGCTTCATGTATTTAATGTATACAATTTGATTAGTGTGGACATATGCATACACTCGTGATACTATCATCACAATCAAGGTAATAAACATTTCCAGTATTTCCAAAAGTTTCCTTGTGCTCTTTTGTTGTTGTTTTTGTGTGATAACACTTAACATGAGATCTGTCCTCTTAATAAATTTTTTAAGTGTACAATTCAATATTGTTAACTATAGGCATTATGTTGTACAGCAGATCTCTAGAACTTATTCATCTTGCAGAACTAAAACTTTATACCCATTGACCAACTTCCTATTTCCCTCTTCTACCATTCCCTGGCAATCAGGGAACTCTCCACTTCTATGAGTTTAACTGTTCTAGATACTTCCTATATGTGGAATCATGTGATATTCATCTTTCTGTGACAGGCTTATTTTATTTAGCATAATGTTCTCCAGATTCATCCATGTTGTCATATATGTCAGGATTTCCTTCTTTTAAAAGGCTAGATAAAATTCCATTGTTTGAATGTACCACATTTTCTTTATTTTATCCATCCATGGATAGATACTAGGTTGTTTTCATATCTTGGCTATTATGAATAATGTTTTAAAGAACATGGGAGTGTTGATATCCTATTGAGATCCAGATTTCAATTCTTTAGATTAATACCCACAAGAAGAATTGCTGGATCATATTGTAGTTTTCTTTTTAATATTTTGAGGTAACTCAGTACTGTTTTCCATAATGGTTGTGCTAGTTTACATTTCCACTGACAGTGTATAAAGATTCCAATTTTTCCACATTCTTGACAATGCTTGTTAACTTTTGTTATTTTAATAATAGTCATCCTAACAAGTATGAGGTAATATCTCACTGTGGTTTTGATTTGCGTTTCCCTGAGAATCAGTGACGTTGAACAGGTTTTCTTATACCTTTATACCTGTTGGCCATAAGTATGTCTTCTTTGATGAAATGTCTATTCAAGTTCTTTGCCCATTTCTTAATCTGGTCATATATACAATATGCTATCGAGGTATGGAAGTTCTTTATGTATTTTGAATATTTAACACCTTATCAGATGTATGGTTTGCAAATATTTTCTTCCATTCTGTAAGGTGCTGTTTTATTTTGTTGATTGTTTCTTTTGCTGCACAGCACCTTTTAGTTTGATGTAGTCCCACATGTCTGTTTTTACTTCTGTTGTGGACTCTTGACAATTGATATAAACTGAATGGCATCTTGGAAAGGTGGGAACAAAGAAGATACACTCTGTTCCTTCGTCTTCTTTCTGCTACTACTGAATAGCCTCTGTGGCTTTTGGCAACATTAAGTACAGAGTTCTAAGAAATGATTTTGCTTGGGATTCTAAGGAGGGTAGGGCTAAGCTGTGGCGGTCTTCAGTGGGCCATCGATACTTTGAACTCATTAAAAGTGAATGTTATGAGGGATTGAATATTCAACTAATACCAATAAGACCTGAAGAAATCCATAGGTCAGGACATAGCTGCTCAAAGAACATCCATACATATGGGTTGCAAAACTCCCTCTCAATAGAATAAGAAATTGAGGTATTTATTTCTTTAGACTCTTAATTCACAAAGACAAGATAATTTAATTTCAGACTTTGGATTTCCGTATCTTTGGGCTTTAATTTGCAAACAGATTTGGTCTTCAGATTTTATTTTTTCCATGGGAATTTGATATTGTGGGCTTCATACCGAATTCGGGACATCTTAATTTGTTGTCTGTATTATATGGAGTATCTCGATGTAACCATTTTGGAGGGCATTTGGAAGCTGTCACCATGCTGGTCCTATATTTCTGCAGGGGTAGGGAGCTGGGAGCTCAGGGGTGGTGGCTGCTCTCCAGTTGGGCCCAGTGCTCCCAGGCTCTCTTCACTCAGTTTCATTATTGGTCCCCATTAGTGTATGATATTAACACAGGCTTTGACATCAGACCTGAGTTCAAAGCCCATAGCTGCAATTTACTCTCTTTGTGACTTCTGGCAACTTGATCAACCTCTCTGATTTTTTTTTACTCATCTGCAAAATGGGAGGAAGGAGACTTACCCTTCAGTATTGAGGTGATGGTTAATTATAATGTAAAACACTCAGCCTGGTGCTGGGCATGTGGTGGAGGTTCCCCATAAAGCACCTTTTATGAAATCATGTTGCTGCACAGGGAGAAAGAAACACAAGCGTAGCTCTTTGTAGATTCAGGGATGGCAGTATGACTTTTGATGGCCAGATAGGGCACCTTTTGATAAAATACAGTGCTAAAAGATTGTATGATGTGTTTGGAAATATAACTTGGAACAATAAATAGAACAAAGATAGTATGGACTTAGGGAAGAAACCTCCTGAAGTGATCTAACTGATAGACATTTCAGAGCATTGCGGGAGTATGCGGTTCTCAGAAAGTCCCTTCTGCTCACTAGTGGTCTCAGGTGGATCCACAATGAAGCAGGGGTTGGTACTGGGAGGGTGGCTTGACAGCCAGAAGATGATGGCTCTGTTAGGCTGCTCACCTTCTTGCCCAACAGGATGACCCATGCCCTTGCTTCATCTAGTCTTAATAGTTCAAGCCAACGCATAAGTGAACCAAAAGCAGGGTGGGTGGGGGAGGGATATGTTCTTCCTTTCTCTTGACTCTGGGCAGAGGGGGTCGCTGCAATAGCACCTTTCTGGCTTTTGTCTGCCCCTCACCCTTCTCTGCAGACGAGAAGGAATACGTTGTTACTGGGACGAGGGCTCTGGCTCAGCTTTTCTGCCTTCTGCTTATGATCTTTCTGTCACAAGAGAGCAGTGTGTTTTGGTTTGTCCTTGCTTGTGCTGCAAGCTTAGCTTTGACCTTTGGTCAACCTGACCTGTGGTCGACCAGTGTTCTCTGTGGCTGGACGGAGACGTATGGGGCTTGGTATCACACTGTTGGCCGCAGCGTTTCCAAAGAAGTTCTAACCAACAATAATGCTCATATTTTGATCTCCAGATCTCACTCTGTGATCTCACAATTGATTAATCAGGCCTTGCTTGGATTCTTCCAGCTTCCCTTCTTACCTCTGCTGTGTATTCTCAGCACAGTAGCGTGAAGTTCCTGGCGTAGGTCAGAGCAGGTGGCTTCTCTGCTCTCTGCTCTCCGCTGGCTCCATACCTTGCCTAGAGGTTAGCCAACATGGACAGTGCCCTGTCAGGACCTCACAGACCACACAGCCTTTGCCTCTGTGACGGCATCTCTTAGACCACTAAGAGACGGTCTCTTAGTGGTCCGTCTTTCCCGTGACCACATTCCTTCTCACCCTCTCGGTCCCAGCCTTACTACCTTCTTCTGTTTCTTTAACACCAGGTCCCCTGCACTCTCTGATCCATCTTCCTGGAACACTCTTCTCCAGCTGTTTTCACACTCAGCTGCCTCTCCACCTACGGGTCTGAGCTCAGATAGGACCTCAGGGAAGCCTTCTCCATCTGCCTAGTTTTCTTCATAGTCCCCGTCACTCTCTGGAAACTACATATTGTGATGATTTATTTACTGTTTATCTTTTCTTAAGTAGAAATTAAACTCAGTGAAGGCAGGAGGTATTGTCTGTTTTGTTCAATGCTGTCCCGCTAGCACATAAAACGGGTTCAATAAAAATATGCCCGTAAGTCGATAAACCACTCTGGGTAGTTTCTTCCTGTATAAGAAAGTGAACCCTAGAGACTCAGGTTACTGAGAAGAGAGGAAAATGAGTAAACTTAGATAGATATCAAATATAAATCACCCCTCTTTCAGAAATGATGTTCTAGTCAACAATTTGTTCAAATATAAGTTGACTTATAGATAACTTATAACTTGTAGATAACTTACTACTCTAGCCTACGAACTTATTAACTTGCAGATAGTCCAAACATTAAAGATTTTTTTTCTAACACTGTACAATAGTGTTGTCCCTAAAAGCATCCCTGAGTGACACTGAAGATTTTTATAAATATTTCAAGGGATAAAAAGAAATGCTTTGGGGCTACAAGCAGTTTCATGTATCCTAATTCCTTGAAAATCAGCAACCTACATAGGATTTGTAATGTGGATCTCAGCGAGTTGGGAGATTCAGTTAACCAGAATACTTTATTTATGCATTCAAAGGTATTTACCAGTGTCTACTAAATGCCAGCCCCTCAGGTCAGCCATTGGTGGTACAGAGGTGGGCAGGCATGGTCCCTGCCTATGAGGAGGGAGCAGTCTGGAAGTAAGAAGGTTTACTGTATTTTATTTCTTATCACATCTTCTATGTTGGAAATTGGTTCTCTTGTGTGACTGGCCAACAGACTTTTGCATTTGGGAAAAGCATGTGTTAAAGTTAATTCTCTTTCTCACGATCACTTCCTAGTAGAGAATATTCTCAATTATAAAATTACTGTTTCTAAATATGTAACATCCTCTGCATGTTTACATGTGACCTCTGCAACTGTGGTTTTTCTTTTTTTATATCCACTTACATCCTAAATCCGACCTCATTTCCTTATTAAAAAAAAGTGGCAGTATTTCTTTGCTGTGGAACAATGGCCCCAATTAGTATACGTCATGTTGCTTAGAGCATGAAACTGGTGTGCTGATGAGAAAATTTATCTGACACACTTCTTCCCAATTTTGGGCTTATCACATTATCCTAATTACATTAATTTCCTTTGTTAAATCAATTTAAGTCTACATTTCTCCTTCTTTATTATCAGCCTCTGGAGGTAATGATTACACCACGATACAATGTAACTGAAAAAAAATTGTGGCTGACATTCTTGCTTTGGCTAAAGGCAATGTCTTAAAATGTGTGCTTTCTTCTATGTGTAACAAACAGCATGTCAAACACCACTGTATGTGGAATATAAATAAATGCTTGTTAGATATTAACAGATTCTTTCAGACTGAATGTGTCTGTCGACAGTCTCTGCTTGTCTCCCAGAATTATGACATTGCTTGAATTGATACGTGAACGCTATCAAAAACAGGTTTGATTTCTTAAAAAGATAGTTAATTTAATTCATAATATGAGTGAACTGATTAGTTATTAGGGATGATCTTTTATCCTGGAGACCCTACAAACCTGGGGATTATTGTGGACACAAGAGAGGTATTTTGAGATATTAGCAAGAATTCTGGATTAGGGGTTAGAAGATTAAACCAATAGTGGTTTTGTAGTATTGACCCAGTCTTTTAACCTGTATGTTTTATTCTTCTTTCAAAAGAAGGAGATGTCTCATGCCCAATCTAATGTGTCAGGATTTTGAGATAATATAATGAGAAGAACTTTGAATTTAGAAGAACCATGTCTCTGCAAATATTTTAAAAGTTGTTAAAAGTGGTATTTGTGCAAATACAAGATATTTGCTATTATCATTATTACCCATTATGTTTTCATTATTTTTAGGCAAATGTGAGCATTGGAAGAGCCCGATTAATAAAAAGGCAATATTTGCTGCAATTGTATGAGTCAATGAAACAAGATATTTGTAGCTAAACATTTTAAAATATATTTCTAGGTAAGATTATAAATGGTACTTGATGATGATGGCTTTTTTTTTTCTCCCCAAATTTGTTTATTTTAATTTTTCAGTGTTACAAGATTGATTTTTCATGCACCACACCCAGTGCTCCATGCAGTACGTGCCCCTCTCGATACCCACCACCAGGCTCACCCCCCC
>CM052808.1:66392798-66402864 GCA_028533885.1 Nasua narica
CTCTCGGAGAGATCCCGGGGTTAGAAATCTTTCTCCTCAGGGTGATTTCATGGGTGTTCAGCGTGTTCTGGTAGATTTCCAGCTCACTTTTGGGGACCGGTTGCTGCAGGATCTCTTACTTCTCCGCCATCTTGCCCCCCTCCCGATGATGGCTTTTTATGGAATTAAAATATGCTACCCTCATTACTGATTGCAAATTAGGATGCAAAAATAATTGTTTGTGCATGTTTACAGTTCTCAAGTAGAAATCTCTCTTCTGGCCATGCTGTGAAGATTTAGTACGTTTTGTTCTTCTAAGTCCCCAGTTTAGGACTAGGTTCCAAAAGTCCATTTTATGTAAACTTTTTGGAACAGAGAAAACTTTTTTGTTCTTCCAATGAAAATAAAGTAAAATAAAAATAACAGCCTTGCATGCTCTGGGAGTTTCCACTTCTTTTCTTTGCTCATACTTTCCCACCTGCCTAAAGGAGTTTGAATTTTCCTCATTTATCAAGGCCCAAGACAGTGAGTCCTCTGAGAGCAGAGAGCAAGTAATACTCATTTGTGAGAACTGCGGTGTCCCCAGGTTTTCCAGCCCACCTGGTCATCCTTCCCTTTCATGTGCAAATGTGATGGCAAGAGTCATCCCTCTCATTCCCAGCAGGATAAGGGATCTAGCTTTCTTTCCATTGTTCAAAGGGTTCTGGGGGAGGATCTTTGGCACTATTGCTTTGTCCTTCTCTGAGTGCTACTCCACATTGCTCTGGATTTCATCTAAATGCTGGCACAGCACCCCAGATTACCCAACGAGAGGCTGTGACCTTAACACTTTGCAGAAGAGGAATAGTTAACATTGGGTGTTGGAGAACATGTTCCTGGATGCCATCAGCCAGGCTAGTACAGGGTTCTTCTGTACTTGATGTACTTCTTCTGTCCATGATTTCTTCATTTCCATCTCCCATTGCCTTCCTGTTGCTGAGACCTCTTTCCTTTTCCCTGTAGAATTCCCCTCAATCTTGCCTTTGATTCTCAGAGCCCAAGCCCAGTACCCCTGCTTCCTTCTTCTGGTGGATTGTTAAAGAAAGAAGAAAAAAAAAATCAGTTGACCTAATCTCTTAGAAACCTGCTGCTATCTGTATCCTCGCTAATTTATACAATGAATACAGGATAACTAGCATCTCTTTCTGAAGCTTTGGATTATTTTACCAAATAATAATATTTTGCAGATCTCAAAGCTGCAGAAAAAGGTGGCCAGTAGCTGTAAAACTGAAAGAACTCACTAGAGTGGTCTCTTGAGAACAAATGGGAAATTGGTTTTTCTGCCCTTAGAAGTCACAGGAAATAAATTGCTTTCTGACAATTTAAAAATAGTGATTTTATCTTGTTTTTAATAATCAGGAGTGAAGAATAACTTGCTATGCTTCATCTCCAGCATAAACCTAGTTGACACTATGCACTGGATTCATGTTTGTTAGTGAATAACAATAAATGGCATTTATCAAGTATTCTCTAATTGTCTTTGTTGAAAAGAACTTCACTTTGATTAACCAGAGCATTTTATATATACCTTTCTAACTTTTTAAAATCACTTTCTGACATGGATTATGGTTATTTGTGTCCATTTCATGTTCCCTACTGTAATGTAAGTGCATTGAGAAGAGTAAACATATGTTTTTATTATTGTATATTTCATCCACATACCGTAACTTTCCACATTTTCTATAATATGCTTTAGTGATTTAGATACCCAGGTAATTCTGTTTGTCCTTCTGTCCACCCATCCATCATTCATCCATCTGTTTCTTAGAGGGGCATGACAAGAGAGCCATTTTGGCGTATTACTTAAGGATGCAAGCTCTGGAGCCTCAGTTTCCCCATATATAAAAAGCAAATAATAAACGTACCTATGTTATAAGGTGATTGGTAGAATTGAATGAGTGGATGGATGCAAAGTGCTTGGCACAGGGCTGGGTCCATAGTAAACATTCAGTAAATGTTAGCTATGATTGTCGTTATTAATTCAAGAACAAAATGGGAAGTGTGTATTTGTCAGGACATAGTGGGCACTGAGGGCAGGAAGAATTAATCTTCATCTTACAGAGGTACACGATCTAGTAGAAGAGTCAGACTAGTCAAGGGAAGCACACTGAGGGTACACAGTGCTTCTGCTCGTGTACGGAGTGAACGATGGAAGCAGCGTTGGGCTAGCCTGGGAACATGAGGCTGGGCCAGATTGGAATGGTGATTCCTGGGCTATATAATCAAATTGAAGCCAAACTGTAGTTAGTTAGCTATAACAGTGAGTAGAAAAATACTTATTCAGTATGAATAATTGAGCAAAACAGGAAAAGAAGTGGTGAAATTGAATAAAAAGTCATCTTCCGGGGTGCCTGGGTGGCTCAGTGGGTTAAAGCCTCTGCCTTCAGCTCGGGTCATGGTCTCGGGGTCCTGGGATCGAGCCCCGCATCGGGCTCTCTGCTCAGCAGGGAGCCTGCTTCCCCCTCTCTCTCTGCCTGCCTCTCTGCCTACTTGTGATCTCTCTCTCTCTCCTTCTCTCTCTTAAAATAAATAAAATCTTTAAAAAAAAAAAAGTCATCTTCCAATGTAGATTTAAAGTTTGCAGTTGAGGAAGTAGTGATTATATAGAGCATTCTTGGTATTTTATATCACTTGGCAGGAGAATTGCGGCCCAGGGGAAGAGCAGTGCCTCAGCAGGGCAGAACCCGGAAGAAGGGCCTTGTATGAATCGTGTGCAAAGTTGGGTATGGTCGGAATCCACACCCATTCACCACTAGAGCCGCTCCAACTTTATGTAGAGTGGGCACTGAAAACCAGTTGGCCTTGAAGCTGGCCTGTAGAGGAGAGAGCTCAGGGTGGAAGCCGTGGCTTTCTGTGCGTGTGGGAACATTGATTTGGGGTCCTACTCCTGGTAGGAAGCAAATGCTTTATTTTTGTATGTTTTTGTTTTTTCTTGAAAGTATAGTTGAAATACAAGGTTAAATAGTTTCAGGTGTATAGCACAGTGATTCAGCAATTCTATACTGTTCTCACTATGGTAAGTGTAGACACCATCTGTAAAGTCTCTTGGTTGAGGCACTATACAGGTCTGACAGAGCCCGGCCTGCAGGTGACAAGATTTTACAATTGAGGGAAGACAGACAAGGGTAGACAAATTTGGCCAACAGTTCCTGATTCATCTGGTATATAAAACATAAAAGGTAAAGACAGATTCCTCCACAAATACTCCGTATTGAACATGTACAAAATTACCTTCATTGTCTCTCTTTTCTTTTCCTCAATCAACTCTTCTTGCCATCTTTAGTTTGGATAGTGTCAATGTTCTGTGCATTTGCTGCCTATATAATATCTATCTATCTGTCTTTTTTTAATTAAAAGTTTTTTTGAAAGATGTTATTTATTTACGAGAGAGGGAAAGAGAGAGAACGTGTGTGAGTGGGAGTGAGCAGGGGGAGGAGCAGAGGGAGGACAAGCAGACACCCTGCTGAGCACAGACCCCCCCCCCAACATGGGGCTCAATCTCACTAAGATCGTGACCTGAGCTGAAATCAAGAGTCAGACACTTAACTGACTGAACCACCCAGGCCAGCCACTCCTGTCTTTTTTTTTTTTTAATTGAAGTGTATTTAACATTAGTTTCAAGCATAACAATGGTGATTTACACATTATGAGCAACACAAGTGTGGCTACCATTTGCTACCACATAACACGATTATGGTACCATTGGCTATTCCCTCTGTCTTGTCATTCTCCTTTCATCTTCTCTCATCTCTTTTGACCAATCTGTCAAAAAGTCCTGGTGATTATGTTACTTCGAAGTCTCCAAACGGGGCATTTCCTCCAATCCGCCAGGTCACTTGTCCTGGAACAGGCTCTGGCTACCTCGACCATCCCAATAGTTTCTTGTAACTGGCTCTGTGCCTTCAGTTTCTTTTAGACAGGCCCGATTGCAAACAACTTGGGCTTTGTTGCCATCCGGTCTTTGTTGAAACAACTCAGATCTATCATTGTAACATGAAAGCAGAAAGATAACATGTGAACAAATGAACAAATGGGTGCAGCTATGTTCCAATAAAATTTTAATTATAGACATTAAAATTCTAATTTCATATAATTTTCATGTAACAAAATATTATTTTCATCTGAAAATCTTAAAAAAACCATAAAGGCTATTTATAGCTCTCAGAAAAACAGGTATGGGCCAGATTTGACTGTGTTTTTCTGTCTTTCTTTTCACTGCCATGACTTTCCAACAACAGAAAGAAGTTTGAATTGCTCATCAACACACACTAGCCCCTTCATTGCATGTGTCTACAGCCGATATTTCTATTCTCATCTCTAGTTTTTCCCCCTGATTCTGATATTTCCTAGGTTTTTGTCACATTAGATTGTCATTTGTAATCCTAAAAGTACTTCAAGGACTTTAACACCTTTGGGCCCTTTTGGATGTTATTCTGTCTTCTTCTTTCCATAATACATCTAATTAGCAGACTTCCATAATACACACCTCATATGTTGCATCTTTATGATTGCTTTCTCTGAATCCACAACTCAGCAGAATTCATTTCTCTTTTATTTGTATTCCCATGGTACCTTGTACATTTGTGGTTTTTTCCCATAGAGATGATCACATTGTGTTTTTAAAAAATTTACTTAGCTTTATTCTTCTTGGCTATGAGCTTCTTAGCATGTAAAAAAGTGTTCCCTAAATCTTTGTTTAACATAGAATGACTTAGCCATATTATCCATTGTTGCTAAATTGCTATTACCATCCTTATTTTATTTCTAAGATTAAGTAATGGAGAAAACATTGGAGAAAACAATTATTTGCATAACCTAAAATATGCCAATATCTAAGTCACAGTAAAGAACTCAACAATTACTCAGTCTTCTTTTCTATTTCAGTAAACTTTATTATGGTTCTTTTTTCCGCCCCAAGGACTTTATTTTTGTCTCATCTTTTCTTGGAAAATATTCTTCTAGCTCAGGGTATCTGGTATGCTTAATATCAGCCTTATATAGAAAATCAAGAGGCTCTGACATTGTGATAGAGGGCTCCTGGAGGTAGCCCCAAATATTTCTTTTACCTCCTGATTGGTATCTTATGTTTCATACTGGCATATTCATCATTTTAGCTAGAACTGTTTTTTTTATCCTTTCTGAAATTGGTCCTAGTAAAAGGAAGATATACCTGAGAGAAGCAACACATGCAACTTCTGTTAGTCATTTACACGTTAGTATGAACTGGGCGTGGGGCGGTGGGGGGGGTCGGCAATAAGTTCCATATGGAAGATGTTGAACACACGAAAATCCTAAACTCTTTTGGGGTTGGATAAAGATCATTTTCTTGAAGATAACCATACTGTGTCATATCATGGCAAGAGCATCTGTATAGAGTAATTAATTATGGTGATATTCTATCTCTTCAACATGCAGTGTCCCTGAATACTAAAAGTCTTGGGGGTAAATTTGCATATACTTTTTCTTCATATAACAGGATGTTGCAAATTTCATGTAAGATGAACCCTATAATTACTAATAATGTTTTTTATGACAGTTTCCCTGTCACTTCAGCAATTATTGTGGGAACTGCTGCATTCCGTGTTGGTCTCTTTACTGTCATCTATATTCCTGGCATGTTTGACCTGAAGTAATGGATAGAAGTATATTTGCTCTCATAGGTAAGAGTTTGAGGGGCAAAAGGAAGAAAACCTGTGTTTACCTCCTTGATACTTTATAGTTTTATAGTTGATATTTTTGGACTACTAGATCTAGTAATGTGTTTTTCAGTTACTTGGGTTTGAACATACAATAACTTAGTACTTTAGTTACTCTTTAAAGCTGATATATATATTTTTAAAACCTTTTTTTGTCTTTACTAGTGAGAAGAATTCTCCTAAAAATGTTCTTTGTTGTTCATACTCCTTGATTCTTTCAAGATACAATATATCTTACTGACTACATTTGCAGTCTCTGAAGCTCTATTCATTTTTTTCTTCCTTAGTATATTTTCTCTCTGTTGTTCAGATTGGATAATTTCTCATGTCCTTCATGTTTAGTAATTCTTTCTTCTGTCCTCTCTGTTTTACTCTTGAACCCATTCAATGGGTTTTTAAAATTTCAGTTATTATATTTTTTCATTCTCAAATTCTCCGTTTGGTTTTTCCTTATGTTCTTTACTTATTTACTGAGACTATTTTTTCATTTGCTACATTGTGTTTGTATTTGCTTTTCAGTTGCTTTTAATTTTTTTCAGATATTTCTAATGTCTCCCTTATCTTAGTGTTGGCATTTATTGATTGTCTCTTATTCATTTAAGTTGTGATTTTCTTGGTTCTCAGTATGACAAATACTATTTCAGTTGAAATTCGGACATTTGGGGTATTATGTTATGGAACTCTGGATCTTACTTAAATCTTCTGTTTCACCTGGCTTCCCTCAGCACCAATCAAGCAAGGGATGGGAGAGTCATGACCTCATTACTGCCAGGTGTCGGTAGAGGTCTGGATTCTCCACTTGGCCTCCATTGACATGAAGGGTTTGGGGTGGATTGGGAGAAGACTATTCATCTCTGTTGGGTAAGGATAGGAGTTCTGTTTTCTCCGTAGACCTTAGCTGATTCCACCATGACTGGGAGAAGGCAGGAGTGCCTTGTTACTTGGGTAGGGGGAGAGGTAGTTGGAGAGGGACTGACCTAGTTAGTGCTGGGTGGGGATGAAAGTCTTGGCTCTTCACTAGGCTTCCTTGACACGATCCCAGCAGTGGGGGGGGGGGGGGTTCATAATTGGGGCAGTGGGGTGGAGGGGCATTCCTAAATGCGGCATCCTCATTTAGATGCCTACATATGACTACTAGATGCTGGTTGGATGGGAAGGGTTATTTTCAAAAAGTTTCTTTCTGGGCTCTCCCTTTCCTGATTCTTTGGCTTTAGAGAGCAGGCTTTAGCTAAGGCTTTCAAAATGTGTGACCTCATTGATATACCTGGATTGCTAGTTTCTCTAGCTCCAAATCTAGAATATATGTGACAAAAAACCCCATGGAGCCAACCATTGCATCACTTCTTGGGACCCAAGACCCCTAACCAGTCTTACTTCTTCTCTTCATCCTTCAGAGTTTTCTTATATTTCTTGATATGTGTATATACAAAATGTCTGGAGTTTTTAGTTATACTCAGTGGGAAGAATAGGGAAAGGCATTTGTTTTCCATCCTTTCAAAAGCAGAAGTCAGACATCTGAGAATTCTAACTTATGTGAAAATACTTCTGAATATTTGAGGTTTGTGCACATTTTCAACCATATTAAGCCAAATTACTCAAATAAATATAGTAAACTCTTTTTTTCCCCCAACCTATGATATAGATACATTATATCATAGCAGTAGAAAAGGAAAACACTTTCCAAATTACTCATATAACAAGCTGATACTATCTTAATGAGAATAATTTTTATTATTTTACCATGACATCTGATAAAATACTATTCATGTTTTATGTCCCAGTTGGATATAAAATATATCTGAGTTATATTATCTCATATATATATGATTATATATATTCTCTTTCATATATATCTCTCATATATATTTCATATATATATATGAGATATTCTACATATTAATGAGCTTGAGTCAGTTGTATTAAAAGTGAATTTGAGTTTAGATGCCTACATATTTTTACCAAAGAAGAAAATTGCAATGCATGTTAAAAATAACCAGATGGATAGACTTTTTATTTTAACTTTCAACTGGTAGCCTAAGGATAAACCAAGACAAAATTTTCATAGGAATGAATCAGTAAATCTAACACAAAAGGTATCAATTATAGTGAAGCCACGGTATAAGTTTTCAGCACATTTCACATATCATAGCATTCTTGATCTTAAGTTCAAATATTGCATGAATACTTACTAAATATTTACCAAACAACCACAAGTTGCCTAAAACACTATTGGATGTTATACAGAACAAGTAAGTGTTTGTCGATCTACTCTGCTTAGCCTCTTGGTCATCCTTTTTTGTGTGTCTGTAGCCTATGGAGCCTTGGGTAGCTGTCTATAGCTATGACGCAACTCTTCGAGCTGTAGTGCTAAGTGGTCTGTCTAGGAGCCAGTCTCCCATCTGGCTAGAGTGTCAGGGCATCGCTGTATTAAACTAAGGCAGGTTGTTTAATAGAGCAGATCTTGAGGAGTCATGCTAGTGTACCTTTGGGAGGTTTCGATTATATGAGTACTTACACCAGTTGCTCATGCCCATAGCTGTCGTGGGCAGTCCAGTGAGAGTGTTAGAAATTAACCCCCTGGCAAAATTCAATGGATCAAGCTGATTTGCTGTTATGAGTCTCAGAATGTAAAAGGAAAACGAAATAAGGAAGAACCAGAGGGACCCTTCACTGGGTAAACTCCCTGATAGCCCTGGCAAGGAGGTGCGGACTTTTTAAAACTAGTCCCTAGTAAGCTCTATAGATGTGGTCTGTGAGCTTTAGTGGACATGTTTTAATGTCTTCTCTTAAAAGCAAAGTAAAGCTAGGCCTTCTGGGTGCTGTTAACTTCCACTGAGAGTCTGTAAAAGAGCTAGCAACTGCAGATGCTTTTTTAATGTTCATTGACTGAAAATCCCAAGAATAGCAGGCACTCAGTTTATGAAGTTTTCATTGATGTTGTGTGTCCCCCCAAACGCACAGTTTGTGTTATGAACAAGAGCCTCCGTTTGATGTTGGTTCGTTGCAAATCTATACCATGAAAAAAAAAGATACTACTGGAAAATGTATTGAATGGATTAAAAGACGTTTATGTATCTCATATTTTATCACTGGTGGGTTATTTCTGCTTAAGCGTATGTGATTTCATGAAACTGATTGCTTTTCTTTTTTATCTTTACATTTTAAGAATTGACTTATAGGGGCACCTGGGTGACTCAGTGTGTTAAAGCCTCTGCCTTCAGCTTGAGTCATGATCTCAGGTCCTGGGATCGAGCCCCGCATTGGGCTCTCTGCTCAGCTGGGAGTCTGCTTCCCCCTTTCTCTCTGCCTGCCTCTCTGCCTACTTGTGATCTCTCTCTCTGTGTCAAATAAATAAATAAAATCTTAAAGAAAAAAAAGAATTGACTTATAGTGGACATATAACATTGTATTAGTTTAAGGTGTACAGTATAGTGATATTGGTAGGTATTGAGAAATGATTGCCTGAAGGTCAGTTAACATCTATCATCTCACAATAGTTATAGATTATTTTTTCTTGTGATGAGAACTTTTAAGTTCTACTCTCTTAGCAACAAAACTAATTGCTTCTAAACAAATGTATCGAATTGATATTATTTCCTATGAAGAGATAATGCTTCCAAATGCTGCCATTACAGAAATATCCTGGGCTTCCTGGTTTCTAATTGCTTTCTACAGTAAATATACATGAAAATGAACATCTTCCACTGTAACAAATCTTCAGGTTTTGCAGGTAGGTTGTAAAGTCGCTTGAGACAAAGTTTTTTTGAATTAAAAATGCGTATAATATTTGAAAATTGCCTTGTTTAAATACTAGGAACTGGAATACTTTCATTACTTGGAAGCCAACCACTTAGCCAGTTTCCTACTTTGTGTTTTATTATGTAAAAGTTATTCAGTTTTCTACATGATGAATTGATTGACTCTTTTGACTTTTTGTGATGAGTTAATAAACATCAGTGATGCCACTGAAGGTGTGTGTAATGCTCACTAGAATGCCTTCTCTTGTGATTTGGAAACAATTGCTTTCTTGGTCTTGGGCAGATTGTAGTTACTGCTGCGGATAGGGACTTACGTCCCCTGTAAAAACTATATCTCAGCGCCACTGCCTTTGTCAGGAGCATACTATTTTATGCTTTTTTTCTTTTCGGTCTCTAGCATTCAGAAATTCAAGCCCCAGTTTTTGTGGAAAGTATTGTAGAGTTTGTTGTCTTTGAGAACATGTCTTGAGGGGCACCTGGATGGGCTCAATTAAGTGTCTGCCTTTGGCTCAGGTCATGATCTCAGAGTCCTGGGATGAAGACCCACTTCGGGCCCTCTGCTCAGTGTGGGCAGTCTTACTTCTCTCTCCCTCT
>CM052808.1:66402964-66458983 GCA_028533885.1 Nasua narica
CCCCCCCCCCCCCCCCCCCCCCCGCTTTTCTTTTTGTAAGCACTGTGGTCTGAAGAAGTCACATGAATGACTTTAACAAGATTTAGGGAAATAGTGAAAAAGATCTAAACAAAGTACGATGGGAGGTCAAAAGAGGGGCCCATTTCCTGTGCCTACCAGGACTGGGAAAAGTTTTATGGAGACAATCCCATTTAAACTAACTTCCACAATAGCAAGTGAACATGGAGGAGGGGGCTTCCTAAGAGAAAGAAGTAGTAGGTGCAAAATCAGGGAAGATTGAAAGTAAATTTTTTTTTTTTGGACAATGGAAAATCATGTCATAATGGGATTGAACCATGATGTGTGTGTGTGTGTGAGTGTGAGAGAGAGAGAGAGAGGTGCAATGGTGGTGGACAATATCTTGTGGCTGTAGATCTTAGAGTGACAGGAGATGTAGAGAACAGTGGCTGCTGATCTGTGTTTTCCACTGCAAAATATAGCATTTAAAAAAATTTTTTTTAAAGATTTTATTTATTTGACACAGAGATAGAGGTCACAAGTAGGCAGAGAGGCAGGCAGAGAGAGAGGGGGAAACAGTCTCCCCGCTCAGCAGAGAGCCTGATGTGGGGCTCGATCCCAGGACCCTGAGATGATGACCTGAGCCGAAGGCAGAGGCTTTATCCCACTGAGCCACACAGACGCCCCAGCATTTAAAAAATTTTCAATGAAAGAAGTGTTTCAGTAGTATCCTCTGAGTTTAACTTAGTTGGAAAAGATTGGGTCTCAGGGGAAACCCATAGGTCTCAGGGAGAGCCCTAGGGCTTAGAAAATTGGAATGAGTTGCTTCATGGTTCTGGGAAGAAAGTCACCCACAGGTCAGTGGAGATTTGCTCTGCCACTTACTTACATAACATTTAGCAAGTAATTGTGCCCCAGAATTGGCCTTTATTATTAGTCTTAACAGTTAAGCTAAGGCTAACTCTGTATAATCTACTGTATAAAACCATTTTTTTTTTTAAATAAAGAGACTACAGAATGCTTTCTGCATTTATTTCCTGAACAGATTCTTTTCTGCTTTCTTTACTATGAATGCCGCTTTATTCTCTTTCTGGGCTTTGTTTGTTTGCTTTTTGTGGTCCTTTTTCAACCTACTGGTATTTGTTCAAACACTGCAAAGAAAATGTATCTAAGGTCTTGTCAGTCACCTGCCAATGTCTGGCATGGACATCTGCATTTTTTAGATGCTGTACTGGGTTCATGTTCTTTCTGGAACCTAAGAATGTGACCTTGTTTGGAAATAGGGTTGTTTAAGTGTTATCAGTTAAGATGAGACCATACTAGAGTAGGGAGGATCCTTAATCCAAAATGACTGGTGTCCTTATGAGAAGAGAGGAGATACAGAGAGAAACACAGCATGTGGCAATGGAGGCAGAGACTGGCCAGATATGTCCACAAGTGAAGGAATGCCATGAGTTGCCAGCAATACTGGAAGCTGGGAGAGGTGCTTAGAACAGGTTCTCCCCTAGAGCCCTCAGAGAGAGAGCACAGTGCTGCCGGCACCTGGTGTTCAAACTTCTAACCTTGAGCAAGAACTGTGAGAGAACAAATTTCTGTTGTTTCTGTTGTTATAAGCCACCTAGTTTTTGGCCCTTTGTTATAGGAGCCCTAGCAAATTAGTAAGGGTGCCCTTGGCGTCTTCAAACAATTCAGGGCTAAAAGCCCCTGATCGTTGTAGACTTTGCAAATGCCTGTGTAGACATTCAAGGGATAGATAAAACAGAATCGGGAAGGGCGGTGTTAAAGATTGGGGAACATAAGCACAATCTGATTAATATGGTAATTTAGATGGCTACCAAACAATCAGAAAGTTAAATCAATCAGTCTTCATCTGATTCTTCAAGATTTATTGACTGTGGGAAGCAGGCTTTAGAAAGTTTACTTGAGGGGGGAAAATGTAGCCATTCGTATCTTGTTGTAGGATTATTTGGATTTGTAAGCTTTGCCCAGTAAATTGTCAAGGTCAAGTGATTCCATTATGAGCCAAGAGAGAGCTTGGCTGACATTTGAATCTGGTGCCAGAGTTGGCCATTTGCTGAACTGGGTTCTGTATAAGTTTTCTAGGGCTGCCATAACAAAATACCACAGATTGGTGGCTTAAACAGCAAAGATAGATGTCCTCACAAACAGATGATCAAGGAGGCTAAAAGTTAGAGATCAAGGTGACAACGGAATTGGTTTCCTCTGAGGCGTCTCTCCTTGCTTTGCAGATGGCCACCCTCTTGCTGTCTCTTCACATGGTCTTCCCTGGGTGCACTCATGCCCCTGCTATCTGTGTATCCAAATTTCCTCTGTTCATAAAGATATCAGTCAGGTTAAACAGCCCTACAGCCCTGTCTTAACATAATCACCTCTTCAAACATCTTATTTCCAAACACAGTCATGTTCTGCAGTACTGGCGATTAGGACTTAAACATATGAATTTTGGGGAAGGGTTCAAGATAATTGAGATGTATTTCTGTGTCTGATATTGGGAAGAATGAAAATTTGAAGAGGAATAATATCACAGAAGAATGAATAATATTGACACTTGAGGATATCAGTCTAACATATTCTGTGGTTAAATGAGTGTTCTGAGTTGATTCTTAGGATGAAAAATATCTCCCATTGGATCATCCAAAGGTAGCTGATTTTGCCACATATTTTCTCATAAATGAAACAGCCGAACAGTAACTGAAGATATTAAATGAGATCAGAGTCACTGACATTGACTTCAGAAAGAATTTAGTTTCTTTATGACACTTCTGAGTTTTACTCTTTTCTCTGATTTCTTATCGGAATTGTTTTATTCATCTGTATAAATGCTCAGCAAGAACAATGCAGGGATGTTATGATTCTCATTCCCATCTGGAAATGTAATAGCACAGTGCACAGTGTCTGCCCATAAAGAACAAATACTAATAAAGCTTCTGAGAAGCAGAATGATTTAGATAAAGTGTCACCCCAAGGGTTGTGAAATGCGGATTCTACAGTGTTCTTACATTAAATACATGTTGTAGGATTTATCTCTGGCCTTTTAATCCTATTGCTGAGTAACTGAAAGACCATCTCCTAAATCAGATTTTAGCATGATAGGGAATATATCCCCTTATTGATTGTCTCGCCAAAATTATGCCATAATAGAATACGTGTCACTTGGCATCATCAGCCATGTGATAGAGTTGATACAAGTGGAGGATACAAGTGGAGGATACAAGTGGAGGATACAAGTGGAGGAGCTAGGTTAGTGATGTCTGAGGGATGTAGGGCTAGAAGACAGGACCCCTCTTCCAGGAGAGTAATACTAGTTCATTTTATGGAATGTGCCAGGCATTGTTTTAAGTGCTTTACAACTTTGAACCTTAATAAGGTAGGTGATTCTTCTATCTACTGATAGAGGAAGGAATGGAACCATAGAAGGGCTAAGGAAGCTGCCTGAATTACACATCTAGTAAATGACAAAGCTGGAATTTGAGGACAGGCAGTCTAATTACAGAGTCTGCACTCTCAACCACCCTGCTCTCATCCTTTATGAAAGCCAGGCTAAAACCCTCTTGTTAGCACTAAACAAGGGTGTTATCAAAAGGGCATCATGCCCAAAGGCAAGGAGAGAAGTGTCAAGAGGTTTTTAGTTTTGGAATCTGGGTGGTCTGCAGTAAGGGATGATGAACTTCTTTAAAAAAATCTAGTTGACCAGTATAGGAAACTCCCCGTAGAAAAGAGGCTTGTTGAGAAGAGTCTTGAGTTCTCCTCTTGCCTTCTCAGCAATGATAGAACATATTCTCGGTTTGTGAAGGGCTGAAACCTGAATATGACGGCAAACAGGGATGTCTGGATAGATCTAGAGTGTGAAGGAGTGTGAGAAGAGATCCAATTCTCTGGTGAGATTGTAGCTCTTATGGTCTTTCAAGGCTTCACCATAGTCTTGGGGCTGATGGGGTTGATGAACAAACAAGAGAGGGTTGGAAGAATGCACCCAACCCCTGTAGAGGGCTGTGGCTATCACCATCCAACTGAGCTCCCAGTTCCTGCGCTGCCAGATGTGGTCACTGAGCGGACGCTAGCTTCCGTTTAAGGCAGTTGATGGGTTGCCCCATTAGTGGCTGACTTGTGGCTCTCTGAACCTCCTAGATAATTAAATTCCAGATCCAACTTTTCCCAGTTGCTTTTTTCTCCTGGCTTTGGCTCTGACATCTACTGCTCAAACAATTCTTTTCCTGCTTCCACCACTGATCTGGCCTCGGCCTCCCTTCATCGCCGCATCTCGGCCCACATAGTCATGTTGTCAACCTCCATGTGGAACAAGACCGGACCCAGTCACTTAAGTAGCTTCCTGACGGTACAGCTGACTCTCTGACAGTACTCCTGGCGCAGGGTGTGCCCTCAGCCCTGGCAGGGGGCAGGAAGCCCATGCCACAACCACAAAACACTGCACCGGTGCAGAAACTCCAGTTTTTATAGCATCCTTTTAGTAGTTTATAGAAAATTAGCTCAGTGCAACTGAATGTGCTTAGTACTCTGGTAATCAGTATGACAATCACCTCATGGGTCTTTAACTATGACCCATAAGGGCGACTATGTTTTAATCTGTCATTTACAAGTTGAGTGAAAAGGTGTAGAATCAGAGCTCCTGAATGTTAAAGCATATTCAGTTTTCAAATGAAAATCCATTTACTTTTGTTTGTTTAATCATGGAAGTTGGATTCTAATCCCCACTGGAATATTTCTTACAGGGAATATTTCCACTTTGAGCTGGAGTTAAATTGGCTACCCGTTTTGGATTTTGCAAATTTTTTTTTGCCATTGAAAATCAAGTTAGATTTTTCTGTCTACTTTTCCAGGAAAAATTCCTCTTTTTGAAGGTTGTGCTTTGCCCTGGTTAGTGTCTGGTTCCTTGGAGTGTGGGAAAAACATTCTTATGGTCTTGCTTTTATTTTACAGTACTTTCCACATTGTAAAATCAATGAAATCCTTGTTTGCTTTCAGTTTGAAATATATGATTTTGCTCTGATTGCTTAAGAAGAATGCCTTATTAAGTCTCCTTAATATTTTTCTGCTAAGACTAAAGAAATTCAGCAAATATTTATTGAATGACTAATATGTGCAAGGGATTTGCCATGTACTTCAAGTCTTAAAAAAAGGGGGAACATTTTTGTATCTTCCCTATTTCTATGCCTTCAAATACACCAAGTAGAACATAAAACCTATTATGTATACCAAAAATATTGGCTGATTAATATCTAAGGGAGTTGAAGAAAGATTCTGATTATTAATATACTTAGAAAATCCAGGGAAAGACACTGATTTACTTCTATTTTTTCAAAATGCTTTTCAATAATTTATTTTTGTTTTTTTCCTACAATAATATGAACTAGATTAGTGTTTGTGTCCCTATTTATAAGCAAAGAAACACTGGGAAATGTGAACTACTCAAGTCCAATCCCAGAGGCAAGTGTGAAATAAACATCCTGTTTTAAATTTTATAGATGGCATAAAGATTCTTGTCTGTCGCTCTGTTCTCTGTAATGCCAGATTGCTCGTGCCTTTTTCAGTGGACCCCCTTGGCATTTAAGCCTGCCTCTGCTGCTGATGGCATTTTATTGCCACCTGTGAATACTCCCCCCCAACTGAAGGGACAAAGTGATACCAAACATTGTTTATTTCAGAGCTTCCTCATTGCTTTTCCCCTTTGCCTCCATGTCTCACCTACTCGAAATGCAATTGTTTTTGCTCATGTGACCATTCCAGTCCTTGCCCTTCCTCCCCAAATTATTTTCTCCCTGTATATACACCAGAAGTATCTAATTATATCTTACCTCGCAACGTCTTTAAAGCAGACTCTGTGGGTGGCATAGATAAGGTGTGCTAGCCAGCAACAAGTGAGATTGCTTCTCAGGTCTCCAGAAAAATTTGAAAACTACCTAGCACCACAGGTTTACAATTATAAATTAAAATTAAGATAAACTATGGCAAAGAATGACTCTGATGGAATAGTTATTTGAAGTTACAATAAAGAATTCTTTTTGCCTTTGTTGCTGTTGTGGTTAAGGCTGCAATTTTTCTAAGTCAGTATTTATTACATTATTTTTAAAAATGATGTCATTTGGAACTAAATTATTTGGCTGCCACATCATCCTAATCATCATAGTCAATGGCAGATAAGGTGTTAAAAAATAATTCAAACACCTGGGGTTCAATGGATTACTAAAGGAAACAATTTTAATCCATTTTAAATCATCTCCAGTTAGAGAGGATTGATTATTCACTATATCTCACTGTCAAAGGAATGCAGCATTTCAATCCATTTTTTTTTGGTTGACTAGATATTTTAATTAAAAATGTCATTAATACCACCAGTGAAATTTTACCATAATGATAAGCTATATGTGGTTAATAATGTACAACATAAGGTAATAAGACATTGCCAAACTATTGATATGTATGAGTTTAATTTATCTTTATAATTATAAACAATTAGACAAAAGAAGTAATAAAAATTTGATTTATTAGCATATTTGCAATTTTTAGGAAATAGCAAGCCATTATCTGCTCTTTATTATAGCCATGGAATATAATAATAAATTAGCTTATATTAGATATTGTTCATTATTATAAAGGAATTTATCAGGCAATTGCATTTTAAATATAATTTACTTCAAATTGGAGTATATTCCAAGTTATTTTTATAGTTTAAAGGCACAGAATTTTAGAGACAAAGGTAAATTTTCAAAATACCAGTAATTCCATTTGGAGTTTTTTACATTTGTTACTTATTGAAAATCTACTAATCTACTAAACTCTTCGGACTTTTTCTTGCCAAAAAAATATAAGAATGCCACAAGAATAGGCATACATGCAAAAATATGCACATACTTTCAACCCTTGAATCCTCAGATTAAGAATACCTGTCCTATAGGATGCGAGTATTATCTAGAGTAGAATTAATATTTAAAATTAAGTAATCAGGGCCCCTGGGTGGCGCAGTTGGTTGAGCAACTGCCTTCGGCTCAGGTCATGATCCCGGAGTTCCGGGATCGAGTCCCACATTGGGCTCCCAGCTCCATGGGGAGTCCGCGTCTGACTCTGACCTTCTCCCTTCTCATGCTCTCTCTCACTCTCTCTCTTTCCTAATAAATAAATAAATAAAATCTAAAATTAAGTAATCAAACTAAAAATTAATTATTATTTAATAGTTAATTAAATCATTATAATAAAACCAATGATTTAATGAACTTATTAATTTGAGTTATTTTTATTTTAAATTATTAATTTAAATCCAATAATTAAATGAATATTTCCTGGATTTGTTAATCCAGGAAAACTTTCTGGTAATAAAAGACCTGAATCTTTTTAGATTGACCCCATCAATCGTGTTAAAAATGGAGAACAACCAACTAGAAAATATACCCTTGTGAAACTATTAGACTTAAAAAAAAGATCCTTAGGGTTTACGTATTAGACCAAATAATTTGCAAGGGCAAGATAATGATTGCAGCCTCAGACTTCCCGGAATCAACATTTAAAGCAAGGCAAGAATGGAGCAGTATTTTTAAGAAATTTAAGGGAAAAAGGTGTTAACTGAGAACTTTATATCAAATAAATTCTATGTCTTCTTTCTACTAGGGAATTCATTTGCATTCTTAGTTCCTGAATTGTTAATAGTATCCAACATCTGTATATTCTCTTTTATGTCCATTTGTCCCAAACCACCTATATGTTCTCTGTGTGTGTATGGCTTGAGAGCATCCCATGACAGAGAACAAGGAATTCTATATGTATGTGCTGTTACCATGAGTATGTATTTTAATTTACATATTAAATATTCTGGTAAAATCAGAACTGCTTATGAGAAGTTTTCAATTTTGAAAGTTTTAATCCTATATAAATTGAAACACTATATTAAAAAAGAACACAAAGGGCTTTTGAAAAAATATTCTTGATTCTTATGTGAAAAGAGGTAATAAAAGCAAATTTAAATGTTCATGAAATCTTTATTTATGTAGAATGCCCATTGTTATTCACTTAGTAACGTAAGTTTTCTGAGAAATTTTTGGAGGTCCTTTTAGCATTGTTCTGATTGATACTCTGAAAGAGATCAAGTCTCAGTTTATATTACATCTTTGGTACCTGCTTTCTAAGATACAGTGACCAGGAGCATAATAACAGAATGCTGTTTCTCATGGAGCCTATTTTTATATTCTGAGCATTTCCCCAATTATTATTTTAACCAAACTGTTTGGTATAGTTCACCAGACTGGTATGATTGATATAAATCTGGAAGTATTGGGGATTCTTATCAGTATCTGGCTTAGAGCATTTCCTTCATGAACCTAGAATTTATATCTTTAAGCACTTCACAACTATTACCTCCTTTAGTGCTTCAAAAAACACTCTGTATTTTATCTCTAATTTACAAAGGCAGAAATTTAAGCACAAGCTAACACCAGCTGTTAAATGGTAGAAATGGGATTTGAACACAGGCATCCTGCCTCCAAAATTTGTGCTCCTCAAATTAAATAGATAAAAAGGTAGACTTACAATTAAATCTTGTGTTATCTCTCATGAATAATGCTTAAAATGCTGCTGTAAACTGAATGTTTGTGTCTTCCCCAAATTCTTATGTTGAAATTTAATCCCCAATGTGATGGAATGTGAAGGTGGGGACTTTGGAAATTGATTGGTCTCATTAATCCTAATCTCATTAATCCGAATAGGATGAATGCCCTTAGAGAAGAAAAGCCATTAAGCACACTTGCTCCTTGGGCCACATAAGAACACAGGAAAAGACTGCTGTCTGTGAACCACGATGGCGGTTCTCCCCGGATGCTGAATCTCCTGGGGCCTTCATCTTACACTTCCCAATCTCTAGAACAATGAGAAATAAACTTCTGTAGTTTATAAAACACCTAGTCTATTTTGTTATAGCACCTGGATGGACGAAGAGAAATCCCTTATAAAAAATCCCATGATTTTTTCTTACACGTAGGATATGATAGATAATACAAGTAAAATAAAGAGCAAATTCTAGTACTCATATAGATGAGTTGAAAATTCCCATGTGATCAAATACAAATCATTGGTTGTTCTGGGATAAAAAAAAATATAGTGGGAGCCAGCTAGAAGTGATTGTCTGGACTCATAGTTGTAATTTTAAGCAAGAGTAGATTTAAGAGGAAGGAGGTAGGAACTAGAACTCAGTCTATTTCTTTCTTTTCTTTTTAAAAAATTTATTTATTTATTTATTTATTTATTTGACAGAGAGAGAGAGAGAGAGAGATCGCCACACAAGCAGGGGGGTGTGGCAGGCAGGGGGAGAAGCAGGCTCCCTGCTGAGCACAGAGCCTGATTTGGGGCTCCATTACAGGACCCTGGGATCATGACCTCAGCTGAAGGCAGACACTTAACCAACTGAGTCACCCAGGTGTCTCTCACTTGGTCTATTTCTGATACTATTGATACACACGGTGTTAAAATAATTAAATTTATCACGAATAACACGTTGCAGACGAGACTAAGAAAACTTGCGAATCCGGATGAAGAGTACTGAAGTGTTCAGAGTTAGTCTGAGATGGATTCCACTGGGCTGTGAATCCAGGGAGCGTTCTTACTGTTGCACTTCTCTTGGAAGCCCTGTGTTCTGATTGCTAACAGTAGTAGCCAGGTGTTGTATCTTTTCAATAGAATTTAGAGAACTTGACAGCTTCAGACTGATTATCCTTAGCTTCATATCTCTGACCCTAGTTTTTAGAATGGAAAGTAATTACTTTCCTTTTGTATTCAACTCTGCCTCTTTTTACCTTGGATAGCTTTATTTGCATTTCTATCATAAAATCTCACTTAACTCTTAAGAGCTGTTTATAAAAATTGGCAAGTGATAAATACTCTGAAAGAAATGTTGAATGTTAAGGATTTTTTTTTCCTTTGGCTCCATAGGCATTTGTCTTTTCCAGTAAACTAATAGGACTCTCTCTTATTCCCTACTTCCTTACTGATGCCTATAAGGCCTGACACAGAGCAAGTAGTCAGTACCTGTTTATTGAGGAATGAATTATTGGAAGCCAGATAGTGAATTCAGAAGTAAGTGGGAAATGAGAAAATGTTAAAGTAGCCATGGAGGAGTTGGAGGAATTCTGCACTGAACAATTTTGAATTGTATATTGTTGCTAGATAAAACATAGTTGATTGAGGAAACTGCCATTGCCATATTTTCTGGAATGTGCTAGATTTTGACCAAGTGTTGCCTCAGGACCACATAGTTTTTAGAGCCTTCCATTGTGACTGATTTTGTTGCCAGTCTGTAGAACTGTAGGTGATATTTTTGGTTATTGTAATAGATTCTCAGTTGGATTCTATCTAGTTCAGACTTCATTTAGCTCACGCATCAGAGTAACAAGTCACTGCCAGTAGACTAATAATATGGAATTGACATTAGAGGATTATTCTGTTTGTTTGGATTAAGGCTTTTCTTCCTTTAAACCAGTTCCTTGTCCATGATTTTTCAAAGATGGTAGAGTAACAGTTTATTAAATTTTTGTTCTTTACATTAAATACTTCCTTGTTCTTCACAAATACTTTTATCATCAAGATATATATTCATTTTTACCCATTTTTGAATGTTCTGTGTATGGGATCACATATTGTCTGTCTTATTCATAATCCATTCTACTATCCTTTAAATATTTCTTTACTAATCAGACTAAAAAGCCCAAATCTGCAATTTTCAGACTTCCTTGAAAGAATAGTGGAGACATGTGGACTTCGTTTCTGTTATCTTCTGATCAGCATTATGCCTATGAAATTCACCCATGTTGCATGTTACTATAGTATGAACATTTTATTGGCTGTTTAGTGTGAAATAGAGTGAATATCCTTTAACATACTTATTTATTCTCTTGATTGATATTGAGTAACTATTTTTGATTTATACAAATAACGCTGCTTTGAACAGTCTTAAACACATTTATGCTGTGCATTCACATGGGGTATGTACTGAAAATAACATTTTTGGATCATAGAGTATGAGTATTTTCAACTCTAAAAAATAATGCTAAATTGCTTCCCAAAGTGACATATAGATTATACCCACATCTTTAGTGTATGAGAGCTCCTGTTTTGTCCCTGTCAACACTTGGTATTGTCAGTTTTGTTTTTAAAGACACTCTGGTGGCTGTGTTCAGATATTTCACTGTGATTTTATTTATTTATTTTTTAAAAGATTTTATTTATTTATGAGAGAGAGAGAGAGAGAGAGTGAGGAAGAGCATGAGAGGGGAGAAGGTGAGAGGGAGAAGCAGACTCCCTGTGGAGCTGGGAGCCCGATGCAGGACTCGATTCCAGGACTCTGGGATCATGACCTGAGCTGAAGGCAGTCGCTTAACCAACTGAGTCACCCAGGTGCCCTCATTGTGATTTTAATGTACATTTTTATTTACTTAAGAGTCTTAGCATCTTTTATGTTTACTAGTTCATAAGATAACCTGATTTATAAAATGCCTGCTTGACACATTTGCTCATTTTTTCTTATTGGGTTGTCTGTCTGTTTTATTGATTTGTGGGAGTTCTTATACATCTAGGGTCTAAGCACTTTCATTCTACATATACATATATATATATGTATATTTCTTCTTCCACTCTCTAGTCTAACCTTTTCACTTTCATAATGGAATTGTTTGATACACAGAAGTTTTAATTTTATGTAGTCTGATTTATAAATTGCTTTCATGCTTAGTGCTTTTGTGTCCTGTTTAAAATAGTTTTTCTACCTTAGCTCAAGATTCCTTGAATTTTACTGTTTCACCTTTCAGATTTATTTCTGTAGTAGTATTATAATTGCATTTTCTTTTTTGATGTAAGGATCAAGATTCCATATGTATGTCTATTGACCCAATATTATTTACCACAAAGGCGAATTTTCATCCACTGCTTTCCATAAATCAAGCGTCCATATATATGTCCTGTTTCTTAGTTGTATTCTGATTTCACTGATCTGTTTTGTACTTTTGTGCCAGTGATACCTTCTTTTATTTACCATTTGCTTAGAATAAATGTTGCCATCAAGTAAAGCAAATTGTCTCACCTTGTTTTCTTCAGGAAAGTCTTACTACTCTTGAGATTTCGCATTTCCATTTAAATTTTAGGCCTAGTTTGTCAAGTTCAACACACAAAACTATGGGCATTTTTGTTGAGATTCCCTGAAATCAACTAGAGGAGGCCTGATATTTTCACTACATTGAATCTTCCAATTCATGAATAGGATATATCTCTAATGTACTTATGCCTTATTCAACTTTTTAAAAAAGATTTTATTTACTTATTTGTGAGAGAGAGATAGGGAGAGAGCAGGAGCGGTGGGGAGAGGCAGAGGGAGAGGGAGAAACCTACTCCCTGCTGAGTGGGGAGCCTGATGCAGGGCTTGATGCGAGGTTGGATCCCAGGACTCTGAGAGCATGACCTGAGCCGGAGGCAGACACTTAACCTACTGAGCCACCCAGGCGCCCCCCCTGCCGTTCGACTTTCTTAATTATTTCTTATAACTTTACATGTACAAGTTTTGCATATCTCTGCTTAATTTTATTTCTAGGTGCTTGATATTTTTGATGGTATTGTATGTAATATTTCAAAACATTTTATTTTCTGACAATGGACGGTATATAGAAATACAACTAATTTTTGTATATTAAATATATATCCTGAATCTTTGTCAAACTCTTAGTAATTCTAATGATTTATCTGTAGATTATTCTGGATTTTATTTATTATTATTATTTTTAAAGATTTTATTTATTTGTTTATTTACCAGAGAGAGAGAGGGAGAGAGAGAGAGAGCATGAGAGTATGGGGAGGGGGTGAGCAGGCAGAGGGAGAAGCAGATTCCTCCCTGAGCAGGGATCCTGATGTGAAACTCAAACCCAGGGTCCTGGGATCATGACCTGAGACGAAGGCAGATGCGTAATTGACTGAGCCACACCGGTGTCCCTATTCTGGATTTTATGACATCATACATTATCATATAATCCTCAAATAATGAGATTATAATTGTTTACCTCAAATCTATATAGGTTTATCTGTCTATCACCATCATCTATCTTTATTTCCTGATTGTTCTAGCAAGGATTTATTATTATTATTATTATTATTTTAAATAGGTCATTTAGCAGATTTGGCAAGTTTCCTTTTTTTTAGATTGAGTTTTACTAAATTCCTTTAATAAATCTTTTGAGATAGTTATATATTTTTCCTTTCATGTGTTAAGTTATAATGATTGATTATCTGATGTTAAATTGTCATTGCATTCATAAATAAACCTATCATCATTTAATGTTTTGTATATAGTCATGTATTCATTTTGTTACTAATTTGATTAGGAATCTTGCAACTATGTTCATAAGTAAAAATCTCATATCATTTACCTTCCTTGTTCTGTCCTTATCAGTTTGGTAACAGTTTTGCTGGTCACATAAAATGATTGGAAAATGTTCTTCCTTTTTTTAATCTTTGGAATATATTTTGTGCTTGCTATTTTTGCTTCTTTAAATATATGACAAATTTCACTAGTGAAACCATCTGGGCCAGGAGTTCTTTTAAATGAAAGCTTTTAAATATAGATTGAATTTCTTATTTTTTGTGGAAGGTTATATTGCATTTTTTTTTCCCTAGGAATTTTTCCATTTCGTATCCATTTTCAAGTTCATTGGAATAATTTTTCCTAATATTCTCTTATTTCTTTTTAGTAATTTCATAATCTATTGTGATATCTCCTTTTATAATCTTGACATTGGTTATTTGCTTTTCTCTTTCTTTCTGGTAAGTTTGTTTGGTTACTTTTAAATTCTGTTGATCTTGGGCGACTGGGTGGCTCAGTTGGTTAAACAACTGCCTTTGGCTCAGGTCATGATCCTGGAGTTCCGGGATCGAGTCCCATGTCGGACTCCCGGTTCTGCGGGAAGTCTGCTTCTCCCTCTGACTTTCTCCCCTCTCATTGTCAGTTTCTCGCTCTCTAATAAATAAATAAAAATCTTTAAAAAAAAAAATAACTGAGTAAATTCTGTTGATCTTTTCAAAGAATAAACTTATTTTTAATCCTCTATTGTATGTGAAGTTTAATTAATTTCTGCTCCTTATAATTTTATTCATTTTTCTTTATTTGGGCTTATTTTGCTTTTATCTTCTGAAGATAAGTCCTTACCTCACTATTTAAATTTTTTTTCTTTTTAAATATTTTTATAGTTGTGGGAGGAAATCTTTAAATCCTGCTATACCAGTATATCACAAGGTTTTATTTGTAGTATTTTAATTGTTCAGTTCAAAAATGTTTTCTTATTTCTGTTGTGTTTTATTTTTAAATTATTTTATATTTCCAAATATATAGGGTTTTCTTGTTACTTTTTATGTTATTGATTTTCAGCTTTATTAATTATATGACTTCATCTCAAAAAATTTTTTTGGACTTCCTTTGTTGTTGTTTTTTTTAATTTATCTTTTTAAAAATTTTTTTTTTATTATTGAAGTATAGTTAACATACACTGTAGTGTTATTTTCAGGTGTACAACATGGTGATTTGACTGTTCTGTGCATTATGCGATGCTCACCACAATGAGTAAGTTACCATCTATCACCACACCATGTTACTATCATATTATTGACTATATTCCCTGTGCTGTATTTTTCATCCCTGTGACTTACTTATTTTATAACTGGAGATTTGTACCTCTTGATCCTCTTCACCTATTGTGTCCATCCTCTCACCACCATCTCTTCTTTCTTTATGGCATATAGTCACTTTTTATAAATGTTTTATCTGACCTGAAAAGAGTTCGATTTTCTGAAGTTGTTAGGTATAGTATTCTTTTAAAAATACTTTAAAAAATTCCATTTTTCTCCTCATTAGTTTGGAAGTTAACAATTTTTTTTATTACTATTTTATGCTAAAGATTTCCTTCAATTATTGTGGTCTAGGTTAATTGGTACTTTTCATTATTTTGACAGATGATAAGACAGTTCATAAGTTCTATTAATCTTTTGACGATTCCTAAGTTCTATTAATCTTCTCTCTTTATGTACTACTGTTGTTTTGTACTGTAATTTGATATATATTTAAAAAATTCCCAAGAGTTATTGTGATTATTTTATATAGTTAATATTATTCTAAACCTACCCATGTACTTTTCTTTTCTCTGTCTCTTTTTCTCCATTTGTTTTTGCATTCCTAACTTTCGATATGCGATTGCTTTTTCTCTGCCTGAATTTTTAATTTGAGGAAGTGTGCCCACTCATTAAATTTGAAACCTCATTATATTCCCTGAAAGTGTTATTACTCTGTTTTTTCAATTGAAGTGAGAGTGAGGAAAAAGTAGTAACCCTCTTATCAACTGGATGATTGAGTCAATGCTAGGGATCGATTTATATGAGTAAATACAGAATACTATTTATATTCAATGTGATTTTAAATGAAAGGCCTTTGGGTGTCTAGGAGTCACACTGTGTTGGCCAAAGTTTTATGAGTTTTTCTCCACTTCTCTGGTTATTATTTCAGTTTGTTGTTATTTCAATTCCCTGCTGAATACTTCTGTTTCAAGAGGATTGCCTGTGAGTGAATTTAGATGTTAAAAATGGAGATAATATGAAAATTGTTTATAGAAATATTTGTAGTTTTTATCAATACTTATATTAACAGAAAGCTTTCAGAGACAATAATAGTGGAGACTATTAGTTTAAATAACAAAAAGTGAATACTTATTAAATGTGAAAACGAAAGTCTGTAGAGTTAGTGGGTAGCATATAGCCAGAAGAGTAAACAATCAATTTTGGGTATATTGTGAGCTATGTGGTAGATAGGAATAAGACAATAAATACAAATTAAAATAAAAGGGCAGTACAAGGGAGCTTTAAGGGTTATAAATCAAAATTTTAAATCAATAGAAATTGCTCTTGGGAATATACTTATTGCTCAAGAAAGTAATTATAACTCTACTTCATCTTGTCTTATGAAGCATCTTAGAGGATGAATCCTAAATAAACATTGTGATTGGGTTTCTATAAAGTATGCTTTTTGGTCAATTTTAAAAGCAGTTCAATTTTACTTTATTCTAGAGCACTTAGGAAAAAAAATTTTTGTTTCTATAGCCAGTATACCATTTACTAATAAAAATGCAAACATGAATACAATTATTACAACAATTACTAGAGAACTTCACATTTTTAAATTTTTGGTCTGGTGTTTTGTTCACTCAGTGTTTGTTCAGTTTTAAAATGCTGTGGTGGGGGCACCTGGGTGGTTGAGTTGGTTAAGCCTATAACTCTTGGTTTTGGGTCAGGTCATGATCCCAGGGGCCTGGGACTGAGCCCCATGTCGGACTCTACACGCAGTGGGACTCTGCTTCTCCCTCTCCTTGCCACTCCCCCTGCTTGTACTCTCTCTTTTTCACTGTCAAATAAGTAAATAAAATCTTAAAAAAAGAAAGCTTTAAAAAAAGAACTTACTTTTTTAGAGCAGTTTTAGGTTCACAACAAAATTGAGAGGAAGGTACAGAGATTTCCTCTATACTTCCTCCCCATTATCAACATCCCCCACCTGAGTGATACATTTATTACAAATGATGAACCTAAATAAACATATCATATTCACCCAGAGTCTATAGTCTATATTACCTTACGGTTCGCCCTTGGTGTTGCACGTGCTGCGGGTTTGTCTATAATGTCTATAATGACATGTATCCATCAGTAGGATATCAGACAGTATTTTCACTGCCCTAAAACTCCTCTGTGCTCTGCCTATTCATCCTTTCCCACCATCCTCAACCCCTCACACTGCGACTGATTTTTTTTTTTACTGTTTCCATAGGTTTTTCTTTTCTAGATTGTCATATAGTTGGAATTGTACAGTAAGTAGCCTTTTCAAATTGGCTTTTTTCACTTAGTAACATGGATTTAAGTTTCCTCCATGTCTTTTCATGGCTTGATAGCTTATTTTTTTCAACATTGAGTAATATTCCATTGTCTGGATGTATCAGTTTATGTATCCATTCACCTACTGAAGGACATCTTGGTTGCTTTCAAGTTTGAGCAATTATGAATAAAGCTGCTATAAATATCCATGTGCAGGTTTTTGTAGAGACATAAGTTTTCAACTCCTGTGGGAAAATGCCAAGGAGTGAGTTTGTTGGATTGCGTGGTATGAATATGTTTAGTTTTGTAGGAAATAGCCAAACTGTCTTCCAAAGTGGCTGTACCATTTTGCATTCCCACCAGCAACGTGTGAGAGTTCCTGTTCCTTCCATATTTGGTGTTGTCAGTGTTCTGGATTTTCATCAGTCTAATAGGTGTGTAATGGTATCTTATTGTTTTTATTTGCAATTGCTAATGACATATGATGTGGAACAACTTTTCATACGCTTATTTGCCATCTGTGTCTCTTTTTTGATGAGGTTTCTGTTAACGTCTTTAACTCATTTTTTAATCAGGTTGTTTTCTTATTGTTGACTTTTAAGAGTTTAATTGATTAGTTTTATCACCATTATAAGGATATATGTGTAATTTATACCCATCAAGAACAAACTCCAAATACATTTACACTCTACAATGAATGACATTATCATCAATAATAAGATCTTGTTACTTAACCTCGATACTCAGAAGCTGGAATAAATAAATGGAGATTTTCATTTGTTTCTTAGAATAAGTAAGTTTTTATCTTAAATTTTAAAAACTAAATTTTTTTTAAGTTACTGAAGCTAGTAACAGAGTTACAGTTCTTCAAGTCAGCTTGAGCACAGGCCTAAGAGTTTGATGTCTCCATTCTTTTGGGGACTTACAGGAAGAATAAACTTCTTCATGAAGTAAATGTGAGAAGTCAATTTTGCAGAAAAATGGCTAATTTTAAGTATATTTTTTCCATCTCTTTTTTTAGATTGTGAATCATAGATAATTCAATATGTCTCATTAAGACTGTAAATGAAAAAACCGAGATAGCATCATGCTTTTTTCTTTTTAAGATTTTATTTTTAAGTAATCTCTATACCCAGTGTGGGACTCAAAGCCACAATCCCATGATCAGAAGTCACACACTACCAATTGAGCCCACCAGGCACCCTGAAAATATCATGCTTTTGATGATTCTACTATATTAGAAAAGTAGCTATGCCTAAATAAAGTTCAGATTTTTCAACAGTAGTGTGTAGAAAGTCCAAAAAGTATTTTTCTTCATTTGGAAGTTTTATCTGAACCAGTGGAATGTTCACATGCTTCATGAAAAAGGCAAAAATTCATCATCTAGAAAGGTGCATTTGCCTACATGGGGAAAACTGGAAAAAAATGAACAGTATAAAAACAGGAAGGAGGAAGAATAAGAAGGAAGAGGAAGAAGAAGAGAAGAAGGAGAGGAAGGGGAGAGAGGGATGAAGAGGAAGAAGAGAGGAAGAAGAGGAAGACAAGAAGAAAAAGAAGAGGAAGAAGAGGATGAAGAGGAAGAGGAAGAAGAGGAAGAGGAAAAGGAAGAAGATGACAAAGTGGATGGCAAACCTACAAACCTATAGTCTATTGGACTGCTTTACCTGCTACCAAAAACCAGAATTGGACTTATTTCAGTTTACGACTGTATCTGTAAGAACTTTTTGCTTCTTTTCCTTCTCTCACCTTCCCTGATCCTGCAGGTAGTAGAAAAGGCAGGAGTAACTGGAGAAGGAGTATAAAAGAGCATGGGAAAGGAAGAAAAGAAAACCCAACCAAACACTCTTACTTGCTTGTAGTGCTGGCATAGCAGGCCTAAGAAGGAGAGATGCCATCACTTAAATGCATTTTGAATATTTTGAATATTGCACCATATTGAACGTTTAAATTAGTGAACTGAACTCTTTTGTGATAGAAGTAAATGTATCAATTTCATTACTTAAAAATAATGAGACACGTCATGGATCTTGCCATGAATTCCATCTAGTTAGCAGGAAAAAATCTACCCACATGAAATTAATTTTAAGAGATTGTGAGAGATGAAAATAAAGTTGTATTATCAGGTATTCCATGATCATGCTTATTCAATCAAATCATTACACTTATCATAGGCATCAATTAAAGAATATGGGTATGTCCCCCTTGTGTGTCTACTAATATCAGAGTTTACATGAAATGGAAAATAATTATGTGAGGCGCCTGGGTGGCTTAGTCGTTGAGCATCTGCCTTCGGCTCAGGTCATGATTCCGGAGTCCTGGGATTGAGTCCCACATTGGGCTCCTTGCTTGGTGGGGAGCCTGCTTCTCCCTCTTTCACTCCCCCTGCTTGCATTCCCTCTCTTGCTATGTCTTTCTCTGTCAAATAAATAATAAAATCTTTAAAAAAATGTTTCTAAAAAAAAGGAAAATAATTATGTGAATGCTTACATGTTTCAGGCAACAAATATAATTTGCTTACTGTTTTTTTTTTCAGCAAAAGCTACAAATTAAAATGCCTACTAGTTTCTTTTAAAATGGGAAAAAATTTTCATTTATGCTAATGTATTGTCCCCCCCTTTTTTTTTTACCGGTAATTTACCGGTAATAATACCGGTAATATCTTGTTGCAAATATATTTGTCAAAAGAGTTTTTATATGACCTCTTTAGAAAATGAAGTAGATGACTTTATGAGAGTCTTAAATTTTTAAATGCTGCTGAAAGACCAATCCCTATTTTCAACACTGCATTTCTCATTAATCAGGCTGCTGTGGACATCAGCAGCTAGTTTTATGCAGCCCGTCAGGTCCCGTCATCCCTGTGTGTCACCCAGCAGAGAAGAGCATCTTTAATAATAATAATGGCATAATTAAAAACTGAAGAATCATTTGGGAAAAAAAAAACCTCAGTATAAGTCTATCGCTCAGGTAATTCTGGATAGACTCCCTGTTTACATTTTCATGCCAGTTTAAATTCTATTAATGATAAAAAAAACCTTTCAAAACTTTGTCACGTTATTTTCTCTTACTGTAAGATCAAGATGTGTCACTGAACTATTTTCTATATATTTATAGCTGTATCTGTTTAAGATAAAGTGCCTCGTATGCATTTTTTCCTTCACTTTTACTTTCTCCCGTCTCTGTACCACCAAATTCTTGACCTTTATAAATGCAGTGCATGGTTTTGGGGACATATTTGTTTTATATCCCATAAAAATAATTACAAATGTATTTTTCTTTTAGGTAGTTTTTGAGATTTTTCTCATTTCCATTTAACACCCCCAATTTGTTTGCTTCACCCTTAGTCAATTAGTAAAATTCCTGCAACGATTATTTTATGATAGTGCATAGATTAAACATCACCTTAATCCTTGCATTTTAGAATCTTTCATGTGGCCTTCGCACATCGTAGAATACTTGCTGTGTGCGGGCACAGGACATTTATGCAGAGAAATGGACACAGGTAGATGGGTGGATAGAAATGCTCCCATAAATATTAGGTATTATATAAAAAATACTGCTTTTAAAGTGTTATGTTTATTTTTGCCTAAATTTAACACAATAAAAAGGCATATGTTAAAATGTTAAACTGAAAAAATTACTACATTAATACATATTTCTTAATTGCAAGACATTATTTCTTAAAATATTCTTTTAAGGCTAAGAACAAATATTGGGAGGTAGGAGGTTAACAAACTTAAGAGGTAGCGACAATTCTTTCTTTCTCTTCTCTTTTCTCTTTTCTTTTCTTTTTTTCTTTTTCTTCTTTTTTTTTATTTGACACAGAGAGACTCAGCAAGAGAGGGAACACAAGCAGGGGGAGTGAGAGAGGGAGAAGCAGGCTTCCCCGGGAGCAGGGAGCCGGAGGTGCCCTGAGCCAAGGGCAGACGCTTAATGATGGAGCCACCCAGGCGCCCAGCGACAATACTTTTCACATACATTTCATTTTGAGACAGCTTTAATATTTTCCTGCTCTGATCAGCCATAGCATTGTCATTTATATACTTTTTCATTTGCTCTTTCCCCTCCTCTCTTTTCGGTAGTTCTATCGGCGTTTTATATTGTACCGAAGTACGAGTTTTGGTGTTCTTTACCCATAATCCCCATTGTAGTTTAGTGCGTACTTTAGAAAATGCTGATAAAACTATGGATAGCTTCAGTCCTTTTGCTACAGCTTCTCCAATGCCGAATTCCCTGTTGATTTGACATAGAAATTTATTGCATCCCACCCTCTTCCTCAAGGAGGCTTTTGGATGCTATACATTTTTAATTTTTTCAAGATGTTAAATTTCTTAAATTGTATCTTGACCTTGACTGCATATAACAATACTGTGTCACTCTCCCCTTTCCCTCCCCCACTTCTTACTTTGTAGAGATTGTTCCAGTGTCGTCAATAATTCGTGTTTGGAGAAATGGTCTCCCCAAGAACAGAACGGTTTTTTTCCTTTTATAGATTTGATCTTTGTGCCTGGGATATGCCTAAAGCATATTTTGTCCATCTTTAATGTTTGTAGTAGAACATTTTTAGTATTGAGCATTTGTATTACATTTTATGGTTTGCAATGTCCTCTGTTAACCCGCAAATGCAAATTTCCTTTTATTTCAGGGAAATTTTCTTACAGTATGTCCTCAAATATGTATACATCCTTTTCTGCTTGTTGAATTGTTTATCTTAAGGGAACCAAGCTTCTGAATGTTTTTTCTTTTTCTTTTTCTTTTTCTTTTTCTTTTTCTGGTCAGTCATGTTTGTCTTTCAGTTTTCTTTCTTTTTTTAATCTTTTCTGATTTTTATTATTGTTTTGGTGTGTTTCTATATTTGCCATCCTACTTGTTTTCATTTTGTTCATGTTTCAGGAACTCTGCATAGATATTCTTTGTCCTGAAGTAGAATAATTGAATTAATGATTCCCTGCTACTTTAAGACTTTTTTCCCTCCTGTTTTGAGCTATCACTTGAATTTGGAATAGCACATACTCTGTGGCCCAAAGAGATGGCTTGGAGAGTAAGAGGTTTGGAGGCAGAGTCTTCAGCCTGTGTTAGGCCATCTGGACGCCATGCTCTTTTCTGGTATCACTCTTCCTAGGGTGGGGTGTGTCCCATTTCCAGGACAGACAGAGCTCTATGCAGCCTATATTGCTGAAATTGCTGCTTCCTTCAGAGAAAGTCACACCATGTTCACCTTCTGGCATCCTCGCTTCCCTCCTGGGGGGAAGAAGAAAAAGATTAGGAAAGTATATAATTGACTTCTCTCTGGATTTAGGGATTGGATTGGGCATTTTCAGGATTGTCATCACGTCAGAACACCTCATGAAACCTTCAACAGGATAAGGAGCTAAAGCTCCTGTACATGCCTAAGAAATTATTCGATAAATATTAACTCTAAAATGGGCAAGTTAATCAGTGAAACATAAATGAATAAAGAATGATAATGATGTCTTTACCTATTATTCCATGAAAAATTGTAAGCCAACTATTACATATGTTTTATGTCATTTTTTAATAACTTCAAATTTAATCAATACCTATCTATAAGTTGACTTTGAATTACCTCTTTAAGAACTCAACTTAGTATATTTTAAACAAATTTAGAATATTGACTAATAACTCAAGACTTGTTCTCTGTATTATATTAAAGAAGAAAATGCAAACTAGAAAATAGGACAATCAAGTTGGAAATAAAGTGCAAAGAAGGAAATCAGTGTTGATTAATGATTATCTTTGTTATCTAACAGATAGTAAAACACAGAATAATTCAGAGTAATTTCTTTTGAAGGTAATTTCTTTTGAAGGCAAGCAGAAAAATCAATTTTCTTAGACAAATCTGTCAAAAAATGAGCTTTCATGTCTAAAGTAGATAAGATTTGTTTTATACTTGCAAATTGCTGTAGATTTTTCAGAGTGGTAGAAAAAATACATTAATTTTACCTGCTTTTTATTTTTTTATTTTTATTTTTTTAAAGATTTTATTTATTTATTAGAGAGAGAGTAGGCAGAGAGGCAGGCAGAGAGAGAAGGGAAAGCAGGATCCCTGCTGAGCAGAGAGCCCGATGCTGGGCTCAATCCTAGGATCCTGAGATCATGACTTGAGCCAAAGGCAGAGGCTTTAACCCACTGAGCCACCCAGGAACCCCTTTACCTGCTTTTTAATCAATCAATCAATCAATCAATTAATTAATTAATATTCTATCCATTTTATTTTATTTATTTTTTTACTTTTTAAATTTATTTTTTATTAACATATAATATATTATTTGCCCCAGGGTACATGTCTGTGAATCATCAGTCTTACTGCTTTTTAAATGAAGAGTAAGAACTATTAAATGAATACAACTTTGGTTATTTACAAATCTTCGTTTATTATAAATCTATTTTATGTTTATATATTATAACTTATCTATTTAATTATAAAAATTCATTTATTTATAAATCTTTAAGGTTATACCTAATTACAGTTCAGAGAAGAGGATGCAGATGAGAAAAGAGATGATGAGTTAGAAAGGAAAGAGAAAAAACGAAGTGGGAGAGAAGCAGAGAAGAATAAAGAATTGTGGAAAAAGAGCAGAGACAAGAAGGAAAGGAAAGGACCCGTCCCCAGAAGGAAAGACTAGAGAAAACACCATCATATGTCAATCCAGCCTCCCTCCCCCAGCCTTAGCTGTTTCGGCTGTGACCCATAGATATTTTGAGGGCGGGTTTGCAGACCGTATAGGTTTTGGTTATTTTTCTCTGCTGAACTCACTTTGAACTTGGTCCTGTGCGACTGTGCACAGGCAGGGTGACAATATACAAGGCTCTCTCACTGTCAAAGCTTCTAGCCTTTCTATTGCTGGGGCTTCAGGTCTAATTACATTATCTGTCAGACTGCTTCAGCAGCGTACATCTGGGAACAAAGTCCTTCTCTGTCTTTGTTACCCATTTTGTCTCCTTTGAATTAAATCAAAACTTTAGCTAACTGAAAATCGATAATCCGTGCCTCTTTTCTGAAGAGTGTTTTTGTTCTTACTTCTTCAGTGCAATTAGTTCTGTTTCCCAGCCCTGTCACCTCACAGTTTCTTAAAAGTTGCAAAGTACATAATACTCAGGTATCCAATTGACATTCATTGTCTCCGGATTGTCCAGACATCTCTAGCTTGGGTGTCTTTTAGACATTTTGCTTGAAGAGGCCATTCCATTTTTCAGTGTATGTTTAAAATATTGCAGAAATGCTGTTCCAGTTGTAAAGCATTCATATATGTGCACTGTTCATAATAAAATGTGATCACCATCAAAGTATGATATAGAGTCACAAAAAAGTATAATAATGTCATGCCAGTATAAGAAAAAAGAGCTAAATGCTACAAAAATAATATTATGGGAAATATATTTCTTTTTTTTTTTTTTTTAGACGGGGAGAGGGCAGTGAGAGAGGGAGAGAGAGGAATCTATTTTTTTTTAATGTTCCCTCTTTTTTTAAGATTTTATTTGACACAGAGAGAGAGATCACAGTAGGCAGAGAGGCAGGCAGAGAGAGAGGAGGAAGCAGGCTCCCTGCTGAGCAGAGAGCCCGATGTGGGGCTAGATCCCAGGACTCTGAGATCATGACCTGAGCCGAAGGCAGAGGCTTTAACTCACTGAGCCACCCAGGTGCCCCAAGAGAGAAGAATCTTAAGCAGGCTCTGCACCCAGCATGGAGCCTGGTGTGGGCTCCATCTCACAACCCAGAGATTGGGACCTGAGCCAAAATCAAGAGTTGGATGCTTAACCAACTGAGCCACCCTGGCGCCCCCAGGAGATATATTTCTTAAGGTGGAATTCTTATCTTGCTTCTCCCATCTTTGATGGAGGTGCTAATATTGTTTTATTTGCCTAGGTGTAATTGAGTCGTGTTTATATCATATCCCCATTCAGCTCATTTGATTGGCCTGTGAAACCCTCAGTGGATTGCGTGGAAGGCAATAGATGATGATAAAATTAGCCAAGTTACTAATTCCAATTTCTGCTGTGTTGGATGGTATGGGAGATTTAATAAAGATTTCTTATAGGCTTGAGTGCTTTGTGTGGCACATGATAAAGTGGAGAGAGAAAACCAACAATAATTTCTGGTGACTAATTTAACTTTTTGGTTTGTTTCTTGAGCACCTTTGCTAGGCAAATGGAATCCAGGGTGTATAAGGCATGGTTCATGACACTAGGAAGCTCATGGGAAAGTGGGGGAGGGAACACCGAAATGAACATGTCATTGTATCGGATTTTCGTGTTCTGGGTTTTCCAAAAGAGACCATAAAATGTCAAAACATTTATTATATTCATACACATCTGTACTATCATAGATCTCTTAATAGGTGGTCCATTCCACTATCAAATATTCAGGAAAGAAGCTTGTTTTTCTGGGTATTCACAATCACATAAGGCACAGTACCTGCCCCTAAAGTTCTCTAAGGGAGAGAAGAAAGTAGAGCATTACCCTAGTCCATTTGGGATGCTTTAAACAAATATCTTAGCCTGGGTGGTTTATAAATAATTGAAATTTATTTCTCCCAGTTTTGGAGACTGGAAGGCCAAAGTAAAGCCATTGACAGATTTGGTGTCTGATGAAAGTGGGCTTCCATAGAAGACTGTCTTTTCACTGTGTCCTCATATGGCAGAAGGACAAAGGGAGCTTTCTGGGGCCTCTTCTGAAAAGGCACTGATTCCATTCATGAGGACTCTACCCAAAACAATTATTCACCTCCCAAAGGACCCTCTTCCAAATACTTACACATTGGACTATGTTACAACCTCTGAATTTTGGGGGGACACAAACATTCAGCCCATAGTAAATAGACCTTTTGAACAAAGTGTCCAGAGTGTTATATAAACTTAGGCATTCTTTTTCCCATCTGTAGACTGAAATATCTTAATAGTTTTCTGTGGGATTTAGGTAAGTATTTGTATGTAAACTACTTTATGTTTATCTCATAGCAAAGCAGATAGAAGATAGGAGCTGTTACGATTTTAAATGGGTATGCATAGGATGTTCTGGGGGCACCCAAGAGGGAAACTTGTAAATCAGTTGTGGGGAGACCATGGAATACTGCAAGGTAGGGAAAATAGTTGCTTGTAGAAGGTGGCTTTACCAATGAGGACAATGAGAAAAAAGGGAAAGGACTTTCTTGGTAGGTAGAGGCAGCCCGTTTGGGGGGTTGAAGAAGCAAGGACATATGGCACTTTAGAGGACTTACAGATGGTTAATATGGCTAAAGAAGTAGAGATAGGGATGGGGATTGGGGGGTGGGGGGTGGGCCGTGGTGAGGCTGGTGAGGAATCCTTTGAGAAAGTTAGGCAGTGGTCAGGTATTTCAAACGCCTCTAAGGTATGCGAATTATTAAAGCATGGGTTTTGGAGTTAGAATGATTGGGATGAAACCCAACTCTAACACTTAACTGGCTGTGTGGTTTTTGGAAATCATAAAGTACTCTCTACATTGCAGTTTTTAGTCTGTTAAAGATAATAGTAGTAATTAATTCACAGGCAACATAAATAAAGTAAGGTAATATAATGAATGTACATTACGTTACTGTTACTATTATTTGTTGAATGTTTATTATTAGCTTAAAAGCTATGGGAATCAAGGAAGGATTTTAAGCAGGGAGTGATATGATTTTACCTGAATTATGGAGCTGTCACTGGATGAGCAATGGAGATAATGGGTTATGATGAAGTGGTTGCAGAGTTTGAATACAGGGAGAGCCCATGAGATGGCTTTTGTAGGGTGAGATATGAGAACCAAAGTCATGGCCAAAGGCATGGAGAGGTGGGGAGAGAAAAAGGGGTTTTAAGGAGGTTGCAGCCACAGATTTAGTGATTAATTCAGTATGGAGAATGTCTGAATGAGAAGGAAGAGTGAAAATTATCTTCGGTGTGTTTGACCTGGTTGGCTGAATTACGTATCAGACTCATTCACTGATGTGGGGGAATACATCAGAAAGTTCAGGAAAAAACAAAAAGTGCACATTTTGAGTTGAGGAGGGAAAGACCAAAGGATATCCAAACAGACATTTACAGTAGATAGTTGGGCACATAGATCTAGAGGCAGCAGAAGCTTCTGGAATAGAGATAGAAAATACGAATTAGGGTATAAAGGATAGTCAGAGCCTTGGAAGAGAAAGAGTTCACTTAGGAAGAATAGACAGATAGGAAGAGCTGAAGATGGAACCAAGTGTGAAACCGACACTCACCGTGTAAGCAGAGAAGATCCTTTAAATGAAACTGAGAGGAACGGCTTGAGAGGTAGGACGAAACCAGAAGACTGTAATGCCACAGGAGCTTAGTAAATGTTTCAAAATATAAAAAGGAAAATTGTCTAATACCCAGAAAAGTGTAGAAAGCCAAAGTATTGGTTAGGATATTTGGGCTTCAAAAAACAGAAACACAATTCAAAATTAATATAGAAAAATCAAATTTTATCTCATGTAATAAGAAATAGAGTTAGAATGACCCTGGAGTTGGTTTACTTAGTGGTTTATCCTTTTCACTGACATGTATACATATTCATGATATGCTATTGCCACCATAAAGGTTTACCACCAAAGGCTGGTTAGTGTTATCATCCTAAAATCGCTACCACAATTCCAGATGGCCCACTGGCTGCCAGAAGTGGGTAGAGGAGTCTTTTTTCCCCTTGTCTCTCCTATCAGCAAGGGAAACTTTTCCAGAAAGCACCCAACAGACTTCTCATATTTTGTTGTAGGCAGAATAGTGTGTTCCCCGGTCGTAATCTCTGGACCCTGTGCATCAGTTGGGTTATGTGCAAAGGGGAACTAAAGCCACAGTAGAATTAGGTTGCTAATGGGCTGATCTGGTGATGGAGATATTATCCTGCATTATCCAGGTGGGCCCAGCTTAATCACGAGGGGTCTTATAAGTGGAAGAAGGAGACGAGGGGGAACCAGAGAGATGACAGTATGAGGGTGACTTGGCCAATGTCTCTGGCTTTGCAGATGGGGGAGCGGGCCGGAGCCCAGGAATCCAGGCAGTCTCCAGGTGGTGGAAAAGCCAAGGAAGTGGATTCTCCTTTAGAGCTTCAGGAATGGATGTAGCCTTGTTATCCCCTTGATTTTAGCCCAGTGAGACACATTTTGGACTTTTGACATCCCAGACTCTTAAGATAATGTTTGTGCTGTTTTAAGCCATGAAGTTTGTGATAAGATTCTAAAGTAGCCATAGAAAATGAATACATACCTCATTGGCCAGAGTAGTAGCAAATACCCTTGCCTAAACTCACTGCCAACAGGAATGAGATTTCCTAAATTGGCTGAGGCAGTCAATAAGCATATGGTCCCCTGATTCCTGAATAGAAGAGAAAAATGTCCAAAAGATAATAGACTTTGTGAGATGCAGGTAAGGGTGGGAAAGTATCCATGAGATTTGACAATCTGGAGGCCAGTAATAATCTAAAGAGAGGAAATTCGGTGGGTGGTAAGAAATTGGTGGCAGAAAAAAATAAAATATTGTGAAGTTACTTGTACATAAGTAAAACACAGTATGATAATCTGTCTGTCTAATGACTTACCTATCTCTATAGATGTCAAACTGTTTTTGTTTATTTTAATGTGTAATATTTGAAATTTTTTTTAAGATTTTATTTATTTATTTGACAGAGAGAGATCACAAGTAGGCAGAGACAGGCAGAGAGAGGGGGGAAGCAGGCTCCCTGCTGAGCAGAGAGCCCGATGGAGGGCTCGATCCCAGGACCCTGAGATCATGACCTGAGCCGAAGGCAGTTGCTTAACCAACTGAGCCACCCAGGCACCCCTGTAATATTTGAAATTTTTTTTGTGGTTCTGCCTTGTTTGTTTGTTTGTTTTTAGGTAGGGACAGAGCCAGATGGGAAAAAGAGCAAGAAAGATAGAAGATGAAAGAGAGGGGATGATAGAGGATAAAATTCCCTTAAGACTTTCTCTTAGATCAAATATGTTCACATTTTTACTGTAAGAATATACTCTTGTGGGAAATCTGTAAAAGGGCAAGACATCATTTTAGGGTATAAAGAACAATCTTCTAACTCACTTATTTTAGAAGTTCTGATTTTTCTATAATGGCTATTCACAGGCTATAGACATTCACAGGCCACGATTAATTTATTTATGGCTCCACTTGTACACAGAAATTTCGAATTACGGTATCTGCTAGAATCTGCGCTGATTTCTGAGCACAGCTTGCAACTTCATGGGGGAACTCTCCTGAGATTTCTTGTCTGGGATGTCTTATATTTGGAATCTCCTTTAATAAGGTATTTTGGTGCCTCAGAAATCCAGCCTCTTGGATACACTTTAAGAGGCATTGACCTCTCTGGGATGATAATAGGAGGACAATGGGACTGGACAAGCTTAGTGGCCTGTTGCAATTCTGCATCTATGAGTCTGTGAATGCTGTTCTTTAGCAGCACTGTAAACCAGTTTCTTAAACTTACCTTTCCTTTGAGATTGTGTGAGGCAGATTTGCCCTGGCGTGTTGTTCCAAGTTCATTTATTAAAATAACCACGGAGCGAGGGGTGGGGGACAGAGGCCCATACAAACGGGGCAGAAGTACTTGCTGTGATGCATGAAAACTCCGTGCTATGTATGAGATTGGAAGAAAGTAAACAATCAGCAGAGTCAGGAAGTTTGTTATCGATTGCACAGCAGCCCCAAAATGTTTCCCTTGTCATCAGCTCTTTTCCCTAAGCTCCAAAGCTCCTTTGCAAAACCGTTTTCCCTGTTGTCACATCTCCTTGCCTCCTAGTTGGGTTCTCTCAACACTGACTTGCTTTCCTATTTTACGGAAGAGACTAGGGAGTTTCTCCAAAAGTGAGCTACTCAAATGTCCTTCGAGACCTTGGAACTTGACCCTCCCCGCCCATTCTTTCCCTCTTCTCTCTCACAATACAATTCAAGGGTCGTATTAATCATGTTCTTTATTTTCTGTTTATTATGATGTTTTGACATCGTAAAGGAACCTTTTTGGTTGGAGAGAGACTGCCCCTCTGGGAGCTAGTCAGTTCTTAGAGGTAACAAAGGACTCAGTTTGGATATGCCTTGTGCAAATGAACCAGCCCAATTATCCAGCTCTAGCTCCTCTACCTGGCCTGTACGCCCAAGACCCTCTTCCCCTGCCTCAGCCAACCCAGGGCCAGGTACCAAGCAACTAGACGCCACCCTTAGAGCCCAGCGCCTACTTTAATCAGATGAGCCAATCCTAATGATTTATTTTGCCCTGCCTTGCCTTTCCTACAGAAACTCCCTTAAAGGCCGTGGCCTAAGTGCCCCCCACACTCCTGTCGACCGCCTCCTGATCAAACCCTGACGTTCTTCCTGTGGCCCTGCATGGTGAGTTGCGCTTCCTGTTTTTAGGGGAACTGTCACGTGAAACTTTCCTTTCAGTCAGTAGCATTGACTCCTCCTGTCGTCCCTCAGTCACCTTTGTAAATTAAGACTTGGGGGGCACAACAAAGGCAGTTCCCCCCCCAACTCTAACGGTAATCCCTCTGCCTGTTCTCTGGATCCCATATTCTGCCGCCGACTCAGGATATTTTGATTGCTCCCTCACCTATATTTTCATCTTGTCTCCTCTGTTACTGGCCCTTTCCTATAAACTTAAACTGGTGCCTCCCAAAACCCAAACACAGCATCATAAATGCAGCCCAGCAACTACAAAGCCTCGTTATCTCCATAAGCAACATCAATAACTCTCCCTGTTTCTCTTTCCTTTTACACTCTATTTCCTGAGAAGTTTGAGATGTGTCTACGATAGGTGCTTCCACCGCCTCATTCTCTCCTGAGCTCCTTGTAACCTGGCATCTGCCTGCTGGCTCTGTGTCAGTGAGGGGCTGCCCAGTGCTATAGATAATGTCATTCCCTCTCTCACGTGGCCTCTCCCCTGAGAGTAGCTTGTATTTCCTCTGTCCATCTCTCTAATGTTGGTGTCACTCATCATGTTGCCCATGCCCCTCCTCTTTTCTCACTGGAACATTCCCTCCCTGGATTTCCAGTCCCATGGCTTTAATGTGTCTGTATGTTGATATGCTGAAAATCTGATGATATGCTAATTGGATAATGGTAATGATACAATTGGATAATGATATGCTAATACTAGACTGATGATTTGATGATAGTATGCTCATACTGCTGGTGATTCCCTCCCAAACAACAGATTTCTCTATCAGTCGTGTTATGTCTAAAGCTGAAATGATCTCTACCAAACTGTGATGGTTATTTTTATGTGTCCATCTGACAGACCCGAAGGATGCCCAGATAACAATGGTAAAGGGTAAAGCATTATTTCTGGGCCTGTTTGTGAGGGCGTCTCTGTTAGTCTCTGCTAATCTCTCTTAGCACTTGATTCAGTGGACTGAATAAAGAAGGACCACTCTCACCCATGTGAGCAGGCACCATTAGTCCACTGGGGGCCTGAGAGGAACAAACGGTGGGGAAGAACAAATTCTCTGACCTTGAGCTGGGATGTCCATCTTCTCCTGTCCAACATCAGAACTCCTGGTTCTTGGCCTTTAGACTCTGGGACTTAAATCAGTGTTCCACTTAAATTAAGTGGACTTAAATTGGACTCACACAGAATTATACTACCAGGTTTCCTGGGTCTCTAGTTTGTAGACAACAGATTATGGGACTTCTCAGCCTCCATAAACACATGAGCCAATTCCTGTAACAAATCTCCCCATACATATCTGTGTATCCTATTGGTTCTGTTTCTTTGGAGAACTCTGACTCATATATAACCCTCCTTTTCTCATGTTTCCTATCTCAGTGGAAACCAATATCTATCCAATTTCCTCAACTAGAAAACAAATTGGCATACTTGCTTTCCCCCTCTTTCTTGCCATCTCACACATAACAAATTGATTCATTCTACTACCTCAGTGTTTCCTATATTCCTTCATTTCTGTCCATCTTACCTGACTCCCTAGTAGTTTTCAGCATAATCTCTTCCCCAGGTGACATCAGACGGTCATCTGGGTGCCAGGCCTCTAGCTGCAGGCAGCATGGTCACTCTCCTACTTAAACCCTCCTGTGGTGTTTCGTTGTTCTTATCATAAAGTCAGACCTTAAATAGGCTTGTTAGGTGCTTTCAGGTGAGACTTTGGACTGTCTCTTATCTTCTTCTTATATGCCTGGGCAAAACGAAGCTCTTTCTTTGCATACTTTTCTTTGACTGGAACTTTGATCTTGGCCTTCTTGTTCTTGGTTCTCCTTTAATTTGCAAAATGTTGGGTCATTTCTATCCATGTTTTGATTTTAGCTTTAATGCTACTTCCTCTGGTAAGCTTCTCCCAATTGCCCTTCCCTAGAATGGCAGGTTAGTTTCTTTAGAAGCCAAAATTGTGATGGAGATTGGGGTGTGTTTATTGGGAATCAACTCCAGTGACAGGAAAGGAGCAGGGAACAGGATTGAGCAAAGGACAGAATCAAATGACAATGTAGCCTTGGCCAGTCTGGTGGGTTGTTCTGGAATGAGCATTGCCAATTAGAATTGCCTACTTTGGGCTGCAATGGCCCAGCCTTCTCCCCTCCAACTTGCTCCCTCACTGGATACAGGCTGCCACAGGACAGAGGTGACGGTAGGTGAGGCAGCTCTTGGCAGCTGAGGCAGAATCTGAAGTTTCTGACTGCCGGAGTGGGGACAGCTGTCTCCTGGACATACTCCACCACTGGTCAGCATGGTCCTCTTTGAAGCAGCTCTATCACTGTTTTCACTGTTTGCACTGTATCGTTGCACCACTGTGCCCTATCTTACTTGCTGTTTGATTGTCAGATTCATTTGCTTTCTGTAAGCTTCATGAGCAAATGCAACATTTTTGTCTTGCTTACCATTGTGATCTCAGTTTAGAACGTAGACTTGATCTACAGTAACACTCAATAAATATGTCTTGAATAAATGGATTTTGGGATCTATTTTTTAAAAAAGATTTTATTTATTTATGAGAGAGAGAGAGAGAGCATGAGTGGGGGCAGGGGACAGAGGGAGAGGGAGAAGCAAATTTCCCACTGAGCAGGAAAGCCTGACGAAGGGCTCGATCCTAGGACCCCAGGATCATGACCTGAGCCCAAGGCACTTAACCGACTGAACCACCCAAGCGCCTCTGAGATCTATTTTCCTAATATTTTTCCTCTTGATGATGCTAAAAACTTCCTTAAATTTCAGCTCAGTTATTTGCCTTGATTTACTCATCCAGATATTCTAATTGTAGCACAATAAAGCCCAACAGACTTAGAGCAATATTCTCATTTATTCTTGGAAAAGTGTTCAGATATTTAGAAATAAGAAATTTCTACAAAACTGAATAGTGTCAATAGTAGTGAAGATCTACAGGCAAGGAGAATTTATTCCAGTCATAAAATATTTCAGGAAGCTTCCCATGTTTCCTTCTTGAAATCTACCTATTCTTCTCAACTACGAAAAGTTCATGAGATCGGAAAAATTTGGGAGTGCTAAGACCACCTGAAACCCTTTATTTTTTGTTATCACTCATTATCCTGATTGATGAAATTGTAGTAACATGTGCAAAGAAGAGGAAACAGCAAGAAACGGATCACAAAATGGCCGCCTAGGGGTACATGCAAAAGTGTTTGATCTTGCACAGTTTTGAAAAAGTTGTTGCCAACATTTAAAAATTGGATAATTTCACATAATTCAGATTCCAACTTCTTTTGAAGAAAAAAAAGAGAAGATCTGGCTACCTTGGGTACACGTTTCTGCTTGCCAAAAGATAGCTTTCTTTGATAGGGCTTAAGTTCACTATTTTGTCACGATCCCCATTTTTGTTACTTTTTTCTGTATTTGTAAATGATACAAATATAACTAACTTTCCTCACTTGAGATACTTGCAGGTGCTTATAGGTACTTAACTCTGGATGATTACTGATGATAGCAGTTTTCAGAGATAAGTGTCTTGGGGACAGGCTTCAACCAATCAATGCCACGGAGTAGGAGTCAGTGACAACCCTATTAAGTTGACTCTTCAGTTCCATTGAGTTGATTGTTCAATCCTGTCGAATTGACTACTTAACCCTAAGAAGTGACTAGATACATGGAAACTAATAGGAAAGAGGGGGGGATTGCTTTTATTTTTATTTCTTTGCTTTTTTTGTGAAACAAATCTCACTTTTTTTAAACTTACTTTTTTAATTAAGTTTTTAAAAACTTTTAATTCCCATATAGGTAACATGCAGTGTTATATTAGGGGAGGTTTGCTTTTCAATCGCAATGAACAGTTTAATTGGAACTCACTGCATTTTAAACAATCACTCTACTGATATTTACTGATGCTGAGTGAACGGCTGCTTTTCTCAAGAGGGATTCTGTATTTATTTTCCTTGCAGGTGACTGTAATGATTAAGAGCCTTGTAGTAAGTTAAGAGGTGCTGTTCGAGGACCCCGTAGGATTTCCTGCCCAGTTAGATATTGAAGCCTAGCATTGGACGGGACACTCAATTCCATTTCAGAACCTTTTGGTCCCGTTAACATTCAAGGCCTTAGGCAATCCAGTACCTTCTGACGACCAAGTGTGATGGACAGCTCTTACCTGCATGCTTGCTTCAGGGTTTCTCTTAATCCTTGTCTCTGGAACCTTCATAAATAGCATTGCCTAGGACTCAGAAGTGAAATACCCATCTTTGTTAGATTTCATCTGTTATCCACCATATCTCCTCCCTTTCCTGCTGAAGTGAAATGAATTTCACCGTGCCTGGAAATCTACTGTGTTTAGAAGCAAACTTTTATCCAGTGTTAAAGACATGCTTTCAGAAATTTTTTTGGTAATAGTTTGGGGGCATTTACCTAAGTCTGTACTGATAGGTACTTTGCCCAGCCTAAACCGGTAGATAAATGAAAGGCCAGTTACAAAGTTGATGTTCTGAAATTAAACGTATTCCTGTCACTAACTGATAAAAACATTAATATAGTTTCTATAGGTACACTCATTACTCACATATAAAATATCTATTACAAACATTAAATCAGCAGTCTGCATTTTTTTCTGACGTGCTTCCTAATGCCCTCCTTTATTTCAAGTTGTGTGTTTTAGAGTATGCAAACCAGTTTAAAACCTGAAATCACGGGGCACCTGGGTGGCTCAGTGGGTTAAAGCCTCTGCCTTCGGCTCAGGTCGTGATCTCAGGGCCCTGGGATCGAGCCCCGCATCGGGCTCTCTGCTTAGTGGGGAGACTGCTTCCCCCTCTCTCTGCCTGCCTCTCTGCCTACTTGTGATCTCTCTCTCTCTGTGTCAAATAAATAAATAAATAAAATCTTTAAAAAACAAATAAATAAATAAAAATAAAACCTGAAATCACAGTTGGGAAGGTAAGTCTTCTGTAAAAATTGTCTCTATATATCAAGGTCGATTAGAAACTCATTTCTATTTTGGAATCTTTTATTCTTAGTCATCTATATAGCATTTGCCTCCATTAGGGTGGCTAATTTACTGCTAGCATTGGAAATCCATCCCAAGTTAAAGTGTGCTTATTTAAGCTGGAATAAAGCACTATGAACTGAGGTTGGCTAAGATACAGATAATTGCACAGGTGACGGTAGCACATAATGGGCAGTAATATTTTTAGTAAAACAGGGAAAAGAAGAATTATCTAGAATTTAGACGCAAGAGTCTAAAGAAGTAGTTCACAGAGGTTAGAGAAGCTACGAGACCTCTGGGATGCCCTTCTGGTTTCTTAGATTTCATTTGCTGTTGATTCTTTTCAGTTCTTCAACTGATAGTGAATTCGAATAAAAAGGCAGAGCCATGGAACAGAAGAAAGCTATAGCAATGTCTATATCAAATAATTCTATCCACTCTAGAATTTCTTTCAAATATTTCTCATAAAACATTTAAAGTCATTCCAGAAGAAGTAAGCTATTTCAGTTTGCAACAGCGAGTGGCAGGATAAAATAATTGATATCTTCCAGGGCAGTTTATTTTTGGTTTTCATCTGTGGCTTTCAAACTGTCATCCTAAAAGATCGCATAATCTACTGGCCCTTTGGAAAACTGCAAAGCCTGTGATGTTTTAACAATATGTTCATTAAGTGATGATACTCCTCCCACAAGAAGTGGAGACAGTTTCCCTTCCTCTGACTGTCAATGGAATTAGTGACTTGCTTCTAAGAAATAGAATAAAGCAGATGTGATAGTGTGTGACTTCTGAGACTAGCTCATAAAAGGCCAGGAGGGCTTTCTTCTTGTTCTTTTTCACATCATCTGCTTTGGGAGAAGCTGGCTGTCGCGTCATGTGTAGCATTATGGAAGGCTCATGTGATAAGACACAGAAGCCTCTAGTCAACATTTAACAAGAAACCGAGGCCCCTTGGAACAGCCTTGTGAATGAACCATTGTAGATGAACACTTGGGCTCCAGTCCAGTGTTGAGATGAGTACAACTTTGGCTCACATTGTGACCCACCTTCTGAGACTCGAGCCGGAACCACCCACCTAACCTGCCCCCAGACTCCTGATCAGCAGAACTTTGACATAATGAATGCTTGCTGTTCTAAGCTGCTACAAGCTGTAGGTAATTTGTTACACGGCAACAGATAACTAATGCAAGCACAGAAACCACCCTGTGATGGCGAGAATGTGTCTTTTCCAAGCAAAATTTCAACTGAAAGGAAAATTTGAATTTAATACACTGAGAACACCCTTGGTTTTTTGACTTTGTAAAAAGCTCTCCCTTTTTTCCTCCTATGCTGGCATGAATTGCCCACATTTTTCTCTTTTCTTTTTTTCTTTTCTATTTCTTCATTTCCCTCCTTCCCTTCCTTCATTTCTCTCCCTCCCTCCCTTCTTTCCTCCCTTCCTCCCTCCCTTCTTTCCTTCCTTCCTTCCTTCCTTCCTTCTTCTTATTACCCAGCTCTCCTATACAATTCTTTCATACCATGGAATCAGACATTTATATATTTCTAAGATTTATTTTTTTCTAAAAATCAGACAGTAAACAAAATTATTCTTTCCAATAAATATTTGAGAAAAGTAGTGAAAATCATTTAAGCAGTATTAATTTTATTAACTTTATTGTACTTAAGACACGGTAAATAATTTACGAAAAATATAACTTTGCTGGATCATTGCTGGATCATATGGTAAGCCTGTGTTTAGCTATATAAGCAACAGACAAAATGTCTTCCAAACTACATTCTCCTCAGCACTGAATGGAAGTTTCTGTTGGTTTGCATCACCACCCGCAGTTAGTATTGTCAGGATTTTGGATTTCAGCCATTCTAATAGTTGTGTGGTGGTATTTCGTTTTGCTATTTGTATATCTTCTTTGATGAGTCTGTGCCAAACTATTATAAAAATAGTTGAAAGGAATTATATGTAAGAAGGGTTGAAGGAAATGTAGTTCATTCATTTTTGTAGGTATTGTAGTTTTACCAGACCTCTGGTTGTCAACAACTTGTCCTGGTAGGCAATGAGGATCCTCCATGGGTGGAGAATTATTTTTTCCCATCACTTGCTGCCCTTTTGCCATTAAGTCCAAATTGATTGCCTCAGGAAAGGAACAGCACAAACTGTCCAGAACGTGTAAATAATTGCTTAGCATTGAGCAGATTTTTATAAGTCTGCAGTGGGACAATGATTGTGAGGCCCTGGATTTTGCAAGAGAAAAAAATTTTTTCTCAGAATTCTTAGTTTTCATTTATCAACTCCAAGTCTAAAAGATTAAGCATAGAGAAAACTACTGGATATATAAGATGAGGATATGATACAAAAGACGTTTTTGCTACACAGGAAGAAAAAGCCTTCCCTGTCTTAGAAGTCATAGCCTGGAAGATAAATAGAACAAGCCACGGGTAGTAAGTCACATAGGGATATCCTCGTTCCTATCAGAGAATAAGAATTTCTAGGGAAGAAAGGGGGAAAATCAGATAGATTAGAAGAACTACAAGAATATCAATGTTATGATCCATTTCTCGAGGTATCCTAGAGAAGTCCCATAGTTCCTATAGCTCCATGTTCAATATGGTATCCCAGCGTGGGCTGGAAGTGGAAGAATCATTGGGGCAGTCCCTGCAATGGAGGACGTGAGCTCCTGCTCACTCAGCCCCGTAGAGAGAATGAATCTAAAAGTTCTTGGACGCCAATGAGAGTGTAAATACTGGGAGAACTAGGGATAGGAATAGTCCTGAGGCTGGGAAGAAGGGGCTGGAGAACACAGTATCTCTTAACCAGATGCAGCATCATTGCTGGATCATATGGTAAGCCTGTGTTGAGCTCTATGAGCAACAGACAAAATGTCTTCCAAACTACATTCTCCTCAGCACTGAATGGAAGTTTCTGTTGGTTTGCATCACCACCCGCAGTTAGTATTGTCAGGATTTTGGATTTCAGCCATTCTAATAGTTGTGTGGTGGTATTTCGTTTTGCTATTTGTATATCTTCTTTGATGAGGTATCTGATTGGTTGTTTTCTTACCGTTCAGTGTTAACAGGTTTTTGTATATTTTAGAGTTAAGTCCTTTATCAGATAAGTGTTTTGCAGATATTTCTTCCCAGTCTGTGGGTGGTTTTTTTTTTTTAATTCTCTTTAATAGTGTCTTTTGCAAAGCAGAAGTTTTTAATTTTAATAAAGTTCAAATTGTCAGTTTTTTTTCTTTCATGGATTGTGCTTCTGGGATTCTATTTAAAAACAAACCACAAGCCCACGGTCATATAAATTTTCTCTTGTGTTTTCTTCAAACATGTTATAGTTTTGCATGTTATATTTAGGTCTATGATCCATTTTAATTAATTTTTACTTAAGATATAAGGTTTGTATGTAGAGTCATTTTTTTGCCAATGAAAGTCCTCGACTGAAAAACTGTTTTTTTCCTCCACCAATTTGCTCCTTTGTCAAAGATTAGTTGACTGTGTGGGCCTATTTCTGGTCTCTATTCCACTTCATCGATCTATTTGTCTATTCTTTAATCAATACCACACTTTCTTGATTACTGTAGCTTTATAATAAGTCTTAAAATTTGATAGCATGAGTCTTATAAACTCTTTATTCTTCCTTAGTGGTTTTGGGCTATTCCACCTCTTTTGCTTTTCCCTATAAACTTTAAAATTAGTTTGTCAAGGTCTACAATATCAAAAGGTAGGATTTTAATTGGGATCGCATTGGACTTGTAGACTAAGTTGGGAAAAAATGACATCTGAATAATATCAAATCTTCCAATCCATGAATTCAGAAAATCTCTGTATTTATTTAGATCATCTTCATTTTTTAAAAATCAGGGCTTTGTATTTTTCTTCATAAATGTCCTGTACATATTTTGTTAAATTAATATCCAAGAATTTCATTTCCCGGGTGATATCCTAAATGGTATTTTTTTCAAATTTAAAACTTAATTGTTCATTTCTATATATAACAAAGTGACTTTTGTATATTAACTTTATATCTTGTGTTCTTGCTATATTCACTTCTTATTTTCAGGAGGTTTTTATTTTTGTTGATTCTTTGGGATTTTGTACATAAATAATCATGTCATCTGAACATAGACAAATCTGTTTCTTACTTCCCACTTTATATTCCTTTTCTTTCCTTATCTTTTTGCAGTCCCCAGGACTTATAGCACAATGTTGATTGGTGTGGTAATAGAGGTCATCTTGGTTTTGTTTTTCATTTTAGGATGAATATGTCTATTCTCTTTACTGTTAAGGTTGATATTTTTTGTGGATGTTCTCTATCAAAATGAGGAAGTTTATATTCTCAGTTTGCTGACAGTTTTTTTAATCATGACTGAGTATTGAATTTGTCATATTTTTTTGCATTAATTGATATGATCATATAGTTTTTATTCTTTTGCCTGTTAATATATGGATTACATTGGTTGATTTTAGAATGTCGACCAGGCTTTTATATCCAGATTAAATCCTTCTTACTTGTGGCATATAATTATTATTTTTTTTAAGTTCAATTAGCCAACATATAGTACATCATTAGTTTTTGATGTAGTGTTCAGTGATTCATCAGTTGTGTATAACACGCAGTGCTCATCAGATCATGTACCCTCCTTAATGCTCATCACCCAGTTATCTATCCCCCCACCGACCTCCCTTCTGCAACCCTCAGTTTGTTTTCCAGAGTCCAGAGTCTCTCATGGTTTGTCTCCCTCTTTGATTTTTTTTCCCATTCTGTTTTCCTTCCTTTCCCTTATGATCTTCTGTGCTATTCCTTATAATCCAAATATTAGTGAGACCATATGATAATTGTCTTTCTCTGCTTGACTTATTTCACTTAGCATTATCCCCTCCAGTTCCATCCATGTCAATGCAAATGGTAGGTACTCATTCTTTCTGATGGCTGAGTAATATTTCATTGTATATGTGAACCACATCTTCTTTATCCATTCATCTGTTGAAGGACATCTCAGCTCCTTCCACAGTTTGGCTATTGTGGATATTACTATTATGAACATTGGGGTGCAGGTACCCCTTCTTTTCACTACATCTATATCTTTGGGGTGAACACCCAGTACTGCAATTGCTAAGTTCTAGTAACTCTTTTTTTAATGTCTTGAAGAACCTCCATCCTGTTTTCCATAGTGGTTGCACCAGCTGGCATTCCCACTAACAGTGTAAGAAGGTTCCCTTTTCTCCACATTCTTGTCAACATTTGTTGTTCTCGGTCTAGTCAATGTTGTTCTCGGTCTAGTCAATGTCATCACCTGATGACAAGTGATGTAGAGCATTTTTTCATGTGTCTATTAGCCATTTGTATGTCTTCTTTGGAGAAATGTCTACTCATGTCTTCTGCTCATTTCTTGACTAGATTATTTGTTTTTTGGGTGTTGAGTTTGAAAAGTTCTTTATAGATCTTGGGATATCAGCCCTTCATCTCATATGTCATTTACAAATATCTTCTCCCATTCCATAGGTTATCTTAGGTTATCTTTTAGTTTTGTTGACTGTTTCCTTTACTGTGCAGAAGCTTTTTATCTTGATGAAGTCCCAAGAGTTCATTTTTGCTTTTGTTTCCCTTGCCTTTAGAGACATGTCTTGGAAGAAGTTGCTGTGGCCAAGGTCAAAGAGGTTATTGCCCATGTTTTCCTCTAGGATTTTGATGGATTTCCTGTCTCACATTTACTATACGTTATTTAATTTGATTTTCTAATACCATCATGAGGATTTTTGTGTTAATATTCATGAGAGATAATTGTTGTGGCTTTATCTTGTTTTGGTGTTAGAGTGATGCTGGCCTTAAGAATAAATTTGGAAGTATTTTTTCAGCTTTTGTTTTCTGGAAGAATTATGGAGTTGTGATTTTATTCTTCCTTTAAGTATTTGATGGAATTCACCAGTGAAACCTTCTGGGCCTTCTGGGAAGATAATGAATTATTGCTTAAATTTCTTTAATAGATACAGGCCTGCTAAGATTATTCTCTTCTGTTATGTGAGTTTTGGTAGTTTGTGTCATTCAAAGAATTGGCCCATTTCTTTAGAGTTACTCAGTTTGTGGGTGTGGCATTGTTTGTGCTTTTGTTTATTATTCTTTTAATGGTCATGGGATCTATATTAACAACTCTTTTCATTTCTGAAACTGGTAGCAGAGTATATCTTTCTCCATCCTTTTACTTTTAACCTATCAGAGTCTTTATTTTTAAAAACCTATATAATTGGGTTTTTTTTTATCCTCTCTGACAATCTTTGTCTTTTAATTTATGTATTTAGATCATTCCATTTAAAATGACTATTGATATATTTGGATTAATAACAACTATGTAACTTTTTCTAAACATGCCAGTCTTCTTATTTTGCTTTCTCTGATTTTAGTTGGATGTGTTTTAAACCATTTTTATCATTTTAAACATTTTTATGATTCTATTTTATCTCCTCTCTTAGCATATCAATTATACGTCTTTTAATTTTTTAGTAGTTTCCCTATATTTACGATGTACATTTTTAATTACTCTGTGTCTACCTTCAAATAATACTTACTTCATATGTAGTGTGGGTGCCTTATAACAGAGAATTCACAATACCTCCCTCTTGTTCCTTGTAACATTACTATAATTTGTTTCACTTATCAAAATGCTATAATCACCCAATAAATTTTTTTCTATTATTACTATAAACAAAGGTATATTTTAGATTAATTAAAATAAGAAAAATATTTTATCTTCCTTTATTCCTTCTCTGATATTTTTCATTGCTCTATGTGATCCATGTTTCTGACCGCTATTATTTTCCTTCAGCTTGAGGAAAATCTTTTAACATTTCTTTTTTTTTTTTTTTCTTATTTTTTTTTTAAGATTTTATTTATTAGGAAAGAGAGAGAGTGAGAGAGAGCAGGTCAGAGTGAGAAGTGGACTCCCCATGGAGCTGGGAGTCCGATGTGGGACATGATCCCGGGACTCTGGGATCATGACCTGAGCCGAAGGCAGTCGCTCAACCAACTGCGCCACCCAGGGGCCCAATCTTTTAACATTTCTTATGGTGCAGATCTATTGATGCTGAATTCCCCAGTTTTAGTTTGTCTAAAAAAGTCTTGCCCGTCTTGTTCTCTGCTGTATTCCCAGTACCTAGACAAATGACTGGCACATAGTGTTCAGTGTTCAGCAAATATGTATAGGAAGGAAGGAAGAGAGGAAGGGAGGAAAAGACATAGATATATATGTGATAGATATGAATGTATGGAGTGTGTGTGTGTGTATGTGTGTGTGTGTATGTCGGGGGTGGGGGTAGAGACAGAGAGAGAGAGAGTGCAAGCTCCTGAAAGTGGAAAGGTATAGAATTGGATGTTTCTAGCCTATAGTTGGTAGTGAATAAATGGCTTGGGTACAGATACTCAAGAATAGTGTGTGAAATGAGAAAAAGGACCAAATCTAGGACCCTAGAGACCGCAAACATTTCAGGGACGATAAAGCCAAATATAGAAGCTATAGCTATAGAGGATTGAAGATGAGGAAGGGAGTGGTAAAGAGTGACTAATGTTAGAGAGGGTTCAATGAGCTGAGGACGGATATAGGGTCATTGGATTCATGAGTTTGGTGTGTTTATTTCATTGAAGGCTTCCACTGAGGGGAGCTTGAGTCTCGCGGAGTTTCTTCCTTTACCTCATAGAACTGCCTTCAGTTAGGTTTTTGTCCCTCGCTTCCAAGCTTATATTGAAGAATCCTGCAGGAAATAGCTCCACGAAACCTGCTGATGAATTTACTCTGGGGGTATTGCTGATTATTGACTATTCTCTTTGTGAAAGGCAACACGATAAAGCATTTTACGATAAGTACACCAAAAAATTAGCTTACCACGAGGGATTGTTTTCTTCTGACTCAGAGATGTAATTGAGAGATTTTATTTTTTATGTTCCTGTAATCTGATTTTAGGTATTTATTTATCTTCTGAAATGGTAAAGTAAGGATAGTGAAGAGTTTGTATGTACTTGCATTGTTGCAAGTATTACAAGAGACAAAGCACTTAGCATAGTACTTGGCACATAGTTAAATATTCAATAAGTATTAACATATATTCATGTTACATGTAATTGTATTCAATAAGTATTAACATATATTCATGTTACATGTACATGTATGTTACATGTACATGTATTCATGTACAAAATTATTTTATATATTCCGGTTATATATTCAGAAATCCCCTGTGGAATGAGGTGGGGAGTGAAGAAAATGGTCGTTAGTGACAGAAGAGTTTGGGCTAGATAAGACATAGGGAGATTGCCCTACTCAATTACCCTATCCGTGTTATTGTCACCACCAACCCCTGCTACTCTAAATGCAGGATGATGCCATCTTGCTTCCATGTTTTTATAAATGCTAGGTTCAAATTTACTGTAAGGCCCTGGCTGGGAGCTTTTTTTGGCATATGGAAGGAGATTTCTGGCATATGCCAGAGATTTCTTACTATGCTATGAGCTCTAAATAGTGTTCCATCATAGATGATAGAGTTTGCCTTGACCCATCTCTCTCTCACGCTGTCTGCCCTCGGAGCAATGACACGTGAGATTGCACAGTGCTTATGGGTGTCATTCGTGGTTGTTTTTCTCTGTGAAATGTTAACAGGGCCATTAAATGATAGTGGCCTCATTTAATGCACAGACAGCAAGATCCATTTGTTCCAGTTTTGAGCATCTTTCTCCCCCCTGGGATTAGATTTTCCCACAACTGATTCATTTTATGTGACTCTGTAACTGACAAAGAATGACTGGTTCCCATGATCCTTGAGTCATGAATCCTTTAGGTGGCTAAAGTAAACTTTCTCCTTGGGATCTTGTTTCTACTATTTAGCTTTCTGTTCAAAAGAAATAGACAAAAATCAAATAGGGCCTGTTATTATAGCAGTAGGAACAGAAAGATTAAACTATAAAGAGAGAAGGTATTTGTACTACAATATAGTAAACATCTTTTTTTTTAAACTATTTTATTTATTTATTTATTTGACAGAGAGAGAGAGATCACAAGTAGGCAGAGAGGCAGGCAGAGAGAGAGAAGGGGAAGCAGGCTCCCCGCTGAGCAGAGAACCCGATGTGGGGCTCAATCCTAGGACCCTGAGATCATGACCTGAGCCGAAGGCAGAGGCTTTAACCCACTGAACCACCCAGGCGCCCCAACATCTTTTTTTTTTTTTAACTTGTATTTTCACCCTGGGCTGTTGTAGGTCAGTGAAGCAGTTATGATCACGGCATAGGCAGGACACTGCAGAACAGAGGAGGTTAATCTGACCCAGCCTAGCCACATGTGAGATTCAAGCCCATGTGCATATACCTGAACTGAGTTTTTGTAAGCATGTGGTAATTAACTGGATGAAGAAAAAAGAGAATGATGGAGCTGACAAAAGGAAAAAAAAAAAAGAGGCTTAGCAAATACAGACCCTGGCAAATACTATGAAAATGAGCATGACAGGAGGAAAATTTTGTGTGGGAGTGGGGTAAGATTGATGGCTTTAGAGGTAGGGTTAGATGATCATGGGGTTCATTTACAGTGCCCCCTAGAATGAAGAGGGTCAATGAGAAGACCTAATCAGATTTACTTTTAAGAAAAATCAGCTTGTTAGAAACACAAAGGGTGAGCTTAAAGATACAGTTTTGAGGCTGGTGGCAAAAATATAAGTTAGCAGGTTATTGCTAGAAAACAAGGAAGAGATGTAGAGACAGTACGGATAGAAGGGAGAGCTAACTTCAAGAAAAACATAAGACTTGTTGACCAGTCAGATTGAGCTTGTGAAAAAAGGGAGAATTTTAGGATGAACTTAGAGGGTTAGGTTTTGTATGTCCTGGTAGACGGTGATATTCTACATTGGATTCCGCCTGTTCGCCTTAGTCATTATCGGAAATACAAGACTCCCTAGTCAACCATTAATAGACTGAGCTCTTATCCACCTGTCCATTTCTTAATTTAACTTACCCTCCAGTCCTGTCTTCCTTTCAGATCTTGAGCTCTGACTCTGGGAATCTTGAGTGTGTGAACAGCTAATTCCTGTCTCTTGAACCTCTTAACCTCTTATCTTAATGAACTTAGATTGCTCTCTAAATTCCCTGCTTCCTTTTCAGACAAATGGATATCTTCTTTGTCTCACCCATTATATTCTTTGGGGCTAGAGACTGGATGATTAACCTACTTCTTCCCTCTTCAGCACCATCCATCATTACTTTCAGGCCATTGCCATTCAGCTGTTTCACAAACCCTTGCACACACATTCAGAGGTCACACCGTCCAGACATATCCCCAGGTTCATGTTCTCACTGTAGTCATCCTATGACTCTGGATGGTTATTCATTCACTGCAGATTTGGGATGCTGGCTGTCTTTCTACTCCTCCAACCCATTTCTGTCAACACCCACAAGTGATGCCCATTCTGCATTTTGTCCTTCCAGTTTCCTGACCTCAACTCCAGGCAAGTTTTTTTTTTTTCCACAATATATTAGCCACCCATTGTCATGGCTGTGCACTTGACTTTTTTTTTTTTCAATAAAAAAATCACATCCCTCAAATCTCAAATGCAGACTTTCTATTTCTCTTCAACCCCAAACTTCTACGCTTGTAGTTCACTAGCTCAGGTACTCATGCTACATCAGTCAGCAGCTCTGTCTTCACCTACAATCCGACTCCAGACCTTTTTTTTTTTTTTGTATTGCTCAATATGTTGATCTTTCACTATAATCCTTCCCTTGAAAAAAGTCTCAACTCACTCCTCCCATATTCTGATGGTTATATTTGCGCCTTATGACATCCAACCCCAGGTAAACTTGGCCATATGACCTTGTTATGCCTGCACTTACGTAGGTGAACACAGTGAGAAATAAAGCCTATGGTGGGACTCACAGGTTTAATTGCAAGTGCCTGATATGAAGTATTGCTTGGGCCTTCAGCATGCCTGATAATTCAATATTCTGTCTCTTATCAGCTGCATTTCCTCACTTTCCAACCCAAGTACTGCATACACTTTTCTCCTTAACCTCCTATTTATACCATCTTTGATTTCACTGGCATACTCAAAACTTATGGTTTAACTCTTGTACTGATTACAAAGTAATAAACCAGTACACACAATCTCCTTTATTTTCCTACACATCTTCAAAATTACTCATATCTGCATCTATTATTTCTTTCTTATTTCCTGGGAGAACTGAGGAAGTGGCCCTCTTGCTTTCAAAGGCCAGTTTCTAAATATATGTTCTGGAACCCATCTGTTCTCATCTCCTCAAGGCTTTTTACTTCTGTAATTCTCCCCCTTTTCTCCCAACATCATCAGTTTTACATGCTGGATCCAATTATTCTTACCAGCATGCAAACACACTAAAATCTCTCCTGCTCAATACTGGGTGATGTATGTAAGTGTGGAATCACTAAATTGTTGTATACCTGCAACTATATAACACTGTATGCTGACTTTACTGGAATCAGAATAAAATTAAAGTAAAAAAAAAAATCGTGCCTCCTCAAACAAAAGAAATCTATAAGCACACTGGTCTTACCCCCGCCCCCCCATTGGCCTGCATACATGGCTGCTTTTTCCTGCTATTCACCACAGCATGATTTCTCAATAGACTTGTTTCCATGTATGGACTTCTCCACCCATGAAAGTTTGGATTCTTAGTGACTCAATAGTGTTATAGAGCCTTTTATCCAGTTGAGGAACTTCTCTTCTATTTCTAGTTTGTTGAGCGATTTGACCACAAAAGTTGTTGTATTTTGTCCAGTGCTGTTTCTGCATTAATTGAGATGATCATGTATTTTTTTCCCCTTCCGGCTATTAATATTCTGTGTTGTATTGACTCCCATTCCCTCCTGGGGGCCTTCTGCTCCACTGATGGTGCACATCTCTCATGTCATCTTGCTGGTGGTCAGGTCTGGACGAGAAGGCTCGCTCTAGGTGATCTCAGGTGCTTAGCAGCTTGGGGCCACTGACTGCAACACCCCTGTGCCCGCCCACCTGTCTTTGAGTTTTATATGTGCTAGCTCCCCTACAATCACTTCCCACTTCCACTCTCAAGGTTGGTCCTTCTTATTTTATTTTATTTTATTTTATTTATTTTTTATTTTTTAAAGATTTTATTTATTTATTTGACAGAGAGAGAGAGAGCACAAGTAGGCAGAGAGGCAGGCAGAGAGAGAGGGGGAAGCAGGCTCCCTGCTGAGCAGAGAGCCCGATGCGAGGCTCGATCCCAGGACCCTGAGATCATGACCTGAGCCGAAGGCAGAGGCTTTAACCCACTGAGCCACCCAGGCGCCCCTGGTCCTTCTTATTTTAGAAAATCTTTAGTGTTCAGGGTAGTCTGTCTAAAGATAGGACTTTTGACTTGAGACCTGAGTGATGAGAAGGGACACTCAGTGGGAAGCTGTGGGAAAAGGGATTCCCAATAGCAGCAGTTCGAGTGAGAACTTCATTCTACACTTGGAGAAGAGATCTTCTCTTGGGCACCCTCTACTGTCTGTTTTCTTCAAACTAGGTTTGAGGAACCTCCTTAGTCAATCCTTTCAGAGCATGAAAATCTCTTTGGTCATCAGTGAGATTAACCTACTGGGAGTTCTGAGGCTTGCACATAGAAAAAGGGATGTAAAGGGCAAAAAGAATAGAGAAGCAATGTTTACTGAAGAAGAAATTGGGAGATGACAAAGAGTGGAGGAGGGAGAGCAAGAGACTTGCCTAGCAGAGAAATGACGATTATACTGAAATGAGCCCGTGTTATGGATGGCGGTAGATTCAGGCTGGAAAAGTCCTCTTCCAACTAAAGGAATGTAAAGTTTTTTTTTTTTTTTTTTTAAATTGACAGTTGAGTCTGCTACAGATATGGAAAGAAATAGATTCATTTACAATTTCTAACTCAATGGTATGTCATTCTTATTTGAAAAATGCAGTGAAAGAAAGTAATTATTTTCGCTGTGCACTTGTAAAATTTTCTAGATTGCAGAAATAATTCTCATTTCACTTTTCCCTTTCAGAGGAAAGCAGCATCTTGAATCTGAATTGTTCTTACTTGGCTCAGCAACTGATAACACAAAGATTAAAGAGGAAACAGTTGTGCAACACTGCATAATCAGAAAAAAAAAATGACCAAACTCATTAAAACCTCTACCTGTACAAAGAGAAAACTTATCAAAAAAATTAGCTTTTACTCTTGTGGCTTTTCAACCATTAATTTTCATTATTGAGTACTGCCTTTTACTCTTTAAAATCTAAAGTTTATTCTATCCAAAGTCAGTGAACTATTCCAATAAACTAAAGATAAATTCAGGATTATGGGTTGAGATAGAAACTCTCTCTCTCTCTTTTTTTTTTTTTTAAAGTAAGCTCTACCCCAAACTTAGGCATTGAACTCATGACCTCAAGATCAAGAGTATCATGCTCTACTGACTGAGCCAGCCAGGTGCCCTGAACTATAAAGTCTGACTGAATACGCTAAAAGTAAAAGTACTCTAGTTGATTGCTTTTTGATTATCCATAGAATCTTGGGATTTTGAGGTTAGAAGCACCTTGAGTGTCTAATAATTTTTCATTTGGGAAGTTAAGGCTGCATCTGAGATGAAGCGATTATCCTCACTCACTGTAATAAAATGACTTTCCTGGTCATTTTATTGGTCAACCTGCTCTCTTCTCAACTCTCCCTGAAATTTTGGTCATGAGGTCTGTCTACCTGGAAAACACTCATTTCACACATTGGAACTGTAAGAGTACTCTAATTGATACATTTACTCCTTTCGGAGTACAAATGATACTAATGACAGGATGGCAAATAATGATGAGTCATCTGTTATGTTCCAACTAAAAAATCATGGTCTTTGTATGTCATTGATTAGGAATAGGACATAATTAACCACAACTCCAGGTTTTTCAGAATGGACAATTGTGGGATCGTAAACAAGAACAGCAAACTGTTTTAGTTGGGGGGAACTTGTTAGTTGGGGGGAACTTGTTTCTTGGGGCAGACGGCACTGCTAAGTATCACGATGTATATTAAGAATATTTATAAATCCTGAAAAAAATTTACACAAACAAAAAGTAAATATTGTTAGGAGGTATATGTGAATTGATCTTTGCTTTCATGTATTAAAGGAACAAGACATATTTGTTGAAGACATGAATGAATCTGCGGGCAATATTGCAAATTTCCCTATTTTTTAAATGCTATATTTTTGCAAAAGTAAATGCAATCAGTTACACATTTCTTAAAGGAGATTTTCCCTTTTAAGTCAGTGTTATCTTTCTTTAGTGGTATTTCATTTTTTATCACAGAATGCCTCTCTTTTTGTTAGAACGTATAACTTAAATGATACTAGTAGTCAATGATGATAAATGCTTTTAATTTACCTGTACAGTTTTTAAAAGAAGACCAACTTTGTCTTTAGTTCGGAGTCCCTCTTCAGGGTTTGTTTGTGGTTTTTTGTATTATTAAATTTAATTTTTTTAAAGTATCTCCTAATGTCAAACCTACTTTAAAAGTATAGCATTCAATTATTTAGTTACCTATTCTATTTTTCTCTACTGCCTATAGTTCTCTAATTCTACTCATTTGTTTGGGTCTGACTTTAATTACATAGTTTCAAGACTCTGTAGGTAAAAGCATAAATGCCTTCCCTTTGTGTTTCACTTGCAGGAGGTTTGCAGAGCACAGTCCTGGTTTCCAGGCAAGAGCCTTTAGCTACCATATCTGTTTTTTTTTTGTCGGATTTCATTGTCAGAGATTTCATTTTTAATGTGACTTTAATCACATGGAAGCATTTAATCTCAGGATTATCTTATGTAAGCTTATCCAGTAGGAAACTTACACAGTGATGCTTTTCATAAAAGCAAATTGTCAAAGAATGTATGTATCCAAAAGATCCGCACAGACCATTGGTCCACGGTAGCTAGTAGAATTGCCTATGTTTGATATGCAGGACATTCATTTCTTTTACTTCATAGCTATGATACTTAAGAATATGTGAGACTATCTTGTTTCCAGTTGGAAACCTGGAAAATGTTTTCCCTTTTCATCTGTTAATATGAATATCATCGCTTCTTTTAAGACTTTGAGGGAAAAGATAAAACTTCAGGCAAGAGGGTTTAGGAGCTGGGAAACTAAAATATTCAATGAAGGAAACTTGCCAAGGGCAAGAAGGAGGAGGTCAGGTAGCCTTCTAAGTGGAATGTAACTATATCAGTTACACATTTTGAAGTCAAGGTATAATCTTCATATCGTGGGACTCCAGCATTGTCCAGATAATAGATTTTATTGAGTTGAAAGTTAAAGACAGAAATAGTGTATGTAGATGGAGAGGGGTGTGTGCTTGGCTTTCAATAATCTTTTTAGCCTGTTTAAACTGACATTTGAACCATGTAGTCATTTCTTAATCATTTATGCTAGTAGAGGGAAGCAGTGATGTGGGTAATCCAAAAAATTATTTTTGGCTTTTAATGGGCACTTTTGTTTATAGTGATATGGATAAGTCAGATTGTTCTAGAACTTGTGACTCTTCAAGCAAAATATTCTGTTCACCTTTATTGGCAAAAACATTTTTGAGAAAAGGTTTATCTTCTCAACCTTAATCCTGTTTTCGACCCCAAACATTGGAAATGCTAGTTTGGGAGAGCATCACGTTTCACTCATTTTGCTTCCAAACCATTGCTGGGCCATGTTTTTCTCCCTTCCAGCTCGCTGTCTCTTTAATCCACACTTGCCTGGACATGGGGAAGAAGTAAGTGGTTTTGGTTTACGAAGTTGTTCCCCATACATTTCATGGTGAAACCATGCAGAGAGCGTGTTCCATGCTCACCTCTCATGGATTTTATGTACTTTTCTACTTCTTCTGTAAAATAATACCTACAAACATTTATTTTTCTTATGAAGGACTTTGCACAAATAATTCTATGCACAAATAGTATCAGAAACAACTCTATGAAAGATATTCAACTAATATCTCTATTTCCCTGTTTATCATTTCTTCAACAAATGTGAACCAAATGCCCATGGCCAGGTACTGTTCTAGGCCCTCGGGGCAGAGCAACAGGCAAATGAACCCAGACCCAGTTCTCCCTTAGCCTGTACCTGATGGAGAAGGCAGGCAACACACGCTTAAAATGGGATCTTTGACTTGATATTAGGTGCTGATAAGTGGCATAGAAAAGAAACCATGGGAGGGAAAGTGACTGGATGGGACAGAATTTTAGCAAATGTGGTACTTCAGTTTGACATAACGAGAGAATGAAACTTGTGGGTACCTGGGGAAGATTATTTCTGTAAAAGGAAGTGCAGGTAAAAAGGCCTGAGGAGAGAGTAGCTTATTGCTGGGGGAACAGCACAGGTAGGAGACCAAGCCTAGGGAATCTAAGAAACATGACCCGGCAGGATCAGGGGCCTGAGCTTGGAAGGTTGATAGGGAATTGGGAGGGTTTGGATTTTATTTCAAATGGGATGGACCATCATATAGGGGTTTAAAAAAGGAAGTGACATGGCGCCTGGGTGACTCAGTCAGTTGAGCCTCTGACTCTGGGTTTGAGCTCAGGTCATGATCTCAGGGTTGTGGGATCTAGCCCAGAGTGGGGCTCCAAGCTCAGAGCAGAGTCTGTCTGTCCCTCTCCCACTGCCCCTCCCCCCTCTGTCCTTTCCCCTGCACTCATGCTCTCTCTTTCTCTCTAAAAATGAGTAAATAAAATCTTTAAAAAAAGGAGAAAGGAAGTGACATGATCTGACTGACACCTTTATTGGGGAGTTTGTTCGAGATCATGCAGCTTGGATTCAAGATCGGATTCTCTTAACTGCTGAAGTCGGAAATTGTGGTCGTGAAGTACATTTAAAGAGAAACATGGTCACTGAATTTTACAAAAATCCATGGCTTACAAGCTTGACTTTGTCCTGACATTCACCCTCTTCTCTATCTTTCACAAACACTGAATGTTTCCATCTTGACTGAAGATGTCAAGATGGCCATCCTCCATCTCCATGGAGAGGGCCATGGAAAGGTCACATGTCCGACCTTTTCTAAGATTTCTCTGCCTTATCTGTTATTGTATTCTTTAAGATCATAGTTATAGTTCTAGAAAATTATAATTCAAATGACCTTAAATGTTTTGTGATTTCCCATATCCTTCATTATAAGTTAGCATGTATAAAGCTCTTGGGATAGTAGCTAGCACAGACTGAACTCTATATAATTTGATATTATCAACATCTTTTGGTTTGAAGAAATTGAATATTTTTCTGTAGTTTTTGAAATCTAGTTATTCAGGTTTTTATTGGATTCTTAGGTTTAATCAGAAACAGACATTTTGATTGACCTTGTAAAGTCTTCCAGCTTTTACAGTTTTTAACTGGAAAATATCTCCCAGATTGATACCTTTTCCTATCCTGAATTGTCTTTTTAACCATATTCTAAAGCCTTAAAATAAAGATCTTAAATTTTATTTAAAAAAAAGAAGAAGAAAGTAATATTTTAGTCAGACCTTTAGCAGGGACAGAGCCAGTAGTGTTAAAATCCATAAAAAATAAAAATAAAAAACTTTAAATGTAGCACTAACAATACAGAGTTCTGTGTAAATTAAATCACCATATTATGATTTGGAGCAGTGTGAATAATTATAATAATTTGTTTGATATAACCCAAATTACTAAGTATCTTTTTTGTTTGTTTCTTCCATAGATAATAGGTAAACGACAGTTCCACTCAGTGCTGCTGAGTCTTTTTGCCCAGCCTTTTTTTGTTTTTGCTTTTGTTTGCACATTTTGGATTTTAAGATGTTCATCTGAAGTGAAAGGGAAAAAATAGCTCGGTAGAGTTTTACTTTCTAGTTTTTTTTGGTTCCACATATGTGTCTTCCATAACATGTCATAGCATACCTCAAGATGAATAGGAAAATAATTAAGATTTGAGGGTATTTATTATTTGCCAAAAACTGTATTGGGTTCTTATTGATGCATCATATAACTTAATAATCATATAAACCAAAGACCAGAGTTTATTATCTCCACTTTACAGATGAGAAAATAGATTCTTGATTAAGGGGCGCCTGGGTGGCTCAGTTGGTTAAGCGTCTGCCTTCAACTCAGGTCTTGATCCCAGCGTCCTGGGATCGAGTCCCACGTCAGGCTCCTTGCTCAGCAGGGAACCTGCTTCTCCCTCTGCCTGCCACTCTCCCTGCTTGTGCCAACCCCCCTGACAAATAAATAAATAAAATCTTTTTTTTAATCTTAAAAAAAATAACTTGCTTAAGACCTCCTAGCTTGTGAGTAAAAGGAGGGAGAATTAAGCCCAAGGCAAACTATGTCAGTTACATGTGATGCGCTAACTGCAGTGGGACAGTACTAAGTTGGGGAAGCCAGCAGCACCTGGCATTCTGTCACCCACAGGCTGGCGCTGCGGCGAGGGCCAACGCACTGAGGGATGGGACCGGGATGAGGTGGAACAACAGGCAAAAGAACATCTCAGTAGTAGGGAAAAAAAAAATGCCTGTTGAGGCCCAAGGTGTGGACAGTATTGTAGAGCAGGTGAGCAGCAGGAGCCACCTGGTGTAAGGACCGTCTTCTCTTCAACCGTGGCAAGTATGGGAGCAGGGATGCTCATGTTGTCACGTGGTTCTTCAGAGACAGACGGGAAGTGTTGGGATGGTGAGCCGACAGCCTGCAGTCGTATGGGCCAGCAGGGAGCTACACTGCAGTCACCCTAAATCCTGGAAGCTGGGCATGTGGTAGATAAAAAGGACAGGGAGCAAGTCAGAAACCCAATTACTAATAGAACTGAGATTCAAAGAAAGAGTGGCTCATCAATGGGAGTGATTCGATGGAGCATTTGGGAACTGTTTCCGGAAGCCCTCTTGCCTGAGGTTAGGCTCATCCTCAAACCTGGGATGAAGCTGATCCTACATGTGGGCTTCCAAGGTGAGCGACAGAGGACACAGAAGTAGGGAGCTAGATGAACTAGGATGGTAGACCCTAAAATATGAGTAACGAGAAATTCAGTACTGAGTATAACTACCTTTTTAATATATCTGGAGACTGAGTTGTCTGTTCAGGGAATGTGGAGAGATTGGCATCGTTAATGCAGCAAGTTAAAGCTGAGTTATCTCAAAGGAAAATTCAGCATCTCCTCAGGTGCCTGTGTATGCATTTTGGAGCCCAAGGAAAGGATCTGACGTAGGATTTCTGATTTCCCTTTTCCGAGGGCATTGTGACAATTGACCTCATTTGCTTTGGGAATATATTTGGAATATATTTGGAACCTAAACTTCATCGCATACATGCTGGATGGCAGATTTCATAAGAATTATAGAAGAGCTAGCTAGATAAAAGAGACTTTAGTGATTAAATTTGTATAAAAAGAACAACTGCAAAAGCACTGCAGGCTGTAGCTCTTCGCACCTGTTTGCAATTCAGAAAGAGCATTGAGGGGGCAGAGAAGGAAATTCACACTGAAATCACATCTCAGCACAACTTAGACAGCCTGCAGATTGCGAAAATCATTAAAACCCACATGTCATGGATGTTTAAAGCATATCCAATAAATGCCAAAACATTGTTACACCGTCCTTTTACACCATAGTGAATCATCACCTTCTTTTCTTCCTGCAGACAATATGTTCCATGCTTAATGACTCATTTCTGGCGTCAGTTGAACTACATAAAACATTCTGAATTTTTAATAATTCTATATTATTTCATTTCTACATGGAATACCCAAAGATGCTTGTGAAGAATTTTACTTGAATGTCACAATGGCCTTTGAATGTTTCTTATTTAATTATAATTTAAACATATGAATGGGATAGATAGTGGGTTGCTCCTAATGCATGTTTAAGTGCAGACCAGGCAGAAGGATTAATGATTACATTTATGATGCCTAAAATATGATGCTTGGGACTCTAGTAAAAGATGCAATTATCTACCCCACCTAAGACATGTTTCCTGGAAGGCAGAAGGATTCGGCACATTACTCCATGATGCTCTTCTGAAAGAAATACGACACCAATTTTTCCATGAATGGTTTCTTTGAAAGTCACAGTAAAAACTCAGAAACTCTACCTTTTGATGGTGGAAATAATTTGAGTTTCTAGAATGACATTTGTGGAGGCAAAATATTTTAGAGGTCTTCCATGTTGAGGGGCTTTATCTGCCTTTGGCTAGCTACATAAATCTGATATAGTTACTCAACCTCACCAGTCCCAGTGTCCAGTGCCTGGAAAACTTTAGGACAGAACATTTGTCTCAAGGATGTTATGAAGATCATATTAGCTAAATCATTAAAAGTGCTTAATACTGTCTTAAGGTCATAGGAAGTACTTGGTAGATTTCTGACACTTTCAAAAGTATTAATATGACTTCAATTCTTCTATTGTACATATTTGGAAAACATTAAGAAACTACTGCATCAGAAAGTCAGGAGTCCCTCAGCATCAAGGGTCCTCTACAGTCCAGAGTTTATCTCTTCCAACTTCCACCCTTCCTCATTTGAAGCTACATTGTAGCAAATCCAGGTTATTTATTATTTTCAGACGCTGCTCTGCACACCATGATTCACACCCTCAGGCTACTCTGTTCTTTCTCCTACTTTGGGTTATTTCTTCTTTCAAGACCTCCCTCAAGCCACCTCTTATATTCCTTCTCTCATTTTCTGTGATGTCAAAGTTCTGACTGTCATCTCTTTGACATGTTTCGCTACCAAAGGAGAAACAAATAATT
>CM052808.1:66459483-66539384 GCA_028533885.1 Nasua narica
AAGTTTAGGATTTGCTGTGGACTGAATATTTGTGTCCCCTAAAATTCACATGTTGGAGCCTTCATGTTGTGGTATTTGAAGATGGGGCCTTTTGGAGGTAATGAGGTCATGAGCATGGCGTTCCCATGACAGGATGACTGTCCTTATAAAAAGCGCAAGAGAGCTAGCCCCTTCTCTCTTTCTGCCATGTGACGGTACAGCTAGATGACAGCCATCTTGACTCCAGGAAGAGGACTCTTACCAGGGACTGAACTGCCTGCACATTTATTCCTAGGCTCCAGAACTGTGAGAAATAAATGTTGCTCAAGGCTCTGAGTCAGTGGTAATTTGCTAAAGCAGCCTATATTGACTAAGATAGAATTTGTTTTAGAAAGCCAGTGTAGGGGTGCCTGGGGGGCTCAGATGGTTAGGCGTCTGCCTTTGGCTCAGGTCATGATCCCAGGGGCCTGGGATCGAGCCCCGCATTTGGCTTCTTGCTCAGTGGGGAGCCTGCTTCTTTCTCTCTTTCTGCCTTGCCCTCCACTTGTGCTCTCTGGCTCTATCTCTCTGTCAAATAAACAAAATCTGAAAGAAATAAAGAAGAAAAAAGAAAGAAAGAAAGAAAGAAAGAAAGAAAGAAAGAAAGAAAGAAAGAAAGAAAGAAAGAAAGAAAGAAAAAGCAAGCCATTGCAGATGTTCAGAAAATAGTTGAAGTGATCTAAGTTGAAGCTACACATCTGGGAGTCTTCAGAATAGTGATAGTATTTAATGCTTTAAGACTGTTCGAAACGACTAACAGAGTGAGTATAGAGAACAGTACAAAGTACTGAGTTCTGGGGGATCTAACTGTTAAGTGTTGAAGGAGAGACTCCTCTCTCTGCAATCTGCAGAGTGACTGAGAAGATGCTTTTGAGGTAGGAGGAAAGCCAAGGATTTGGGTGTTCTGTGAGCCAAATACAGCAAGGTGGGGGGCAGGACCAACAAAGTCAAGTGTGTGTTGGTCTAAATAAAATAAGAACAAAGCTGATCGCTGGGTTTCATAATTGGAAGTACCTTGGTCACATTAGCAAGAGCAGCTTTAGTGCACTAATGGGGGTGAAAGCCTCACAGGAATAAGACTGAAGACAGTGGGAGGAAGGAATTGCTGGCTCAAGATATTACCCATACACTTATCTTCCACTGTCTGTATACATGCTCATGACAACCAAATTTATATGTATGTCCCAGTCCCCTCTGTACCTGGATGTTAAGTACCTTTCTTAAAAAGTCCACCAACTCCTGGGGTGCCTGCCTGGCTCAGTTGTTAAGTGTCTCCTTTCAGCTCAGGTCATGATCCCAGGACCCTGGGATTGAGCCCCACATAGAGCCCTGCATCAGGTTCCCAGCTCAGCGGGGAGTCTGCTTGTCCCTCTCCCCACCCCTCTCCCCCCTGCTTGTGTTCCCTCTCTCACTGTCTCTCTTTCTGTCAAATAATTAAAATAAATCTTAAAAAAAAAAAAACAACTCCAAATAAATCAATCGTATCCTATTTTGCCCAAGAAGAATTGTGTATTCATAGGAGTCCATTTACTATCCATACCTCTCCATGGTGCAGACAAAAAGGCAAAGACATTTGTGTCAGGTTTATGTGTCTGATCTTTATTCAAAATTTCATGAATTTCATTTGATTTTGGAGTGTAAGGGTCAAGTGACTGAAGTTTTGAGTTTCTGTTCCAGAAAGAATATGAAATAATGAAAACATAGAGTAAGAACGAAGGGCCAGACTTGTGTCAATGACCACTTCCGTTTTAGCCCTATTGTTTTAGGTGAAAACCTGATGTGGGAAAGGTAGAGAAATGATTTCTCAGAGAAGAAGGTTAGAGGTAGGGCAAAGTGAAGATGTATAGATTTTCTTCCCAATATTGGTACTAAATAGCTAATAACTATATAACAGGTAAAAATTACATCCAGAGCACAAATATCAACATTTTACAAATTGCACAGTGTAAACAAAATCACAAACACAAAATTACTCTGAGGCCTTGCTTCTTCTTAAATGAAAGAAGCCAATAAATATAGGAATAATGTTATTTATTTTAAAAGATTATTTATTTATTTATTTGACAGAGAGAGAGAGAGAGAGAGATCACAAGTAGGCAGGGTGGGAAGCAGGCCCCCTGTTGAGCAGAGAGGAGAGCCAGGACTCTCAGATCATGACCTGAGCCAAAGGCAAAGGATTTAACCCACTGAGCCACCCAAGCGCCCCAAATGTATGTTATTTTAAATGAAATATTCAGGATACTGTAGCATTCATATGAAATCTGCATGCATTGTTTTGAATGGTGCCATTTTGAAACTTTGGTATTACAAATGAAACACATTTTGAATTGAGGAGGGAAACTTGTTGCAAGTAACATTTTTAGCTTTAGTGTTTTTTTTTCCTCAAATGGAACAATGGCCAAATTTATTGTTATATATTTTTTTAATTATAGGCCGTGGTGGTTTGAATTTAACAGTGAAATTTCTTTCACTGTTTAAAATGTTAGGTTTAGAAATCAAACCATAACAGTTCATTTGCAGCTGAGCCCCATATAAAACCTCGCCAAATAGTTCACTGATTGAGTTGCTGAAATTTTCCTCTTGGCTCCCTGTATTTGTGGGGCTTCCAGATGTCTCTCGGCAGCAAAAGCATCACTAATAACTGTAAAGTGTGATTATTAATTCCATTAACCTAGGACGAGATTCAACCACCGACTATCACAAATCAAAGCTCTCCCTCTCCTGAAAGTGGCAGCATTGAATTATGCTAGGAATCCTTTATTTGTTCCTTGCAAATATAACTTTTGCATCTCTCACTAAGAACATTACAAAATAAATCCAATATATTCATTAAATTTTCATGTACCATTAAATAGATGCAAAGGAGTATTTGTCATATATTTCTAACCCTAATTTGTGAAGTATATTAAGCCAGTTATCCCACACAAGAATTAGAATGTTACTGAAGTCATTGAAAACAGTGTGTGTTTTCCTATCAGCTCCGCCCACTACCTCCCTTGGTTTTTTTGGAAATGTTCCAAATGTCTTTATATTAAAATAATAAACATAGAGATTTATGCTTACTTGCTTCGGTTGTTAGAAATAAGTGAAATACTGAAAACACATTTGAGTGGATTCCTGCCTCTCCTGCTAGGGAAGTGAGGCTCTCCTAGTCTGTACCACTGTTTAACATCTTCTAGAATCTAAACTCTGATAAGTCTACGAGTGTAACTTGATCGGTCACTACAGTGATAGATACCTATAGTGACAAGCTGTATACTAGATCATTTAAACCAATTATCTAATTTTACATTAGTATTTATCACTAACCATGTTAGATGATAGCTATTATCTTCAGACTGTGGATGCTTAGCAAAATTAAGTGACTTGCCCAAAGTTCTAGAGCTGGTAAATCTGGTATTCGAACCCAATAGGCCCCTAGTCCAAACCCTGTGCTCTTTCTACTCTGGTGCGTTTAGCTTTGATCAATATGTGAGGGGCCAGTAACTGAGCATCAAGATGTGAGTGTAAATTCATTATTTGTAGTATTTTTCAAGGGTACATTTAATATCAGTGCCATCAGCTTGGATAATATTTTTCTTTGTGGTATAAAGTTTAATGAGGGTCAATTAATCTTTGAAGAAATGGGCTAATTGGTTTTTGTGTGTTTGGCACATTATCTTTCTAATTAGTCTTTTTCAGTATTGAATGTGGCACTGCAAATTTTAAAACAATTGGCATTATTGGTGATAACAAATTATCCTTTTAACAGGTCTGTGCATGTATCCAGTATGTGTAAATACATCAATTTATATCAAACATTACGTCAAACTCAAGGAAATTATGAAATGTGATTTAAGAAAAGATATGTAGTTAAGCCTAAGGTGAGATTTTATTGATCACGTTGAGTCTGAAAAAAAAATAGCAAAACTAGTAAATCTTCATTCATGCCTGAATTTATTAAATTATTTTGCATCTTAAAAATAATAATTACCATTTTTGAATGCCTATATATATATATTGAGCACAATTCTGTGGAACTTTACAAACTTGACCTTATAATTACCTTTTATCCTTCTAAGATTCCCATCAGACAGGCATTATTATGTACATTTAACAATGAGTAAACCAACTTCAGTGAAATCTCACAGCCAAATAGTGGTGTAACCAGGGTTTAATCCTAGCATTTCCTTATGACTGGGAAGCCGTGCTTGTCTATAGAAGGTTCTTGAAATTTGGTTCGGGGAAAGCTGAATGGGAGTCAGGAACTAGGTCTCAGGTTTTGGTGGTGCCATTGATTATAAATGTGATATTAAACAATTTCTCTTAGTCTGCTTAGAGGATTGGATGAAGTAATGACCTCTAAGATCTGTTCCCAGTGGTACTTTCTTTAGTTTGTGTCATAGTGAATATTCTGTGTATTCTCTTGTGGCATAAACCAGAAGTCATACTTATTCACATGTTATTAAATAATTCTTCAAAGATGTTTTTTAGTAATTTCAAAATATTTAGTGTGGGCAACAGAGACTTTTGAAGCAGGTGGGGGCATGGGACTATTAAGAGCTTGGACATATTGTCTGAGTGTTAGGCTAGCTGCTAAGTGGGCAGAAACTTCATACCTGTTCATGCAAGTTATGGTCATCACTATACAACCTTTTAAGTCAACTGCAAGTCTTGAAAATCACCCATTTCGCCAATGAAAAATAATTTCTAATATACCTGATAATTTATTAATTGAACTTTCTGGTGAAATTTTCAATAACGGTATCTGATGCTGCTTTCACATCTGGAGTGTGTATTCCTTACCAGTATTTGAATTACGCTTCAGATATATGTTCTGTACCAGCATAAAGCAAATACTAACCGATCACCCTTAACGAAATATTAAAGGATGGACACATACATCACAGCATTTATGCTGAAGTTTTTGAAAGTAAATTCCCACTTTTTTTTTTCAGTTTTATTTATTTGACAGAGAGAGGCACAATGAGAGAGGGAACACAAGCAGGGAGAGCGGGAGAGGGAGAAGCAGGCTGCCCGCTGAGCAGGGAGCCTGATGTGAGACTCAATCCCAGGACCCTGGTATCGTGACCTGAGCTAAGGTAGATGCTTAACGACTGAGCCACCCAGGTGCCCCTAAATTCCCACTTCTTGGCATGGTATTAAAAACTTCTGCCCACACAAAAATGTTTATAGCAGCTTTATTCATAATTGCCCAAATCTGGATGTTTTCCAAAATGTTCTTCAGTAGATAAACGGATAAGCTGTGTTACATCCATACAGTTGAATATCATTCAGCACAAAAAGAAATGAGCTACCAAACCATGCGAAGACATGGAGGATTCTTAAATGCATATTACCAAGTGAGAGAAGCCAGTCTGAGAAGATTATATAATGTATGATTCCAACTGTATGACATTCTGGAAAAGACAAAAGTATGGAGGCAGGAAAAGGATCCGTGGTTGCCAGGGGTTAGGGGTGAAGGAAGGATGAGTAGATGGGGCACAGAGGATTTCTAAGGCAGTGGAGCTATTCTATATGGTGATGCAATGGTGGATACATTCCATTATACAGTTGTCAAATCACATAAATTATATACCTGCATGAGCGAACTCTAATGTGAACTATGCTCTTTGGGGGGCAATGATATGTCCCTCTGGGAGAATCTTGATTTTACTGGAGAACGAGGGAGTAACATAATAGAGGCATGTGTGGATAACAGGAAAAATGAGTAAGACGCAGTCTTGGCCCTTAGAGAAACTGAAGGGCTAAACAGAGAAACTGTTGTGCCCTGGGCATACAGAGGAGACTGGTGGGGCGGGTAGGTTCATGATGAACACTCACCCCAGCTCTGTAAATAGCCCCAAGAGGAGGTGTAGATGTGAAGAGGAAGGAGCCGGATTTCTTTTCCATGGGAGAAGTGGGCTGGTTCTCAATGGACAAAGCAGCGTTTGAGATGACATTGAAGGAGGCATGGAGTAGACAGCCTCCACACTAGATGGGGCGTGCTTCCAGCTCTCTCCCCTGTCTCCAGCCGCTGGGACCTCTCGAAGTCACTATGTGAGGGAATGGACTGGAGGAGTAGCAAAGACAAAAACACCATCTGTGTCCTGCTACAGCTTTGGGTTCTGACTGTTAGAGCAGTCTGTGTTTACATCCTCACACTCATTTTTGCATCAAAAGAGAGGAATCATAGTGAATTAAGTACCATCTTTTATTTGTAAACTTGAACTTCACCATTCTGCTTTTAAGTAATGTTTCCACGTGAACGCTGAAAGTTTCTCAGGACTTGAAATATGTAAAACATTTATATTTGATTTAAGAAATACCTTTGCATCTGATCTCTGCCCATAAGCGCTTGAAGACACTATAAATTAAAGCAAAGGATAGTTTCCTGGTAACCCTCCGTTTAATATATTTTCTCTCTCTTAATTTTCAAGTACCTGTAAATTGGAAGTGCATGTTTTGTTGCTCAGTGGCCAAATCTATGGGATGATTTTGGAAGAAAACAAGTATTTGCTTTCCAAAATATGGTTGTGGAAGGCCGATTTATTACGATGTCCTCGGGGGATTCAGGGAGTGCCTTCCTTCCTGCTCATCAAGTATCAGGATCAGAAGCTCCCTTATTGTAGATATTGACAAATATGGCATGGATATATGTGTGCTGTAGATTTAGTTTATAAAGTTAAAGCCCTTGACAGTGAATACTTAAACTCCAGCGTGGCAAATAAGCAGTAGACCAACAGCCAGTCCCTTGCATGTAAAGAGTGAAAGAACTCTGCTGAGTGTGTGATTCTTTAGAGATCAGAAGCCAGGTCTCCCGGGGGTAGCACCCCCTTTTCTGGACATTTCAGCAGATGCTGGGTCCCTGGCTAAAGGGATGGAAAGACCCTTATTCTCTGATTTTATTTATTTATTTATTTATTTATTTATTTATTTATTTATTTATTTTTAAAAGATTTTATTTATTTATTTGAGAGAGAGAGAGAAAGTGAGAGAGAGCATGAGAGGAGAGAAGGTCAGAGGGAGAAGCGGACTCCACCCGGAGCTGGGAGCCCGATGCGGGACTCAACCCTGGAATTCCAGGATCATGACCTGAGCCGAAGGCAGTTGCTTAACCAACTGAGCCACCCAGGCACCCTATTCTCTGATTTTATTAATGACGGTTGGAAATAGTTTGATATCAGGAAGTTCAGCCTGACATGTTAACTTAAATTGTCCAGAACACTTTAATCCCTGTAACTGCTGTCTCCCTCCCAAACTGAAATGGCCTTTGTGGAATATCAGACTGTTTGCTTGGACAAATTAATCTCTTTGTCTTTGAGAAACAGACATAGTTTTATGACTCAGAATCTTGGAGTTGGTTTTTCTTTCTTTTTTTTTTTTTAAGCTGTTTTTCTCTCAACAGGAGCTTCGTTTCTATGTCTGCACGGGGAGAAGGAACACATTTTATTACTTAAAATATCAGTTGATTGTTTTAATGACAAAGCATCCAGTCATCAGTATTTCCCCCCAGTGCTACAATCAAATCTCTACATTTCAGTGTTACATAGTGTAAAATAAGAAGACACTTATTAGAATACATTTAAAGATTCTGTGATTTCTATGTTCCTAAGACAAGCAGTGTCAAATCCTCGTGAATAACAAGAAACATTGTTATGCTTTTAATAAGAGCTTTTTTCTTGTTTATAGATTCACAGTGCCTACAACCTCTAAATGCATTAACACTGTACAGCCAAAAAGTAGCATGACATTAAAAATGTATAGACACTGGGCATTTTTTTCATATCAAAACATCACAAACTTAAATTTATACAGTAGATATTCTCAACTCATGCCTTACACAGAAGAAGCTGTTGCCAAAGCACATTGCTCAGGTTGTGTGAGAAATGAAGAAGTCTCTGATGCATGTTTTTAGTACCTCCTCTGTCCCCATTTAATATCTGCTAGACAAATCACAAAGGCTGCCTAAGGGATAGCAACAGATGATTTCTTTGAAGGTTTTCCTCAGTTCTTGGCTCCGGAGTGCATAAATTAGAGGGTCGATGATGGAATTACACATGATCAGGATGAGATACAAGTTAAAGTGAGACATGAAACACACACAGTATGGATTCTGAGGACAAGAGATGTAGAATATTAAGTGGAGGAAGAATGGGGCCCAGCACACAACAAAGACCCCAATCAATATGGTCAAGGTAATTGCACCCTTCATGTTGGCCCCTTGGCGGATGGCGCCAGTGCCTGGGAGGACCGCGATTCTCTTAATGTGCAGTCTGGCCATGAGGAACATGTGGACATAGAGAGAAGCCATGAGAGCCAGCATGGTGAAGAACATGGTGATGAGGCAGATGATAACAGCACTACTGTCCGAGTAGATGATGAACAGAATGCCCGAAACCGTGCAGGCTGCCCAGATACAACTTATGATGATCCCAACCCGCCTAACCGTCATGATGTTATGGTACTGGAGAGCATAAAAGATAGTAAAGTACCTGTCCACTGCAATTGAAAGCAGGCTGCAAATCGATGCAAGCAAGGAGCTACAGATCACTGAGTCGATGACATTATCAATATTCACGGTGAAACTCTGTGCGTCCGTATCAGTGCTGTTTAACAGGGTGATGACAATGGTTTCTGAGCCGTTGGAGACGCTCACCAACATATCAGCCACAGCCAGGCTACAGATGAAAAAGTACATGGGTGAATGCAGATTCTTGTTCTTGGCTATTGCCACAATCACCAGAATATTCTCCAGCAAGCTTATGACCCCCAGAGTCACAAACACCTCGGGAGAGACAAAAAGTTGCTCATAGCACCCTCCATCGGAGTAGCCTTTGCCAAGGGACTCAGTGGCGTTGGCGCGCTGTCCATAGGTGCTGCGGTTCCAGAAGTGGAGAGAGGTGTGCATACCGTGGTGGACGGTGGAGTTCATCCTGACCCGCGGGGGTGCAGATCCCTTGGACGCTGCTTCGATCTCTCGGGTCAGGTGGCCTCAGGGATTTTCTCCACGTCTTTGTCTGTCCGAAAGTTCTGAGGCTGAAACTGGCATGCCTGTTGTCAAGTCAGTGTCACACGCTCCAAAGGCTGGAAACGGAGCTTTTCCTGCCTTCCGGGGACAGCTCTGAGCCCCTTCACTTTAAAGGCTTAGGCTTCCGAAATGCTCATTCTCAGTTCAAAGAGTCTGCTCTTTGCTCTTTTGTCCTCGCATCCCCCTTAACTTTAGTCTTAGGCATTCAGTCGGGTCCGTTCAAAAATAATTCTCCTAGCGGCTGCTGTGCCACTAGCAGCTGAATCTGTGTGCACGTGTTCACGTCGGCTGCCTCTCAGAGGTATTAGTTCCAACCTGAAGCGTTGCTTTGAGTGTTGCTGCTGCTGATTTTATGGTGTGTGAAGAAAAATGCTCCGAGTGGCTCCTCCTCTGCTTCCCCCTGACCAATCCAGCTGCGCTGGAGGTCTGTGAGACACGGGGATGTTCCCGAGATACAAACTGCAGGGCAACACTGAATCAGACGCAGAAGCCTGTGGAACCGGGAAGCTGGCGGGAGGAGAGAGACTGGATTTTCTTTGTCAAGTTTTCAAGGGAAAGACTTGCTCCCCAGAGACCGTTCTTTGATGTCACCACAAGCCAGGCACCCCAGGTTTATTCCTGCTTCAAAGAAAGAGCTGTGTATGTGTGTGCGCGCGCGTGCATGTGGATGTTCCTGGAATAGGGACACTGCCTTTTTGGTCAGGATATTGAATTTGTTTCCTCTCAATTGCTTTGAATGAAGAATCCAGGAAATAATGCTTCAATTTAAAATACCTGAAACACAGGGAGAATATTTGATGATACAGGTACACTGTGCTCCGAATGGGGAACTGATGTAGGTCGAGCTACAGTTTTTCAAAGGGTTCAAGACGGGGTTCATTTGTTATGCACTGATATTTGATATTTCTCCATTGCAGAGTTTCTATTATCATGGCTGGTAAAGTTTTATTTTCATTCATGATGTTTAAACACCATATGGTGTTAATATAAACTCGGTTTACTCTGAACTCAAAAGGACGAAGTCGGTAATTAGGCAAAACTCAGTTTTTAAGTTTGAGATGTGACTGATGTAACAAAATACTATACATATTTAATGTATACATTCTAATGAGTTTGGACATATGCCTCTACCCATGATACTATCGTCACAGTCAAGGTCCTAAACATATTCCCCACCTCTAAAATTTTCCTTGTGTGCTTATATGTGTGTATTTTATCTGTTTTTTTTTTGTTTATTTGTTTTGTGGTAAGAGCACTTACCATGAAATTTACCCTCTTAACGTATTTTAAAGTGTGTGATACCATATTATTAGCGATAGGCACCAGGCCATACAGTAGACATCCAGAGCTTATTCTTCTCGTATAACTGCAGCTTCATACCCATTGGGCAACAGTTCCTTGACAGTGGCCTTAGCAATGATTTCTGGGATTTAACACCAAGAGTTTAAGTAACAAAACCAAAAACAGATGGGTGGGATCACATCAAATTAAAAAGCTTTTGAACAAAGGAAATAATCAGAGTGGAAAGGCAACCTACAGAACGGGAGAAGGTGTTTGCAAACCAACTATTTGATAGAGGTTAATATTCAAAATATGTAAGAATCTCTTACGACTGAATAGCAAAAAAATAAAAACAAAACCCAACCAGCCAGCCAAACAAAAACAACTCTATTTAAAAATGGGCAAAGACAGAATCACGTCTATAAATACGGAAAATAAACTGAAAAGCCAGAAGGAAGGGGGAAGGAGAGGTGGGTAAAATGGGTGAAGGGGAGTGGGCGATAGCAGGCTTCCCGTTATGGAATAAATAAGTCATGGGAATGAAAGGCCTAACAGTCAATGATTACAGTCAATGATACTCTAATAGCTTTTATGGTGACAGGCGGAGCTGCACTTGTGAGCGCAGCATAAGGTACAGAGATGGCGAATCACTGTGTTGTGTATCTGAAACAAATACAACATTGTATGTCAACTGTACTCTGATACATTTAAAAAATATAGTTAAAAAACAAAAAATAAATAAATAAAAATGGGCAAAGGACTTGGATAGACATTTATCCAAAGAAGATATACAAATGGCCACCAGGTATGTGAAAAGGTGCTCAACAATTTAATTATCAGAAAATGCAGGTCAAAAAAAAAAAAAAGAAAAAAGAAAATGCAGGTCAAAACCACAAGGAGATATCACCTTACACCTGTTAGGCTGGCTATCATTAAAAAAAAAAAAAACAAAAAAACCCAAAGATAACAAATATTGGTGAGGTTGTGAAGAAATTAGAACTTTTTTTTTAGGGCAGTCAATCTACTTCCATAATTGAAAGTTTTGTCAATTAAATATACACGTACCTTGGCAACTTTACTTCTTCTAGCCAAGACTAGTAAATGCTAGTTATTAGAGTTTCTGAATGTTTTGTTTAAGCTAAGTTTGAAAGATAGTGGCAAAGTTACAAATTAATTAAGCTTCAGGTTATAAAATTTTATGTAATGTCCTTTTCTTGCGATGACTGTTGCTGGTTTTATTTATTTATTTATTTTATATTGCTGGTTTTAATTTTGTATGGTTCATGGCTACTGGTAATAGTGACAATAAGAAGGAATTATTCCAGGGTTCCTTTGAAGTTCTCAATTATATAGGTAGGGACTTTTATCTTCTTTCTGTTTAGCGGCAGAGACAATGCTATGTATCAATCTGAGCACTGAGCTAAATCAGTATCTTCCAGCCATCGCTACAATGTAGCAGGGTCTTGTGGCTGAATTCCAGCTAATACAATATGGGTAGAAGTGATGCACATTACGCTAGCTCCCCTATGATCCTACACACTTTTTTCCTCTTATTGACATATAGGTGCAGAATGTCCATGGGGTCTCATGTTGGAGGTGACAGAACTACATCGTGGAAGGAGCCTCGGTCTCTGAATAACTGCACAGAACAGAGCTCACTTTTCCAACTTCCCCCACACTCTCGCCCACCAACTGCAGGGAACTGTGATTTGAGCAAGCAGTAAATATCACCGTCGTTAAGCTGCTGAAATATTGGTGTTATCTAGGACAACAGCTGGCATTAATTACCTTGACTTTAAAACTTTTTAGTGGAGCTATTTATAAGGAACAAATCTAAATTACATGGGAATCCTTTCTTTTGTTTTGGATTTATGTAAAGAGTGAATTACCTAATATGTAAGCAGCAGGGAGGAAACCTATTGAATTGTTTAAGCATCAGATAGTCAACTCTTTTTAATCTTTTCCCTGAGTCAGTTCTTGATTTTGTGCTACTTACTTCTGCTAGTGGCATCATTGTTCCGTTTGCTTGGCTTAAAATTCAGAGTATCTTTGATTTGTCCATCTTTCTCAAAAATCACCATGTACAATCACTTGTAAAATATCTTCCATTCCACCAGTGTGTCTGACTCCTCTTTTTCTCTTTACCAAACTCATCTCTCACAGTTTGCCTTCACGGAAACCTGACTGTAGTCAAACTCACATGCTGGCTGACACCCACCTTAGGGATTTTCCTGTGAGTTTCCTCTATTCCTGCTGCATGGAATGCTCTTCTCCTATATTTGTAAATGCACAGTCATCCTTACTTTGTAAACCTTACTTATATATATATTGTGTAATTTATATAGAATTATATAATAGCTAAAAATTAGCGATCCAAAACAAAACCCACTTTCTTTTAGCTTTTTAAGATTTTATTTATTTAAGAGAGAAAGAGGGTGAGTGGGGAGAAGTGCAGAGGGGAAGGGAGAAGGAGAGAGAATCTGAAGTAGACTCCATGCAGATCGCGGAGCCCCATATGGGGCTTGATCTCATGACTGTGAGATCACTACCTGAGCTGAAACTGAGAGTTGGATGCTTAACCAACTGAGCCACCCAGGATCCCCTCTTTTAATATTTTACCAAAAAAAAAAAGATTTGATTTAGAGACGATGATCACACTGAAATCTCAGAAAAAGCATATGCAGTTAATATCTCAAATTTAATTATTTGGTTCAGATTTATAAAACCTTGATCGTATGGTTAATCATGCTGAAAGATGACATTTTGTCACCTTCAAGGAGGCATTTTAATTGCCTGCCATAGTTTTGTTCTCTATGAGCCAGAAGAAATTCAGCCAGCAATGGAAGACACATTAATGGTGTTTTTGAGAATTTATTGCACAGTTCTTTTTTTTAATACACACAAAATTGAGTTAGATCATAATAGATTTCTCTTATGAGTAAGATCCTTGTTTTATACTTAATAGTAAATATGAAACATTACCAAAGAGAAGTATTTATTAAACTGTGCTAGATGGACTACCATTTTTAGGAGATGTTTCTGTTGTTGTTTTTTTTCCACTGCAAAATAACGGGGAGAGTCCAAGGTCAAGTAATTTTAAAAATATTGCCAACTCACTGCCTTCTTGAAGTTTCAGTATTTACATTAGCATATAAAGTTTATGGAATTTCTTACCAGCAAAAAATTCACTACGGCTTAGTCCACTTATTTTCTCAGCTTATTTGAACAGAGGACCTACCTTCTCTCACTTTTATTTTTCAAGTACCTATTATACTCAGTTCAGCTAGCATGCTCATTTCGAAAAGTCGTATTTGCCCCAAACTCGGTTGATGTATCAGGGAACATCTTGAGCACAATGCGAATTTTTGAGTTTGTTTTTGCAGTTTATACAGTGGCAACAATAGGTGAATGTGGCAAACCGTACCTGGCTGACCCAAGACACGCAGGGAGCACACAACACACGCTCAAATATTTACCACTGCCTCAGCTACAGTGATAAAGCACAACGCTCCTCCGGCGTATTACAGTTTTCTGTGAGATTTCCAATAATCTCTCTACCACTTCGAGATAACTCATAAGCTGTAACCCCTTTGAATCTCACTTCCTCAAGGGAGCTGCAGGTCTTTTTCTAGGTAAAGCTCTTATTTCTTATAGGCTTATGCATTTTTACATGTGTGAAAATGCTCTGCTCTTTTTATTAGGTTCCTTTCTCTCTTTTATCTGGAGTATCCCTGATGAAGTCTATGCGTGTTGTGTATCTATCCACGTTTTTTCCCATAAAATCTAATTGTTGTTTTGTAGGATTTTGCATGGTGCTCTGAGTTTAGATTACATACATCACATTACAGTGGAGCTAAATGTAATGTGAGTTCTGAGCACAGGGTGATGTCAGGAAGTGTTGAACCACAATTTTGTAGACCTGAAACCAATACTACACTGTATGTTAACTAATTGGAATTTAAATAAAAACTTTAAAAAAAAGCAAATGTAACATGTATTGGAATACAGAGTTTGGGAAACATCAACATCGAACAAATTATTCTGACTACAAAATTCATATTTAAAAGTGTTTGTTACCAGGGGCGCCTGGGTGGCTCAGTGGGTTAAAGCCTCTGCCTTCGGCTCAGGTCATGATCTCAGGGTCCTGGGATCCAGCCCCACATCAGGCTCTCTGCTTAGCAGGGAGCCTGCTTCCCCCTCTCTGTGTCTGCCTCTCTGCCTGCTCGTAATTTCTCTCTCTCTGTCAAATAAATAAATAAAATTAAAACAAACAAACATATGGCTTGTTACCATATGTACCATGAAATAGAATCCTTTTTTTTAAGATTTTATTTATTTATTTGACAGAGAGAGAGAGAGAGATCACAAGTAGGCAGAGAGGCAGGCAGAGAGAGAGGGGGAAGCATACTCTCTGTTGAGCAGGGAGCCCGATGCGGGGCTCGATCCCAGGACCCTGAGATCATGACCTGAGCCAAAGGCAGAGGCTTTAACCCACTGAGCCACCCAGGTGCCCCTAGAATCCTTATTTATAACAAAATATCTCTTACGTCTATTGGCTAATGTGTATACGTCTTCCAGATTATGTAACTGTTGTCTCTACATAGAATGTCCTAGTAAAATCAATATAGAATTTATATGCTATAGATAGATAGATAGTTATTTTTTTAGAGAATAGAGTGTACAAGATTAACTGAATACTTAATGTGAACATATTATTGCCTGTTATAAAAAATAATCTTCCTTTTTAGATTATGATATTTATCATATATTTTAAGAGTTCTATAAATCTTATACACATTGAAATATATTTTTTGGTTGAAATCTATGCTCATTATTATTATTGTTATTTAAAGATTTATTTATTTATGTTAAGGAGGGAGAAAGTGGTGGGTAGGGCAGAGGGAGAGGGAGAGAGAGAGAGCTATAAGCAGACTCCTTGCTGATAACAGAGCCTGTCGCATGCTTGATCTCATGACCCTGAGATCACAACCTGAGCTGAAACCAAGAGTCAGATGCTTAACTGATTGTACCACCCAGGTACCCCTGTTTGTTACTTTTTTTAATAGAAAACAATTATAGTTCTCTATTATGTCAATTTAAATATATCAGTGTGTTCAAACCTTTCAAAATTGGGTAACACTAAGATAATATAATAACTTTCATTAAGATACTTTTAATCATAACAAAATACTATTAAAATGTTATTCTTTATAAAATTGATATTATGAAACATAAATTTGTCTCAAAATAGTAGAAACTTTTCTTTTAAAAAATCACTCTCATTTGGCTTATTATAGCAGTAGCCTCTCTATGGTTTTCCTGCCTTTATCTTAAACCTCTTTCCAGTTTGTTTAATTTGCCTTCCTTCTAGCAACCAATATTTTACTGAGCACCTACTGTTTTCCAAATACAGAGGCAAATAAGGCATGCAATCTGCCCTCTAGGGACTTTGGTGTAGATATCATCTAAATGGGTAGACTTAATTGTAAGCTAATAATTCCTACATATTGTGACAGTGATATATTGATATTAATTAATAGAAATAATCTGTGCTTGGGTTGGTCTTGTTCATTGGAGGTGTTTTATTGAGCTGAGAATTGGGGAAAATGGGATTTCGCTGGGTGAGAGGTGGATGGGATAGGTAGGTAGATTGAGTTCTAGGAATAAATTCTAGGTAGATGGAATAACTTCAGCAAAATCAGGTCGTGAGGAATAATATTGCAAATTTGGGCAATGGCAAATACGTAGGCATGGCTGGAGCACACAAAGGTGAGGCACAGAAATGAATCTGGAGATGTTAGCAAGGGGTCATCTGTGGCTTTGCATGTCACGCCTGGGGAAAACTTTAATTCCTTATCCTCTACTATGATACTTAAAAACCTTGAATAACTCCCCTATCTTCTTCAGGATTAAGAGCTTCAGGACTGAAGGACTACCATAATAAAATTTAGGAATGGCACAGAGTGGAAATATGAAGTCTAAAGGTGAGGAGTTAAGATAATATTGGGTAGGTACTAGGATGCTCTTACAGAAGCCCAAGTAAGAGTCTGTGAAGACCCAAGGCAAGCCAGTAGCAGTTTCGCTGCAGATAAGACTACTGATCAGTCAAGAATGGAAGGAGGAAAAGCAAGAAATCCTTAATGCCCTCTGTTTTTTGGCTCGAGTGAATAAGAGGGCATGAGGGCCATTAATCTGGCTGGTAGATGGATTGGCTCTCTCGATTTCCATCTGAGCCTCCTTCGGTTTGCAGTTCCGAAAGCTAAAATCTGCACTGCCCGTCCCTTTGTCAGGTGCATTCTGTATGTGAATTAGTTTTTCCCGATTAGATATATTCATAAGAGTTTTGGAAAGCATCAGTGAGACAGAAGTCACCTTCCCAGAGCCCTAGCAGGATCTGATGGAGGTGAATTTTGGCATCAGGTGGCCCCACCTTCAGGTGGCGGGTCAGCCCTTTGCGAATCAGGGAGGGTAGGAGCCGCAACTCTCTTCTGATCGATGGCTTGCAGCGCAGGTGGTGTGGAATTGGAACGCAGTAGAGCAGTCCATAGCCATTCCAAAATTTTGGTGAGCACCTTTGGCCTGTATTAAGTCCCTTTCTAGCTGATGTATTGAGAGTATGTCTGTTTTCTGTACTGAATTAGGATTGTTTAAGGAATAACGAAGGAATCCTCTTATGAGACGAAATTTACATTTAGTTGTTAAAATTTTGAATTTGAAGTGCTTTCGAGACGTCTAAACAGAGGTACCCACTTAGCAAAGATGAGTATGGAGCCCAGAAGAATACTTCAGTGTAGAGACACCTATTCTGGCTTCAATAGATACAGGCTATACTGGAAGCTGTAGGCTTCTACCAGGATAGGGGAAAAAGAGGACCGTGAACAGAATCACAGGGAACACATGTACTTCGGAGGCAAATGTAAGAAATGTAGGCCAAAAAGACTGTGTTAGTCTTCATCACAGTGCAAGCCTCACCTGGAGTGAGGAGAGTGGGAAAAAGGGCTGGGGGAAAGCATCAGAGATCTGCCCCGAAGTCTGAGGACGGTTGGCCACATCTACCGGGTAACGCTCGCGCAAAAGCTGCCCTTCAGAAGTGTCCCGTGTCTCCCAGTGACGGGGCTGATTTAGTGTCCCAGCTGTGCACAGTTCCTAGCAGGAAGCAGCCTGTGGGAAGCATGATCTCGAAGCAAATGCGGGAGTGGATTTCGGAGGGCAATTGCTGGGGCCCTTGGTCAGTTAAGTTCCCTATAGTTGGAGGGCTGTGGGTACACTCTCGTGGCTGCCTTGGAGCCGGAAGAGTCGTCTAAATGGCAGAAGGAGGACCAGGGGAGAGTCATTGGACTATCAGAGAAGAATGGGTTTAAGGGAGAGAAAGCGCCCACGTGTGCAAAGACAGCAGAGCCATCCAAGGAAGTCAGAATTTGTTCTTTTTATTCTGAATTAGTGTGGTTCTTTTTGGAGTCTGTTTTATTCACATATCTTTACTGATCAAAAAATTTGACAGAAGAACATAAACATATCCTATCAGATGAGTAAATTCTCGGTAATTCTAAGAATACTTTAAAATAACATACGGCTAATTAGGTCAATCATAATAACTTCATATTTGTGTGTGTGTGTAAACATTTTTAAGTGTATTGTCAGTTTCCTCTCTGTGAGGAAACTGACAATTTCAAAGATTACTGTGAAATTTTTAACAGTATATAGCTAATGCCTTGTACAGAGTAAATGCTATATAAGCATTAGTTACATTTATTTTACATTTTTCCAACTTAAGATTTCTGTGGCTCTATAGTCTACCTATTCTGCAGAATGCACCATTTTTGCATGGTGCATTTTTGCATACTGATCGTGCTTTCGGTTTTTAAAGACACTTTTTTTTTTTTTTTTAAGAGAGGGAGAGTGGGAAGAGGGAAGGAGAGAAAGGGAGAGAGAATCTCAAGCAGACTGTCTGCTGAGCGTGGAGCCTACCTCAGGGCTCAATCTCACAACCTGGGATCAAGACCTGAGCGGAAATCAAGAGTCGGTAGCCCCACCAACTAAGCCACCCAGGTGCCCCTAAAGACACTTTAGTTACAAAATTTAATTTCTTATTTGTGTGGGCACTGGAAACAATGCCTCTTTATGTGCAAACACTCCACGATACCTCATGTATCATTAAACTTCTATTTTCCACACAGCAGTAGTTGCGAGTAGTATTGTTTAGTGGTTTTGTGCTCAGTAACATGTAGGTTACAGTTGTACATCCAAGTGGGCTCATTTGCTTACATGTAAGTGGAGACCTGGAGGTTTCCTTCATGGTAGTAATCGAAATCTGTGGATGGATCTTCCTTTACAAGAAACTTGATGTGGTCTTTGTACCAGTGGGTTATTTGGGAAAATCTCATTCTTGCTTTTCAATGGGTTTTCCTTAAATTGGGTTGTGGGAGGAGAATAGGAGCTTACTTAAAATCTTTTCTTGCCTTGCTGGGGAGATAGAGAATACCTTGTTTCATTAAGCCTTCACTAATAAATATTCTAAAACTCAATATTTATTTATAGTTTTCTGTGTGTAGTAGATATAGACTCAGAAGATTTCATATAAATTTCATTTTCTGATTAAATTTTAATTGCTTCTGAATTGATTCTGAATTTTAAATGCTTTTAAATTGAAAGAAGCTTCTACCTTTCCCTGCCCCAACTTTTCTGTTCAGATATTATAAGTGAACTTCTACTTAAAAAACTATAACAAGCAAATTTATAATAAAACTTATAATAAAAATCCATTCTGATTTTTGTAAGTTTGAATTTTCTTGGAATAGCATGCCTATGATGGTGTTTTTGCTATTTTTCACCTTTTGATTACATCTGGTAAAATGGAGCTGAGAGTTTCGTACAATAGTACATACCAGAATCTTGGCTTTTCCAGTGACTTGCAAAATAAGATACAGTAAAACAACTAAGTTTCTTGTACCTTCCTTCATCTTATGTTACAAGGAAGAGAAGCAACAATGTTACTCACAGTGATGTTATAAGAAAATATCCATAAACGGCCACAGAATGTTTTGTGAAGTCAAATCCTTGTAAGTGGTGAGTTTTGTCATTTCATGTACATGAGAGGTTTTAGACTTCCTGAGAGGTCCTGCAACACCTAACAAACACGTCTTGAAACTTCTTTCGTGAATTATGTTTATTCAAGTTGCTTTTGCCTTGGGCTAGGAAGTCTTCACTTGGTTAAAATTTCATAAGTAACTTTAAGAATATATGGAGTGTCTTCTCTCCTTTAAGCTCACTGAGTATGTGTCCGATTGTGTATTTCTTACTAGATGCAGGAGGTAGTATTGCTTACGCACCCCTCATGTTAGATTTTTGCCCAGATGAGGGGAGAAAGAGCTGCGAAGTCTATAGTGAGGTGGGAGATGTCAGAAATGACCATTTCCTGAGTTCCTGTGTGTGAGCAACTAAAGACTGAACGTTTGCTGCTTGTTACCACCCGCATTTTTTTCAGGCAGGTGTTTGGTGACAAGGAGGAAAGCATTTACCCTACTTAGCTCAAATGAGGGGGTTTACCTGGGAGGCTCTATCAAGGACTGAATTGTTGTTGTTCTCAGGACCATTACCTCTTCAGTCTGTTCCGAAACCCACATAGCTTCTTTCTCCATATTCCCCCTTTTCAGCTCTCTCTCTCTCCATCTGGATTTCCCATTCTGCACTTCTGCCTTCTGTATAACCTAACTTGAGTCTTCGGACCCTACACAGCGCTGACACTACCAGCTGGGAACTGTGCCCCTTCAGCACCTGCCGCTAACTGTGTGGGTCTCTCCGTGCTCCACTTCGGATCCCTGAGACGGTGTCGGATGCCACCGCACGTCATAGGCCACCAGCCAGCACAGAGAGTAGCCCGTCCCGCGTCCGCTGCCATCTCCAGGTCCTGTGATGGGCACAGGGGCAAAATGACACAGGGTAGGTTTCCATGGGCAGTGGGGGTGGCGGCCCACATAACCTCGCTGGGAGGAGTGGTTGCAGGTGCGGTACCATGGGTGGTGTCCGGGACAGATGTCCTGGCTGCAGCCTTGCTCCGCCCTCCATCAGTTTTCACAGCTTGTCAGAGACCCGTGCAAGGGAGTTATGCCTCTCTTTGGTCTGCAGTTCTAAGATCAGGGGCTTAACGCTGGTGGTTCAACTTTCAATAGCAATGATAACCTGAGTGGAAGAAACTCGGGGAAAGTCATATCACAGCACGTTAGTGTCCAAGTGGCTAGGGTGTTTACCTCTTCTTATCTACTGTTTCCCTTTCTTCTTCTTCTCCTTCTCCTTTTCTTTCTCTCTTCTTCTTAAGATTTTATGTATTTATTAGAGAGAGAGTGCATGAGAGGGGAGGGAGTGGGAAGGGGCAGAAGGAGAGGGGGGAAACAGACTCCCCACTGAGCAAGGACCCTGATGCAAGACTGCAAGACTCGATCCCAGGACCCTGGCTTCATGACCTGAGCCAAAGGCAGATGCTTAACTGACTGAGCCATCTGGGCGCCCCTGCTCTTTCCCTTTTTTAGGGAGCTTGTGTTTGTACTATCAAAACGAATGTCCATATGCTTACAACATAGACTACTACAAAGATCCCTAAAGATCCATTGTACTCTTGGATTCTGTTCAGTCTGTCTTAGAGTAGGTGAGGTATCATTAATAAATCCTAGTCAAAATGGGGATTTTTAAAAATCAAGGATTTTTAATGAAATCTTTTGTGTCTTTCACCTGAGGAAGCAATATAACTTTGTGACAGTTATTTTAGGTTAGTTCCTTTTATAACTCTTTCCAAACACCTGTTAAGTTGTTGGATAGTATTTTTTTGTTTAAAATGTACATTGCAAAACTGTCTTTTAAGTTTTCATTTAAAATCCAATTAGCTAATGTACAGTGTTATATTAGTTTCAGGTATACAAAATGGTGATTCAACACTTCCGTACAATACTGGGTGCTCATCACAAGTACCCTCCTTAATCCCTGTCACTAATTTACTCCATCTCTCCACCCACCTCCCCTCTGGTAACCATCAGTTTGTTCTCTATCATTAAGAGTCTGTTTCTTGGTTTTCCCCTCTCCCCCCCCTTTTGCTTATTTATTTCTTAAATTCCACATATGAGTGAAATCGTAGGATAATTGTCTTTCTCTGAATGACTTATTTCACTTAACATAATATTCTCTAGCTCCATCCATGTCATTGTGAATGGCAAAATTTCATTTTTTATGGCTGAGTAATATTCCTGTGTGTGTGTGTGTTTGTGTGTGTGTGTGTTCCTGAAGGAAGGGAAACAAAAGTAAAAATAAACTATTGGGACTTTATCAAAATACAAAGCTTCTGCACAGTGAAGGAAACAATCAACAAAATTAAAAGTCAGCCTATGGAATGGATGAAGATATTTGCAAATGACATATCTGATAAAGGGTTAGTATCCAAAATGATTAAGAACTTCTAAAAGTCAACACCCCAAAAATGAATAATCCAATTAAATGGAGGAGACATGAATGGCATTTTCCCAAAGAAAACAGACATACAAATGGCCAACAGACACATGAAAAGATGCTCAACATCACTGATCACCAGGGAAACACAAGTCAAAACTACAATGAGATATCACCTCACACCTGTCAGAATGTCTAAAATCAATGGTACAAGAAACAACACGTGTTGTCAAGGATGTGGAGAAAGGAGAGCCCTCTTACACAGTTGGTAGGAATTCAAACTGGTGCAGCCACTCTGGAAAACAATATGAAGCTTCCTCAAAAAGTTAAAAATAGAACTACCCTACAACCCAGCAATTGCACTACGGGTATTTACTCAAAAAATACAATAATACTAATTCAAAGGGATTCATGCAAAAAGCCTCTTATAGATAAAGTCTTTTCTCTACAGACTCAATTAGGGTGCCTTTTGTTGGTGTGTTATTCGTTTGGAATGATAGAAAATATGGCCAATAATTATCTGGAAAGATTAATTATGGCCCAACATATAAGGGCACGTTGGATTCTAGGGGAATATTTTATAAACCTACTTGAAACATTTCAGATATGGGATAGATTTACCTTTCACCCATGCCCAGGATAACCACCTTAAGGTCTTAATAGATTTTTCACCTGGTGCCCAGGCACCTTTCTGTTTCAATATATGTAGAGTCCTGTAACTGAACTGATTGCTGAAAAAGTAATAATGATTGTTCATCTGGAGAGATCTTCTAGCTTCACACTGTCCCCAAAATTTAGTCAAACACAGACTATACCATCAGAAGTAGAAAAACTACACACATACAAAAAATAATTTGAAAGATTATTCATATGTGTTTTATACTTATTTATTTTGGTGAATTTCAAATAAAAATATTTAAGTTAATTTTTTTCAGTTAATGTTTTCCATCTTCAAAGAGAAGAACTAAAACAAAAATTAAAATTAAGAACCAGATACAGTTAAAGAGGATTTGCTTCTTCTAAAAATAGAGATTTTGTGTTTTTAGAAAGACAATGACTCTGAAAGTAATTAAACTGATTAATTAGACTGATTATATCTATAGAATTATAGATTATTCTAATGCCCATAGAGAACTAGGGAATTGATAATAGGATTGGAGATAAGAGAACACTCATATAAATATTAAATTAATGAACTTTGCAATATGATGATTTCTTGGATTTGAAGAATAAGGAGAGGGAAAAGTCAGGGATTAAACCAGGTTTCTATTTTGGTCTGCTGGATGGTTGAAGGTGCCATCACCCTACACGGGTAAGAGCCAATTTGAGAAAAGATGAATAATTCAGTTGTGGACATGATTAGTTTAATTTATCTCTGGGTCCTCCCTTAGAGGTATAAAGGTCTATAAGCTTGTTAATTATGTGTCTAACTAGAGGTGAAGTCTGGAATGTACATTTGGGAGCAAATAGAGTGGTGATTTAACCCTATACATAATATAAATCGAGAGAATTAGTGTGCAGATAATAAAAGCAGTTGATTCATTTGGCTGCCAGAATGTTGACTGGGCCAAGGATATCCTGATAACGTCAATCAATTGTTACAACTTATTTTGAAGACATTAAGGCAACCAAAAAGTTTTCCAGGTCAGTGCACAGCAGGCCATTATCATGACGATTTATGCTTCAAATTTCCTGAGGTTCAAAACAGAACATGCCTAGAGTATGCTATAGCACAACTGTATAGCTAACTGTTGGCCTATTAGTGAGAGTTGGAAGTGTTGAGTGGCTCCCACTTGATTGAAGCTTTCTTTAGAAAGTGGAACACTGGACCCTTTTCTGTTCCCAGCATTTGGCCCAAGTTCCCAAGAAACAGGAAAAGTTTTATTCAGTCTTTTGTTCTTGAATATTTCTTTGTTATTGGATTTCCTTTAGGGGGCATAATTTGACATTATTAAACATGTATCAGAATTTGTGGATTTGTACCAGCTCTGGAACAATTGTCCTGTTGGTAGAAACATAATGTTCTCTTTATCAGAGTGAGAGGCTTAAGTCTTTGGATGAGTAGTTTGAGGTTTAAATCCTTGAGCATTGTCTCAGGTACGCAATATGACAAATGGATAAGTCAATTTACTGATCTTGATCTTGTACTTCTTCAGGTGTTTATTGACAGAGGGTCAGCTGGCATGGAGATTAGAAATGATGGATTGTGCGATCATTAAAAAAGGAGCATTTCCCTTAAATTTGAAAGTTTTTTTTTTTTTTTATTACTGAAGACATTTGAGGAAAAGTTTCTTTAACTGATGAGAGTATGCATTTATCTTATTTGGTCAGTACACTATGCTGTTCTTTGGTCAGAAAAATGACATATAGGACGTTCTCCAGGGCTTGTTTTCCAGCTACGCATTTAAAGTCAATAAAATTATAGCCTAATAACATTTACCCTAAGAATCTCGTAGCTCTTCATTGCTCAAAGGAATTTATATTCCCAGTGTATTATGAAGATGGCAAAAATAATTTCGCTGGAAAAGCACAGTCTAAGAATTTACTGCAAATTGAACGTAAATGTAACCACTTCATAACCACCACAGAGACAGCTGGGGATGTTGCTTGCTTAACTATCTGATGACAGCATTGGTTTATATGAGAAATGGAACGTGTAGCTAAAAAAACTCAAGTGTTCTTTTTCTTTTCTTTACCTTTTGATCTTATTCTGTGGAGAGGGACTAAAATTAAAGATGACCCTATCACCAATATGCCCTACAAATATAAATGAATTAGCCAATTAAAATGTTTGTTCGTAAAAATGACCTGGAATTACCAACTACTTAATAGAATACCGTAGTTAAAAATGCATAGCTTATTTTTATCATTGCTTTTTAGAAAGCAGCTAATTATAGTGATAGGACTTGAATCACCAGGATTATTTGTTCCCTATTAAATTTGTTGACCGAGTCATTTATGTCTTTGGATTTCATTAGTGAAGATCATTTGAAGCGTCTCCCCTACTGATTCTCTTTTGTTGTCAATAAACTTGTGTTGAGCAGTACCCCCTCATTAGACTATGAGTCAGAATATAGTCAGAAATTATTCCATCATTATACTTATCAATTGCCAAGTTCATGAAAGAGATAAACCATATCCAGCTCTATAAAATCAGCCTTATTATGTACAGCATCTCAGGTTTAATAATATTAATAAACTGAGTATGCTATTTTTCTTTTATCAGGAAAACTTATTTTTAAAAATATTAAATGACTATAGTTAGAGCTATCAGATGAAATGTTTAAGATGAGAGAAAATAACATTGGTATCTTTTAGAGAATATCTTATATATTTATTTCTTTAAAGATTTTATTTATTTATTTGAGAAAGAATGAGAGAGCACAAGAGAGAGTGTGAGTGGGGGGTGGTGCAGAGGGAGAGGGAGAAGCAGACTCTTTGCTGAACAGGGAGCCTGATAAAGTGTTCAACCCCAGGACCTTGGGATCATAACCTGAGCCAAAGGCAGATGCTTAACTGACCGATCCACCCAGGCACTCCAGAGAGTATCTTTTAGGCAAGAAGTCAAGGAAAGAAAGGATCCCAATGCGTGTCAAGCTTTTCATTATTAACTTTGAAAATATTTGAAATTGTAAAGAAGTAGAATTCAGATGTAAGCTTTTCAAGTTCATGAATTTCTTGTTTTAAATAAACGATTTTTGAGAGTCTGAATTTCTTTTTTACGAAAATACCATATTAAGAGTTTGCCATCATCCAACACCAACAAAGGTTATTAATTAGGGATTTGTTTCATATGGCAGTGCAATAATTCATAAAGGAACAAATTCTCTGAATGTTCCCTCACTTATGACTGTGTGACATAAATTTTAGGGCAAGTTTTAAGGGCAAGGAAATTTGGAATAAACAAAAAATATTACTGAGTGCCTCTAGTAGAAAACAGCGTTCTGCAGAGCACAGCCTTCTGTGCTATCTGACCCTGATTCTGTGGGGGCTCTGAATCTTATATTGCTTTTTTGCTATTTTACAACTGTTAGTTGCAGATAAATGATGGTAATGCAAATAATTCTCATTTATAAGCATTCAAATAAATTCTATCAGGTGGAGGTTCAATATACTTTCCTTCCCCGTGTAGAAGAAGCGGGTGTTAAGTCCATTTACCAATTCACTTTATTACTCCTGACCTATCCATGCGTCTGTTTTTGGATCCCTCCTGGAATTTGCCTGATTCTCTTATTAGTAATGAGTTCATAAGGTCTTTAACATGTATATTGTATTTGCACAAAAGTCATGATTTTTACCTTTTTAAAAAATTTCCCTTTTACACAAAATATCAAAAATAATTCAGGGCAATTCATGTCGACAGGCATTTAGTAATTCATCATCTCATCCTCCCTTTTGGAATTTATTTTATAGAAAATTTTTGAAAGTGGAATTATGCTTTTATTCAGTGTTATTGGTGATTATATATACTTCTGTAGTCACCTGGATAGCTACTGAACCCTGAACTCTCAGTTATGAGATATTTTTTAAATATGACTTCGGCTATTGAAAAGTACTTTCATGTATGAAGATAAAACTGACATGCAATTTCTAACTATTGATTCTAGTTTTATTTCTTTTTTATTTATTTTTTTAAAGATTTTTTTTTTAATTTATTTATTAGAGAGAGAGAGACTGAGAATGAGAGGGGAGAAGGTCAGAGGGAGAAGCAGACTTCCCGGAGAGCCGGGAGCCCGATATGGGACTTGATCCCGGGATATCGGGATCAGGACCCGAGCTGAAGGCAGTCGCCCAACCAACTGAGCCACCCAGGCGCCCTCTAGTTTTATTTCTTATGTGATGCAGAATACATATAATCTCATTGCCACATTACTTATGTTTCGAATACAGAAAATAGTTAGATTCACTGTTAGCCTTTGTTTTCTCCTCCCAGGAGAAATCTCTTGAGTTCTTTAGCCTTTCCTAATTTGAGGGATATTAGAATCCCTTAATTATTTTAGGCATTCTGATATGGCACTGCTTCACCATAGACCCTGTAATCCTATGAATATATATTAAAGATTGTATTAGCAATTTTGGCAACAACATCACGGTATTTTTGCATATAGAGATAAAACCATAATATGTGCTGCTGCTACCCATATTTTCTGCGTACAGCATTTGAGGATTTACCATATGAGATTTAGCCTATTGGGCACACCTGGGTGGCTCAGTTGGTTAAGCATCTGCCTTTGGCTCAGGTCCTGATCTCAGGGTCCTGGGATTGAGCCCCACATCGGGCTCCTTGCTTCTCCCTTTCCCTTTAACCCTCCCCTTGCTCATTCTCTCTCTCTCAAATAAATAAATAAAATCCTAAAATAAAATAAAATAAAATAAAATAAAATAAATTTGGCCCATAGTTTTCATCTCTTAAGAACACTTTAGATCATTACTCTTTCTTTTGTTGTAGTTTTTTCATTCTTTGAACATTTTTTATGTCTATCTGGTGTCTGGCACGGCCCAGTGGGTAACCAAGATAACATGGGGCTTCTTTTTTTGAGGCAGACATTTAAAAGTGCAATATTAGAAACAAAGTTCTTAAATGCTCAAAGGAATGTTACTATGTAAGCATAGGAATGGCATTATTCTGCTTTTTTGGGAGACAGGAGTGGCTATTTGATTACCAGTTCTGGGCAGATTAAAATTCTTTATGTACAAGTTTAAGAGGAAATACATTTTTGAGGCACCAACTATTGCACATTTAGGGGGTCTTCCAAGTTTGGGCTTGAATGAAACTGTGAAAAATAAATTTAATTTCCTGAAAATATTAATATTTCAATGATCATCTAATGAAACAAAGGAGAGAATTAGTTCAATGAAATGCAGCTTAATTAGCTCTCTATTGGTCAATTTATTTGAATTAACAAAACCAGAATATGCTAATATGATTTGGCTTTTAAATACTGAAATCCTTCTAGCTCCTTTTACCTCCTTTTCCCTTTAGCCCACCATTAAAAAATCCAATTTAAGGTAAATAGAGATGATGACTCGAATAAGTACTCACTCGATATGGACCCAACTTTATTCCTTTCTGTAACAACCCAGAGCATGCTGCTCTGAAGCAGTGAGTGGTGATCACCCTGACCACGTGATTTTTAGTCTTTCCTAGCCTAAAATGAAATCAGGAAAAATCACACAGATAATTTTCTCCCTATGAGCTGTTATTATTGTTTTGATCTAGCAGTGGTTGGACAATTCTGAAATTTTTGCTGTATTATGAAAAACCTGTTGCTTGGTTAGCTCTGGGACAGCATATCCTGAAAGTGACACAAAGTACAAAGCCTCCAAAAGTGAGTAACCAGAATAGTGATGAGGCTCTTATTCATGTCAAATGAAAAATGGCAAAGAAACAGAAGGGTTATATATGTGATACTTTACTACCCTTTAATCTAATCTAATAGATTCTAAATTTATTCATGCCACTTGGCTTTGAGCATGTTTATTTTTTTTATCAACTTGCCATTTATTTTCTTGTAATTATTTTCTTACAAGTACCACTGTTTTTTGTCATAGTCTTATATTTTTTATCTTATGTTTTGGTGGTTGTGTTATTTTCCTAAGATTTGCCTTTTTCTTCCTAAAGTTCCAATTAAAGTGCTTAAAGATTTGCTAAATATTTTCTTGACTCATATGTCTTAGCTCAAGCTGCTATAACAAAATACAACAGACCACGTAGCTGAACAACCAAACTATCTTCTCATAGTTCTGGAGACTGGAAGTCTGAGCCCAGGGTGTCAGCGTGGCAGGGCTCTATGGAGAGCTCTCTCTGGCCTTGCAGTTGGTCATCTTCTTGCTGTGTCTTCACAAGCCCTCTCCACTGTGTATGAGCATGGAGAGAGAGAGAGAGAGAGAGAGGAATTTCTCTCTTCCTTTTCTTCCAAGTCTGCCAATCAGATTCGGACTCTACCCTTCTGAATTCATCTAACTTAAATTACTTCTTGAAATCACTGTTTCCAAATATAGTCACATTGGGGGAGAAATTTGGGGGGCCACATATCCATAACACTCATGGCATCACAGGGTGAGAGTATGCACACGTTTTATTATACTGTGCTCAGCTCATTATCTGAACAACTCAAGGTATGTATGTCAGGATTTTAAATGACTCTTAATTTTCTATGAAACAATAAGTAAGAGTTGTATCTTCTGGTCTACTGTAGCCTAGTATAGTATAACAGAATTGTGGACGATTATGGGAACTCTGCTAGAATCCTAGCTCAGCCTTTGAGCTATGTGACCTCAGCTAACGTAAAACATTAAATGAGTTAGTATTCAGGGATTTAAGCGACACAGGGTACATAGTAAATATTCCATAGATGTTAGCTTAGAATATCATGAATATTATACTCATAAATTTCTGTAGGCAAACCCTCCTGTTTCTTTGCCATTTCTCATTTGACATGAATAAGAGCCTCATCACTATTCTGGTCTCTCATTTTTGGAGGCTTTGTACTTTGTCTGTGTCACTTTCAGGATATGCTGTCCCAGAGCTCAACAAGCAGTAGTATATTTCATAATACAGCAAAAAATTCAGAATTGTCCAACCACATACTAGATCAAAACAATAATAACAGTTCTTAGGGGGGAAATCATCTGTGTGATTTTTCCTGGTTTTGTTTAATTTTCCTAAGAGACTTTTCATTGAAATGAAATAGAAAGAGTAGTATTTAAATACTGACTGTTGGGACAAAATGTTATCATTCATTTTGTATTTAAAATCTTAAACTTGGGGTATGACTTAGATGTTAGCTTTAGGAAAATTCAATTAATTGATAAAAATGTTCATTAAATAATAACTTATATTTTAGACTTAGCAATAAATTGATATATGAGTGGAGCTTTTATTTCTGTGAACTCATTAGAATGAAAGCTCTATAAGAACAGAGATTTGTCTGCATTTTCAACTGCTATGTTTTCACCACTTGTCATAGCCATGGGACATACTGTAACTTCAGTAAATAATTACTGAATGAGTGACTGGCAGTAGTTCGCTGCAACTACTGTATATGTGCCCCAGCCTGTGACATGTCCTGGGGATGTAAAGAGTACATGATCCCTACCCATAGAGCACAGTGCAGTGGGGAAGGTGACATGTACCCACATGACTCACGGTAACTTGTGACATAACAGAGGTATGGACTAGGTGAATCAGATCACAGTGGGGAAGGTGTGTGCCCGCAGGTGATAGTGATAGGGAAAGTCAGGAAATGATTCAAGGAGAAGTGATAGGTTTGTAGAGTGTTAAAAAATGTATGGAATTTTACTGGTATTCGGGGTACAGGAGTGTTTTGAATGGAACATAATTCAGTATAAAAAAGAATAAATAATAAGCCTTGGAAATGGAAATCTAAACTAAGGAAGGCAACCTTGGCAAGGTAACAAGGTTGGTTTTGCTGAGTTGAAGTACTGGGTCTAAGATTGGAGTTCAGGAGCTTGAATATTCAGAAAGCATAGGTAGGTGCTGAAGGCGCGTGGTTGGACAACAGTCTCCGTGGAAAGTGGGAAGGACTTAGAGTTGAAAACAAAACCCTTTGGAAGGCCAACACTTAATTATTCTAAATGTGGCGAGCATGAGGGATACTCACTGAGAAGACTCGGGATCTTGGAGAAGAAAGGGAAGAGAAGAGGCAAGAGTGAGAAATAACGGTGATCCCTAAGGAGTCCGTTTGGAAAACAAATGGGGTCGGTGGGGTGCACAGGGTCTTGAAAAAGATGCAAACCCCCACAGGGACAGGATATTTGTCTATTTTGTTCACTCGACAATAGGCACTCAAATAACACTTGTAGAGTGAAGGAATATGGGAGCTGCTGTGTTTGCAGGCGGTAAGCAGGGGTAGTAATTTTACTTTGTTAGAAGTGTGATGATAAAACATTCAGCTTCAGACAAGCAGAACTGGAGATCACTGTGTGAAAGCCTGGTGGACACAGGTCATGGGCAGGTGGAATCTTAGGGGAGAAAGTGACACGGGGAAGAAAAGAGAATCTACATGTAGAACTTCCTGGGGGTAGAAGTCAGGTTGCCAGATTTACCAAATAAAAATATAAGAGAAACTGTTAAATTTGAATTTCAGATAAACGAGTAATTTTTAGCCCAAGTATGTCCCACAGAATATTTGGCAGCCCCCAGATAAAAAATATCAACAAAAGGAGGGAGAGATCCTCTGCGTTTGCGAACTGTGTCTATGCAGTGCTGGATTTGGGGACTTTCCTCTCTTAATCCCTAAAAGTGCATTACACAGAGACACGGAATGGAGGTTACAGGAGTGTGGAGGCAATCATTTTCTAAAAAGCTATTTTGACAGGAGAGGAGGAAAAAAGTACGGTTGTTCCTTGTCATGTTTAGAGGAAATGGATTATTTCAAGGTTTTTCCAAAGAACAAAAATGCTCCAACAGTTTTTCTACTTTAACAGGAGAAATTCTCTTCTAAGGGAGATTTGGGCAAAGACAAGTCAATAATTTAATTGTAAGAAACATTGCCTTTTGCTAAAACCCTTTGTCCTCTGTGTTGATCAAACATCGCTATCTTGCTCAAGCCATAAATCATATACTGTGTAGGAATAATACAAGTAATATAAGGTCTTTTGGTTACCTAAAATATTTATGCTGACTGAATAGCTAATGAAAGATCCAACTTCAAAATCTGTTACTGGGATTGAACATACACACAGAAGTTAACATACACTTTTCCCTTGCTTGGCGCAAGCATGTGATGTGCATGTCGCAATTTATTTTGTAAGATCCTTGTGATTTATCCATCACAGAGCAGGACATAATTTGGATTTAGAGCAGGGAGGTTTTTGTTTATTTGTTTTAGTAAAAGGATGAAGAAATTTTTCCTTTCATCTAGAATACTTTGTGAAATTATTTTAACTGTTAAATATATATATTTTCACAAAAGCGTACTTTGACGTACGTACACAACTGTAATTGTAATAAAGAGACTGCATTTTTGATATCTGGCTTCTGACAGCATTCAGGTTTCGACCTTTCCCCTTTTTCCTTTGCTAGACATCTGTGCAGTCAGATTACAAAGCCCAGTGTCCTCCATTCCTTGGCGCTGGTAGAAATTGCACAGCAGCCTCGTCCTGCCTTGTGGGTCCCCTCATCCTAGCTTTGTCCCCTTACCACCATCTCCCTTGGTTCTTGTTTCACTCCTAGCGGAAACTGAGCACTTCCTAGGGAATCCTTCTCTTGTTTGTTCTGTGAATAATAAACTAATTCACATGCAAGGGTGCCCATGTGTCATTTGTGGGGACACCTATGAATTTCTACAGGGGGCAGGGCAGGGAGATGAGTGTTGCTCAGCCTCTAGCAGGGGATGCTAGGTGCCAACATAAGAGTGATCATATAACTTTTTTTCTTAGTACAGTTATTTTGCGTGGTTTTATTCCTCCCTCCCTCTTTCCCCCTTCCCATATCAGCAATTGCATAGAAGGTACCCACTGTCTTGACTTCTAACACCATGGGTTAGTTTGGGCTATTTTAAAGTTACGTATATATAAAATAATACAGTATGTATTCTTGCTGATGTTCTTTAACATTTGGTTTGTGAGCTTCCTTAATACTATCATTTTAGAATAGTTCGTTCACTCTCATTGCTCTTTAGTATTCTAATGAATATGCCACTGTTTTTCCAATTCTGTGCTGTTATGAAGAAGGCTGCTATCAGCATTCCTGTCCACATTTTTTGGTACACATTTCTGTTGGATATTTACCTGGGAGCGGAATTACTGGGTCATCGGGTGTATCTATGGGCTGTAGTAGATACAGACAAATAGTTCTCCAAGCAGGTTATACCAATTTATAGCTAGTGTCAGGTGTTTTTTAATTTTTTATTTATACTCCTAAACAGAATCAACCCTTCTTTTACATTTAAGGCCACTGATGAGTATTTATACACTCTCTAGTATCCTGAATTTAGTATTGATAAGATTCAAAGTTTAGACTTCTTTATTACACAGTTAAAAAATATTAACTGATAGAAAGTCTTTGAGGTACTATGATAGTTTCTCAATTGCATTCTAATTATTTCTGTATAGCATTATTTCTATATAAGACTTTTGATCTTACCTTAAATCTGTGAATTGGAGTGGTTCCCAGTGAAGGATTGAGAAGGGATAGATGATTCAACTAATTTTCATAACTCCCAGGAAATGGATTTCTTGTGTTTTGTTGGTCCTTTAGCCAGACTTCTTTGCTTGCATGTATTGGAGGTCTTTTATATTAGAAAATGGTCTTTTAGGGGCACCTGGGTGGCTCAGTGGGTTAAAGCCTCTGCCTTCGGCTCAGGTCATGATCTCAGGGTCCTGGGATCGAGCCCCGCATTGGGCTCTCTGCTCAGCAGGGAGTCTGCTTCCCCCTCTCTCTCTGCCTGCCTCTCTCCCTACTTGTGATCTCTCTCCTTTCTGTCAAATAAATAAATAAAATCTTTAAAAAAAAAAAGAAAGAAAATGGTCTTTTAGAAAAAACAAAGTCATTTTGTTTTCTTCTGCTGTAATGAACATCCAATTTAGTTTAGGCACTTCATTTTCACCTCCTTTTCAGGGACTTTCTTAGTTACGATGCTCACTTATATATAGAATTTTGAGATAAAATGTACAGCACTTCAAATTAAGTGACAAATGTGGGGCACTTGGGTGGCTCAGTCCTTAAGCCTCTGCCTTCAGCTCAGGTCACGATCCCACGGTCCTGGGATCAAGCCCCACGTCAGGTTCCCTGCTCATCGGGAAGCCTGCTTTTCCCTCTCCCATTCCCTCTGCTTGTGTTCCCTCTCTTACTGTATTTCTCTCTGTCAAATAAATAAAATCTTTAAAAAAAAAAACAAATGAAGTGACAAATGCTACATTGGGCTGTTTTTTCTTCTTGGGAAATGCTAAATGCTGGTGATAAAGTGACGATCAATATCTGTGACAAGCATCCCCTCAATTATCACATGAATTCATCAAATGAATCGCATCTATGGCAGAATAAATAAAATGATTTAATGATTTTTAATGATTCATGGGTGATTCAATGTAGTTAAGTATGTTGAGAAAATTGGCAATCTACCTGTGGGTAGAGTGCTTAATTTTTCTCTCTTTTTTAAAATTTTGGTCCACATTCTATTTCAAAATCAGATCAAGATAGATTGAATATTTAAATGTTTAAAAAAAGGTAAAAGGAAAAGCAAAAGTACTCTTAAAGATGGATCTTTATCTTATTTTGAGATGAGATGCTATTATCTAGATTATTTTCTTTATGCTCTCTTCCCTTGCATGGATGTATTATGTTTATATGTGTGATTGTTTCCTGTATTAGGGTTCTCCAGGTAAATAAACCCAGTAGGATGTGTGTGTGTGTGTGTGTGTGTGTGTGTGTGTGTACATATATATGAAATGAGGAATTGGCTCATGTGATTATGGAGGCTGTGAAGTCCCATGATCTACCATTTATAATGTCAAGACCCAGAAAAGCCAGCGGTATAATTCAGTCCAAGTCCCAAGCCCTGAGAACAAAGGGAGCTAGTGATGTAAAGACAAGCCCAAGGGTAAGAGAAGATGAGATGAGATGTTTTGGCTCCAGCAACGTGGCAGGAATCAAAGGGGTAAATTTCTCTTTCCTGTGCCTTGTGTTCAGCCCTCGGCAGATTGGATGATGCCCACCCACATTGGGGAAGGCTATTTACTGAATGTACCAATTCTTCTTTTTTTAAAAAAAGATTTTATTTATTTATTTGACAGAGAGAGAGAGAGATCACGAGTAGGCAGAGAGGCAGGCAGAGAGAGAGGAGGAAGCAGGCTCCCTGCTGTGCAGGGAGCTTGATGCAGGGCTCAATCCTAGGACCCTGAGCCAAATGCAGAGGCTTAACCCACTGAACCACCCAGGCCCCCTGAATGTACCAATTCAAATGCTAATCTCATCCACAAACACCTTCACAGACACACCTAAAAATAATGTTTAATCTGGTTAGCCCTTGGTTTATCAAGTTGACATATAAAATTAAGCATTACATTTGCCACACAGAAAACATAAAATTGAAGGGCCAAAAATATCTGGTTGAAATGTTGATACAAATATTGCATAAAATTAACTGAGTTTATGGACTTAATATATAGATGCTACACACAAAATTTTCTTTTTCAAAATACCTTAATAGGTAATATACAGAGCATATGAAAAGAAACATACAAAAGAGATAAAGTGAATGCAAAGACTTTCATGAAAATGTATCTAACACTCTAATAATCAATGAAATGTACTTTCAACCAGAATTATTGCTGTTTTGGTTATCAAAATGGTGAGTATGAATGAAATGATTTTAATCAGTACCAGCAAGTATATGGTGATTTAAGTTCCTTCATGTTCTCCCATGGAACTATAAATCGAACCAATCTTTCTGGAAAGTAATTTGCAAGATTATCAAGACACTTTGAAATGTTCTGAGCCTTTGTTTTCCTTTTTTGTACATTTTGTCTGAGGAAGTGAGTTTATGATAAATCGGAATTCTTGGATAAAAATGTTCATAACAGTATGACTTATAATGCCTCCAAACTTGATGAACTTCTAATTCAGGAAATAACTCAGTCATTACTCTATATCCATGTGATAGGATATTGTAAAGCTGTTGAATCTGATTTCCTCAAAACTTGCAAAAGATCATTATAAAGTAAGTGGAGGGGGGAACTGGATAAATTTGTTAGGATACCTTCTGCTCGGTATTAACCAAAACCCATTTCCTCTCTTTCCTGGCAACATGGTTGGAATATATTTGTAGTTAGGTAGGGTCAGGTGACTGAGCACTAATGGAACATTCGTAGAAATGATTTTCTTTTTTTTTGTAGAAATTATTTTCTTATCCTGGTCCCAAAATACTTCTTAAGAAAGATGACCTGTGCTTATTTCCTTTCCAGTGAGTAGACACAGATGACCATGGTGACTTTCAAACAAACACGATGATAATGGAGAAACTTGTCCCTGAATGAACATTCCTCCCACCCTGAAACACGCATATGTGCTGTTATTCAAGACTGAAACACATTTGAGCCTCTGAAAGGTTTGGGATGTGAATTTGTTAGAGCAGCTCCTAGCATTGCCCTAAATAATTTACCCCTATGTAGTGAATGTAGGGTGTGGAAACAGAGAGAAGGAAAGAGATACTGGTAGGAAATAGGATGTGCATCCAAAGATTGAGAGTGGTGGTTATAGGTTTATGTTTTGCCTTTTTAGGAGGCACAGCTTTCCCTAAAATGTGCCATGGGTACAGATGAGCAAATTGTTATCATTAAGAGCAATAACACAGTTCTCGTGACTTCTTTCCATTTTAGCTTATGGAAAGTAGAATGCTGCTTATGTATTTCTTGAAGTCTCTGTGAGTTGCCCTCTCTGTGTCCTGTACTGAAGTTGCTGCTTTAGCTGTAGTAGCCTCCTCCATGTAGACCCTTCCTGGAGCTCTGGGAATCTTCCAGAGTGCATTACCATGGCTACCAGGTACCTTCATCTCTCCTGGGGCATCACTGAGGTCCAACAGTGTGAGAAAAACTGAAACGATATTCAAGATTTCCATTTTATTCTCTCAGTCTCAGCGCTGCAGATAAACAAAAACATGGTTACTGTTTCAGAGACAGCATCCTTCTCTTTGGTGCACTGAAATGTTTCCTTTATTAAGTAACTTGCCAATTATTTTAATCAGATTGGGCTTCTCAGTTAATATAGTGTGGTGGTATCTTTGGAACATGTCCAGGATTTCATTGTTTCTACTTGGAGGTAGAATAATTCTTAAAAATAACAGTATTAATTGTTTTTTTTTCATGAAGTGGGGTGAGAAAATTTATTGTGTCCATTTTATTATTCAGATAATATCTGTTTTATTACTTGTTAAGATATTTGATCTTTATCATCAAAATTTGGCTGTATCACCATTCTAATCCAGTACTATTCCTAATGATAATCCGTATAACACTTTTCAGCATTTTTCACACTTAAAATAACCTGTATAATCATATTCTTAACAATTATTCCTACTTTGCACATTTTGTAGATAAAGGCCCAAGGTCAAATAATTTTTGACTTAGCCAAGCTTATGTAAGTTTGGCCAGGTCAAAATATGACCTGTATTAGCCAGACTCCTAAGAAGCAGGTGATGTACTTGAAATGGGATAATTCACGAGAGGTTATTTACTAAGGAGGCTATTTCCTGAGACATGTGTGTAGATTGTTCAGGGACAGGAAGTTACCTCCTCTGAACCTGAGAGGATCAGAGAAGGAAATAGTTACTGGAGCCTGGAAGAGGAGGTTTCTGGGAACTCCACTGCCTTGAGAGAATCAATGACCTTCAGAGGAGGGTCAGCAAGCTCAAGGCAACTCACAGGGAAGGTGATGAGAAATAAATGCATAGACCTCACTCTTCATCTATTTGATCCACTAGGGTCCTCTTTGACCAAACCCAACCAAAAACCAAGGGAAGCTTTAATATGGTTCATGGAAGTCAGCCCAGGAGGTGGTGCAGAGAAGGGTGGGAAGGGCGAAGGGGCATGGCGTCTGCTAGGGGACCTCAGGCTCCATTTGACTAGCAGGTACTCCTTCTGCCTTTACAGCAGAGATCTTGTCCTATTGACCATCAGAGGTTAAGTGATGATTCAGAAAGTCTCTTTTTCTGTTCTTTTCACCTCCAGTCTGTATTATGCTGCTATTGGTAGAAGAGAAGAGGGAGAGTAAACCCCTGGTTCCTGAAGATTCCACTGAATCCAGTGAGTTATAAATAATATTAAGTAATCAGAAATAGAAAAGAAGTTTCTTTTCTATTTTCGGTATATTTGTTATTTTTTGGAAGCTTAGCCTTTAAGGATCCTTGCTAGACACGTGAAGTATCACAAGCTAAATATATGCTTCTACCCAGAATTCACATCTGGAGGAAGAAACAGACAGAGTATCCAGAATATCTGAAATACTCTGAAAATATAATTAAAAACCTATTAATGTTATTAATAAAATGTTATCAAAGACTTGTGGTATTCATTTTCTGGAACCACTTTTTTATTCTCCTTAAAACATGTGAATAAAGATAGACAAATTAAAAGTGAATGTGAATGTAAGAAATATGGATGTAAGTTAGATAATATATGACAATAGAAAGCATGTTTTAATAATATCAGTATAATTACAGATGTCAATTAGGAATGTGTTGATTTCCATCCCTCACCCCCACAACCTTTAAAGGAAAAGAACTGTAAGGAAAATTGTATTGAAACTATAAATTGTCAGTATGGCCTAAGACAAGGAATGGAAATGACAGCGATTCAGGAGGGACCATCAAGTGGAACCTAGTGATACCAGATGAGAAACACACCTTCTACACAGCAACTGGCTCAGGCTTGGGTGTAGCAGATGCCCTGAAGGAAAAACAAACAAAGAAAAAGGAAATGCAAATGGACAAGAGAAATTATTTGAAGCCACAACCGTGGAGTTGAGTCATGTACCAGTGGCTATGGGGGATGTGAACTGACATTCACTGCTGGTGGCATAACTAGTGAACAGCCAGTGGTGGCAGCGTGGTGGCCACTGGCCTTAATTAGACAGTTGCTATGGCATGACCTTGGCTTTTGTATCTGCTACTCAGAAGACTGCCTTAATTCCTGTCACTTCTTTGTTGACTCTGTGTGATATCTGATATCTTGTTCATAAATTCATTTTCTACTTAAATTAGCAAGATTAGGCTTCTGTGATTTACAACAAGAACTCTCATGGAAATAAACCTTCACAATGCAAGCATGATTTTTCAAACCACAGGTCACAACCAATAATGGGTTGTGAAATAATAGTTAATCAATACTTAGTAATAATAATAGTAAGTAGTTACAATAGTAGTTGGTAACAATCACTTAAACAATACTTTAAAAATTAGAATACAATAGATGAGAAAATAGAATGCATCACTTCTATTAAAATTATGTATTATTTCATAAGAACTTTGCGTGTGTGTGACTGTTTAAATGTATTGGACTCAATGTAAAATCCATTTTTAACATGGGAAATGGTCAAAGAAGTTTGAAAAGTATTAATCTAGAGTATATTACAATATTTTGGCTATCCTTTTTTTTCATCCAAGGCAGATGAAGGAATTCATGGTCTTATGACAATATGGATAGAAAATCAGTAATTTTTTAATGAGTTTCAGAAGTTTGATGTTATCAGAGAATAACATCTCAGTTCGGGCTGCCTGGGTGTCTTAGTCAGTTAAGCATCTGCCTTTGGCTCAGGTCATGATCCCAGGGTCCTGGGATGTAGTCCTGCATTGGGTTCCTTACTCAGAGGAGAGCCTGCTTCTCCCTTTCCCTCTGCCTGCTGCTCTACTTGTGCTCACTCTCTCTCTGTCTCTTTCTCTCTCTATCAAATAAATAAATAAATAAATAAATAAATAAATAAATAAATAAAATCTTAAAAAAAAAAGTCAAGTTTCATTCTGAGCCAAATTAAGTCTTACATTGCATGCTTTTTAAAAAAATGGGCTACCAACCTTTCATGCAGCATGGTAAATTTTTCTCTAGCATCAAAGCTTTGAAAGTAGGCAGAGAGGAAAATATGAGTGTGTGAGGGTAAAGGAGGAAATCAACAATTAAAATTTGTACTGTGTTCCTCCATTTATAAGTTACTTTCAATCCCACTGTAGCATTTGAATTTCAAAACAAACCTATAAATAAGTAATGTTATCTGATCTTTATGTATGAGAAAACCAGAACTCAGGGGTTATACCTTGCCCAAACTCATCTTTAACATATACAGAGCTCAGAAATGACTTAGCTGGACTTTAAATTAAGATCACTTGAATATTCAACAAATAATTGTCTTTAGATTTCAAGATTTATTTTTTCCATTGTTCAGTTAAATAAATAGATTGTCAAGTGGGCTAATATATTATTTTTCATGATCTCTTCTCTGAATTGTCCATAGCAACTCAGAATGATTAATTTGATTTAAACATTTCTATATTAGTCCTTGGTAGGGTGTCTTTCAGGAATTTACACCAAAATTTAGATTTACTGGGAACTCCGGGTGATTTAAGCCACGTGGGCTTTATTTATAATGAGACCTGTGGAATTTCCTGGAAAATAACTTATTCAAAGATCATGGAAAATCTAGGTACACAAACTTGGTCCAAAGAAGATGAGTCCGTGTTTGAGGGAAATGCAGACTCAGTATATCACAAAGATTCTCCTCTAATCCAGTCTTTTTAGACCCATGTCCAGGTCCCATGGTAAAGAGGTAGCGCTGATGAGTGCATTAAAAAAGCTTTTCTGAAAAAAAAAAAAAAAAAAAGCTTTTCTGGGGCGCCTGGGTGGCTCAGTGGCCTCTGGCTTCAGCTCGGGGCATGATCTCAGGGTCCTGGGATCAAGCCCCACATCGGGCTCTCTGTTCAGCGGGGAGACTGCTTCCCCCTCTCTCTCTGCCTGCCTCTCTGCCTGCTTGTGATCTCTCTCTCTATGTCAGATGGGTAAATAAAATCTTTAAAAAAAAAAAAAAGCTTTTCTATCCTGTGTATGATATAAATAATACACAGACTCTGTGTGGGAGAATATACCCTGTCCTTGACATCGGTAATTGCTGGAGCGTAGACTGGGCACAGTAGTTTAAGCAGGGACCTATGGAATGGAAATAAAGTGGAGACAGCATGAAGCAACCAGCTGTGCTTGAAGGTATCAACAAGAACAGGAAGCTGCTAGAGACCAACAGCAGGAGCAATGACATGAGACCTCACTGCAGGGGCTGTAGTGGCAAAGGTAGAAGCCACAGGATGTGGAGAGCACAGATTCACAGGCGGCTTAACTATATCGGGCTCAGGACTCACAGTGTGCATATATACTCGACCCCCATTTATGAACACAGTGCGGTATTGGTTAACACGGATGTAATGCTGAACCAGACAGCATGGGTCCCAGCTCCCCACCCCCCACCCTCTTGCAGATTAGAGTCTAGCCAAGAAAACGGGTAAGTGAGGAAGTAGCAGGACCACTGGGGTTGTTTGAGTGGCTGGACGTCCAGCAGTTGAGGGCTGGGGCAGAGGCAGAAGCAAAAGCTTTATCACTGATGGTGTGTTCCTGGTGTGCTCTTCAGGTTAGCGGGGCTGAGGCATGTTGATCGCTGGTCCACAGGTCTACCGCAGCGCGTCCCCACTCTCGCTTTTACTCTGGTGCTTTCTGTGTAGGCATCTTTCCCGTAATAGGTTCAAATGTAGTTAAAGATTGGAAGAGTATCTGTGTCTGCGTTCCCCAGAGCAGGATGTCTAGAATAACTTAATGCAAAGCCATTTGGTTTAATTAAGTAACAGGTTGCTATGAATTGTAAAGTATGGTTTCAAGTGTCTGTGCATTTGAAATGGACTTTAAAGTTGTGCCTTGATTATTTATACACCAGGTAAAAGGAGATTATTGCAGAGGTGAAGAACCACTCCCCTCCTTCCAGGCCAGGGTTCCTGGAGGGCATGAGCTTGCAACCTTCTTGAAGAGAAGCAGTTTTGCTAGTGCTGTGATGAAGAGGGACTAATTTAATTTAATTTATTTATTTAAATTCAGTTGTTTTTATAATTAATAACAGCTTTGGTTAGGTATTTTTAAACTATTTAATACCTGCTGTTTTGGTCTTCCACAAAATATTGCAAGCTGAAGAGGGACTAATTTTAAATGAAAAAAAAAATCACAAAAGACATAGAACTTACAGAGTCTTAAGCTGAAGTTATGTGTGCTTTATAATATATATGAGGAATTGATATTCCTGGTAAATAAGATATTACAAAATTTTTAGAACGCTTACATGAACAAAGATAATACCAGGAATATTCTTTGGCACAGCATGCCTATTTTACTAGAAAATGAGCTCTCCTTTTAAAATTTGTGCTCTGAAAAGATTTGGACATACTTTGAACAAAGTCACTAGAGTGGTTATTATACTTCAGTGAGCTATATCATAATTTAGTTTTCTTTAGTTTTATTTTTACTTCTTTATTTTTCCTTTGGGAAAACAAATCTTGATTCATTCAATAAAATTTATCACAAGCCTTATTTTTTTTCCAATTTCCATTTCAAGCAATAATTTTCTTGAAAATTTGACCATTATTTCCTGAGTGCATTGTCAAAAAAGTCTATTTCAGTTGAATTATTAGATTATTAGATTTTGTGTTAAAATTGCTTTAATATTTCTTTTACTTTGGACACTTTTAATGATCTTACTGGACTTCAGTTTTTAAGCTGAATGTGTTTTAAGTTCAATGTGTTATTGTTAATATAATGTTCTTAACCATTAGTGAATAAATTAACTTATCAAAATTTATTTTTAAATTAGGTAAAGAATAATATGATTTAAAAAAGTGTAACTACTCTTTATCACTCATTTATTTGCCAGATAATGTTGCAATTTCTTAGTTGGGAACTCATGGCTTTACATAGATATGTATCCTTGTTCCATTTCAGTGATTTTGATATATGAACTTACTGAATTCTGTTGTACATTTCCTATGTACAAAGGATCTGGGGTTTTCCTGTCCATAATGTGGTTTTAGCCTAATGCATTCTATCCACATGGCAAGTGGTATAAGGGAAGGACTCAGAATTTTAAAATGGTTTTTATACACAATGCCTGCTTTAGCCTGGAGTCAAATAACTGGATATGATTGAGGAATACATAAAAAACTCTCTTCACAATTATTTCCTACTAGCCTGCTACAGTGCATTAAAACAACCATTTGAATTTATTCCAAAATATGAGTTCAAAGCATTAAATATACTATATACTCAACCTATAATTGATGAGTAACCTAAAATTGAGGTAACATAACTACAGTGGATTCATGTTTTCTTGAGGATGCTATAGGACTTCAAAGATATAAGAGCTAGAGGAATTCCAGAGTGAATGGGTTAGTTTCCAGAATATATAAAGAACACTTACAACACAACAAGAAGACAAACAATGCGATTGAAAAATGGGCAAAAGAATTGAGTAGACGTTTCTCCAGAGAAGTTATACAAATGGCCAATAAGCACATGTTCAACATCATTAGTCATTAGGGAAATGAAAATCAAAACCCCAATGAGATACCACTTTACCCCCACGAGAATGGCTATAATAATTTTTTAAGACTTTATTTTATTTGAGAGAGAGAGAGAGCACAAGTATGAATGGGCGTAGGGGCAGAAGGAGAAAGAGACTCTCAAGCAGATTCCATGCTGAGCAGGGAGCCTGACACAGGGCTTAATCTCACAACCCCAAGGTCATGACCTTAGCCAAAATCAAGAGTCAGTTGTTCAACAGACTGAGCCACCCAGGTGCCCCAATAATAGTTATTTTTAAAACCCCAGAAAATAAAAAGTATTGGCAAGTATGTGGAAAAGTTGGAACCATCATTCATTGCTGGTGGGAATATAAAATGATACACCTACTGTAGAAAAGAGTCTGGCCATTTTTCTTGGGTCAGAATTCCATCTGACCCAGAAAAGGTGTAGGTTTATGCCCAGGAAAATTGTAAACATATGTTCAATCAAAGATCTGTATATGAATGTTCATAATAAAAAACTGCAAAAATATAGAAACAACCCAAGTGCTTATGAACCGATAAATGGATAAATAAAATGTGGTATATCCAAACAATGAAACATTCTTCAGCTATAAAAAGGAAGTACTAATACATGCATGAATGGACTTGGAAAATGTTATGTTTTCTAAAAGACGTCAACACAAAAGGCCACATAGTGTATGATCCCGTTTATAAGAAATAGCAAACCCATAAGTACTGATACAGATTGGTGGTTGCCAGAGACTGGGGGGAGAAGGGAATGAGGAGTGACTGCTTAGTGGGTATAGGCTTGCTTTTTTGGCATGATAAAAGTGTTCTTAAACATTTTTAGCAAGTGATGATGTTTGTACGATATTTTGAGTATACAAAATGGTTAGAATGGTGAATTTTAAGCCATGAGAATTTTACCTCAATAAAGAAAGTAAATTTGAAAACCAATCAAAACACTTTGCCCTTGACCTGGAAGAGATATGCGAGGTTGAGATGAGAGTGCCCATCGCATCGCTCTTGAAGCCGTACACTGAGTTCATATCCCCGTGTGGGTGGCTCACTCGAAAGTGATATCCAATGACCCTATTCTCTTTGAATGTTGGCAGAATTTGTAACTTGTTTGTAACCAATAAAATATGGCAAATGTGCTGCCTTGTGCAACACTGAGGACCCAGTTCAGCTCTAACCTGACTCCCGAATCACTGCAACTGTGACATAATAATTACATTATTTTTGAAGCCACTAAATTTGAGGTAATTTGTTACACAGAAATAAATACCACATTCCAGTCTACTACTTAATTAGCTATGTGACTTCGGGCAAGTTCCTTAACCACTGTGTGATTCAGTTTCCTAATATATAGGTATGGATAATCATTGTCGTGATAATCAGTGGATGATATAACTAAAGGAAAATCAGTGTTGTAATCAATATTGTTAAGATTCTTGTGGTAGTTAGATGAGATAGGACGTGTAAAGAATATACAAGCTTCTATCAAAGTCTCAAAGCTATTACTATTTTGTGTATTATCTAAATGGTGATCACAGCTCTGATATAGTTCTTCTGAAGTAATATTTTATTTTATTATTTTATTTTATTTTATTTTATTTTATTTTATTCATTCGTCAGAGAGAGAGTGAGTGTGTGAGCACAAGCAGGTAGAGTGGCAGGCAGAAGGAGAAGCAGGCTCCTTACTGAGCCAGGAGCCTGATGGAGAATCGATCCCAGGACTCTGGGATCATGACCTGCACTAAAGGCAGATGCTTAACCAATTGATCCACCCAGATGTCCTGAAGTAATATTTTTTGTCTCAAGTAATATTGCTGTTCACAAGTTCAATCAGCAATATAACATGGGCAGGAGGGAAAATAATTAAAAAAATTCCAAACACTAGCCTCAATTCCTTAATGATTTCTATACTCAACAATTGGTAGAATTGTTTTGTTACCCTCAGGCATGGAAGACCATATTTTAGAAATAATCTTTTCCTAAAGGAATATAAAGATATTGAATCAACAAAGCATAGACCATTAAACAAATGGTCTACTTAAAAGTGGGGACCTTGAGCCTCTAGAAACAATTAGGAAACAGTTAACAGATTATTGTCAAAATAAACTAATAGAAATGATAATGTCAGGATGAACACTGAATAGGAAACAAAAATATTTATTTTAGGCAAAAAGCCCATGTCAATAATTTCTTGTTTTCTTGTTTTGCAAAATGGCAATAATCCAACTGATAATTTAAATTATTTCCTCGGTTAATTTTTTATATAGCCATGAGACTAAAATTAAAGGGATAGAACAGAGATTAGAGGGCATAGAGGGCTCAGAATGAGATCTCCGAGAAACAAACAAAATTTTTGGGCAGCCAACTCCTTTGCTTATTATTTTCCTAGAGTTATATTTTAGATTTTCCATACGACTAAAACAACACTCTTAAAATTCAGCTGATCTCCTAGGTCGCTTATTGTATTTGGTCACTGAAAATCTTTTACTTTCTTATAAGCATCCAATGATATAAAGGCTTTAAAAAAAAACACAAACACAACTTTTTATTGAGAACAAATCATGAAAAGCATTGTCTGAACATTATAATTTATAAAGGATATCCAATTATATTTAGATGCTTCTGAGAATACAAGAAATACAAGGTACATGTTGGGATTTTTCAGTTTCCAAAGGTGCTATAAATTAAGCTTCTAGTTATATGTGAAGTTTTGACATCAGTGGCAATTTTGAAAATTGGATATTCAAAGGTCTAGATTTCAACATTTAATTATGTGTTTTGTGCACTTGTACAGGATAAATTTGTGACCGATGAATCGAAATGAGTATTGGAATGATAGTGATTAATCCTATGAAAAGTAAAAAATAAAAAAAAGACATATAAAGTGTCTTTCTGTCCTGACATTATTAAATCTGAATAGTTGTCCTCCTTCCTTCAGTGTGCTACCTCAAATGATGTAACAAATATCTTGAAGAAAGTTTCTTGTCAAGGGCTCTTTTAGGACCGCAGATCTCCCTCTTCTGATTTAGAGTCTGCACCAAGTATCAGTCTATGAAGGATGGCCATGTGATTCGTCATCTAGACCAGGACAACTGTGAGCATAAAAGGGGAGGCTGTTAATAAAATTGGGACAACTGGGGCTATCCTGAGGAAATTGGAATGTATAGTTAATGCTGAAACTGTGCACCCTCGACACCTGATGTAGAATTGCTGACTGTTGAGCAGAAGTCCACATTTTCTTGCCTTCCCTCCTTTTGTTTCTTGGTTGTATTATTCATTCATTCATTCATTCGACAGGTATCTCCCGAGCTCCTATTATGTGCTAGATGTTCAAATTATTCTCAGCGGCAAGAAACTTGCAATGCTTCTGGACTTCATATTCCACTCAAAGATCGAAGTGTTGTCATAAGGTAAGTTCGGCGAGACGCACAGCTCTTTTGGCTGATGCACAGGCCAAAATAGACTTCTTTGTGGTTTAGACTTTCTTGTACCTTTGAAGAGTGCTTGTCAGTCCTTTATTAAGTTGCCTGTAGTAGTTAGTTCTCTCGCTCTGTTCTGCCTTATGTTGGCTCTTGTTTAATTGTCAGCTGCTCTTCTCTGCTGTTTGAAGAGTTGCTATTACTCTTGATTTTCCCCTTCTTTTATCTTCTTGTTTCTGTGTTTTGTATTGCTTGTATATTCTGCCTTTTGATGCATCTTTAAAGTGTGTTTTTGACTGCTTCTGGGCTATAGTAGTTCCAAAAGTCTGAGAATTCTAGGCATTTGTTCTCTTTGGGTCTCACTTTCGTTGTATCTGGGGAGTGAGTTATCACATGAGCATACAAGCATCCAAAGTGAACCAGGCACCATAGTGCTTTCCGTATACTATCTCTTCCATGGCAATCTTAACAGATAAGATTATTATTCTTCAGGTGAAGAAATGGAGGGTGTGAGAACTAAATACATTGCAAAAATAAAATCAAAATTCAAGTCAAAGTTTTATTTGACTTTAGAGTCATTACTCCCACAATGTTTTGCTTTTAATTTTAGGAAATCAAAGAATTACCATGTTAATTTGATGCTTTTTGTTGTGAAGGCTCTTAAAATTTTATTAATAGGTCTTTCTTGGTATCAAAATCAGAAAAATAGTAGGCATATGTAATTTCATATATCAAATCTTTAAAATTTTATTGGCAAATGTATCCGGTCCTCTCATTTTTTTTTCCAATTTTCTTTCAGATACTTGGAAAACTTTAAATAAATTTTAATTTTTCATTTTGGATGAGGGCAAGACATAGATTACACTTTTTAAGTAGCCAGTACTCTAATACTTTTTTATGCTAATTACACTTAGTATAGTGCTATGTTGTCGCTAAAAAGATATAAATTGCTTTTCCTTCTAAATTTGAATATGTGATGGAATCTCAAAATTTAAAATCTATACAGTATTCATTGAGATACTAGGATACTAAACTAAGAGACCATAGTGGTTTAAAAATCAGAGTTATGGTAGACCTAGAGAAATCAAAGATATTGTTCAATATTTCATTTAAAATTTATTTATTGGGTACCTGCTATATATGCCAGTAACTGTTCTAGCACTGAAGATAGGGAAATTTCTTTCCCTTATGGAATTTTTATACTTTTTGAGGGGGAAGCCAGTCTCCTTGCACTACCACTACCACCCCCAAAAGAAGGCTGCAGACCAGGTAAAGATTTTGCAATGCATACAGTGACCAGAAGTTATTTTCAAGAACTTACAAAGAACTCTGACAAATCGATAAGAGATGGCCAACAGGGGCTCCTGGCTGGCTCAGTGGGTTAAGCCTCTGCCTTTGGCTCAGGTCATGATCTCAGAGTTTTGGGATTGAGTCCCGCATCGGGCTCTCTGCTCACCAGGGAGCTGCTTCCCCCCCTCTCTCTGCCTACTTGTGATCTCTCTCTCTCTCTCAAATAAATAAATAAAATCTTAAAAAAAAAAAACAGATGGCCAACAATTCATGAGAAAAATTCATGAGAAAAATGGGTAAAAGACGTAAAGAGATAATTCATAGAAGATGAAGTCTTCATGGCCAATAGATATATTTTTAGAAAAATGCTCACAAGAAATTAGAGAGTTGCAAATCAAAACTAATTACAATGAGATACAATTTTACAACTTGTATTGGCAGCAAATTTTTTTTAAGATTTTTTATTTATTTATTAGAGAGAGAGACTGAGAATGAGAGAGGAGAAGTTCAGAGGGAAAAGCAGACCTCCCGCAGAGCCGGGAGTCCCATATGGGACTCGATCCCGGAACTCCGGGATCATGACCTGAGCCGAAGGCAGTCGCCGAACCAACTGAGCCACCCAGGCGCCCCTGGCAGCAAATTTTTAAATGTATATTGTAGGTACTGGCTAGAAAGGGGACGAATGGGAGTGGTTGATGGGAGCATTAAATGGCAAAACAACACAAAGTATTTTGCAGGGCAGTTTGTCAATAGCCTTTCAAACTGAAAATAAAAGAAGACTTCAATCGTGGAGTTGCACTTTTAGATATATATTCTGACTTGTGTGCATAAATAGACTTCATCACAGCAGGTTTTATAATAAAAACAAAGATCACCCTTAAACACTAACAACAGCAAAATGGACAAATACATCGTGTGTTCCTTCAATGAAGTAGTAGATATCAATCAACAGAAATAAATTAGAACTGCATGTATCATCATGAATAGATCTCAAAATCGAATGTTGAAAGGAAAAGAATTTCAGAAAGTTAGATACAGTGTGATACTATTTATGATGTACAAAACAATTCACTTTATTTTTTTATTTTATTTTTTTAGCGGTGCATATCTTCCCGGGGATGACTTAGGATAGCAGATCTCAGTAGCGGAGGGAATGGGATGGCGCCAGGGAAGAGTATACATGTAGTGTGCAGTCACATTTGTAGTATTTTTCTAGTTTGGCTGGGCTAGGGGAAAACGTTTATTTTATTATCCTTTATACATTCACATATGTGACAGAAATTGAAAAAGTAGTGCTCAAATTATCTCTTTTCTGATTGTATGATTGTGTACCCATAAAACTCAAGAAACTAGGATAAAACTCTTATAATCACATAATTTGGTAAAATTGCCTAGGAACCAGATAAACTTGATTCAACTCTAACAATAAATTACGAGCAATAGAAATGGAAAACATTTCTATCCCCAACAGCAATAAAACTGGAAAAGTTTAAGAAAAGATTTAACAAGAAGAGCTCAGAGCCTTTATGAAGAAAACTGTTAAACAGACGGATATATAACAGTATATATATGTATGTATATTAAAAATATATATATATTTGAGCAAATGTAAGGACATGCCATGTTGCTAATGGAAGGTTTTATTGTCATTAAAATATTAGTACTCCAAAATTAGTATATTAAATAATGCAATTCCAATTGCATTACTTATCTTACTGGAAAAATAATATTATATTTTATTAATAAGTGATTTAAAGTATCCAAGAAAAATACAAGAAAATAACCACTGGTGGGTGACCTCCATTTTACATGTTAGATTGCCCTATAAAACTGATGTAATTAAATCTCTCTGGTCTTGGCCTTTGAACAGATAAACTGATTATAGGAAAAAAATAAAGAATATCCAGAAATTAATTTCAGTGTAGATTAAAATTTAACACATGTACAAATGATGGTTCAGTTTATTAATGATAGAATGCTTATCCATTAAATGGTGCTGATCCAGCTGGCTAGCCTTCTGGCAGAATAAAAGTCCGGTTATATCATATACAAAGACAAATTCTGGATGAATCTTAACTTGTTAAAAAAAATTTAAAAAAAAAATTTAAAAATATAAGAGATAAAAGATACCATCTCTAGGTGAAGGACATGTTCTTTCTCCAAACTGAAAATCCAAATCTATTAAAATTAAATATATTTGAATTTCATAATTAAGAAAAATTCTTTTGGACATGGCAAAGGAATAAGTAACCTAAATCAACAGAGAAACAATAGATTTAGAAAAGTAAGATAACAAAATATACTAGCAGCTGTTGCAAAATGGGAAGAAACAAACTCAAATACGCAATTAAAAATGTGTGAAGAATGTGAAAAGACAATTCACAGAAGGGCAACTATACAATCCAGCCAATAAATGCAAGGATGCACAAATTCTTTAGCAGTCAGGGCAGGACTAACTAACTAATAACGAGCTTGTCTTTTAAAGCAATCATACTGAGAAAATCGCTGTGAAATGTGTAAGCCTGATGATTCACAGACATGTACCCTGGGGCGAATAATACATTATATGTTAATAAAAAGTAAAAAATTTAAAAAATTAAAAAAAAAGAAAATCTGAAGGAGCTTGTGTGGAATGTCTTCTGTTTGCCCCTGTGGATCCCCTCTTCCTTCTCCACCATGCTCAGTGCCCAGCAGCCTCCTTATGAACTGGTGGCTTCTTTGATTCCCTTGTCTTCTGGCCTCAAGTTGGCTTTGTTTGGTGGAATGCAGTAGCCACAGCTGTTGGGAGATGGCAATGAGGTTGGGTATTTATTTTCCTGCTCCCTCCATCAAACTCAGGTACTTATCATGTGGGTTCCTCTTCTCCCTCCCTTGCTTCTTTAGGCTTAGAGGTGGCAAGACCATCCAGCTCTAACCAGTTCTGGCAGTGATCTCTTGTGGGTTGCCATTCCTTCTGCCAACATCTTTGAAAATATCATTTTATTGTCCTCTTCTCAAATTTCCAGATTTGAGAGTACCATCTGTTTCCTGTCAGGCCCTGGACTAATGCCCAGCTATAACACTTGTTGCTGGTATGAGGCTAGGAGAAGGGTACTTCTGTAATTGCTGAGCAAAAAAACAAAAATTGTTGTGACCTTTTGGAGAGATATCTAACAACCATGAAAATTATACCTACAATTATACCTACAATTCTACTTCCAGAAACCTATTCCACAAACATTAAAAAATGCAAATTAGTAAAGACGTACATCCAAGGACATTTATTGTAGCATTATTTTTGGTGCTTCAAGTTGAAAACAGTAAAGGTCCATCAGTATGAGAACAGTTGAAAGGATTGGCTTACTTACATACACATGATGCACATTATGTAAACCTCGAGAAGGTAGCCGTGGCACCACAGCAGGTGACTTGGTTTGGAGAGATTTTTAGGAGTTCTTGTTCAATGAGAAAAGCAGCATGCCCCAAAGTAGGTATCACAGTGATGCAGTATTTTATAAAAAATACATACAATAACAAAAATTATTGTATGTATCGGGAAGCATATATAAATGTGTCTGATTTTATGAGCATGAAGAAAAACTTGGATGAATGAACGTTGGATGTAACGGAATTGAGTGGAGCGGCAGAGATTTGTGTGGGTGGAGGAGGCCGATGAGGGATAGGGGAGGACAAGCAAAATGGGGAGAAACTTTGTGTAAGGATGGACACTCATTCTTGGGGCGCCTGGGTGGCTCAGTGGGTTAAAGCCCCTGCCTTCGGCTCAGGTCATGGTCTCAGGGTCCTGGGATCGAGCCCCGCATCGGGCTCTCTCCTCAGCGGGGAGCCTGCTTCCCCCTCTCTCTGCCTGCCTCTCTGCCTCCTTGTGAGCTCTCTGTCAAATAAATAAATAAAATATTTTTTTTTAAAAAAAGGATAGGCATTCATTCTATAAAATTATTCATAAATGTACATTTTATATGGACATTCATTCATAGGCCCCCCCAAAAGATGCCTCCTGAAAATTTCAGTGAGTTCCTTTGCTCTCTGATTACTGATCTAGTATTCCAACCCCTCAGTGCTCTGACATTGATCTTAATTTCGACATCAGTTCTCACCTGTTGCTTACCTTTACTCTGGTGATTTTAAACTTTTTCATGCTTCTTAAACCAGAAAGTTCCCTGTTTTCTTGTCTTGGCATATTTGCTCTTGCTCTTTCCACTGGATTCAGAACTTCACTTACCCAAGTCCTTCCCAATGATCAAATCCAAATTCAGGTATCATTGCTTTTATTAAGTATTCCCTAATTAAACTAGACTAAAGATTCATTGAATGCCTACAGTGTTCCAGAGGTTGTGCTAGGTGCTTACTCCCAAACCACTGTATGGTGTCCTGCTTAATTCTATAGTCTTCAAATCCAAAACACTTTATAGTAGAAGCAATTTTGGTAGGACTGTTGGAAACATAACCAACACCTTAAATACCATCCTTATTCATCTTAAATGTGAAATATCTTCATTTTCTCTATTGCTTCTTCTAGAACTTATTCTCAAGCACAATTACCTGAAATGTATCTTAGTTTATCATCAAACTGATAAGGTGTTTTGATTTCTTAATATAATTAGAATTCAGTGATGTTTTTTGGAGCTTAGCTTTCAATAGATTTACTTGAATACTATATTACAGAAAATGTGAAGTGTTTAATGTAGAATAGCTATAAAAATACAGTCACCAAACATTTATTGAAAGCTTGTTATATGCTGATCACCATGCCAAATTTTTGAGATGTAAATATGCTAAGGCAAAAATGCTTGCTTTCAGGATGCCTAGGTGGCTCAGTTGTTAAGCATCTGCCTTCGGCTCAGGTCATGATACCAGGGTCTTGGGATCGAGCCCTGCATCCAGCTCCTTGGTCAGCAGGAAGCCTGCTTCCCCCTCTGCCTGCTGCTCCCCCAGCTTGTGCTCTCTTTCTGACAAATAAATAAAAGCTTAAAAAAAATTACTGCTTTCAAGAGATTCACAGTCTGTGGAATACACAATCCTGTAAACAGTTGTGTATTAATATAATAAAGGTCATAATAGAAGACTATGTTAAATCAGGGGTCATGAATTACTTCCCATTGACAGACTGGGCCTCCCATGACAGTTGGGCCTGTCACCTATTTCTGTGCAGCCGGAGAGGTAAGAGTGGTTTTTACATTTTAATTGTTTAAAAAAGAAGAATGGTTTATGGGCAAGTGAAAATGACATGAAACTTACATTTTAGTATCCATAAATAAAATTTTGTGGACACAAAGTCTTGCTCATTCTTTATTATCCATGACTGTTTTCATACTATAACCGCAGAGTAGACTATGAAGAAAATTTGCATTTAATTTTTAGTCCTTTAAAAATGCCACAAGGAAAACTCAAGGAAATCTGTGAGGCTGTTTGTTGATGGCAGACCCTGACTTAAATGGCATCCAAGATGGTCAGTGTGAGCAAGACATGAACTCCTGCGGCAACTTTAATTTAATCTGTGAAGTCCCATTTAATTTTTACATTTCCTAATATGCCCTATCTTTTTACTGATCATCTTACCTAAATACCTACCTGTAATTTATGGGGAATTATCTCAAAATGACCAATCATTCCTGAACTGTTATACATCAGGCCCTGGGAACACTCTGGGCAGTGAAGTCTGCAGTCCCAGGGAGTGTCTCTCATTCACTTCACTATCATTCCCAGGGACAGGCAGCACAGATTGAAGATATTTTAGAGAAGCCATACTTCAGTTCTCAACTGAGGCTAATTGATCCATAATTAATCACCAAGTTTATTGGTGGTTTAATTTTTTTATAATTTTTAATAATTTTTTATTATGTTATGTTAATCACCATATAGTACATCATTAGTTTTTGATGGAGTGTTCCAAGATTCATTGTTTACATATAACACCCAGTGCTCCATGCAGTATGTGCCCCCCTTAATACTCATCACAGGCCAACCCATACCCGCACCTTTTTCCCCTCTAAAATCCTCAGTTTGATTCCCAGAGTCCATAGTCTCTCATGGTTCGTCTCCCTTTCTGATTTCCCCCCTTCATTTTTCCCTTCCTTCTCCTAATGTCCTCCATGCTATTCCGTATATTCCACAAATAGGTGAAACCATATAATAATTGTCTTTCTCTGTTTCACTTATTTTACTCAGCATAATCTCCTCCAGTCCCATCCATGTTGATGCAAAAGTTGGGTATTCATCCTTTCTGATGGCTGAGTAATATTCCATTGTATATATGGACTAGATCTTCTTTATCCATTTGTCAGTTGAAGGGCATCTTAGCTCCTTCCACAGCTTCGTTGTTGTGGACATTGCTGCTATGAACATCGGGGTGCATGTACCCCTTCTTTTCACTGCATCTGTATCATTGGGGAAAATACCCAATAGTGCAATTGCAGGGTCATAGGGTAGCTCTATTTTTAACTTTTTGAGGAACTCCACACTGTTTTTCAAAGTGGCTGCACCAAATTGCATTCCCACCAACAATGTAAGAGGGTTCCCCTTTCTCCACAACCTCTCCAACATTTATTTCTTGTCTTATCAATGTTTGCTGTTCTAACTGGTATAAGGTGGTATCTTAATGTGGTTTTGATCTGAATTTCTCTGATGGCTGATGATGCTGAACATTTTTTCATGTGTCTGTTGGTCATTTGTATGTCTTCTTTGGAGAAGTGTCTGTTCATGTCTTCTGCCCATTTTTGGACTTAATTATTTGTTTTTTGGGTGTTGAGTTTGAGAAGTTCTTTATAGATCTTGGATGCCAGCCCTTTATCTGTGGTGTCATTTGCAGATATCTTCTCCCATTCAGTGGGTTGCCTCTTTGTTTTGTTGGCTGTTTCCTTTGCTGTGCAGAAGCTTTTTATTTTGATGAAGTCCCAACAGTTCATTTCGCTTTTGTTTTCCTTGCCTTTGGAGACATGTTTTGACCCCGAATTGTCAAGGAAATGTTGAAAAAGAAAAACGAAGCTGCCTGATTTCAGGCTATTTTACAAAGCTGTGATCACCAAGACAGCATGGTACTGGCACAAAAACAGACACATAGATCAATGGAACAGAATAGAAAGCCCAGATATGTTCCCTCAACTATATGGTCAACTAATGCTTTTGACAAAGCAGGAAAAAAATATCCAATGGAAAAAAGACAGTCTCTTCAATAAACAGTGCTGGGAAAATTGGACAGCTATATACAGAAGAATGAAACTGGACCATTCTCTTACACCTTACAGAAAGATAAACTCCAAATGGATAAAAGACCTCAATGTGAGACAAGAATCCATCAAAATCCTAGAGAAGAACATAGGCAGTAACCTTTCGACATCAGCCACAGCAACTTGTTTTAAAACACATCTCCAAAGGCAAGGTTTAATTTTAGAAAATACATATTATTTCCCTTAAAATATCCTGATATTTCGGGACGCCTGGGTAGCTCAGTTGGTTGAGCGGCTGCCTTTGGCTCGGGTCATGATCCCGGCGTCTTGGGATCGAGTCCCGCATTGGGCTCCTTGCTCCGCGGGGAGCCTGCTCCTCTCTCTGCCTCTGCCTGCCTCTCTGCCTGCTTGTGTTCTCTCTGTTAAGTGAATGGGTAAAATCTTTAAAAAAAAAAAAATCCTGATATTTCCGTCTAGTAATTGATGATTCATTCAGAATGGATGATCTAGTATGTATTTTTCCATTTATACTAGCTATTGTCTCTTTATTCCATAAACATCATTTTTAAACACAACATATACATTGTTTATTTAATATGCTTATAAAGTTAAGTATATTTTAAAAACAAGATGGAAAGGTTTATATTACCATATAAGTTTACATTTAAACATATTTTCATAAAGCTATGTTAGGATTAGAAGTGTCTTATGAACTTTTTATTGGAAATTATTACATAAAGTAAAATCAGAATTTGAGTTTTCTTTCTGTTCAAAGACTAATTCTGTACACAGAATGCAGGTTGATTTTTCTTTTGTTTGTGTGTGTGGTTGTATCTTCTTTTTTAAAAATTGAAGTGTTGTGTCTACTGACATACAGTATTACGGTAGTTTTGTGTATACAATATAGTGATTCCACAACTCTGTAAGTTATGCTGCATTCACCAGGGTACCTACCTTACCACACAACACTATTCCAATACCACTGACTATATTCCCTATGCTGTGCCCTTCATCCCTGTGACTTATTCAGTCCATAACTGGAAGCCTCTACCTCCCGCTCCCCTTTACCCATTTTGCCCATCCCTCCATTCCTTTCCTCTCTGGCAACCACCAGTTTGTTCTCCGTGTTTATGTGTCGGTTTCTGCTGCTTTTGTTTGTTTCTTTTGTTTTTTAGATTCCATATGCAAGTGAAATCATATGGTATGTCTTTCTCTGACTGACTTATTCCACCTAGCATAATGCCCTCTAGGTTCAACTATGTTGTCAGAAATGGCAAGATTTCATTCTTTTTTATAACTGAGTAATATTTCATTACATATATTCCATTTTGTGTGTGTGTGTGTGTGTGTGTGTGTGTAATTCTAACCCAGTAGAATTACTGGATTATATGATATCTCTATTTTTAATTTTTTTAATAACAAAAAAAGGTTATCTTGCATGAAACTTTCTTCTCTCCCCCCTTCTTCTTTTTTTTCTTTTATTTTGCAAAAGAACAAAGGAGGGTGTGGAAATCTCTCTTGGCTTTGATTTGACAATAAAGAATTTTTCTGTGGGTACAAAATGAGTGACAGTGGGATAATATATTGATATCTCTGAGATACTGCTGGTGATGTTAACCATAATATCAGTTTACTTTCTGACTTGCCTTTGCTCAGAATGTCACTTTCAGACCACTAATACTAAGGATGTAAAGATGATTATGGAAGTTGCAACTGTATATTACATCAATTGCACATTTTTTCAGTGTCATCCAAGTTCTCTTTTTTATGCCCTGAGACAGTTTCCCTAAGTATTCTGAGATTACTGAGGGCAAAAGAATTACATCATTTTATCTTCTTCTTAATGCCAGCCTATAATACTCACACTTCTCTGCTATCTGGAAACTCAAAGTAGACTTCCTAAAATGCCTATATTTGATACACTCCCTATATCCTTGATGTGATGAGTCAGTTGTGTTCCATTTTATTATTTAGACAAAATATTCTCTTTAAATAGCAGTATAGAGATACATTCTACAGTGCTGAGCTATTTTATTGGTCTATAAGTGTTAGAGCAGTATAATTCAATTACAGAATCTAATATATTAGAAACCCTGAAAGAAAATAGTTTTCAAAGAATTTAAAATTATTATCAAAATGAGAATTATTATCAAAACACAGAGCATCATCCTAACATTGTGTTTTTCCAAGTATTTTGTTCATTGCCAAAGCTTATTATCACTGTAGTTCTACTTAAGAGTTGGGAAAAGCTGGCACTAATTTCCTCAGGCACATATATTTTTTCTGAGCACAGATAAGATACTGCTGTATCTTAGGAAGATGAATACTAGGAATACTAGGAAGAGAATACTAGGAAGATGACTAGTATTCTCACTGTGAATGCATCGAGAGTCACATTCTCCAGAGGATCAGATATACAGGATGGGTAGGATTTTCCTGGAAGCTCACAAAATAATTAAAAACACTTACATGTCTTGCTTCTCCAAGAATATCTTTGTAAGATATTTAGTTGACAGGAAGATAAATACATAATCTTTTCACTTCCTATTTCTTAAATTGCAAGTACATAGGTACAAAGATTGTTTTTAGTGATCTCCTGTAATTTTTTTAAAAAATATTTTATTTATTTGACAGAGAGGGAGACAGTGAGAGAGGGAACACAAGCAGGGGAAGTGGGAGAGGGAGAAGCAGGCTTCCTGCTGAGCAGGGAGCCCAAAGCAGAGCTCAATCCCAGGATCTGAGCCGAAGACAGATGCTTAATGTCTGAGCCACCCAGGTGCTCCTATATCCTGTAATTTTAAAAGTTAATCAAAACCTTAATTTTTTCTGATGGTACATAATTGTGCAATTTCTCCAACCTTAGCTTTCTAAGACAGGTAGAGAATTCTCATATATTATTACTTATATATTTTACACACTATATGATATTATATATAATCCATGCTAATTCTATGATATTGATATAACTATGGTATAATCTATGCCAAAAATCTTGAATGTAATGAAGTCTTTGATTTTTGAGATATCAAAGGCAAGCATGTTAATGAATGTATTATTTGGGATTTTTGTTTGTTTGCTTTATGTATATGAGACTGCTTAGTATAACCTCCCTGTTGGTACGAATACACCATTTCTGCTTGTCTCAGTACTGCATTTCACTGATCATCTGTGATGAGGATTTAGGATTTATGTTTGCTGCCAAATAACTAGAATGATTGATTAAAACATATAGGTAGTTAGCACTTAAGGACTTATTTTATCTTTTTTTATTTTGTTTGCTTTTTATTTTAATTCCAGTACAGTTAACATACAGTGTTATATTAGTTACAAGTGTATATATAGTGCTTAAGGAATTATTTTAAACAAAACTGCTCTCTAATTCTAGAACAAGGTTTCCATCTTCACATGCAATAGTACATATCCATTTATGGAAGAGATGTTTTTGCTTCCATCCTCCCGAATGACGGAAATTGGTCCTCATCTCACGTCTGATCCCAATAAATTTCACATTCTCCAGCAAAGTGGATTTCATCAAGCTGATACTGAAGAGTGAAGAAGCTAATTATGGGGAGCAGAAAAGTTGCATAATCAGTTATGCAATAGCTGAGGGTCTCAAACTCCAGGTGCATCTTGGTTTTATTTTTGTTTGAAATTGGCTAGTGGGTTCCCAAAGGACCGTTAAACTGCAGATAATTATTCATAATTCTGTGTCACAAACTATATGAACTACTAACATAAATAGCAATATACAATAAATCATTTTAAATTCAGAAAGTAACACTGGGACAAGAATATTGATCTTGGACCTATATCAGGAAGTGTCATTTACAAGTGTACCTATTGGTAGTTGAAATCGAGCAAAATTTTGGAAGTCTTTAGGTTCCAAGATAAAGTTCTTTTACAATTTTCCATCATTCCATATCCCTAGGTATTTATTATTCCATATCTTTGTTTTTCTGTCATATGTGTTTTAAAGTTTTTAAAATTGTTCATGTCACAATATAGAAGTAAAATATGATTTAAATTATTTTAATTTTGTTTTTAAAAATGTCTACAAATGTGCTACTAAAAGTTGTCACCTCTTTCATAATATTTAATTTATTCCTCAATGAAGCTGTTAAAAATTAATCTTCAAAAACTTTCACATGGGAGAGACTTGTATATGTTTAAAATTTTTGATGATGATTTTGATAATGATTCAGTTGAGAGAGGATGGTTGAATAGTCAGAAAAGTGAAAGGTTTGTATTCAGCATAAGGTTCCTAAGAAGATGAGCAGGAGGGAGATCCAGAAAACTTGCAGAGGAATGGGATCCTATTAGGTGGGGACCTCTCTTTTAATTTAACAGAAAGCAAGAGTGAAATGTGTTAGGACTTATATAGGTTTACGTATGGATTTGGGAAGTTAAGAAAGAACTCATCCTTTGTTCCCTCTGTTTTCTGGGGAGCAGAAAAGGGTGTTGAGTTTAAAGATTATTTATTTATTCATTTATTTGAGAGAGAGTGAGTGAGCAAGGGGAGTGGAGAGAGAAAGGGAGAAAGAGAATCTCAAGAAGACTCTGCCCTAAGGGCGGAGCCTGATGCGGGGCTCAATCTCATGACCCTGAGATCATGACCTAAGCCAAAATTGAGAGTTGGATGCTTAGCCAACTGAACACCCAGTGTTGAGTTTAAGTAAGTATTTAAATGAAGGGAGCACTGACTAGAAAAAAGTATTGTTCTAGAAACTGAGCCAATAAGTCTGTTTGCGTAGGTAATTATGAATGGCTTATTGTACAACTATTTCAAATATTGCTCAACTTCTCAATTGCATATATGGAGAATCCATCATCTATGGATTGAGTTTTATAATATGGAAATAATTAAAATCAGAGGGGGGCAAGGGATATAGTTTCAAGGATTTCAATAAATGATGACGCACAGAATTGCAGGAAGAGGAGAAAGTGAAGGGTTACTGAAACTGAAAGAATCAGTCAATAATGGAGACCCTGAAGTTAGAGAGTAATCAGAGTGTGTAGAATGAAGCAGCAAGTTAGAAGGAGAGGAAGTTGTGGTCAGAATCTGGGATGCTGGGGCTAGTGAGGTTGAATGTGGGGTGATTGGGGGAAGCATCGTCGTTGTAATAGGGTAAAGAAGAAGAGGGAGAAGATCATTAGAGATGAGGAAAATAAAAACCTTGCATGGCAGAGTGTTGTGTGGGAATCTGCATTGCTGATGAGTCACTTAAGGTAGTAACAGGACTTGGAACATGGAGGAAAATCTCCAGCCACCCATCACTTCTTAATGAGATAAGGGCGTGAGAGTGAAGGATCACATCAACAAAGGGGTTGGTGGAAAAAGACAAATTGAGCAGGATTATTTTTATTTTTTTATTATTATTATTTTTTTTTTGGTAAGAGGGCTGCTGTGACTTATCTGGTGATTCAAAGAAAAGAAAGAACATAAATCCTGTCTTCTGATCTTGAGACAGAAGTGTAATACTTGACCAAATTTCAAGGGTTACTGTGTCCTTAGATGCAATTAGGACAAACAAATATAGATTCTCTCTGAAAGACCAAGGATATTTTGAGAGTTTGGTGATAATGGAGCTGTATTTGCGAGGGCATAGTGAAAAAATCCTTCCAAAGGGATGATTGAATCAGGAACAAGACTATACTGGCTTATTGGGAACAAAAGTGTGGTTAAGACTGAATGGCCGTAAGGGTTACAATTTAGGTGTTAACTGATGAAATCAGTGAGGCTCTGTGTGTAGTAGTCTCAACTATCCCTTTAAAAAGAGTGAACCTCATCCCTGGGCCAGGGTTAGGTAAAAGAGGAGCTCAGGGTACAAAATTTAAGGAGGCACTCACTTTCAGAGTAGTGTATGACCCTGGTGTGAGTGCCTCCTTAAGTTTTATGCTCTGGACCCCACTCTTTTCTCACCCTTGTCTTGGCCCTGGTGCCTCCAGAAGAACCATCTCATTAGACCTGGGACTGGGGTACCATTTATCCCAGTCCTTGCAACCTCTGCACACAAATGTATGCTAAATTATGAACAAGTACAACAATTTGTATATTTATTTTGTTTTGTGCCATTGATTTGTGTGTGTGTGCCAGGATTATACTCTTTTGACTCCTGAAGACTCATGGACTAGTGCAGATGACTTTCTATCATTACTCTTCACAACATCTGTGGCGAGTCTGGTTCTGCCCAATGATCTTTTTTTTTTCCTTAAAGATTTTATTTATTCATTTGAGAGAAGGAGGGGGGCCATGAGCAGAGGAGAGAGGCAGAGAGAGAGAGAGAGAAAAGCAGACTCCCCACTGAGCAGGGAGCCCGACACCAGATCTCAGAACCTGGAGATCATGACTTGAGCAGAAGGCAAACACTTAACCATCTGAGCCACCCAAGCACTCCTACCCAGTGATCTTTAAAATGAGTTTGCCAAATCCTAAGAGAAAATACCATCGAGGGTATTAATTGGAATCATAATGAATTTATAAACAACTTTGTAGAAAAATTTTATCCTGCCAAGTTTTCCCATCAAACAACTTGATTTAGTTTTCCATTTATTTAGGTGTTTTATGCCTTTAGTAAAATTTGGCAGTCTGGTTTATGTGAGTCCTAAACATTTCTAGTTAAATTGATTTCTAGGCATTTCATATATTTTGTTGCTCATATTGATGGAATAATTTTTCTATCATATTTTGAATTTTTTCACTACTATATAAGTAAGTATTGTTGCTTAATTGCACACTGCCCATTAATGAACTATCTTACCTGTACTAATAATGCTTCAATAGATCTTTTTGTATTTTCTACAGAGACAACAGCACATAAAATGGATAATAATTTTTGTCTTTTGTCCCAATTGCTTAATTTCATTTTATTTTGCCTTGGCCAAAATGTTCCATAAAATGCCAAATAGCAATGGCAGTAGAATACATTCTATTTTTCTCTTGACTTTACGTCAATACTTTACTTCCCTAAGTTATGTGTCTCTGCATCTTAATTTCCCCATCTGTAAAATGAAGATAATACTACCTAATACACAAGGTTATAAGAGGATTATGTGAGATGATTGCATATAAATTGCTAAAAAGTGCGTTTAGCCTGCTTGGAGTTCAATTAGTAGAAATATCTCAAAGTACAGAACATGGTGCAGAAAAAAAGGCTTTAAATAGTGGACATTTTGTTAATTTTTATGCTCAGGGATTCAAGCAGTTAGTTACCTGTATCGAATGTACAGTTTACTACAGATTTTACAGGTTGCATCTGAGTCTTACCAACAAAACAAGAGCGAATAAAGGGAAGAAATTATTGGATAGCACAGAGATTAGTTAAAAATCTGGGGGAAAATCCAAGGCAGATATTGATAAAATAAAAGGAGTTGAACTTTACTGAGTATCTAGTGTGTGTTAAATAGTGCATCTGAACAAAAAGCCCCATGCCTGCCCTTTGGGAGCTGACAGTCGAACTGGTAAGTAACATCAGAAACATATTCTTCTTTTATTTCTGTACTTACTCTAATACATTATAAATAGGAATTCATCACCAGACATATTTTGGCACGTTAAAAATGAATTCTGAATTCTGAATTCTGAATGAATTCTGAAGACTTACAAGCTATATTATATATATTTAATATATAAGCTTTAACTGCTTATATCTTACATATTAAATATATATGCTATATTAATACATTACTCTACATATCTTACATATTAAATATATATGCTATATTAATACTACATTACTGACATAAGTATAGTAGTACTGCAGTCATAAAAAGACATGATCCCTGCCTCTGTGTAACACTTTCTTTTTAGAGACAAGCTCAGGGCAAAAAAAAAGGAAATGTAACTATGTATAGCTAGGAGAAATTTTAATACCAAAAGCTGTTGAAACCTGAAAATAATCAACATGGCTAAAAGAATTTTAATAAATGCACGGGTATTAGTTCCTATTAGGTAATATCAGGAAAATATTTTAGTATACCCTTCTAAAAAAATTTTAATCTTACAAAAGCAGTCTGTGTTGTACTTTAACTAAATGTCCTTAGATGATTCTAAACCTGAGATGAAAAATATTGATGAAAGAGAAGGTACCACCATGCTTATATTCTTAAAGCAATTTTCTTGTAAACAGATATTTTTAATTTCTTGGAAAAATTCATTTGACTCCACATAGAAAAGACACTTTGGACATTTTTTTCTTATAAATTATTATGCAAAAATCTATTTATCAGGGATGCTATTTTAGTGAGTCAAGGACACATGAATATATAACCATTTATTGAAACTTTTTAACTAATGTTTAAATTACTAAAGTACTATAAAATCACTTTTTAATAAAAACTATAATATAAAAACATAGCAATTAGCCAAAGCTACTTTCTCCCCGAGATAACTTCTGTTTTTAGGTATGGCACTTTTGTAGCTGTTTCTTTGCATTTATATACAAATGAATTTTTACACAGAAATATTTTTATATGCTTTATAGAAATGATATCATGTGTTATTCACCAACTTGCTTTTTTGTTTTTTACTGAAAAATATCTTTTTTTTTTTTAAAGATTTTATTTTATCCATTTTAACAGAGAGAGAACACAAGCAGGCAGAAAGGCAGGCAAAGGCAGAGAGAGAAGCAGGCTCCCCGCCGAGCAAGGAGCAAGAAGCCCGATGCGGGACTCGATCCCAGGATGCTGGGATCGTGACCTGAGCTGAAGGCAGCTGCCCAACCAACTGAGCCACCCAGGCGTCCCTGAAAAATATCTTAATGCTCACTCTCCAACTTGGTATCTATAGAATTAACTCATTTCTAAATGTTCTATAACATGGAAATGTTAAAACTGGAATCTTTACTCTTCTTTTTAGATCCTTTAGCACAGGTAGCTACTGATGACAATTCAGAGTAGAACCAAATCTTTAAAGAAAAACCTTAGCACAGAATATTGACTTTTCTCTTTTTTTAAGTCTGTATTTGAGAAGTCAATAAGAAGTCATTCTTTGTAGGCGTGGCTTTATATTTGACAAAACAAAATAAAAATGTTTCCAATAATTAATGATCTAAGTGGGAGTAACTTTTCTTTAGAGCAAAAGCAGCAAAGCTTTTAAGGTCTTGAAGTCTATGCTGTTGCTACTACAAAAAAGTAGAAATAGTTTTTATATAACCACTAGAATTTTACTTTCCTCTGTCAAAGTCCAGTCTTCTTAGAGTACAAATAAAGTAGTTCTTTGCAAGGAGACCAGCTAAAATTATAGACAAACACAGGCAGTTATTGGGCTGCCTGTTATTTTGTGTGATTTCCTCTGAACATTGGAACAGAGTGGCCACCAAAGGTGTACCAGGACTGGTCATCTGTGAAATGTAACATCAAAGGAAGTCATATAGTATTCGTCTGTCTCTTTCTGGCTTATTTCACTTCACATAATACCATCAAGGTCCATCCATTTTGTTGTAAATGGCAAGATTTCATTCTTTTTTATAGCTGAGTTGAGTTGTATCCCATTGTGCATATGTGTATGCATGTGTATGTGTATACTACATCTTCTATATGTGTATATACACACACACCACTATTGTATGTGTATGTATGTATAGATTATGTCTTCTTTATTCATTCAAATGAACAAACAAAACAAAAAGAAACTCATAGATACAGAGAACAGACTGGTGGTTGCCAGAAGGTAGGGGGGTTGAGGGCATGTGTGAAATGAGTGAAGGGGGTCAAGAGGTACAAACTTCCAAGCAAATTTCATGGGAATGTAATGTACACCTGGGAACTATAGTCCATAATATTGTAGTACATTCTTGAAAGTCGCCAAGGGAGTGAATCTTAAAACTTTCATCACAAGAAAAAAAAAGGTTTTAACTTTTCATCATGACAGATGGTAACTAGACTTATATGGTGATCATTCTGCAGTATACAGATAAATATCGAATCATGATGTTATACACCTGAAATTAACATAATGCTATATGTCAGTGATACCTCAATACAAAAAAAGTCATGTCGAAAGTGCATTTTGGGTATCCCTTTCTTCAAGTGCTCATGCTCTCAACCTGTCTTCCTGGCCCCCACCTTCCCCTCTCTGTAGTCCTTCCGAAGGTATGATCTCTTCTATTACTGATGAAGTAGACACTGTAAAGAATAAGATTGTGGTACATTTTTTAGATTACGACAAATCCTGTGCCCTAAACCATTAAAGAATGTGGTTATTCAGAAATGTGATGGCAACCCTTAGAAAATCATTTAACCATTTATTCTATTAGTTCAATTCTCATTATTTTTGAACTTTTTGGAGTAATAGTAGCAAGCATTCATTCAGTGTTCTTTATGGGCCAGGTGTTGTCATAGTAACTCTGTGAATAGGTCTTAATACCATCCATAAATTACTTGTTTTATGCCACACAGCTGGTAAGTGGTAAAGCTATTATTTAAATTCATTTTCTGTTTTTCTTAGAGACCACCTATTCAAACTTAGATTTTATTACATCACATGGAATAACACTGATGGATAGAGTTACAGTTTCATAGAAACATTCTTTGGAAATGTAGATGCATAAATCTGAACATTTTCTTCCTGTATGGAAAAGCAACAGAATACAGGTATAGATTTTTGTGAAAATCTTCTCCCAGATTCTTACTCGTTAACAACCCAGTGATGTCTTTCTCAGAGACCTGGGAGCTATCTCTTTGAAAAACAACCACAAAGGGTGCCTGGGTGGCTCAGTTGGTTAAGCACCTGATTCTTGATTTCAGCTCAGGTCAGGATCTCAGGGTCGTGAGATCGAGTCCTGCATGGACTCTGTGCTCAGAGGGCAGACTGTTTCTCTTCCTCTTCCTTTTTGCCCCTCCCTCCACTCATGCTTGCTCTCTCTCTCTCTCTTTCTCTCAAATAAATAAATAAATCTCTAAGAAAAAAAAAGTAACCATCAAGAAGGATGGAATCCCTATCTCCCAGTCTTCAGGAGGGTAGGACCCTAACTTTAATAAGTGATGATTAGCCAGGGCAGATAGCCTCTACCTTGAATCCTCTTGCCTTTTGTTTTAGCAGAGTTGAGTGCAATCTCTCTCCCCTGTTGTAATAATCTTGACTCATTATAATTGTCTTAAGTAAAGTGTTCATTGACTGTTTAACTTCATCTGGTAACATTTTCCTTAACACTTGAAGAGACTTCTTTTTGATAGAGAAGATGGAACAAAATAGAGATTAAAATCTTCTGCTCCCTTCTGTCATCCAAATGAGGAATCCATGAAACATCAGCAAGCCCAATAGCCCCATGCCTCGTGCATCTTGACAGATACTTCTAGTACTCATTTATCATCAAAAATTTTAAATTTTGGTTGCAGCTTTACTAAACAGGTGATATGATTAGCAACAGAGTCAAAGGTTTCAGGTTCACCAGACAGTCTAGTCTCTGAGTTTCCCTTTTTTCTATAGCTGAATAGAGTTAAAAAACAAAACAAAACAAAACTAGTCAACGTCACCCTGTGAAATATTCATTGGCTGTGGCTGTTCATGCTTCCTGTCTTATAGGTTTTTATATCTTTAATTTTCTAAATCCCAGATAGTCTCCCTAAAATTGTTATAATGATCCTATTATGATTTGCCACAGTAGATTATAGATGGTGAAATAAATATATTTCTGCCACATATTAAGGGCTCCTTCTTTGCTGGTTGAGTGCTAAGCACTTTACACAATTAACAGATTTTATTCTCACAAAACCCTGTGAAGTAGATACTCTTATTTCCCTCCTTTTACAGATGATAAAATTGAGATCACAGAAGATAAATAACTAACTTAGAATTATTTAGTTTGGAAATGGTTTTTTCTCATTCACCAAGATCTTTCTATCTCTAATACTCTTGCAAAGAATCATTGCATGTCAAACCACTGTCTTCCTTGGGAGATATTTAACCCCGTCAGAGTCAGAGTTTCTTCATCTTTGAATGTACAAAAGAAATGTCACACAGGATTTTGTTAGAGGACTAGCATCTTAACCTGTTAGCATAGTAATCAACCAAAAGCAACATCATGTTGTGGCATTTAACTTTTCAGTGTTTTGGCTTAGTTAGCACACTTACTCCACAGTGCTAGAATATTTTCCCTTAAGACCTCACAGCCCCAAGAACTGTATGCTGGTAGGTTGCTATTCACCTGATTCTCATTTACCAGAACAGGCTTTACCACACCAAACACACAAATAACTTAATATTTGGGTTAACAAGCTTATAGTTAACTGGCCAAGGGAACTGAGAAAAAATTCTTTTTCTGAGGAGGTAGCCATGAGACAGCTAAGGGAGGTCAGATGAAGGCTGAGCGGTTGCAAGGGGAGGTGGGGACTAAAAGTCAGACACAGTCCAATAGGCGACAAAATGCAGTTGGCTGTGATCACTGCACTTGTGATGCCTGTGTCCCCGAATGCAAATGAAAACTGCCCACATTAACCCATGAAGGGATGTCCTTCTCCTACCCCTGCGGGCCCCATTGTAGAATTTGAGGTTAGCTGAAACTGGAAGCTTCAGATAATTGAAGTGCGAGGAAAAAGTTTAATCTCTTAACAAATACCAAGGCTTTTGCTGTTATGTAAATTCCAGTTTTTCAAAGAACACTTTAACTCTCCCTTTCTCAGTGTAGTCTTTCCAAATACAGTACTTCCGGTTTTCTATGGTGCTACGGTGACTTTCTGAAGGAAATGGGGCAATGCAATTTCAAATAACATGAATATTACATCAGAACAACACTACATAAAATGGGTTTTTCTCAAAGCTTTCATTTGCTTAGGAAATGAATGCTTGATTTTTTTTTTTTTTTTACATCTGTAAGCTACTTCAGTAATTAAATGCTCTTTCTTTGATTCTCTAATGTGGGAGATACTTGAAACTCAGCTGCTGTTAAATGGCACTCTATTTGCCTTTTGTCTGATCATTAAAATAAGGGAGTTATCACTCATCCAACACAGTTCTGCTTCGTTGTCTATTATTAAAAAAAAATACTGTACATAAAATGGGTTTTAAGTCTCATTAAATACCTTCTACACATACATTTAGCTGTTTACAGTAAACCAGTTCATACAGTCACACACATACACATGCACAATGAAAGCAAGTAAGGAAAAATGAAGACAGCATCCATTTCATCATCCTGATAGCCTCCACTGTTGCCCACAAATATACTCTGCATAAGCTTTGCTTTCTGAAAACTTTGGTCTTAAGATATTAATTTAATGTTTGTGCACATACATATAAGTAATTTATATATACTTATATATACACAATACACATTTGTGTATATGTGGCTGTGTTCATGATTTATCTATACATGCATGTTGTAGATATACCTAATTTTTCAAATGTATGAATAAAAGCATTTATTTTATTCATAAAAGTAACACAACACACGTTCAAATGTACAGTTCAGAAAACAATGTAATTTGTTAGTTGACAAAATATTCTTTGGAGTCTGGCCTACCTCAGGTAGAGTCCCAGCTCTGACCTTCACTGGCTGTGTAACTTTGACTAGGCCACTTAACCTCTCTGAGCTTTAATTTCCTCATTAAAATGCAAATAATAACAGAACCTTTCAAATATGGTTGTTGGGAAGATTGAGACATTGTGATTCCTATATTCCTATATATATTCCTGAGACATTGTGATTGCCTTTCAAATATGGTTGTTGGGAAGATTGAGACATTGTGATTCAATTGCCTATAAAACCATAGTATCCAATGAATGTTAGTTGTTTATAAAAATCACTCAATTCCACATTCATAGACAAACACTATTTGGGAATAGAGAGTTCTACCTTTAAATACAAAAGTAGATATAGTGATAGATTGTTCCAACTGTTTCCTTGGATTTTGTATTTCTCTATTTGGCATCCATTCGTCACAGGGCCAATTATATTAAATGTATTTTCTTCTTTTCTGTATTCTTGGTGATCTGGCATTTGTGGCCTCCCTGACCGGAGAGACTGCTCCTCCCAGGGTAGTCATTTCTTAGAGAAAGCAAAGGGCTAAACTCGGAGCATGCCTTTCATTTCCAAACCAACCAATAATTTGATGTTTGGCCCCACTTTTCTAACACTTTTCTTAATCTTCTTCACAAGTTCAAGCCCTGAGATCATAAATCTTTTTTTTTTTTAAGATTTTATTTATTTATTTGAAAGACAGAGAAAGTGAGAGGGAGCATGAGAGGAGAGAAGGCCAGAGGGAGAAGCAGACTCCTCGCAGAGCCGGGAGCCCTATGTGGGACTCGATCCCAGAACCCAAGGATCATGACCTGAGCCGAAGGCAGTCGCTCAACCAACTGAGCCACCCAGGCGCCCCCATAAATCTTTTTTGCAGGCATGAATCCTTGAGAATGGTAAAGAGGGAGGTACATACAGATTTACTTTTATAACCAGAATTGAAATATGCTGTAGTCTTTGGCGGGGGATCATTAAAGACAGTCTTTGTTTTCTTATTTTGAAGTTTTTCCATGACTTAACACTTTATTTATATCGATATGGAATAATAGTAACAACAAACTCATACAATCAGGAAAGTGATTTAGCCACATTTAAATGATTCATACTTTTGTTTCTGTTATCTCTGTTTTTATCAACTACTCCTCCATTCATTGGGCCATTGGTTAAAACCCTGATCACAGGTAAAAAAAATAAAAAAAATAAAAATAAAAGAACATAGATCATACGTACTGCCAAGCCCGGGACAAAGGTGTAATTAATTCAGACAGATTGACACGGGTGATTATCCATGGATTTTGTTTCTTCCGTAGGAAACAAGGGATGTTTTAGCAAAATACAAAAAGAAAATTATTTTATATTGTTTATTCATGACTTTCTTCTTCCACAAAGTATTAGAGGCAGCATACACGAGAACACATGGGCCAAAAGATAACTAGGAATACAGAATGAGACTGAGGGTAGAAATAATCTGGGAAATAAGCACATACATACCATTCATAGATTTCATATGGTTGCTGCAGTGAACATCAAATTTATTTTTTAAGAAATGATGACACTTTTATTTAAATAATACTCATTAGCGGAGGAAGAAACTTACCAGCCCATGATGCTATAAATTATTTTAAAAGTATTCTGAGTCGTTGAAAAAACAAACCAACCAAAAAACCATGAAGCCTCTGGCTAAGTGTTGGATTGACAACATAGCAGCGTGCACAATGCAGGAATACTTTGGAATTAACAGCTTGAGGGTTTTGTCATTAGGCTGGTACAAAAAACCAGGACAAATTTTTCACAAATATCACTGATGCATTTTGGTATTTTCTTTTTTTTTTTTTAAAGATTTTATTTATTTATTTGACAGAGAGAGAGATCACAAGTAGGCAGAGAGGCAGGCAGAGAGAGAGGAGGAAGCAGGTTCCCGGCTGAGCAGAGAGCCCGATGCGGGGCTCAATCCCAGGACCCTGAGATCATGACCTGAGCCGAAGGCAGAGGCTTTAACCCACTGAGCCACCCAGGTGCCCCACATTTTGGTATTATTCTTAATGAGCGTAACAATAGCCCCACCATCACCAATAGCCTCTTTGTAGCATTAAGTATTCTAATGCGTTGTTCTAAGCACTAGACATTTTTAAAATTTGTTAAATTCTCTCAGTAATCCTATGATGTAAGTATTGTTAGAGTCCCCATTTTATAGAAGAAAACTGGAGCACAGAGAGGTTGAGTATTTTGCAGGAGAGATCACACAGTGAATGACAGAGCTGAGATTTCAGATAATATTTATTATGTCCATAATCTACTGGAGATGTTTAACTTTTACAGAATGGAGATGAAAGAGAAGATAAAAATCCCTATTGCTGTTTACATTATTTCTTACTACTTTGTAAAACAAAGTCTGAGGGAAGAAAGGAAAACCAATATGTTATTCAGCTTCGGCACCAGGGAGCACAGCTGGTTAAAGCCACACCTGGAAAACGGAGGTCCAATTGTGGAGGTCATGTTTGTTTGGACCAGTTAGCTTTGTTTTATTTTCCAGATTGCCCAGGAAGGGGATTGTGTAGCATTAATAAATATCAGCGTGGATAGGGCTGTACTCAGCAAAGAAAAAAGTGCAACTTTTTCAATTGCATGCCTTTCTGTAAGTAAGCAGCATTTTTCTCCAGGATAAGGTAGCACGTCCTATCAGTGACTGTGGTGAGTGAAGTAGTGCCCCATCTTTCATCCCCCAGTGGGCCTTCATTATAACAGTACTGAGAGTCATTCCAACAGTACTGAGACGGTGGGCTCTATGAAAATTGTGACGGGACAAGAAAGTGTGTTTGTAATAGAATATTGAGGATCATTCTGTTAACCAACTTCCAGGTGGCTTTTTAAAATGAAGGGAGATCCATAATAAAGAGCATTAAGATTTCTGTTTCATTAAGTCAATAGATTTGCCCCTCTTAGAGAAATGAGGTTGTGGGTCACTTTCCTTATTACTCTGCCAATAAATAGGTTATATAAATTATACATAATGCCTCATATTTAGTCAACTTTCATTTTTCTATCTCTTAATACTTTCCTATTTAGAATATACATGTGTTTATGGAATATAACACCACTACTAAATACTCATGACTTTGTCTTTTTTATCCTATAACTTTAAAAGAAGTTTAACAAAAGCGAGTAATATCTGATAAGAAATTTTCTAGATTATATGTTTTAATGCAATGCTTTAATACGATGAATTAAAAAATATAAAACAGATAAGGTAATATTGAGGCAGAAAGAAGCAGCGAGTATGGTAAATGTTGATGTCATTGCTATAATTGAGCACACAATTTAGCTCTTATCTCCGGTAGCTAAGGCAAAAAATCATAATGTAATTACTTATAGAACTTATCTTCTTGTTTCCGTAGCAACTTATGTATACCCCTAGCATTGAATTTATGCATTGTTTTGAAGTTAACTTTCTTAGAGTCTGGCTCCTGCTAGACTGAATTCCTTGAGGTCAGAGACTCTGCTTACATAAAATAGTTTCTCAAAAAAACCCCTACATTCCACCCCCAGCCCCAACAAACTAGGACTCGTCTAGAAAGACAGAAATAATCCAAGTTTTTTATAGCAGTACAGATTTTCCATTTACCAAATCTGAAGGAGAATTTCTTTCTTGGGATCTTATCAAGGGTCCATTAGTTGATACATCATCAGCCCCTGTTCTCAACATGTTTTATAGCAAATGCAGAAGTGAAATCCAAATGTCTGTTTCCTGTGGTGAAATCTTATATCATTTGAAGTCTTAATATTAACAGCACCCCACAGTACGGTGATCTTACAAGGAGCACGCTAGGAGCCACACACATGTAGACCTCTGGTAGTTTCCATTGATTCAAAGGCTAAAGAGTCTATACCCAGGGAATTGTGTATTGTGGATCTGCACCTGTGTTCCCTGGACCCCGGGGTTCTGCAGGCCCGAGAATGGACTAGCGAGTAAGGAGGAGATAGGATCTTTGGTTGCTCCAGACCACAACTCATTTTTCAAGCAGAAGAAGTCTTCTTTAATCTGACCTAACATATTGTTTCTGTGTGAACATAATTAGAAAAATACTTAATTACTAAGCAAACATACAAACATCTGTTTTGAAAATCATAGCCCTAGATGATTAGACATAACTCTGTGTGCCTTCCTGAAGCGGTTCTCCAACCTGACCGGTCGGTCTGTTCCCTGGGAGTTCTTTCCAGAGGCACAAATATGAAAGTCCTGCCCTGTAGAGATTCTGATATATTAAGTGTGGGGAGAGCACAGAAATCTGTACTAAACACAAATTCTTCAGGGGATTCTGTGCTCGCTCAGCTTGGGAACCCACTGCTTCTGCCGTTTTCTAATGATTTATTCTTTCTGTAGAACTGTTGGTGGTATGACCTTCACTGGGTCAAAGAGACAAGCTAATGTTCTGTGGTGAGAGCCTGGTTTGTATGAATTAATATCTTCCCCAAATATCACAAAATGGTATTTGGTGGTAATTTTAAGGGGGGAAATCATTCATTTTCTACCATGTGGAGATCATTTCCAAAAGGTACAGTGTATGTGAAACCCTATGAACTGCCACTTGAATAAACAGAAGTAGAAGAGTAAGTGAAGTTCTAATTTTTTGATACAGTTGTTTATTTGCCTGATACAGTTGTTTATTTGTGTTTTAAGGAGATAAAACAAAATATCACTTGGCTTTCATTTAGTCAGGACCAAAACGTAAATAACAATAAAAGAAGTGAAGCTAGTAAAGTTGTAGTAAAAGCAAGGATTTTCATCTATCAGATCGATGTTGTCAAGGTAACAGTATATAGTGTTTACCCTCAGTCTGCATAACTGAGAGTCCTGAGTAAATATTTCAAATGCATTGGCTCAACACTTCTGTTCTTGATAAACTCTAACGGATTCCAGTCAGTCAGTGAGTTAGTATCAGTGTCCAACATTCCAAAAATTGATACGGGTGGCAGATGTGAGCTTCTGCTGAGAGAATCAAATATAGTTGGGGCAGATGTATATTGTTTTATGGAATCATGAGGGAAATTCAAAATTGAGGAATATCACCCTTTACCTCTGAGAAGCCCAGTGATTGCATATTTATGGCCTATGATGAATTACCTGAAAAGCTAGACAATACTGAAGTAATATATTATCAATAATTATAATGGTTAACATATGCTAAAGTCTTCTGATAAATGCTGCACTAAATGCTTCATTCTATATTCTATCTTTAATACCAATAATTACCCTATGACATAGATATACTATCATTCTTGTGCTTTGATGATAGTTTACCTTTTTTTTTTAAAGATTATTTATTTATTTATTTATTTATTAGAGAGAGAGAGACTGAGAATGAGAGGAGAGAAGGTCAGAGGGAGAAGCAGACCTCCCGCAGAGCCGGGAGTCTTATATGGGACTCGATCCCGGGACTCCAGGACCATGACCTGAGCCGAAGGCAGTCGCTTAACCAACTGAGCCACCCAGGCGCCCGATAGTTTACCTTTTAAAGAAAGTTTACCCTTCTGGAAGCTAACTAATAAGTCACAGGTTGGACTTGAACTCTTGCAGTGAATTAAAAACTCAGATCAACTAATGGGGGGATATAAACACCCAAAAAGAACAGTTTTATTACTGCTGTGATTGAAAAATATAAGTGAAAATGCCTAGGGCATTGCAGGTGCCCCCAAAATAATACTTTATGCAATTTCATTAATGGCTTCAAAGGATTCGTTGTATTTTTTAAAAAAGATAGTTCTGAAAATCGATGTAATACTGAACATTACAATACTTTATTAAGTGTTGCTTATTACTTAACTGACTTTTTTTTTTTAGCACTTTGGAGAAATAGACAGAACTTCTAGTCCTGAAAACCTTATGATGCTTCTTCAAATTAAATTAATTTGCTTTTGGCTTTTGTTGTTAAAAATAGAAATGCCTTTGGCCACCTGGGTGGCTCAGTCATATAAGCATCCAACTCTTGATTCGGCTCAGGTCATGATCTTAGGATCATGACACGGAACCCCGAGCCCTGTGTGGGGCTCTGTGATGGGCATGGAGTCTGCTCAGGATTCTCTTTCTCCCTCCGTCCCTCCCTCACACCTGCTCCCCCTCATGCATTACGCATGTGCACGCACACCCTGTTTCTCTCAAAATAAATAAATAAATAAAAATGCCCTTGGGATGAAAATAGGACAATTTAGAATACGTAAGACATATAATCAATAGAATCTAATCCTTTTATTTTGACTGTCCTTCTAAAAAGGGAGAACTAATTTAATCATTGAAAATGGCCCAAATTAGTGTTGAAATAACCTTTAATATTTAATAGATTGAAATAAGTGCACTGATGAACAAATGTACCAGGATAAGACAAGTTATAAAGCAAGCATTAGCACATTCGTAGAGCATCCATCCCAACCAGTGAATCAGCGATTGACTATAAACAATTAGCCTATGGAAGATGCTTGATAAATATGTGTTGAGTGCTGGATTAATTATTTTACAGGTGTGATTCAGATGTGTGATTTCCAGATTTTCTCTACAAGGCCATACTATTAACATAATACTATTTGGATCTTCATGATATAATAGACATGGGAAAAATTAGGAATTGTTCATGTGGGAAAATTGAAAAAAATATGAGGATAGAAAAGAGGGACTTGGATATGTTTGGCAAGCTTGGAGGCAGAGCATCTCACACTCTAAACATGCCGGGCTGTTACCAAGAGGGGAGTGATCGGTTTCTGGGGTGAAGGGTGCGGTGCAGGCTGAGTGAGTAGGGTAGGATGCTGAAGGGTGCGGTGCAGGCTGAGTGAGTAGGGTAGGAAGGATTGGGTTGCGGCAGCTACCTTTCCATCACTGCTCGTGAGAGCCTTGCAGATGATGAGGTTGTTGGATTCTCTGACTGTAATGACCTCTACCAAACTGAGAGGGAACGTTCGGGAAGTTGGTGAACATGTGATGGGTTTTAATTGCCCCCTTTCACCCCATTGGTGGGGGACAGATCCTGCACTAGAGGTCTGGGGATGGCGAACACATGACACCCAAAAACAGGGACTCACCATAAGACTTTAAAGTCACTGAATGCATAAGATGGACAGCCTGGGGAGGAGGACATCCCATGCCATGCAGACCACACTGGGGTTGCCCTCAGGAACAGGGCAAATAACCAGGTGCTTTGGGAGGCAGGCTTTGAAGCATCAGAAGGTGGGGTAGCCCCGGGTTCCTGCAGGAGGAGGTGATTGACTTGTTTGAATAATCCTACAGCTCATTTGAGAACTGAAACCTGCTACTCCAGGATTCAGCAAGAATTGCTCCAGGTCCTTTTGATAAAGAGGTTGGTTTAGCCAGGGGACCTCTGGAGCAGAGTGGGGAGGGGAACTTGTGGTTTAAGTCCATTTGAGGCCCTCCCAATTTCACCAAATAACAAGGCAGCACTTAATATTGAGCCTTACACCACACATGAAGATATTAAATATCAAAGAATGAACATTTTATTCCACATTTTTGCAAATAAAGATAAATTGCCATGTGGCCTTCCCTTGGGTAGGAAACAGTCCTTTTTCCTTCGAGCAAAAGTGATGTGAAGGGAAATAAAATACCCCTAGAAACACTTTCCTTTTGGCATACTATACTGGATAGACACAGCTGACATGAATGGGCCTTGTGGAAGTATTGGTGGACAGAACAGGCAAGAGATTTCTTCTGGTATGGTCTTTGACTGCTATGTCATCCCCTTTGTTTTCACAGATAAGAGTTCCCAACTGGAAGAGTGTCAACGAGAATTCAGTTTTATTTGGTTGTGGGGTTTAGATAATATCTCTAGGTCCAATCTCAGTAAACCAAAGAAGGAAGAGGAAAAAGGGTAAACCTCTTTACCCTTCTGTGTTCCATCTCTGGGCCCCTTTGATGCTTGGATATCCTCTTGAGCAGTTTCCCCCTCACTTTTATGCTGTCTCTCTTTACTTCAGTACCCTAGAAGGGCTACCTTTAATCAGGTGCTTGTCCTTCATCCAAATATAGGTCCATTCTTTATGTTTATCAGAACTTGCATTTTCTCAGGGTCAGTATCTTCCATCTATGTGCTATGGTGTTAAGGAAAGATGGATTTTGAACAAATAGATCTGGACTCTAGTACCAGATATGCTCTTAAGTGCATGACTGCAAACAACTTCCTTCATGAGCCATGAGTGTTCTCCTTTGTCAAACTAGTTAATCTGACTGGGATCTCGAAGTTACCTGTGGTTCTTTCAATTCATGCCTCTGAATCTAAGTGACACGAATCTGGACCCCAGGCTTGGTTTAAAACAAATGAATGAATGAATGAATGAGTGAATGGGCAGATAAATAAAGTTGGCTCCTTTTCTAGAAGACTATAAGGAGCTTCCCTGCTGAGATGAGGCTTACTGAGGTTTTGAAGGCCACCTGCCTGCTGACAGCTGTGCTTCTGCTCACTACCTGATCTTCATCTTTGATTTCATTTCTGATGTTCCAGTCTGCCTTTGAGAGACACCTGGCATTGGGTTTCCTTCTGGAATTGTTCTCCTCCCCCACTCCTGCCCATTAAAAAAATTTTTTTTTCTTGCCTCCTGGCTCAGATTTCCAATCCTGGAGTCAATTGGAGCCCGTTAGGAAGGGTAACTATTAACTGATTGCAGGAGGAAAGGATCTAACTAAACTTTGTTGGAGTTAATAAGTCTTGATTGGATAAAATTTGGAGTAACGTTATACGGGTGATAGCCTGCTTGGCTCACTAAGAAAAATCATTTATACTGGCAGTCATTGCAGGGGAACCAATTCACTTTCTTTTTCTGCACAATTACCATTCCTGAAATATTCTGCTATATGTCCTGCTTGGAAATATGAAGAACCGTGGTAACAGCTATCATTGATGGCTGAATTTTATTCAGCCTTGGCTTTAAAATAGATGGTTTTGAAGGGGTTTTTACAAGGAACTAGCCTTGTCTAATATTCTTTTCAACTTTCATTGATCTAGAGAGAAAGCTCAACAAAGGGAAAAACTTGATGTGATTAAATAAATTCTCATTGGAAGCAATTTTTAAAACTGCCATTCTTGATAAACTATTGAGATTTAATGTATGTTATTTACTATTAGTCCATTATCATTGGTATGTTGGGATTGTTGATTGAATGTAACAAATTCAGTTTAATATTTATCACCATTATTTTTCATCATTATTGGATAATTTAATGTTTTCATAAAATTAATGAAATCACAATGATTTAATAATCATTTTCATAATTATTTTAAGCTCCCAAGAGAAAAATTAATCCTTGACTTCAATTTTTGGTAAGGTCTTTCGTAAAATTTAAAGCTAAGGAAAAGAGCCCAGTTTTGATTTTCAAGGGCAATGAAAAGCTTTGGGAATACAGATTGTTATTCTGATCAGTGTGATTCACAACGTCCTGTTCTGAGAGGAACCCCGGAAGCAAGATGCATGAGAAGTTTGAGGATTTGTTAGGACTTTCCAGGTGCACCACCGTTTGGTGGTATTACAGGTATTAAAGTTATTAGGGCGGTTCCCATTAGACTCCAGTTTGCCTATTTGACTTTGGATTGGATTGTGGAAGAGGTACACATAGTTTGACTTCAGAACAATTCGGAACAATAAAGCCTGCTTTTCAAGGGAAGGATTTGACTCTCCTGCTTAGAATTCCATTGCTGGTCTGTGTCCCTGCTGAGCTTGTCTCAGGAAGCCTTGGCGGCTTCAGGCCATGCGAGGCTCTCCCCATACTCCTGACCATGAATATACGACACCTCCGTTCCAAGGCACCTACACAATAATACAGTGGATGAGCTGAGCCATTGAGCACATGGGTGTGAATTCTGCCTCTTCTACTTACCATGTGCCTCTGGGAACCCTGCTTGACTTCTTTGAGTTCTAGCTATCTAATCAGAGAAACAGGAATGATAACGCATGACTATATATCATCGAGCTGCCATGTGTGATAAAAAGATAAAATACAGTGAGTGTCTAGAATCTTTTCAGGCTTATACAAATGGTACTTAATATTATTTTATTCATAGAAATTCTGGACTGTGGTACTCCTCTACATAAAAAACTCGGTCTAATTATCCTGTATTATGAGAAGGAGCCTGGCCTGCTGTGTGGCAGTAATCTGAGCATGACATCCAGCAGAGTTAATCATCTTCGCTAGCCGGTTCTCTCCCACCTTAGAAATTCCATCCCCAGGATCGCTGGGAGGCATCTGAAACAAAGCCTGGGGTCAGAGACTTACGAGTTAGTTTGATTTTGAAAATGATCAGATTATAAGTTGTAACTTTACAAATTTTACAACACAACTCGGTTTCCTTCCTTGGCCTTTTAAAATTTTTCGTTATGATTTAACAAACTAAGCCATTCACAACAAAACAGACTGTGCTTTCATATAGGGCACTTGTTAACTTACTGTTTTTTTCTAAGTAGTGCTGGAATTAGTGCAATATTAGGAGGTGAAGAAAGCCATGAAAAAATCAGCATTCATTTCTATTTAAGCACACCATGAGAAAAGCCATCACCTTGTTAGTCCACTTCTCAAATTACTACTTTATGGAATAAAATCATTTCTGTAAAGTTGGCAATCTCTTTAAATTAAATGGTATCATTTATGGATAATTGACTGTCTGTAAAAATATTAAGACAATGATCCAGATGGTTAATCCCAGTAATTCATTAACCAAATTTTAGAAAAGACACAAAAATATTGGATTCCTTAAATAAAGTATAATAGAACAAGTCAAGGAAACACTATTGGCCATCTGAAGTATGACATAGATGTACACTATTGGACAATCCCCGGATTGGACAATATACATCTCTATCACTAGTGACTGATCTCACTTGAAATTCATAATCTCATCAAATATGCCCTGCAGTCCTACTTGAGTTTCTCAGTCAATTCACTCTGCAACTTTCTATAGACTATTCGAACCGAATCTTCAGTAGCTCCTCTTTCCTTTCTGCCATTGTCTGCTGATCACTTTTCTCAGTTTGCTAGAAGATGTAAGCAACCGGGAAAGAACTTCTGCTCCTTCCTCCAGATCAACCCTCCTTGCCTGGATCTGTGCCTACATGCTCTGCCTTGCCTCCTATTTCTGTGGATGTGCCGTGTGTGCTGCCATCCAAAGCAACTTTCAGGGGTCTGTTTTATAGTCTCTTCTCTTTTTCTCTCCAACATCAAATTTCCCATCAGGATTTCAACATATTGTAATTGTTCCTTGATCACACTTCACTCTACAGCTACCATGCACATCTGGGTCACTCTTTACAGTGAAACTTCTTCAAATGATCATCTGTACTCATTGTCCCCTCTTCTCTATTCTCTGAAGCCCTCTTTCTTTCTTTCTTTCTTTCTTTCTTTCTTTCTTTCTCTCACTCTTTCTTTTTTTGTCATCATTTATTTATTAACATGTAATGTATTATTTGCTTCAGGGGCACAGGTCTGTGAATCATCAGTCTTACACAATTCACAGCACTCACCATAGCACATACCCTCCCCAATGTCCCTCACCTAGCCACCCCATCCCTCCCACCCTCCTCCCCTCCAGCAATCCTCAGTTTGTATCCTGAGATTAAGAGTCTCTTATGGTTTGTCTCCCTCCCTGGTCCCATCTTATTTCATTTTTCCCTCCCTTCCCCCCACCCTCCCCCACCCTGCCTCTCAAATTCCTCATATCAGTGAGATCATATGATAGCTATCTTTCTCTGATTAACTTATTTCGCTTACC